>JBAIAA010000487.1:0-1200000 GCA_037893245.1 Crossaster papposus | reverse complement strand
CATGTTCTTGCATACAACAACAATAGTATAATGGCATCGCCCTGCTGCAGAATCATTGCCCGAAGGAAGGAATGAAATCAATGTCTTATTTGTAGAATCTTTATTGGAATGACCGATCGAACATTAACCCCGATATCAATTTTTTTTTTTCAATTAAGGCCAACTAATAATGTAAACTTATACGTGGATTATTAGGCTATTCCAACCAAAACACTTTACCGCCCCGCCCCACCCACCCCCCATTTAGTTTGTAATTATTATTTGTTTTAACGTCTGCAAAAGAAAACAATGTTGGGGGGGGGGGGGGGGACACAAACAGCTGGAGCAGCTAAGCTCCGAAAATATATTTGCATGGCATGACAATTTGTCTTTAGGAAAGTCAAGGTTTAGGCTATACATACCGTATTTTCAGGTGATGTGTATTGTTTGTGATTGATATTTAGCTGGTTTGGGGGGCTTAATTTTGGCTTGTAACCTGTTTTACTGATGAGCAATACGTTTTTGTGCTGAGCAATTTGTTTGTGCTGAGCAGCACCATGAAATTGGATCCGCTTCCATGGGGGTCATAATCACCATCTTTGAAAAGCTGTCCTTTCCTCGCCTTTCACCGCTGTGACCCGGGTTCGAATCCGGTCTGGGCCAACGTGGGTTTTCAGTCCCCACCCGATTCTGTGCTTTTTCCCCAGGATAATCTCCTAAGTAGTATGGGTTGATAGTTTGAATGAAAAACAACATTTTGGAATATGATTAAGTCCACTTCAGGGGTGATGCATTGGGTCATTTGGAAGATAATTTGCACAGGAAGTGGGTATCTAGCATGAAAATAACCCCCCCACCCCAGCAAAAAAATACCGAAATCTGTATTACTATTATTATACGCACTATATTATACGACATCCGTATACAAAATCCGCATTACACGCGCAGTCGGTGCTAAATTATGAATTTGTATAGCCCTGTCTAGTCATTCATATTTAGCACTTTAAAGGTATGGATACACCATTGGTAATTGCTTACATTATTGAGAATGGGTGAATTTTTGGAGTTCTATTTTATGGTAAATATCGTTTAACTGACCTGTTCGAAGTTTAACAATCATGGATGCCGAGAAAAAAAGCAAGAAAAACGAAATTTTGTTTTTAAAATTTAACTTTTCGGAACATTTACAGGATATTTAGTAAAATAATTTTGCTGAATGCCTTGAATCATTATTTACTTTCAAACAAGGAAGATATTTCTTACAATTTTGGTATTAATTTTTTTTGATATCTGCAAATGTTGTATCCTATACCTTTAATACCAACTGAGCGTGTAATACGGATTTCGTATATAAGCCAGTGCGTGTAATACAGGCCGAGGTGGGGGGTTATTTTTATGCTAGATACCCACGTCCTCTGCAAAATATCTCCCAAATGACCCAATGCATTACCCCTAAAGTGGACCTGATCACATTCAAAAATTTAGATTTTCATCCCGATTATCACCCTATACTACCTGCATGGGTTTTCCTCCCACCTTAAAACTGTACCTTCTTCTCATTGTCTTCTCTCTACAGGTTTCTTCAGGCTTACGAGCTACAATGCCTAGGGCGCTTTGGGGGAATCCTTGGTTTTATTACAAGAAAGAATTAATAATAATAATCTACTTCGAAAATTATGGACGACCGAGTGTGAACAAGCACTTGTCTTGGTCCGTATATTATAGATATTGATTGGGGTGTGGGAACCAGCGAAAACGGAAGTATTGCCTTGCAGCCAAATAATTCCAAATTGTTACAAATAATATACAACATTTGCAAACATAAAACAACCAACATTACCAAATTATTAAGAAATTCTTTACCGAACTGTTGTAATGACAGTCTAAAGAATTCTGTCAATTCATATAGATTCTGGTTTGCTAGCCTTTTCAAGTAAAGTGGTATTTTCGTACCAATTCCAATGATGTTTAGCTAACCAGCATCGGAAACAACCTGGTTTTTTAAATACTGCTTCAAATTGTTCATATTTATTTATTCCACATTTTCTTTGCAATTGATTACACACCTGTGAAAGGTACAAGCCAGCTAGACTGATTATCTGACCTTTACAATTCCCCAACGTCTATAAATTGCTGTGTTTCATCTTAAGTGGGGTCTTGGAACCAGACTACAAGAACATGATTGGTTTTCTTGATTTTTCCAGCATCCAACGAACCCAAAACGTCAAACGAGTCAGTGTCACAATAATTGCTATAACATTAACATGCTAACCTCCAAATCTGTTCATTTCCGAACATTACAGCAAAATCAAATGTTGTACACTAAGCTTGAAGTAATTATAATTTAATAACTAAAATATTTGGCAATTAGACAGGTGGTGCTTTGTTCAAAAGGTTAGTGATAACATTAAATTTTGCTAGGAAAACAGCCTTTTATTTGCTATGAAAACGGCTTTTAGAAACGGAATCTAAGCTCAAAAATAGAACGGTAACTACACTTTAAAGCCACTCAATAATTGCATAATAAAGCGACTTTTTGTTAACAAAAGAAACAACCGTAGACCACCTGCAGTCACAGAAGAAAGCATATTGTTTACTGTTTTCGGGTAGTATGCTATTAGATGGAGACTAATAACATCAACAATATTCCGTGATGTTTTTGGTAAACACGAGCTGCCTTGGCCATGCTCACAGAATGTACATAATTATTATACGTGTACATAACCTGCTTGGATTACTACGTACAAGGCATTGGGACTAGCGCGACAGCAGACTAAAACACTATTTCCCATTACGTGAGGCACCGATCAATTCCCAGGCCCGAAAACTGTCGTTTCGCATATTTCAGCTAAATCCAACACCAGAGATATTAAGGGTAAGACTAAATCTAGCCATTCAATCAAAATACAGCGCCGTTGTTGTTTCAAAATTGCCAAATTCGTTTCGAGCAAAAAAACAATTAGCTCTATATACGCGCCGAAAATAATCGCCTATTTCGCACGTTGTGTTACAAAATGTACAGTCATCTTAAACCATAATTCACTGTGGTTCTGATGTTGTGTCTCTTTTTTTCTGATCAGAAACAAATTATTGGACCTAAAACATGGAGAAAGCATATATCTTGTTGTTATCCCCTTGTAAAATATTATGATAACAGCGTCGAGACGGTACGCATGTCATAAGTTAGCCGATGCTTGAAAGGCGGTGGAGCCTTGTGCGTGCGTGAGGTTTTGCATTTTGCGACGGCGCATATACCGGCACCGGGCGTGACTGCCTTGCACCACGCCGTGGTTGAACTGACCTGGCCCCAGCCGGTGTGCGCGCTGCCGCGCGGTATGGGATAAGCGCTCATGTTTGGACTGAGTCGTCGAGTGGGTAAATGATGTTTGACTAGCACTCTGCCCGACTTCAACGCGGTCGACCGCCGGCCGTCCCTCCTTATAATACCTGCACTTTTTCGAGGGGTAAGCTTGGGGCCTTGAACCCTTTAAAAAAATGGATGCGTTTTTTTAATCAAGAAACAAACGTACTATAGAACTGATTGTGCATTCATGAACATTAGCTGCCGGTGTGCACTTCGTCTCCTTTTCCTGGGGTCTGGCCGGCAAGTGGGACTTGAGGGGCCCGTCACCGTGCAGGCCCGCTGGCCAAGGGAGCGGTCCAGATCTTCATAATTCATGGGCTTCGGTCTTACGCGGGTTCTTGGGATTAATCAAGGCAATTAAAGCAAGTCAATCAAATCGATTTGCATGCTGGAGTTTGCATCGCTGATGCCCTCTCAGTGTCCAGTTGCAAGTGACAATTGAACGGCAAGTGTTTGAGAACCATTAGACGCACGATCATTTGTCTAATTTGAATGGAATGAAGTAGGGTAGGGTAAAATTGAAAAATCCCGCAAATTATCTGCCCCTAACAAAACATTTTTAAAAACATACAATATTATTGCATTTAATAAGCACAACATTATCAAGTTTTCATCGGCATTTTAAAAATGTTTTAACAGTTTATTGTCCAAATGTTAAAAAATCACGTCCGAAACTCGCGACGAGTTTGACATGCTTTTTCCCAAATTGAAAATAGCCCTCAATATTGAGGTTTCTCACATTAGCAGATTTTTTTTTGTATTCGCAAATACCGAAAGACAGTCCTATTGGTCGAGAGCCCATCACGTGGCTGGTTTTAAATTACACTCTAATAAATATAGGCTCAATTTCGCACCTTAATTGATACAATAGCAGCACCCATGAAATATAGTGCATATTTGAACCTTAAAAGGTTCAAGGGGTGCACATTTGCAACTTTAAGGGTGCAAAGTGTTAGCGTTGAACCCTATTAGGTTCAATTTTTCACCCTTAGGGGTGCCGCTATATTGTATCAACTGTTTCTATACAACCTTTTGTTGCCATATAAGGCATTGTATTAAGTCCATCAACAAAAACCAACTCTTCAGTGGAGCATGGTTCCATTAGCCCATGTATACAAACAAATCGACTAATGGATTTGTCGGATTAATTGGTCCAGTACATTGTACAAAATAACCGTAAAATAACGGTTTTTTACACCTTTAAAAAAACAAAAACAATCGCCGTATTTTTTGTAACGGATTTTGGACGTGATATTCTCAAGGCACACTACCATAATTTTACGTCCAAAATCTGTTAAAATAAAAATACTGCGATTCTTTTGTTCTTTTTACAGGTGGAAAACCCCGTTATTTTACGGTTAATTTTTACAGTGTACCGACCCCGCAAAGGGGACGTCAGACTCAACATACAAATTGTATTAAGCCTGCATGGCGGTGTAGCATACATTTTAGACTTTATGAAATCCAGACTCATTGGTAGTAATGCGCATGCCTATTAGTGAAGATGGGTTATTAGGAGAGTGGGTTTCCATTGTTATACAATTATAGGGAACAGGGGCCAATTTCATAAAACGTGTAAGCACCAAAATTTGCTTAGCATGACAATTCTTCCTTGAAAAAAACAGGGTTACAAACCAAAATTTCAGTTGATGTTTATTGTTTGTGACTGGTATTCAGCTCTTTTTTGCTTTGAATGAAAAAACACATGGAGTTTGGGCCGATAACCTGTTTTTACTGAGCAAAACTTTGTTGTGCTAAGCACATTTTTGTGCTTACATGTTTTATGAAATTTGGCCCAGGAGTCTGATTTTCACATGACAATGGCAGTACATCAATTTGATTTTAAACTCAAATGTTTAACCCGATTCTTTGACAATGGTTCACATTTCAAGGGAAACTCAGCAGCATGTGGCCGAGGCCAGTAAACCCCCTATACTATCGGGGGCGTCACAGCTGTATAGGAGGAAGGATCGACCATAAAGATTTACTGTGTCAAAAGACCGGTATTGTACTCCCTTTGTTGGGTATGATACCCTTGACGATAGATTTGTTGCTGCTCAAGTCGATGTATGTACACCAAGACGCCCCCCAAAAATGGAACGCAGAAACAACTTTAGACAGAGCTGACGCTCTAGCGGTGTTTGCCCCTTAAACCTGGCCTCACCCTTCACCTCGAACGACAATTAATAACGGCCGGGGCTAGAGCCTTTCAAACTCCCCGCCTGATGATGACCCAGCATGTCCGTCGTCAGGACTGCAAGGCAAAACTATCGGCGGACCCCGCATCAGACACAGAATAGTCCCCCTTGCAAGTGAAACGAAGAAGCCCGGTGCATGGAGTCGTAAAAACTCGCTATCTGCCAGGAAAACGGTGGTATATTAGTGGGTCTCTGAAGGGGGAAGAAGTTTATGTGTTGGTGCGGGGTTATTATAGTTATCAGAAACGCATTTGAGTTTGAGTTGTACACGATTTGAGTTGTACTCTCTAACTTTCTTGGAACTTTACGGAATCTTGCAAAGATTACAAAAGTCCGATCGGTATTTGTTTGTCTCGTTTTTGTAGTGCGACTTCGCGATTACTTGACGTTAAAATACAAAGATAAGCCTGCTGGAAAACTATAGGTGAAAGATTTGTTGTTTCTTCGTTTACAGCAGCGTAACGTGTATGAGGTACTTGGGGGAGCTGAAGAGGTGTGCAATTCAAGATTTCAAATGTTGGAACCCAGGGGCATGGACCTCCGTGGTAGAAGGGGGGGGGGGGGGGTAATAGTTACACCACTATAAATCGACGATTACGTCTTGGAGTCACCACCAACGCCACAGTTTTGTCCCAAAACAAATGTGTAATCATTAAACTATTTTTATTATTATTGGTTTATTTCAATAAACAAACTGGTTGTTGGAATGTACAGTATGGCAACCAGGGGTGGAATTGCACTATACTCATACATTAATAAACCAACAATTATATATTAACAAATACATTTAAAACGATAATGATTTACAAACGGCAAAGCAAATTACTTAAAGATGACAGGTTTTAAAATAGTCAGATGCAACAAAACAAAAGTAGGCCTACACAGATCGGGTTAAAAACAAGAATACAATAGCTACTTTCCGACAGATATCTCAGAGAAATAAACTCATAAGTTACCGTATTGAGGTAAGTGACGCTGCAAAATACACCTGACAAAAAGGTGTGGGGCCATAAACAGGTTGCTTCATGCAAACTTTCTCGAAAAGCTCTCTAAAAGCACACCTTTGCACTTGTAATAGAGGGGTATGGTTTGTAATCGAGCAACCTGGTTGACCGATACCCGACATGGCCGCTATAGCATGTATACCATGGAGGTAGGAAACATGTACAGAGATCGTATGGGTGGTACAGCGGTGGAAGCTGAAGTTTGCGTAATTCACAGTCTACCTAGAGGTTTTGCAAATTCTACGGTAGGGATTTTTGCAAGTTGCAACCTGCGATACCGACAAGCTATATACATCCAGCCATATTTTGTTGACAGTTTGGGTACCGACTAATTTCGATCATTTCGTGCAGGTGTGCAGGTGTGATCAGTACCTGCTGACCATGTGTATGTGCTTTTTGATTTTGCTATATAGTGCGGTACCTATACTTGATAACTATTTGTTAGTGTCGTGAGCTGGAGCAAAGTAACTGAGACCTCACAAAATTAAGTAAAACTGTTTATAGTCATATTTGCCGTCATCAAATCCTGCAACTTCTGCCGCGCACTTGTGATATAGGCCTATAATAAGTTCATCTTTGTCGTTGTCGGTGTTACGTGCTTTTTTTGCGTTCTTATCAAGATAATCCCTCTCTGTGATATTAACAGACA
The DNA here is from genome assembly GCA_037893245.1 of Crossaster papposus. Lineage (NCBI taxonomy): Eukaryota > Metazoa > Echinodermata > Asteroidea > Velatida > Solasteridae > Crossaster > Crossaster papposus. The sequence continues at coordinate 1,192,806 of JBAIAA010000487.1, read as the reverse complement.
AATCACCATTATATTCGTTGCCGTTATTATCACCACAATCACCCTATAATACCACCCCCTCAACGGCTATCACCCTCACCATTGTGACACCATCTAAATAAGTACCAAGCCAATCACAATATTAGTTGTTTGGTTTTTTCGTTTGCGCCGGTCCATCGACCCTGTCATTGTCAACACCTTCATTTTGAGCCCGTCCTTATCATTCTCCAAACTCCATTAACTACCTGCCTAATCGAATCTGAATAAGCACTTCACACTTCAAATACTCTACCAACTACTTTGGCCAGAACCCTCCTATTCTTCCATTTCCTTATTTTTCATCTTCTTGATTTAATCGCCTCGATTGCACCGTACAGCAGCGTCAATAATCAAGCGACCCTATTCTAGTCGGGCGTATCCCCAGCCTCGTGTCACTCAAGCTCCTTGTTAAAAGAAAATGTGAAAGGAGAAGAAAAAATGGGGGGACCGGAGAAGGCTCGGTCAGTGACCAGCGCGTTGCCCGGTATCATTGAGCTGAGAGGCCCTGGATCCTGCTGAATGCACGCAATTCATGCTGCTGATGACGACCATTAAATGAATGGCATGCTGGTACAAACCTGCGCCTTGGTGCAGGGAAAATTTTGCAGGGATCGCTTGACCTATGACCCTAAACCAATGTCAATGACCGGTACATTAATCCAGAAGGCAAAGAAGAAATCCATTTCGGATAAAATATACGGGGAAGGTTCACGAGTGTCAATGGGAACAGGCGGTAAGATGTCTACGGATGAAACGAGTGTTTGATAATTTATCGGTTTGCCAGACTTTTTCAGCATCTATTGTTTGAACATAAATAACTTGCCACTTGACATTTTGGGTCATTTTGGACAATTTTTTTATTTTGTTGGAATAAACGGGGCTTTCTTCAAATAAAACCAAATACGTTCACCTTGTCCACTAAGACGTCCAGTGTTATGTTATATGCCGCTTTCAGAAGGGTGCATTTTTAAGTTGAAACAAGATTCTTCGCACTTCTCTTGGAGCAGACTGTTTTTAGAGACCAATTTCGTTATTAATATTATGAATATTAATGTTATGATCTTGTTTACCTACCAATCACAATCAAGATGTCAAGCTCATACCTCCAACACGCAACCAGCAATGACCAATCAGAACTGTCCCACTGGGCCTGATGAATGTAAATGTAAAGATCAGTTCTTTTCTTAAAACAAATAAAATAATACAAATCATGTAGGCCCCCTGGGTGAATCGATGGTTACTTATACCTAGTATACCTTTTGCAACTATCCAAAAGTGACCCACCAAAATATTGTTCAAAAGATTACTAAGAGGAAAGGATATTAATGACTCTAAACTCCCTGTGAAATTAATGCTTCTGGCATGCTGTCATTTTGAAGAAAATAACAAAGAAGTCTAAAATGCGTCTCAGAGACGCACTTTTGGAAATTTTTATAATTATAGTAGTTGGTTCAATTTATACAAATAGGCACATGGGGAGACAGATTAGCGTAAGTTTTTAGGTAATAAGGAGACAGTGGCACTTAGGGAGACATTTCAGTGTCTCCCTAAGTGTCTAGCTACCTTAAAAAACAATATAAAAAACAATAACGACTGATTTTGGTCTAAATAGCATAAATCTCGAAGATCTTAGTGAAAAGGGTTAGGGTAAACAAGTTAGGACTGTTTTAAGTTTGTGTACATCTCTATGGGATTGTCTCCCTAAGTGCCTAAATTATATTTTCTCAGAATTTACAGCATTCGCAGAGTCAAAACTTAATCAGGTTAGTTGTCATGCAAGCACCATTCTTTAGATTTTGAGAACTTTTGCTGTTTTAAACAATAAATATGCACAACTGTCAAATGGTTTCCTACATTTTTAAATTAGAAATGATGACCCCAAAAAAGGCTTGTCTTGCCCCATATAGGTTTGTACCTGAACTGGAGCGGGGTGAGTTTTCGACCAGAAACGTGACTGTGTGCACACACACGAAGTTTTAGTAATGCGTAGCCCTTTAGGCAGGCATATAGTGAACAGCCGCATTGTAATTCTTTCAAATGAATTGACGAATTGACGAACCTGAACACAATGTGGACAATGGGAGTCAAAAGATCTCAACAGGGTAATTTCTATAGATAAATAGGTCTCCACAAGAAATTTCACGAAATAGATTTGTACTCAAATTACTCAAAAACTAGGGTTAGGATGTGGGTTAGGGTTAGTGTTTGGGTTAGGGTATAATATAGGGTATATTGGGTCGAAATTTCAACCCAGAAAATGAATTGTGGTTGAAATAGGCGCATGTTGAAAAAGGTGCTTGACTTTCTAACCATTTTGTACAGGAGAACAAAGAGATGTCTCCAAATTTGAGGGCTGTAGCACTGGGCAACATAAAATGTTTTATTAATACAAACTACCGTTCCTGCCAGAGAGTTGTGATTACCTTGTACTGAAGTGAAATATTATCTTTGTGTTAAAATATACCTCATCACATTGAACCTAAACATTGTCTAAACATCGTTGTAGTACGACATGTTGTAAACTTATTGTTGTCTTTGACCCCGAGATATAAATGAATACAATTTAAAAACAAAACATATTTCCAAAAAGGGGTTCATAGTGCGATGTCTATATAACAATTACAACAATTATCTAATTTACATCAATAAACTAACACAGTGAAACGAAATTCTTTGCTTGAACTAAGCGATGTTTGCTGTTTCCTACTTATAGTTTGGAAAACAGGCTATTCGTGAAGGTTTAGTATGAAAAAGGTGGGTATATATTTTAGTTTTCCGTTGTGAGCTGTTCGGTCGTTTACTGCCACATTCCCCGTGACTTATACTATAGCCACGGTGCTCATCCCGCATGCATCCCGCCTACTACACGCAACACACTTGACAGTGCGGGCGGCTTCACGGCATGGAACGCACACGACTTTCAGTGGGCGTAGAGTGACCACAACCAGACCCTATACGACAAAAAAAAGCAGTCTACAGGGTCCACGCCAGCCCACGAGAGAAGAGTTCGGGGCGTGCATCCTGTGTGCTCCTCTTACAAAAAAAAAAGCTTTCGACATAAGATGAGTGGCTGGCTCACTCGTTGTGCCGGGTTGAGTCGCTCGGTCGGTCGTTCCAGGTTTTTGTCACGGACATTTAAAAAGCCTACGTGAGGCGAATCACGACTCGGGATTGGCAGTGCGAGGTAGACACAGTGCAGTCACCGTTAGAACAGCTTGTCATAATGTTTATGCAGACAGTCAACTGTGGAATCATAGTGGAATGAAGTGTGTATTTTAGGAATTATTGAATGTGCATAACACATGAATAAAGATGGCAGCCATGCAGACGGCTCGTTTGTCCGAAAGAGGGCGGTCTACCGTCTACGGTGTACGGGTAAGGGGTGTGGCGTGAATTTCGGACTCTATGAAATCCGGTCTCTATGAAATTTGGACTCAATGAAATCCGCACTGCGATTATATTCCCACGCCCAGCCGGTCGCGCGATAAACGCACACAAGACTTGGGCGATTATAATAAGGGAATGAAATAATGTGCTTGATCAGGCCTACGTTTAAAACCTACATGGGGCCTGGGGCCAGTTCCATAGAGCTGCTTAAGTACAAAACAACCTTGCTTTCCCCGAAGAAGGACGCCACGTCCGAAAATTCGGCCCCCGCCAATAATACGGGTGAGCACTTTATTTACTTCAAATCTTCACGTTATATTGTTATAGTGCTGCGCAGTTCCCTATTTTTCTTGCTTGATAAAACCAGCTAACCAGCCACAACTCCACGTGGTGTGTATTCCCAGTCGGCAAAACTATGTTTCAAAAAACGCGTGTCTTGGCGAGGTAAAATGAAATATCCAAACACGCGTTTCAAATGGGCGCGTGTTTAAAAGTAGTTTCAGACATTACATTGTAATACGAGTTAGAACACATTTGAAACGCGTGTTCGGATATTTCATTTTACCTCGCCAAGACACGCGTTTGTTCTTATTTATTAACCCGTGTTTGAAACATAGTTTTGCCAACTGGTTTTGTTTTTGGTTGAAAACAACCCACGTGACTGGCTCTCAAACAATAGCAGTGGGTAAACGGTCTAACGTATTTTATTAATCTTTTCTAGAGCTGGCAAATTATCATACAATCATTCTGACTTCTCATTTATTAAAGGTAGTATACTTCATTTGCAAACATAAAACAATATTAAATTACTGTGATATATCTTACTTGACTGTAAGTGAATAACAGTCTCAAGCATCCTGCGAAATCACCGGGCACCTGGGCCCAATTTCATGGCTCTGTTAACCACCGAATTCCTCGCTTACGGTCACCATTTTCCGCTAACCGCGCTAGCAGAAAAATTATGTGCTTACCCTTTAAGCACAGAATCCTTAGTTACGGGTTGTACGCATGCTCAGAGACCAAAATTCTTCGCTAACGCGTGAAATACGTTTACCGTAAGCACCGAATTTTCTGCTATAGTAAGCAAGGATTTTTCGCTAACGGTAAGCAGAGCCAATAAATTGGGCCCTGGTGTGATGTGTTTTTTGGTATCAATTTCCAACGATAGCCGGCCGGCAATCGTTAGAAAAACCTGACAATTTTCAAACACTGCCCTAAATTTATTAAATTTGGTTAGTCCACATTATTCGCAATACGGTTAGGCATTCACATCTGTGATTGGTTGCAAGCCAACTAGTCTGGTTTCCTAACCTAATAATTCCATGTCTATAAATTGCTATGTTTCGTCAAAGTCAAGGAACCAGATCAGATTTTTTCTTAGTTTTTCTAGCATATATAAACACAAAACTTTAAAACAGGCGAGCGTCACAATATTTAATACTATATAAAATACAAATCCCCTAACCCATTCATTTCGAAATATTACAGCAACTTACAATGTATATAGCGCACTTCTGGCTCGTCCAATAATACCTACAGGTTGGTTGGATCGTCCCAATTTACAGTGTCAATTGGTTGATAATATGTTTCGAATATATCGAATATCGATTTTTCGACTAGCTACGGAATATTCGAATAGCATTTTGCCGGATCGAATATTTCTTACTTTTTTAACAAAGCTAATTTCTTTATTATACCGTGACAAAGATACTTTTAGAGGAGAGGTATTTCGCCGCAGAGCTTGACAAATCCCGGGCCTGGACGGCGCCGGGACAACCGGCACTCCAGGTTTTTTCCCGGGCAACCAGAGTTTAAAGTGTTATACCAACTGCAATGCACATGTTTGTTTTAGAGAATCAAACTCAATAATCATGTAGGCCTATCAGAAAAGTATTTGAATTGTTATCCCAAGTTTCGAATATTCGAGTTTTCGGTCATAACTCAGTTTTGAATATCGAATACTAAATCATTCGAAAATCAACAGCCATGGTGGATAGGCCGTGTCGAAATGACTCTATGGCTATGACTACGGCTGGAAATAACACCCGCGTCTATATGGAAGCAGCTATACAGCTATACTTCCATAGACCCGTGTGATGTTATCTCCAACCGTAGCCAAGTAATTCACACACTGCCAAAGGGCTATACTATCAGCCGAAAAAATGTACAAGGTTTCAAGAAGTATTACTACTAGTCTTATGTTAAAATCTTGGTTTTTTTATAAATGTTTACATCTAGTTTATGTTTACATCTAGTTAAGGATTTAAGATATACTTTTGCACTGCAAAACCCAACGTGTTAAAACTAACAACATGATTTACCATCTGGTGTTAAATTTCACTGATGTTGTCCTATAATGTGTGTGTACTGCAGTGTGGAGCAAAACAAAATAAATCAAATCAAATTCTATTTTAGCCTCCAGCACCTTTGGTCGCACCACTCGTCTCTCTGTCCATTCCCATTATCATACTGTAGTTGTCCCCAAAGCAAATACACGAGCATACTCATCCAGCTTCTTCCCTCGTACTGCTGTGCTTTGGAATTCACTTCCTGCATCTTGTTTCCCTTCCACTTATATAACTTGTCCTAATTTGAGCGCAACATCAACAGTCATTTTTCTTCTTTTTGATCTTTTGTTTGTTATTTCCTTCTTCCTTTCTTAGCCACCACCTTGAGTGGCCCTATTTGGGCCTTGTGATTGGCGACTTTACATTAAAAAAAAAAAATATATATATATATATTTTTGTCTCACAGTGCTGATTTAATTGATGAAATGGCATCTAGCTATAGGCACCACATTTGCGCGTGATCTGCGTGATCTAAAGTTCTTTAGCTGGCTCAGAGAAACATATTTTGTATATTTAAAGGTAGGATACACCATTTGCAGACATCGAAAATTGTTACTACCGAATTATTAAGATCTTACATATTTGAAAGTAAATAATGATTCTAGGCATCCAGCAAAATGATTGTGCTAGATATCCTGTAATTCTTCCGAAAAAAATTATAAAAATATAAAAATCACGATCGCCGGAGTGTGGCGATCGCGAAAAAACCCCAAGAACAACATAAGAACCACCTCCCGACAGGTTATATTTACTACAAAATACAACCCCATAAATCCACCCATTCACGACAATTCAAGCAATTACCAATGGTGTATCCTACCTTTAAAGACATTTGCCACAACATCAACAAAAATAGATCTTTATAAGAAGTCAAGGAACCATTTTGTAAATGTCCATGATTTGAATCGTATCAAAGAATCAATTCTTGTCAAATACATTTCTAAACTGTACAATTTGTTGTGGTGCGCGCATGCGTATAGGTTTTTGTCAAATCAGAGCCACCTTCACAAAACTGTGAAGGAACATGCAGGGGAGTGGCATTAAATATAATGTAAGAAAAACTTGCTAAGAAGATCACAGTATTTTCAAAATAGCAATTATAAGTCAAACACATACTAATATATAGCACCTAATCATGCGTGCAGCTTTGATATATATTTTCCTTGAAAGTCACACAAAATTGTAAGTTTAAGCTTTGTATAGATGCCAACTCATGTTGTCACATTACATGTATATCATCATATCATAATATACAATTGTTGACTGTTATGATGTGGGATATAACATCAGACAACAATTGTTTTGTTATACCTATGTCTTGGGTTATTAGTCCAGGCAAAATACTTAATTTTGTATTGTTGACCTCAACAAAATTGCAACAAATTTGTTTCACCACAGTGCCATTCTATAAGGTCCCTAGAATGACATACTAAAAGTCTTTAAAAATCCAAGTGGTGGAATTATGTCTAATTTGCATAAATTATGTAGTAGGTGAAACACTGGATTGTCTGCGAATGTTTGCTTGTTTTGCTTGTCGATGTTGAGTGGTCTGTCTTACGACCTGGTACAAACTGTCATATTCATCACGGGTTAGCAGAGACCGGCATGCTGTGCTCATCTTGCACGCGATTCCTTCGGCATCGCTGAGTCAGAAGCCCTACGAGTTGGACTCGGAAGCGCTTGTACTTCAAGCAGTAGATGATGGGATTGATGAACATGTTGCAAGCCAGGACCCCTGTCAGAATAACGTAGGCATCGCTACCAAAGCTGTTGCCGAAGATGAGGATATTGATGTAGTTGATTTCGGCCGGCGTCCAGCAGACAACGACCATAGTACCAGCCAGCAGCACTGTCACCAAGACGTTCTTCTTAGCTTTACTCAGTGAGGTCTGCTGGCCAATAGCTTGATTGTCGTTTTTTCGAGTCAGGGCGATCAATATCCGAGTGTTAGTGTAGACCAGGATCGCTAGAGGTACCAGGTACTCCGTCCCCACCGCCATCACCCCGACCAAGACCTGAAGGCCTAACACCATTATGACTGGTTGACATGTTCCATGTCGCGGTTCAAAGACAAAGAGGAAGTGAGAGCCGTACAAGAATCCGATAGTCCAGGGGGTGGCCAGCGCAAACTTCAGCTTAGCCTTGGACCAGGAGTTACGGTGCATCACGGGGTGGCAAGTCGCCATGAATCGCTCCAACGAGATAGTGATGAGGTTGTAGGTAGACGTCACACTGAGGCCCCAGAACAGGAAGATAGGGGCGCGGCATGTCAGCTGGTCGTGAAGATTGCCTTCCAGAGAGACCTTCCTTGGGAACTCCGGGATCACAACGTAGAGGAGGAACATCAGGCCGGCAAGTGCATCTATGACAGACTGATGCAGGAGGAGACGATTCGTGAAGGAGCTGAACACTCGTCGTCTGAGAAGCATAACAGTAATGACCATTGCATTACCTAGTACAGCCAGACAGGCAACGATTGCATTGATAACATCTAGAATCAATTCTTTTGGAAAGTTATCAGCACCAAAATTCACACCCGATATAGTCTCCGACTCGTTGTAGGAAGCCATGACGCACTTGGAAGTCGCGTTGGTTAGTGTATCTCCTACGCCGATTTCTCTTCATTATATACGCACCGCAAGTTAAACGGCAAAAATTTCTAGATGGAAAATCCTTGTTGGCTCCGTGTAAATTCTTTGAACAATTGAAAGGATGGATTAAATTTCGTTCATGACCATTTTCATATTATTCTTGGAAGCTAACAACAATTAAAAGAAACTGCCCACCCATTCATATTTTTCTTGTGAAGAAACCAGCAGAATGAATGGGATTTATTTTCATTCACAACTCAATTTACCTTCGGCTGTTTTCCTTTGCTGTCCTGTTCACACAAATGAATAGTTTAACTCAATCATTTACTTGCTGTCTGTTTTTTTTATATGCACCAAAAGACTATACCAACAACTGTCGGACATAGTGCAGTAAACGCGGATATATTAACACTGGGTTATGAGCAAAAAGTGCATTGCAGTGTTCTTGAATACAATTGACCGAGGAGGGGACAGTAATTTATACAAACACCTCTCGATCATCATTAGTTTTTCGTCAGTCCAATATAATACAATACACAAAAAAGTTGAATTGATTTCGAGGGCTTAATTGTTATTTTTAGAATGAATACGAAGTAAATACGACAGCAGAGGGGAAGTTGGGAAGCTCTTCTCAAATTCTTTGCACTCCTCAAAGGTGAGACATACAGTAACAAAAAGAACACGTTATAAGCGTTATAAGTTGCATATAGACGCTTCAGGTTCGTTTCGCTCGTGCCCACCACCCATTATACTGGGCACTGAGAAGCTCTATATATAAGGCATACTGAGCTCTGATTGGCTAGATTATTATGCGACTTGTTAACTGGAGGTCACCAGTTCCGCTATGGGCCGTGGGACCGAGCGAACAGGTTCATGTGCAAATAGACCGTGTAAGTATCGCGCACAAAGGTCAAGATTGAACTACCGGGCACCTCCGAACCGCCGGCTATAAGACTTTTACTGGGGTTGAATTTAGCGCATAAACGAGAAAACAATGGAATGACGTACGTATGACGTAACTAGATTGTTTTGTTCTCCTTTTTCTTAATTGATATATCGTTCACATTTTGTTAATTAAAATTAAAATTTTAATTTTTCTAAAAGTTTGTATCTACCTTTTTGTAAAAAGAAAAAGCAACAATAAAACAAACCAGAGATATAGTGCTTGTGAACAACCACAGAGCTTTTCCCGAAATGTTTTTGAGAATGGTTTAATGAATTATACAATAAAACCGTAATCCAAAACAGTTACTCTAAATACTTGTTTTCTGTTACGCATCATGATCAAGGTTCGTGCCAACTTACACTCAAATCAGACCTAGTTCAATAGTTATAGTTATTAAAAGTAGAGCTAAATATACTTCAAGAAGCACGGACATCAGCCTAAATAGTATTTTAAAAGGTTTGTGTGAATCGACTCACATTGACCATTAAGTTACATTGGCCAAATTCGGACCCCCTACTGACCATTAGGTTACCATTGGCAAATTAGTTGGATAAAGACTGTCGGAGAAGAAGCATTTCGTAATTTAAAATAAAATTATCTGTACTGACCATTAGGTGTCCATTGGCCTAATTAATTGAATCAAGACTGTGAGAGAAGAAGCATTTCGTAATTCTTAAAAGACAAATGACTCCTGCTTATCATTATTTTGGTGACCATTGCCCAAATTATGTTTACACCCTGTGCGAGGCTTGGTTCAGTGATGCAACTGACCAAGTTTGACATTATTTGGATGTAGACTTTGGTAGAAAAAGCTTTTGTAATTTTGAAGAAAATGACCCCTGCTGACCATTAGGTGACCATTGGCCAAATTAGGTTTACACCCTGTGCGAGGCTTGGTTCAGGGATGCAACTGACCAAATTTGACATTATTTGGATGTAGACTTTGGTAGGGAGGGCATTTTGAAGAAAATGACCCCTGCTGACCATTAGGTGACCATTGGCCAAATTATGTTTACACCCTGTATAAGGCTCGGTTTGGGAATGCTGACCAAGTTTGACATTATTTAGATGTAGACTTTAGTAGAAAAAGGCATTTTGTAATTTTGAAGAAAATTACCCCTATTGACCATTAGGTAACTATTGGCCAAATTATGTTTACACCCTGTACAAGGCTCGGTTCAGGGATGCAACTGACCAAGTTTGACAGTATTTGGATGAAGACTTTGGTAGAAAAAGCATTTTGTAATTTTGAAGAACAAAACCCCTGCTGACCATTAGCTGACAACTGACCAAATTCTGTTAACATCTTTTTCTGAGGCTTGATCCAAAGATGTTACTGACCAAGTTTGAAAATAATCGGACTCGTACTATCGGGAATATAGGGTCAAATGTAATTGCTTGAAGAAAACGTGTACAAATCATAGGGGAACAACTATACCTTTAATGTGACGTCACACGACCCTCGATAATGTCATCATGACGAAAAGTTCTGAGGACCATCTCTGGATGATGGTCTAACTGTATGCCAAGTCTCTATTCAGCTGCTTTAGCTCACAGAAACAATTAAGCACCGACAAAAATCTTGCTTAGTAAATCCAGCTAATTTAACCACCAACAATTCTATGTGATGTATATTGTCCATGATTGGTATTTAGCGGTTATTAGCTTAGCATAACAATCACATGGAATTTTGGCCCCTGAACTGATTTTAGGTAAGGGTTTTTGTGCTTGAACAAGTTTTTGTATTTTAAGCAAAAACAGCTCAATGTACATACATAATAGGGTCCATTTTGAAATGGTATGCGTACCGTGAGAGAAAGCGTATGTGACTGCTTGTTAAATCTTAATTTGTTTGTGGTTATCTCACCACTCCTACATTCATCTTACATTACCCACTAGTGCAGTGAAACGCCGCTATAACGAACATCACGGGATCCACTGATTTGGTTCGGTATATCAATCGTTCGGTATAGCGGAGGAGAGTGGCATTAAATATAATGTAAGATAAACTTGCTCAGAAGATCACAGTATTTTCAAAATAGCAATTATAAGTCAAACACATACTAATATATGGTACCTATTATGCGTGAAGCTTTGATATATATTTTTCCTTGAAAATCAAACAAAACTGTACGTTTAAGTTTTGTATCGATGCTAAATCATGTTGTCACATTACATGTATATCATCATGTCATAATATACAATTGTTGACTGCTGTGATGTGGGATATGGCGTTTTGAACATCTGAGCGACGCATATAGCACCTGAGCCTGAGGCGAAACCAAGGGGGCTATGCGTCTCCGAGGGTAGTCTTGGTTGCAAGACGTCCTAATCGCGGTATCGTAGGCCGCATATGCGAGCGCCCTCTAACGTACACCGTATAGAGTAGACCACGCTATGACCTTTCAATAGGACGTCTTGGCTATCTGACATAATCGCTCGAAAAATTCCGAGCAGAATTGTGTCTCATTTGCATGCGCGTGTGACGTAACAGAAACTTGATACATGTTACGTCACGCGATTATACACGCAACGTCACACGCGCATGCAAATGCGACACAATTCGGCCCAGAATTTTTCAAGCGATTGTGTCAGTTAGCAAAGACGTCCTATTTAAAGGTCATGGCGTGGCCCGCAGCGTACGGCGGCCTACGCGCGCTGCATATCGCGATTAGGACGTCTTGCAACCAATCTCCGAGGGTTTGCAAAACGTCATATCCCACATCACATCAGTCAACAATGGTTTTGCTATACCTCTGTATTGGGTTCACGGTATACCCAGCAAGATATTGGACCGACGGACTCCCTCCCCTATTTCTTTGTACCATACCTTGTTTCCTATCTTTCACGGCTCAGTAAGCTCACAGACAACAGCCATGTTATATCACGCTCACAAACTGATAGCACATGTTGGATATCACACAGGAAGTGTTCTGTGCGTTGCTTTACATGGGACACGTGATCCTTCTAGACCAATAAAATACAGTATCTATAATACAGGGGTATAACAATCAATGTTCAAATAAATTGATTAATATTGTGCGTCGAAAAGATTGTGAATTGCACACAGTGAGCCCTCAAGCGACAACAGACACAGGCCTATAATGGCAAATACTAATGTTAAAGTACCGTATTCTACAACATAATGAATGTATGAGAGCAATGGTAAGAATAATTTCATGTGGTGACAGATGGAATGTTCTATTCCACGAGGTGAATTCGAGTGGAATGGTACATTTCATCTGTCATGAAATTATTCTTTTAATCGTACAAACGTGAAACATTCATTATTTGTTTTATAAGAACGCCTGAATAAGTCCTTGCCATCTGATTGGTCAGAGCGTGACCGTGCAATAGAAGTTATATTCACCGTTGAATAGAACCATTGAATATAACCTTTTTACGGTGCGGCCGTGCCGATATAAATTGCGAAAATGTGCCTACTATCTTTATTTTAGTAATTGCACTATTTATCTATATTTTTTTATGGGCAGCTACCAAAGGGTTGAAGTGCAATACGCCAATACCAAAGCGGACGATTTAATTATCTTATGTCGCAAAGCATTCGACTGTGAACTGTTTTGACGTGCATGCGTTTGTATGATATTAAATCGAAGCCTGTAATTTATCTAAAGGTAAACTACTGGCGTGGTTGGCATGTAGTAGGTGAAACACTGGATTGTCTGCGAATGTTTGCTTGTTTTGCTTGTCGATATTGAGTGGTCTGTCTTGCGACCCGGTACAAACTGTCATATTCATCACGGGTTAGCAGATACCGGCATGCTGTGCTCATCTTGCACGCGATTCCCTCGACATCGCTTCGTCAGAAGCTCTACGAGTTGGACTCGGAAGCGCTTGTACTTCAAGCAGTAGATGATGGGATTGATGAACATGTTGCAAGCCAGGACCCCTGTCAGAAGAACGTAGCAGTCGCCGCCAAAGCTGTTGCCAAATATGAGAATATTGATGTAGTTGATTTCGGCCGGCGTCCAGCAGACTACGACCATGGTACCAGCCAGCAGCACTGTCACCAAGACGTTCTTCTTAGCTTTACTCCGTGAGGTCTGCTGGCCAGTAGCCTGATTGTCGATTTGTCGAGTCAGGGCGATCAGTATCCGAGTGTAAGCGTAGACCAGGATCGCTAGAGGTACCAGATACTCCATCCCCACCGCCATCACCCCGACCAAGACCCGAAGGCCTAACCCCATATTGACTGCTTGACATGTTCCATGTCGCGGTTCAAAGACGAAGAGGAAGTGAGAGCCGTACAAGAATCCGATAGTCCAGGGGGTGGCCAGGGCAAACTTCAGCTTAGCCTTGGACCAGGAGTTACGGTGCTTCACGGGGTGGCAAGTCGCCATGAATCGCTCCAACGAGATGATGATGAGGTTGTAAGTAGACGTCACACTGAGGGACCAGAACAGGAACACAGGGACGCGGCATGTCAGCTGGTCGTGAAGATTGCCTTCCAGAGAGACCTTCCTTGGAAACTCCGGTATTACAACGTAGAGGAGGAACATCAGGCCGGCAAGTGCATCTATGACAGACTGATGCAGGAGGAGACGATTTGTGAAGGAGCTGAACACTCGTCGTCTGAGAAGCATAACGGTAATGACCATTGCATTACCTAGTACAGCCAGACAGGCGATGATTGCATTGATAACATCTAGAATCAATTCTATTGGAAAGTTATCAGCACCAAGATTCACACCCGGTGTAGTCTCCGACTCGTTGTAGGAAGCCATGACGCACTTGGAAGTCGCGTTGGTTAGTGTATCTCATACGCCGATTTATCTTCCTTATATACGCACCGCAAGTTAAACGGCAACAATTTGGAAAATCCTTGTTGGTTCTGTGTAAACTCTTTGAACAATTGAAAGGATGAATTAACAAATTTCATGAATATTTTCATATTTTTGGGGGGAAGCTAAAAAGTACAGCCATTAAAAGAAACTGCCCACCCATTCATATTTTTCTTGCGAAGAAACCAGCAGAATGAATGCGATTTATTTTCAGTCAAAACTTATTTAACTTCGGCTGTTTTTCTTTGCTGTTCTGTTCACATGAATGAATAGTTTAGCAAAATCATGTACTTGCTGTTTGTTCTTTATATATGCACAAAACGACTGTACCAACAACTGTCAGACATAGTGCAGTAATTAACGTGGATAAGTGAACACTGGCGAGGAGGGGACAGTAATTTATACAAACATCTCTCGATCATCATTAGTTTTTCCTCAGTCCAATACAAAAAAAAAGAGTTGAATTGATTTCGAGGGCTTAATTGTTATTTTTTAATGAATACGAAGTAAATACGACAGCAGATGGGAAGTTGGAAAGCTTTTCTCAAGGGAAAATGCATACAAGAGGTGGGGTGTAAAAACGACATCAATTTTAAATCGAGGTTGAAAAGTTTCCAATGAACAAGGCAGTGCCATTTAATATTCTCAGGCGTTTATTGCACGTTAGTTTTCATATCTTTTGTGCATAATAATAATTGTCAAGTTCATCTGCCCCCGAAGTTGTGAAGAACACATTTATGGCAAGTCAAAAGGCAGTGGGCTGGGTTCATTGAAGCTTTTATAAGTTGAAGACAGAACAAAAATAACAAAAATAACCTCTGTAATTTTACATAAGTGGATACAAACATTAACATTAACGTTATATTAACGTTTGTTGAGCACCTCTGTGGCATAGGACGAGTGTTTGGTTTGGTAAGTATCGCACACAAAGGTCAAGATTGAACTTCCGGGCACCTCCGAGCAGCCAGCTATAAAACTTTTACTTGTGGTTGATTTTAGCTCGAAATGAGAGAACAATGGAATGACGTATACGATGACGTAACTAAATTTGTTTTGTTCTCATTTTACCTAATTTGATAATCGCTCACATTTTGTAAAATAAAATGATTTTCTTTATTTTTCTAAACGTTTGTATCTATACCTGTCTGTAACAACGTTAAAACAAACCAGAGTAATTGTGTTTTGATTGTCATTACATAATAGAGAATGGTTTAATGAATTATACAACAAAACCGTAATCCAAAACAGTTACTCTAAATACGTGTTGTCTGCTACGCATCCTGATCAAGGTTCGTACCAACTTACACTCAAATCAGATTTACAGTTCAATAGTTATAGTTATTATACGTAGAGCTAAATATGCTCCAAGAAGCACGGATATCAGCCTGAATAGTATTTTAAAAGGTTTGTGTGAAACGAATCACATTGTCCATTAGGTTACATTGGCCAAATTCTGACCCCTACTGACCATTAGGTGACTATTGGCAAATTGGTTGAATAAAGACTGTCAGAAAAAAAGCATTTCGTAATTTAAAATAAAATGACCTCCACTGACCATAAGGTGCCCATTCGCCAAATTAATTGGGTCAAGACTGTGAAAGAAGAAGCATTTCGTAATTTTGAACAAAAATGACCCCTGCTGACCAGAAGGTGACCATTGGCCAAAAATTATGGGATGCAACTGACCAAGTTTGACATTATTTTGATAAAGACTTTGGTAGAAGAAGCATTTTGAAAATTGACCCCTACTGGCCATTATAGCTAACAATTGACCAAATTTTGTGAAAATCTTTAAAAAATAGTCGGACTCGTATACTGTTGGAGATATAGGGTCAAATGTATTGCTTGAAGAAAACGTGTACAAATCCTATGGGAAAAAATGCACCTTCAGTGTAACGTCACATGATCTCCGATGATGTCATCATGACGAAAGATTTTGAGGACCATCTGTGGGTAATGGTCTAACTGTATGCCAAGTCTGTTTTCAGCTGCTTCAGCTCACAAAAACAACCAAGCACGGAAAAAGCCTTGCTAAGTAAATCCAGCTAATTTAACCATCAACAATTCTATGTGATGTGTATTGTTCGTTTAGCGGTTATTAGCTTAGCACAATAATCACATGGAATTTTGGCCCCTAACCTGGTGCCAATTTCATAGAGCTGCTAAGCACAACAATTTACTTAGCATGAAAATGTGTCCTTAGCAAAAACAAGGTTACAGTTGTTCACGTTATCTTTATTGTTTTTGATTGATAATCAGCTGGTTTTTTGCTCAGCATGAAAAACACGAAGAATTTTGGCTGGTAACCTGTTTTTAATGAGCAAGACGTTGTGCTAAGCTCTATGTAGTTGGAGCCTTATTTTAGGCAAGGTTTTTTTGCTTAAGCAAATGTTTGTACTTTGAACAAAGCAGCTCAATGAATTAATTGGTCCCTGGGTTCGGTATAGCGATGTTCAGCCACCCATCCATCCGGTGCCCATTCTTGTAACCTACTTCAAACGTGTCCTTTTTTTTATCTATCACACCCAATTCCTATTTATCATACCGAATTCTTATTCATCATAACAAATTCTAAAGCAAAGGTTGGCTTTTCTTAATTCTATTCATTGTGGAAATAAACCAAATGAAAAAGCAAATTAAAGATTAAAACAAGCAACTTTTGTTCAGCATACGTTTCCCGTGCGTGTACTAATTTTCTGATGGTCGCTAATTAATTTACTCACCTGTCTCAAGGCATCATCACATCAACGGCTATTCGTCCTAGCATGCAAAGGTTTTTCGGCTGACATTGCTCCACGGCTGACATTAATATAATCCGTAGTCTCGTTCGTTCGACTTGGTGTGTATACTGAATTCGGGACATAGAACTGAACAGAGTCAGTTTGGGTTGGTGAATGTTGGTGAGAAAGGCTGTGTTCTAACAGTCAACAGGAGCTGAAGGAAACAGAAGCTGAAGCAAAAGAAGACGCGGCCCGTTGGAAAATTATTAAGAGTATGGCCGTTTTCCAAACCCCATCTTGGGATCCGTCTGCAGCTCCATCACTATTGCCAAATACATGAACAAAGCCACATACGGAGACGAAGATAGGGTAAACGAAACCGGCTTTTGATTGCTTTCTTTTTAAAAAGAATCCTGACCGTGACAACATCCAGTACAGGAAATTATCCCCGTTTTACACCTGTTTTGAATGGTTTTAACATGTATCGCGTTCACAAATTTGGAGCACAAACTATTATTCAACTAATTTCAATCGTCTTTCGATTCTAATTAAGCTGCACCAACGAAGTAGTCTTGTGTACTTCTGATTTGCTTTTGTATTACAGTTTGGTATGGAATTCCATATGTGCCACTCTAAACGTCGTGCGTCGCCCTTGTTTCGTCGCCCTTGTTTCGTCGCCCTTGTTTCGTCGCCCTTGTTTCGTCGCCCTTGTTTCGTCGCCCTTGTTTCGTCGCCCTTGTTTCGTCGCCCTTGTTTCGTCGCCCTTGTTTCGTCGCCCTTGTTTCGTCGCCCTTGTTTCGTCGCCCTTGTTTCGTCGCCCTTGTTTCGTCGCCCTTGTTTCGTCGCCCTTGTTTCGTCGCCCTTGTTTCGTCGCCCTTGTTTCGTCGCCCTTGTTTCGTCGCCCTTGTTTCGTCGCCCTTGTTTCGTCGCCCTTGTTTCGTCGCCCTTGTTTCGTCGCCCTTGTTTCGTCGCCCTTGTTTCGTCGCCCTTGTTTCGTCGCCCTTGTTTCGTCGCCCTTGTTTCGTCGCCCTTGTTTCGTCGCCCTTGTTTCGTCGCCCTTGTTTCGTCGCCCTTGTTTCGTCGCCCTTGTTTCGTCGCCCTTGTTTCGTCGCCCTTGTTTCGTCGCCCTTGTTTCGTCGCCCTTCGTGCGTCGCCCGTCGCCTTAATTGTGTTTGACCTTGACGCATGCGCATATGTTTGTCATATCCCACTTAAGTTTATGCCTGTCAACGTGTGGTGCGTGTGAGTTTATTAAACAACTGTGGAAAGGTTTCAATATTTTAAGATTGAGATATTTAGCCCATTAAACAAAAAGAGGCAAATATTAGACGTCTGTAAATTGTGCTGAAATGTCGGTGAAGGGTTGCCTAACGTGGGAGACTTAAACAAGTTCAAGGAAATCCCCCCAATAAAAGTATTATTGCTTATAATTATGTCGACGTCAACATGTTTTCTTACACACAATTGTAGTGATTTCCTTGAACTTTGACCACTTTTTAGCCTAATTTACGGACACCTCATTTTCACGTTGTTGTTCGCTGGGCTAAATATTACAATGTTATCATGATTGTTCATATGATTTTCCATAAGGTTTTAATATGGTAACTGTGCCAGTATGCAACTTGGTGAATTTGAAGCTTATCAATACTGAGGTTTTGGCAACTAAGACTACCTGATGATATCCGGAGACAAGGTAAATGCGCACAACTTAAGGGTGTACTTTTGTGTCATTTCGATCGTTACTATGTTCTCATAATTATTCAGTCATTTGCTTTAGAAAATGTTATG
Organism: Crossaster papposus; assembly: GCA_037893245.1. Lineage (NCBI taxonomy): Eukaryota > Metazoa > Echinodermata > Asteroidea > Velatida > Solasteridae > Crossaster > Crossaster papposus. Next base: position 1,174,206 of record JBAIAA010000487.1, on the reverse strand, counting down.
GAAGTAAAATAAGTAGAATCACCAAAATAAACTTTTACAATTTAGTTTTTTTGTTTTAATATACCCAAACCTGGTAACAAATATGTAAATGTTCAACAATTTCGAAGGGCTCTGAGGCTAATATTAATTACTAGGCCCCAAGGTTTTTTTCATGCCAAATATGGTGCTTTTATTTGCCCGGTAACGGTAATTGCACTAAGCCACCTGACTTTACGTTACGTTTCGTGGTTTTTATTTGTTTAAGTCCTAATCAATATCAAGTAAATTTGGCACAGAGCTGATAGCACAATTCATTGGGCTGACTGGTTCTGATTTGCAAATAGGGACGACAGACACAGTGGAAAGGAAACGACTGCTGTAGATTATTACGCCATACACCCATACAAAGGTCACATTAAATTCTGATTATGAGCCTTAAAATATTGAAACCTTTCCATATTTTTTTTAATAAGTTCACACGCACCACACGTTGACAGGCATAAACTTAAGTGGGATATGACAAACATATGCGCATGCGTCAAGGTCAAACACAATTAAGGCGACGGGCGACGCACGAAGGGCGACGAAACAAGGGCGACGAAACAAGGGCGGCGAAACAAGGGCGACGAAACAAGGGCGACGAAACAAGGGCGACGAAACAAGGGCGACGAAACAAGGGCGACGAAACAAGGGCGACGAAACAAGGGCGACGAAACAAGGGCGACGAAACAAGGGCGACGAAACAAGGGCGACGAAACAAGGGCGACGAAACAAGGGCGACGAAACAAGGGCGACGAAACAAGGGCGACGAAACAAGGGCGACGAAACAAGGGCGACGAAACAAGGGCGACGAAACAAGGGCGACGAAACAAGGGCGACGAAACAAGGGCGACGAAACAAGGGCGACGAAACAAGGGCGACGAAACAAGGGCGACGAAACAAGGGCGACGAAACAAGGGCGACGAAACAAGGGCGACGAAACAAGGGCGACGAAACAAGGGCGACGAAACAAGGGCGACGAAACAAGGGCGACGAAACAAGGGCGACGAAACAAGGGCGACGAAACAAGGGCGACGAAACAAGGGCGACGAAACAAGGGCGACGCACGACGTTTAGAGTGGCACATATGGAATTCCATAGTTTGGTTTATGTTAGTAGTACAAAACTACATGAGCGCGGTGGGCATATTCAAGAGGGTTTGCAGCCAGCTGGCTGAAAGGGACTGACTTTAAATGGTACCGGCAACTAAAGTTGAGTGTCAGCGCAAATTTGAAATGGACGTGGCGCAACTCGCGAACATCATGTGTAACAATTGTTTATGCGCGGCAGAAACAAGTGTCGGTCGCTCTCGATACATTTATTCGAGTGAAGCGAGGCGCTAGAAATGCGGCTAAGTGTTGTTAAAGTAGCCGGGCACTTAACCCGCGACGGTACAAAGCCATCAGGCCGGGCACTTTGCCCGGAATACCATGCGAATTCAGATGAAGTTTGAGTTGGGGGGTAGACAGACGTACACTAGTTTAACCGCACGACGCACTTCGAGTTCCCCACTCCCCAACTCAAATAAAAACGAGTTCTCGTTATTGATTCGGCCCATGCAAACTCAATGGGATCGTCAACAGCTGACCTATATATTTCGCTAGTAAATAACAGGCTGCTGTTTATTAAATGCCTCAAATTGGAGGTCTGAAATGACGTTTGAATTCGTCGATCGAAACGACGCTGTGCGCGCTTATTATAGTAGCGCTCATTGTGGCCTTAAACTTTCGTTTGATTCGTTGACGCTATCGTGAACAGCACTGGTAAAATGCAAATAATTATGCACAATTTGCAAACATTAAAAAACAAAACTACTGAAGAATTTACTTGACTGTTAGTGAAATACGGTCTCAAGCATCCTGCCAAAATCACGGCACCATGGTGTGCTCTGGTTTTCAAAAAAGGTGGGATTTTGTATCAATTACAGTATTGCCGGTTAGCAATATCGTGGGGAAAACCTGGTTATTGTTTTAATCACTGCCCAATTGATTACATTTTAGTTAGTCCACATTGTATTTGCAAAACGGTTACATCTGCATCCTTGAATGGATACATGCCAAATAGTCTGGTTTCTTAACCTGGTAATTCCCTCAAAAATGTTATACTGTGTTTCATCTGAAGCAAGTCAGAACAGGAAACAATAGGCCAGTGTCACGATATTTACAATAAAACATGGATTTTGTCTCCGATATTTACAATAAAACATAAATGTTCTCTCCTATTTTTACAATAAAACATGAATTTCGTCTCCGATATTTACAATAAAACATGAATTTCCTCTCCTATATTTACAAACAGCTCACTCACCAATTCAATTAAAAACCGTTACCAATGGATTTCATTTAAGGTTTTCATTCGGATTCATCCTAAATTCGTGAAATTTGTCTCATTGCGCGATCAGCGTTGATTCGAATTCTTTTCTTTCTTTTCCCTTTTTTTGTTTTTGTGATGTTTTGGTCATTTCTAACCGCATCTTTTCAGAGTAAACAGAATGAAATTAAATGTTGCCGTAAAATCTCGTATTAAAGTTACCATGCATGGCTGGTCCGGTCGCAGCTAGTCTAAATGACGCCTGAAACCGCACCACTTGCGTGACACCAAAATGTTCTTTGTGCCGCATTTGCTTTATTCATGCAGGCCTATTACACCAGTTGTTCTCATTTACGGATCAGAACGAAGAACAGCCAGCGGGGACACGCCGAGTGGGGCCCGAGCTAGCTCGATCCACCCTGCCCCTGCATCGGAAGGCTAAGTTGAGTCATATTCAATGCTTGACTGATCGTCTAACGCCTGTCAAATTGAGGACGCAGCTCGTACGACATCGTTGATTTGAGACTTTCGATTTTGTTGTATCCAATTGGGAAAAAACAATGAGTTAGACCTTCCATTCTCACCGATCGACCAAGGAGAGGTTTTAATATATCTGCATCGGTTTTAGATGCAGACTTTCACGCAAGATGAAGGAACAGAAGTCTGTTTCAAAAACGCGATAAAAGTCCGTTTTGTTTTAGATTCGCGCCCTCTCCCGGTTGCCCAAAGGCAGATGGACAGCGTTGTAAATGTAAGCGCAATCTACAAATTCAATAAAAAGCAAAAGTGTGAAGCTAAAGTGTTAAGCTAAAGTGTGAAGCGAAATTATAAAGTGAAAGTGTTTATATATTAACAGCTGTTACATCCGTGTATGTTTTCATAACATGCATTTTTTTGAATGTGTTGGAAATAGGCATGGATGTAGTCGAGTCTATCACAAGTCCCTGTAAGTCCCTGCAAGTCCCTGTAAGTCCCTGTAAGTCCCTGCAAGTCCATCACAACTCCTTCAGTTACAATTCAAACCACAAGCTATTAAAATCAGCTTTGACAAAAGCATTCCTTTGTCATTGTTCATCCAGTTACTTGCGACTGCCTTTATGAAGGGACTTGTGACTGGCTTCACGAAAAGACTTGTGAACGGACTTGCAGGGACTCGACTACAACCCTGGAAATAGGTAGGATGACCTGTCATTTAATAATGCAGGTTCATGTAGAAACATACTGCCTACTGAGGCTCCTTGGACAGAAGTTAGTCTGGGTCCCTGACCTGACAACACCCTGGTGTCTAAATTGTACTCATTGTAGGTCTGGTAGCCGTCATCGATTACAACAAATGGATGACGTAGTATACAGGCAGCGTATAGCTATCTTTTATGCTGCAATATTGTTAAAATAAGACTTTCCACAAAAAGGCATTTGGTAACATTTCAATATTGGGCATTTCGTATATGATGTTGATTTTTTTCAATGCGAGCTTTGATTTTATGTAAGAAGAAGATAGATTGGTGGGGATGTTGTTGTTTATACCAGATACCATTTTACTCCCGGAAACACTCGACCGTCGCGAAAAGGATACACAATTTGCAGATATCCAAAAAAAATACTATACCTAATTAAGAAATATCTTACTTATTTGAAAGTAAATATTGGTTGTAGGCATCCAGCAAAACGATTGCGCTAGATATCCTGTAATTGTTCCGAAAAAATGAATTTTATTCTAAAATATTATATTTACTATAAAATCCACCCCCAAAAATCCACCCTTTCGTGATAATTCAAGCAATTACCAATGGTGCATACCTTAACGTATTCGGCTTCGGATTAATTCCTCTGAAATAGTCAGAACATTTTGGACTGGGAACGAGATTAGGACAAAAGTCAAACACGAAATTATAGAAACTGCCGAATTGGGAAGACACCTGGCAAAAACCTAAACACTTTAGACGGTATAATTCTCGGACGCGGCGTGGTACATAATGCGTGCGCTTATAAAGGAGAACCACTGATAACCGTCTATATTCTATTTATATTTCATGGTCGGTATTTAAAGGTAGAATACACCATTGGTAATTGCTTGAATTATCATGAATGGGTAGATTTGGGAGGTTGTATGTTATGGTAAAAATCGTTTAACTGACCTATCCGAAGTAGTTTACAATCATGGATGCCGAGAAAAGCAAGAAAACAGGGTTTGTTTTCGACCGGCGTCGAGCAGTTATTCTTATGTTATCTTTGTTTTTGGCAAATCGCCGTCCGGCGATCGCAAATTATTCTTTATAAAATTCAATTGTTCTGAATAATTACAGGATATCTAGCGCAATCATTTTGCTGGATGCCTAGAATCATTATTTACTTTCAAATGAGTAAGATATTTCTTAATAATTCGGTAGTAATACCCCCGTCACACCGGACTGGCGTCCTTACTGCGTCCTAAAATGGAGGACGTCGATGGTCGCCGTGAGAACCCCAATCCTTTTTCTTTAAAATATCAAGATTTCGGTCACCCGTCACACCGGGGTCCTGTGCTCCGCGATCTGTACGTCTACTCGGCGTCCCCACGGCGTTCTCACCACGACCTTACCGCGTCCTTGGCGTTTCTATTGAGTTTGCACGGCGTCCCCACGGCGATCATCGGCGACCTCACGGCGTTTTTGGCGTTTCTACCACGACCTTACCGCGTCCTTGGCGTTTCTATTGACGCCATAGACGTGGTGGGGTCGTGGTAAGAACCCCATAGACGTGGTAAGGACGCAGTAAGGTCGCCGCGGGGTCCACGATCCATTTATTCGCGTCTCCACGGCGACCCTACCACGTCCATACTGCGTCCCTAGGGCGTCCTTCGAGTTCCTACTGCGTTGCTACGGCGACCATGGCGACCCCAGGGCGATCCCACCGCGTCCTGAGCCAGGACGCCAAACCTCGGCGTTTACTTTGAACATGTCCGAAGTAAACGCCGTCGCTCTGCGACCTTCGGCGTCCTTGGGGTCCCCACGGCGTCCTTCTGCGTTCTCACCACGACCCCGCGGCGTCCATGGCGTCCCTATATACCGCGTCCTGGGTCGCCGTAGGAACGCAGTAAGGACGCCAGTCCGGTGTGACGGGGGTATTAGATTTGTCGATATCTGCAAATGGTATACAGTATACACCATTTGCAAACATACAAAATAAAACCTACTGAATTATTATGAAATACCTAAATTATTAAGTGAATAACAGTCTCTAGCATCCTGTGAAATCTAGGTGTGTAGTGGTTTTCAAGAAAAGTGGAATTTTGAATCAATTTCCAACGATTGCCGGCTGGTAATCGTTGGAATTACTCGACTATTTTTAAACACTGCACTAAATTTACTAAATTTAGTTAATCTATATGCATTTATATTTGCAGTACTGATAATTCCCCGACGTCTACAAATTGCTGTTTTGTCCGAATGAAGTCAAGGAAACAGACTACGAGATCAGCATTAACCCTGACTTCCTAGGCCATGTGCAAAATCATAATGATTTTGGAGGATTGAGGACTGTTAGGTTAATGTTCTAGTATTTTCGATATCTGCAAATGGTGTATCCTACCTTTAAGTTGTGCGCTAATTCTCTCATGTATTTGTGGAAAGCCATGGTGCACCCACCCTTCGCTTTTCTTTCGAATTCTTTGCACGGCGGGTGCATCGAATCATATAGCAGTGGGCTCTGTCATAATTTATGATATTTAGTTTGAGTTAAGACCCGAGCGGTCGATGACCTTGCATTCCAACCGTTGGTTTTTAATTCCGATAACTCGTGGAATCAAAACGTTGTGTTGAGGTTATACATTTTCGATTCCGCAAGTATAAAATCATTCATTCAATTGACCACTTACAAACCAAAGTCATTCTCACTTGCAGGTTATTTCTCTGCGTTCCAACCCCCCTCTCCAGTCCCCACCCCATACCCCTCTCACCCCATCAAGTCCCCCCACACACATGTACGCCTTGAATCACTCAGTTTTATCATTGGTTACATTTCGCAAAACACGGTGACGTAAATGTCAACAAGTCATGCGTGCGAAAACAATCTTCACTCGTCATGTGAACTCGCATGGAAAACTCACAATGAATACACTTGTTCTGTATGTAGTTGAAACCACAATTTCAAAACATGTTAATCACATAAACATGTTTAATCAATTATTGTGCGTTCCGTTTTACACACAACATTTATTTTTGCAGATATTTGGATGAGCCTGATTGCAACCAAGCCATCCCGCTTTCCGAAACTTCAATTTTGCTGATCCGGGGCCCAAGCACTTGCCCTGCAGGACGACCGCGTGCATTGCCAAGCAGCAATGGGGCCCGTTGACGCATCCTTCGGCCGGGGTCTCATTGACAGAGACGCTAGTCAGACGTGACTTTCCGGTGGAAGATGACATTATAGTGATATAAAGACCTCACCATCCATAAGCTTGCTATTCTACTCTGTCATGTTGGATGATGGATAAGTGAGGATATGGCTGCAAGTAAACAAAACACCTGGTTTTGTGACTCTTTTTAATGTATCGCCGATGAAAGGGCTGGTGTGAGAAAGGACCCTTTTTAACTTCGTGCTTCTTTCTCATTCCAAGAAGCTTTTGAAATTGGTCATAAAAATGGCTTGTGATTGTGATACGAAATCAAAATAAACGCACGTCGGATACCGGGCCTCGTCCATACAATGATCTCACTTAGGTTTATTAGACAGTTACACTTCCTCCACGTGCTTAAAAATAAAAAAAAAGTGCCATTTTACCGCCCAGACCTATATGGCCTAACGGTTAATGCTGCACTTTGTCGTTTCTATTTTGGTTAAATTGTGTATGTTATATTTTAATGAGAACCATTCCTATAAACTCTGCATTCTGCAACTCTCTGAAAAGGCCTTAAGTTTGGTTTGCTTTTCTGCTTCTAAAGCGCAAATAGATTATAGCCTGAATTATTGCCGGACCCTACTGAAAGATAACTAGACATGTGTTTGTGGACAAACACAGAGCTGTTTCGAGTGTCTAACATTATTTTTAATATCTGTGTGTGGTGGTCTATGTGTGTGCCAAGTCTGAAGTCGATTGGGATTTACACAAGTGCCAAAGATATATTAGTTTAAAAAAACGTGTACAAATCCAGTAAAGGCGATATAACATTCCGTGAACTTAAGTGACACAGGCATATTCTTTCGTTCGATACAGGCCCCATATCTTGCTGGATATGTAACCATCATAGATAATATAGCAGGTACACCTTTCCACTTTATAATAAGACAAACGTTCAAATCTGAAAAAGTTTGACAAAGTTATGAGTAAATTCCAAAGAGAGGTCAAATTTACCATACGACCAAGTTTTTCGATTTTGTTTGGATGTGCCAGCGTTCCGATGTGGATGAGCTGTTGGTGTTTAGCAGCTAAACACACGTGTCCGATTTATAAACATCATTATTGGCTAAACACTACAGTTTACATGAATTTTGTTTACTTGCTAAAGACAGTTTTTGCAGCGTAGGCCAGGCAATTATCCACACATAGCCAAGTACGCTACCTTTGTCGCAATGCCTAATATTTACCACTTGGTCCCATGGACAATTTGACCTCTCGTGGGAAATTATTCATAACTCTTTTAAAAAGTGGAAAAGTGGTATCTTACAAACCATACCCATATACCTATATCTATATGTTAATTACACTCTCTACGTGTGGCATTCCGTTATATTTTGTTCGCATTTTTTTGACACACTGTAGGCCTACATTAAGCTTACTGTGTGGGATTGTGACTTGTGCTTCTTTCACCGACTTGCCCCACATTGCGGCTGTGTTTGGTATTTGCACGTGGCGCTGAACACATCCAACCATTCAGACTAACACCGTCGGGTCTTCTGACACCTTGCTCCCATTAGGACAAACTCCATGGACCCCGAGATTGGCAGATTGACGGCGGACTGATACAGAATTAAAGTCATTTGACCGTGAATGGCTAGAGAGTGATTTGATTTACGAGACAGAGGCACGGTAACAATTAATCCCTCTTGTTGAGCAGCCTGGTTTTCAGCAGTATAAGGTGTGTTTTACTACTTGCTTGCATGCAACTCAATAAACTCATCGCAGTCACGATTTGGTGGTTCTATTTTACAACGCGTGGATAGTGACGAGGATTGAGATGTTTGGGATGAGATTTCCAGAGTCGGAAGAATGGAACAATCAATCCGAATCCACATTGACGTATAACCAAGCTTGGTGATTGATCTACACGTACGACACTTCGCAAAAAATAACACTAGCAAAATCACGTTTATTAACAGTAACTTCACATTAATCTAAACAGAAGAGTATCGAGTATTATATCGTATTTGTTTCGTATAAACCCCGTGATGGTCAGGCAAATTGGTGCACAATATGATAGAATTGTTCACTTGATAATAAAAACATAAAATTTCGGCACATTTCAAACTAACGTAGTAACCATTTATAACTCCGTGAGCAGCCTTATTTATACATGTGTTAGTGGCAGAAATATAACTGGCTATATTACCGATTTAAAATTACGTCACACACTTAGGGAATAACATACAGTGTGACCCAGTCCTTCACTGCGTGATAAAGGACGGAGTTGGGGCCGCATGGCCGTTGTTAATGGACATTGCCTTCGGCTCGGCCATTAACAGAAACCATCCCCAATTCGGTTGCCGTAGGACTGTTGTATTCTTGGCAAATCATTGGCTTACATGATGCTTAATCATTCAGAAGCCATTTATTCGCTTCTTCTTGAACGCCGGTCGGTTACTACAAAATAACTCGCCCTCCACGTGATCGAGTCTCGACCAATCAGAAGCTATCAACTCTCCGAAGTATTTATTAAAATGATATAATGATAATCATACTCAAAAGGGGTAATCCAAATTCGAAGGATTAATACGCCAAGCTTATTTAGTTTGACAATCTACATGGTGCTTTCCATTTTTCCAAGTTTGGGTAATCGGTGCAAATCAGTATAATCGGTGAAGTCAGTTTTAAATTGTTAATTTACCGGGTAAAACATAATTTATGCGTACTCCGTCGTGTCCAATGTAAACAACTGTGGTTGTTTCGTCTAAGGAACGGTAAAACATTAGGTTGTTTTCTTTTCGAACAGATGTTTAAAATAGGAAAAGTGAAAAATTCAAAAACATGACATTTTTGAGGATTTCAGGACCTTGTACCTCTTTAATGTTGATATTAATGAAGTCATAAAGTGAAAGTTAAGATTTCATTATGTTCTTGTTGTTTTGCTTCAGTATATTTACAACCGTTTCCTACCTCCATGGTTATATACGATGTCAAATAAAATACCTCCGTCTTGGATAACGTATACCACACTTGTGTGATATCACATCAGTGTGAGGGCGTGATATATCACACTGCTGCTGTTCTAATTCTGTGAGTTGTATATTATAATTCAATGGTACCCGCGCAATTTTCACCTACACACTATTGACATTAGTAAACTGTATTGGAGCAGCGAACGAGCAGACGATAAGCTGTTTTGAGCGTGCGTGAAGTTGAGTTTATATAGTTTGCGTTGTAAAATAAATGTTTACTTGAACGTTTCGTATCTTTAGTCCTCATAATGTCTGCTGAGCTTTAAGACGGAAGTATGCGTCCCCGAAAGGTGTTCAAAACGTCATATCCCACATCACAGCAGTCAACAATAATTGTATATTGACAATTTTGGTGTAAAACGCATTCTAACAGCAAAACAATGACGCTAACTTCGTCCATATTATGCAGTCAGTACAGACACGTATCGATACAAAATGATTGGAATGGAACGAGTTGTTTTGTAATATATCGTGTTTTAATATTTTCAAGTTCCGATTGGTACACTCGCAGTATAGGTAAGCAATAGTCTAAACGATGAATACGCAATGAAACGGGTTCAATTTACTACGTTGTTGACCTGCAGTTTGGTCACACCGTTTGTCAGGATATTTGGGCAATTCCACGAAGAATTGGACATGGTCGAAACTTGGAAAATTCATATCTTCCCAACTATACACGCACTATTAAAACAACGTGGTGTGAAATGGAAAGGAAAAAGACGTGTATCTTTTAGCCTTCTTCGTGTTTGTAACTTAAATGTTAAACCGTTGTACCGTTACAAACAACACGCTAACTGATTTTGTTATTGGAAGAAGTAATGTACAGTAATGGAAAATTAATACATACTCGTGTCGATATAGGGCCCAAAGACTGGTTCTACGTTGCTCAAAATGTATAAACCAAACTATAACCGTGGTATTGCCCAATCCCCATTCATGGCTGACACCAACAAGGTGTATGTAGACACAAAATGGCTTCTAAAAATCTATGCCAGTAAACGCATACAAGCCAAGTGAACGTTCGTTTACTTGGCAAAATGCATTTAATACTATAGATACAAACTGGTTACCATATGCAGAGACAGATACAATGTATATTCAAGTTTGGAAGCCATTTTGTGTACAATATGAAATGCCAAACGGCCAAATGTCATTGATAAAGTATGCGTCTTCCATTTTATGTGCAGCTTCGGGCGCCACCATCACATCTCTAGTCTATACGACGGTATCCTGAATATTATACACAATATAGCCAATCATATGTACCAATCACCGAGGTATAATATGATTCACTCCGCCCATTAAACACATTTAGTTATACTGTATATTAGAATAACATTTCATACAAATATGAATTTAAGGTAAGCTGCATCAACTCCTTATACTTGATTGTCTGAAATGCGTTTCCATAAACAAAATGTCAATTTCATTAATTATATTCTCCGTCATGTTGTCCTTCCAATAAACTAGATAATCTTGAATTCCCCACATGCAAATAAGACATTTGCGCGTGATCCCGAGTTAAATTTGAATAACATCTGGTACACTGACTTGCTCACGCAGCTTGGAACAGTTTAACTTTAAATTCTCGACCAAAGACGCTGTTGCTATATCACGTGATTCGGGGCAAGCCTTAAGCGTCATACGCTAGCAACCCCAGCTCTGGAATGGTCTGGTGTCTTTTTGCCATTCTCACCCATTGTAAACAATGTATTCAATTCAATTCAATTCAATAGAACATTTATTTCCACATTCTTACTCTTAATTACATTGAATAATACATGTACATTAAAAACAAGTGTGGAGGCATCATCCTAGAAAGCAAAAGCTTGTGGCGGATGTGCCCTACAGAACAGGACAAGATAAGACAAAAACACTGATTACAAGATTTAGTCGTGATCACATAATTAAATAATACATGGATCGGTTAAACATATTAAGTATGGACTTGATATTAAGCAAGACGGATTATTATTGGCTAAAATAACTTAACAAATGACAATAAATTAAGTACTCTGGGAGTTGAGTAGGAATGATTTCTGTTTACATTTGAACGTATTGATTGAAGGGCAATTAGTTACAGACGATGATAGACAATTCAAATTTTTGGGTCCGGAGAAACAAATAGTATGTTGAAAAAGAGTTGTTCTAGCAAGAGGTATGTGTATTTTGGATGCAGTCCTAGTATTATAATTATGTATAGATCTGTTACGTTGAAACAGGTTACGTAGCGATTCAGGAAGTTGGTTATTTATAAATTTATACATAAAGACATTGATATTGTTAAGAGACAAAAGGTTGTATTTCTTAAATAAAGGAGTGGTATATGTTCGTTAAAGTGGACCTTAGATACAATACGAATTGCCCTTTTCTGCAGTTTAATCAATCTATCAAGATTTGACTTGTACGTGTTAGCCCAAATAACGTTACAATAAGAAAGGTAAGAAAGAATTAATGAAGAGTACAAAGTACGCAAAATGCTTGATGGAAGAGTGTACTTTAATCTACTCATGATGCTTATATTTTTGGATATTTTGTTTTCTAATTCCTTTATATGGAATTTCCAAGAAAGACATTCATCAATATAGACACCAAGGAATTTAGTATGTGACACTTGCAGTATAGGCTTGTTATTAATTTTAACTTGACAATTAGATGTACTCATTTTCTTTTTTCTATTTCGAAAGACCATAAATGAATTTTTTTTTGAATTAAGTGACAGCCTGTTAGACTGAAGCCAAATTGACACCTTGGCTAATTCAATATTAACAAGACTGACAATAGTTTCTAAGTCAGTGTTATTACTCAAGTAAAATATGTTAGTGTCATCAGCAAAAAGAATAAAAGAGAATAATGTCGAGGCTTGGCAAATATCATTTATATATAATGAGAAGAGCAATGGGCCAAGAAGAGACCCCTGCGGTACTCCACATGTAATTGTACTCATAGAAGAGAAACATGAGTCTAGTTTAGTAAATTGATTCCTGTTGGAGAGATAACTACAAAACCAGTTTAATGGAGTCCCTCTTATACCATAGAAATTAAGCTTATGTAGTAAAATATCATGATTAATAGTATCAAATGCCTTAGATAAATCTAAAAAGACCCCAATAGATATACATTTATTCTCAAAACCTTTAGTTATCTTATGGATCATGTTCATTACGGCCATGTCAGTAGAATAATTACTCCTAAATCCATACTCACCGTTATACAAGATGTCAAATTTAGATACAAAAGAAGATGTTCTATAATATAAACTATTTTTTCAAGTAATTTTGAAAAGCACGATAAAACAGATATGCCTGTAGTTGCCTGTTTCACACCGATCTTCAGTTTTAAATATAGGAGTCACTTTTGCCGTTTTAAGTTTATCGGGAAAAATACCCTTAGATAGGGACAAATTAAAAACATGACATAATGGGCGACTAACTTGGGAAATAACGGATTTAAGAACATCTGGACTCGCATCGTCATATCATGCACTCTTACCGTTCTTGAAGGATTTAGAAATATCACAGATCTCCTTTTGATCGGTAGGATAAAAATAGAGTGATTCGGGATAGTTACCTTTCAAAAATTCTCTGTATGAAATTTCAGTTCGGGGAATTTTATTATTTAATGAGGGGCCAATGTTAGTAAAATAATCATTAAATATGTTAACTATCTCATTAGGATCGTTTACTTGTCTACCCTCGTGGTTGAACTTCATTTCTGGTTTACGATTACCAGTTTTATTATTAAGAATGAGTTTAATAATCTTCCATGTCTTTTTTACATCATTTTTAGCATTGTCAAATTTATCTTGATAATATTTCGCCTTGGCTTGTTTTATTAGTGTGTTTAGTTTATTACGGTAAGTTGTATACTTTTGTTTATTTAATGCAGTTGGTTTGCTAATATATTTTTTATACAATCTATGTTTAAATTTCACAGATTTAATTAAACCAGTCGTCATCCAACTTTTGAGCTTCGAGATCTTTTTGGGTTTAACTTATTGGTGCTGAGCGTCTCTTACGTATAACTATGCAAAAGCTTGCCCCGAATCACGTGATATAGCAACAGTGTCTGTGGTCTGGAGAATTTAAAGTTAAACTGTGCCAAGCTGAGTGAACAAGTCAGTGTACCAGATATTATTTAAATTTAACTCGGGGTCACGCGCAAATGGCTTATTGTCCAAGTATAAGCATTTGAATAAGATCTAGAAGCTGTCATTGTACACATTTTTGCAAGAGTGTGCTGTACTGCGGCCAAGTAATTTCAACTCTTGGTCTTTGCATAGAAGGGTTATGGATAATGTACACAGTCAAAGTGAACATAACGCACAGTGTCTGCTAGTAACAAAGATTTGTGTAATATCACTGCATGGCGTTCATAATTAGAGGAGCTTTAGAGGGTCATAACATTTAAGGAACACATTTTGTGTAACTTCTACTCCTCTACTATTTATGAAAACTACATTTGACATCTTTTTTTGGTAACTGTTATTGAAAAGTGCAAATTGTAAACATTCAAAAAACATGTCCATGCTTGTACGAACAACCGAGGGCGCTGTTGTTGTGTTGTCATTCAGGTAGATTAGCTAAAGGCCGACCGCGTGATAAAGGCCAATTACATAACTGGGCGTATCTAGACCACACTAAATGAAAGATACATAGGTTCTCGGGACCTTGCTTCCCCTTAAATTAAACTCACCCCACAATAAACTTACAATCCAAAAATAGTCAATGAAAAATGAACATCAGCCGAACTCGAACTTCAATATTACGATCTATAACCATACCCACCATCTACTTGTGAGAGGCCGAAGAAGGCTGTTTTTTAAAGTGCTTTAATGTACCACTGGGCCTAGCGTTATTGTTGAAACTAATAAATAACCATGATGCGAGGGGTGTAAAAATGCCCATTTACCTTCACCATGCTGGGAAAAAAAATAGGCTAGCCGGCCGGCGAATAATTTATTCCCAAACTATGCGGATTGTTGAGCGCCCTCTGGAATACTTTTAATATACGCACGCGTTACCATAGCTAGGTATACATACTAGTTCAGTTATTCTTATCGTCCGTCGAGCCCTCAGTTGGGTAAATGCTTGACGCGGAGACTCGAGGTTGGATGTTCGAGGCATGGATTTGTTTTTAAGTCGATTCAATTTTTTTTTAAATTTGTGGCTTTGGAGTATTAAAAAGGATTACAAAGAAAAATCCAATTGTCATGAATAGGTTTGAAATCTTTTTATTCTTTTCTACTTTTCATTAACAAAAAGGGTAAACACTGCATAGGTCACTTTAAGCACAACAATCCTTGTCAAAAGCTCAATTTGTTACAAATTGAGTTTTTTTCTAAAGTTTTATATTTTATCTTTGAAATGAATTCAAGATCGAAAAATATATTTCAAAAGCCTCTTACAAACCAATTACAACATCTCAATACGCGATTTCAGTATATACAGAAATTATGCTTATTGTAAACATCCTGTCATTACACAAAATACATGTATATAACAAATGATATGCGAGTACAGCCACAACAAAAAATGTGGTGTTCGGTTGTCCACGAGAGACATACTTACTTGTTGGACCTACTTATGCATATTTCATTAGCTTTGTTAAATAACCACTAAAGTAACGATTTGCTATAGCATACTACAGCGCCCCCTTCGCGATAGCGCCTCTAATACTAGTCAGAGCCCGCGCCAGTATCGTCACCTGTAAAATGAGTCGCCCACTGTGGGGGAAAGGTGGGTGGGTGGCCCAACAGTAAGTCTCTCGTGAACAACCACACGCACACCCCGGTTTAGGGGGGTTGTCCACTTTGTTCCTCTGTCCAACCACTCCTTAGGGATGGAGTGCCATTGCTGACAAGTTCTTAAAAAAAGTGGAACCTACCCCATATGGAGCCCTGGATGGAAAGCACGTTGCATACCGGTGTCCTCGAAATAGTGGGTCCATGTACTACAACTACAAAGGATTCTACCCCATTGTTCTGATGGCGCTTGTAGATGCGGACTACAAATTCATCTGGGCAGATATTGGTGGCGCTGGAACAGCATCAGACGCTTAGATCTACAATGAGTCCGAGTTGAAAGAATTGGTTGAAGATGGTAAGCTAAGTTTTCCTGCAACAGATCCTCTTCCCAACGACAACCAGGATGTGCCCTACTTTTTCATCGGCGATGATGCCTTCGCTCAGCGACCCACTATGATGAAGCCCTACAGCCAGCGAGGTCTCACCAATGAAGAGCGCATCTTCAACTACAGGCTTTCCAGAGCGAGGGTAGTGGAAAATGCCTTCGGCATCCTGGCCAACAGGTTTCAAGTTCTTCTACCATGCAGCATGACCCCGATACCGTGAAGCTGATCGTCAAAGACTGTATGGGTCCTGCACAACCAGATGATGATCCGGTACCCAGGACTCTAGAACCAGCAGCTTGACCGTGCCGAGAACCAGAACAGAGGCTACGTCTCAGTAGCATGGAGAGAGGGACGGAACTTGGTGGATACCATAACAGTGACTGGCCACAACACCTCCACCAGAAAAGGCAATAAACAGAGGAATTTCCTGAAGCACTGGGCCAACTCTCCAGCCGGTTCAGTTCCTTAGCAAGACAGGATGATCTAGATGACCAGAGCACCAGAGCACCCCTGGTTTTATGACGTTATGATGTTGTTAAGAATATTCGATATGTGTATTGTACTAAATAAATCATCAATTTGTCTTTTTAAATTTAAATATAGTTTTGAACCCACAGCAGCTGGCACGGTGAAGCTGGAGATGGGCGTCTGCTGGCGCTGCTGCTGCTGAATAGGTGCTGGTGATGGAGCAGGGGGCATGTCCTGAGCAGGATCCTGGAACTGCGGCAGCTGATATACTGCTGCTGCTGCTGCGCCTGGAACTGCTGCTGGAGTGGCTGCTGGTTGTGCATGTCCATGTACTCCCTGCTGGCACTGGACCTTACGCTCACTCCCTGGGGTTGCTGGTGTCTCCACATGCTGGGGTGTGGCTAGTACTGCTCCGAGCAGCTGGAACTGGGTTTGAGGAGTCGACCGGGGAGGCACTGGGGGAGCCATGGGTGCTGGGGGTTGGAAGGTGGTGTCCTCCCGAGTCCAGCACTCCATGAGGATCTTGCTGATAGACAACCTGGCCTTGCAGAACTTCTCCTTGGGCATGCTCAAGATACTGTCCCGCACAAAGTTCGCAAACGCCTGCTCCTCTGTCACGGGCTGCTGGGTGGTCAGGCTCTTTATGATGTCGCCCGACTCCTGAACCTTCTTCTGCAGGGTTTCCAACAGCTCGTCCTCGGCATGACGCTTGCGCACTGTGGATGAGGTGGATGAGGGGGGTGGCGTCACTTTAGCATTCTCTTCACCAACATGGTGCTCTGCACACACCTGCTCTGCAGCGTCGAGGTCTCCGGGACTGGCTTTAATGGCGGCCTTCACGGCGGCCTTCACACTCGACACAGGCTCAGCGTGATGACGGGTGTCGATCTGCAGGGACTTCAACCCGTTCTTTACGCACTGCTTTCGCTCTGTAAGTTCAGGTGCACCGTCTCCGCTCTTCTTTCTGTCCAGCCTGGTGTGGCAGTCACGGAGTGACTTCCACCAACCATGGATATGGGCCGAGGTCTTGTGTAGCGCCTTCGCCTGTTCCGCACAAAGTCGGCTTTTCTTGTCGGACCTCCGATATACTCCTGCATGCGGTTGTTCCAGATCAGAGGGTTGGCCTTCATAAACTCTCACATCAGCTCCTCCTCTGTTGGCGACAGCCGATTCTGCGACTTGGCCTTCTTGCTCTTCTTGGGCTTGTCAACTTGCACGGTGGAGGAATGGGACGCACTATAAGCTGCAGAGTCAAGTGAGTCATGCGACATCACAGATGCCTCCGAGTGGGCAGAGTGGACAGAGCCAGCATGGGACCGAGCTAAAGAAGACGAGCTACGGGGGGAGGGGGGTGGGAGGGGGGTGGGGGGGGGGGGGGGGATAATAGCTCTTGGGGCTTGGCTCCTCTACCTCTTCCTCGGCTTCTGGTATACGGCTTTGAAGGAGCAGCAGTATAGACTCTTCAGGTGTAGTCTTCTTCGGGGTACTATTCTTGCCTCTACCACGTCCAGGATTCTGCATCTCTGACTTCTTAGAGGGCTTGGGGGAGGCATAATGAAGTTGAAGAAGATGTTCACGGTTCGGTGACTACTGCAAGAATGAAGTACTGTAGTAGGGCGTCGGCTATTTATACACAAAATCACCTGGTCGTTGTAGTACGCTGGCGCGCGTTGGAACGCGCTACTCACGCGCTGGGCAGTCGTTCATTGGTCGTCAAGCGCGTTACTAAAGCGTTACTCACGCGCTGGCAAACGCTGGCGTACAATGGCGATACGCTGTCATATTTTATCTATAAATCAGTGATGCCTTCCTCACACGCTGAGCGCGTTCCTCACATGCTACTCACGCGCTGGCATACGCTATGAACCCGTTATCAAAGCGTTATGGACACGATGAAATCACGGTTCCACTTGACTTTTTCTGTGGAAGTTCAGCGTATCCACTATTTTTAACGCGCTATCATGCGTTGGCCTAATTCGTTATAGTGTGACAGACGAAAAGGTCGTCGCTATTTTCCAGCATGCTGCCTGCATTAATATGTCTTGTAGCGAAGCACCCCGTAATAGTGCTTATACGATGTTGTTACCATCCTCGTGTCATGGGTACTAGACGTATGAGAGGACTCGTTCCGAGGACCGTCTGGAGTTGAACCTCGGATAGCTTAACTATCCAACGTAAAATAGTATCACAAGATGCTGGGCGGTGAGGAGTCGTCGTATGGAAATCTGAGAATCTCTACTTCCAAGAGGTTCCATGCGAGCTATATACCATTTGAGAGCTCTAACTGGGCACCATGTCTTATGCCTCTGTAACCGAGGACAAATATTTTAATTCCGAAATAAAAACTTCCGGCGGGTGGAAGTTAATAATAATAATAATAACTGGATTTATAAAGCGCCAAATTGCCTAAGGATTCAAGGCGCTGAAACAAGAAGAAGGAAGAAAACGAATAACAAACAAAGGAGGGACAACCAGCTATGCTTTAGGGAAAAGATGGGTCTTCAGAGCCATTTTGAAGGATGAAACACTGTCAGAATTTCTGATAGAGATAGGAAGGCTGTTCCATAACCGGGGGGCAGCAATGGAAAAGGCCTTGTCATCAGCTTGTTTGCGTGTCTTGTGGATGGAAAGGGATTTACCATCTGAAGAACGGAGAGAGTAAGAGCTTGTCTGGAGTTAGAAGACTGATTCTTAGTAAGGAAAGTACTTCGAGGAATGAGACGTACTCCG
Source organism: Crossaster papposus (assembly GCA_037893245.1). Classification (NCBI taxonomy): domain Eukaryota; kingdom Metazoa; phylum Echinodermata; class Asteroidea; order Velatida; family Solasteridae; genus Crossaster; species Crossaster papposus. The sequence continues at coordinate 1,155,195 of JBAIAA010000487.1, read as the reverse complement.
TGCAGCTTCCATTTTATGTGACCCTTGTCCAGGGTCACTGGCGCATTGAGCAAGGGAACCATCGCAATAAGTTCAGGGAGGGGGGGGGGGGGTGCGAATGTGCGTAGAACCTCTCGTAGATCCCAAGCTGGGGCAAGTTAACATACCTTTGAGCAACTTTATGCACTGCTGCGATGGCCGATTTCTAATTTTGTATTGTAGCGACGGCAAGCCATGCGTTAAACAGGTGTAGGAGGAAGTCTCCTACATGATTAAAGATTCAGAGAGGACACCATGGGACTAGGTAGACTAAACTGGCCACCAGGCCCAGTAGTCGTAGCCAGGCCACCGCTATATATTGGCTATACGCTCGATTTTTGCCCCCAAGAAAGATGGTGTCTGATGAGTGAGGTCCAGTTGCAACTTTTCAAAAAAGCGAGCACCCAAAACACGTCCATACCGAGCGCTACGAGGGCTAAAAGAAAAAGGACGATCCTGGCGCAGGCTCCGACTATTAGAGACGCTATCGTGGGAGGGCTTTGTACCATGCTATAGATAACCTTTACTTTAGCGGTTATTTTACATAGCTAACAGGTAAAGTAGGAACCAAGTGAACATGACAAATTACAATTATTCTTCAAAATTTACCAAAATAACATTGTATATTTTATATCTGGAGTATTGGTGTTACAACAAAAAAATGTATTTACTTGACATTTTCATGCTTATTTCTTTTTGTGAATTTGATATTTGCCTCATTATTTAATGAATATTTAGGAAGAAATCTAAAGAAGAATTAATTAAACTTTATTTCACTTAATATCGCAACAAAGCATCCCAAAATATAAACCGTCGAAAAAATAATTGCTGATATATTACAAATTGTTGTAAAATGGGGCCGAAAATATTAAATCGAATGCTAAAGTTCCTATATTTCTATGAAAGCTAGATTTGTTGCAACAGAACTATTATTGCACCGAAACTTGGTTAAGACGTCATACAGTCTCACAAGATTAGTCTATGGTGAGCCCATTTAACATACAGTATACTTACGCGACAATATTTTAGAGTTATTTAGAGATATCTCTAAATGAATTAGTTTTTTTGTCCAATTTTAAATAAATGAATTAGAGATATCTCTAAAATGGATATCTCTATACAATTAAAGATATCTAAAATAATTAAAGATATCTAAAATAATTAAAGATATCTAAGTAATTTTAAAAAATCTCTAAATAATAAAGATATCTTTAATTCATTTGGAGATATATCTTAATAACTGTAAAATATTGTCATGTTAAATGGGCTCGCCACAGACGAATCTTATGAGCTGTGGTCATCACCAACTTTTAGTGCATTCGTTAAAACAGATTCGCCCCTGCCTTTTGTTGCGATTGAGTGTATAATTTAATTACAAGCTCCACACAATGTCTAAAATCTCCATGTTTAGGATGAAAATAAAATATCATGTTAGTAATTTCATTAGAAAGTTGCTTGTAGAATTCAGACCTGTGGGCGACGAAGAATGGAATTAGTAATTTTGTATTTTGTTTCGTGTGGTTTTTTTCCTTCTTCAAGTATTTCAATTATGAAATCACTTAAATTATGTAGAATAAATTACTACAAATTGTTTTAGTGGAACCAGATTATACATAATAAACCTGCATGTGCACTGTTATTTCTCCATTAGCACTATGCATTGATGACGCTACACACTTGTTATGATGACTCTTTATGAGCACGTATCATGTGTGTTGTTTTAGCCAGTCGTAGGAGTACTCATAGACCAGTAGCATGATAGCACCACCAGGGCCTAGCCTCATGATCTTAGGTAGTAGCCCCTTGTACAAAGCCAAATATCTGGGAAAACAAACAAACAAACAAACACCCCCACAACCAACATGAAATAAAAGACACAAATACGGGCAAAACGAAATACCACAGACTATGCAAGTAGTGGTCATTGTGCTTTTTATAATTCGAGGGGGGAGGGGTGTTAGGTACAGGCATGAGAATGGGTTGTGTTAGAAAAAACTGGAAAATAGCGATTCACTATTAAAGACCCAATCAAGCTGTAGGCTTGGCCCGAGCCGAAGGCGAGGCATGCCGGAGGTTTCAGGGGGCCGGGGGCCCCTTTAGAAAATGTTGACAATTTAGGTACTGAAAAGTAGCATTTTCAAGCAATTTTCAATGTAATTTTTAGATCTGAATGTCCATAGGCCCTATTAAACAGCAGAAATAAACACAATTGACACTTGAGAATCTAAATGTATCACTCTATAATAACAAGTTACCAATTGATACAAAATTTTAGTTCTTGGGTTATTTCTTGAGAAGATTTTGAGAATTTTGAGATGTGGATTTCCATTTTAAACAATAACAAAAACCAATATCATTCTGATTCACCTCAGACTCAAGTACTAAAATACAAACTGTATCAAAATGACATAATTTGTCCTTCTTATCTTCACTAGATTTACATGTTCCGCTGTGGTAACATGAGCTTTTAGTGCACTTTTCCCGCGATTTCCATAGTTGATCATTTTATTGCAAAGCGTGCACATTGACTTCCCTGGTATATCTACCTTTCTGGCGAACTCGCCGAGATTGCACTTTACTTTATCGGCAATACCACTTTTACCAGGCAGTTTAATTTCCACATCGGCCTCTAACCAAGACCACTTCCATTTTTCTTTGACACCTTTATCCGACTCCCGTACGAAGTGTTCTTCATTTCTATCCAAAAATCTCGGCATTTTGAAGTCGGATGCCTCCGATATTTCACGATAATTTTACTATAACTGTTTTTCTTTCACGTACACAAATAAGCGTTAACACGATGGCCGCTCAATCAGCAACAGCATTTCCAAACGCTGTATATATGTAGGGGATCGTCACAATATCGCACGAGGTTTACTTTGCCGATACATGTATCATTGCAGTATCATACACATGCAGCGATCGCACCCAGAGAGGGGTATTCCTAATTGCTCAATTGCGACACCCCCTAGTCTTTTTTCCAGTCGTTTTGAATGCTCCGCACTGTGTAGTTCGGATGGTGAATTGCATGATCGCTATTGTACATGTCATGCAGCGCTGCTGAGTGCTAAATCATCATTATGTACATGTACGTTAACCGCAGGCTGTGTGCCGATCGTTGCGTGAAATCGCGTGCGCATTTAAAAGTGCCGATCTCGGGGCATTGCAGCAATGATATTTCCAGAATTTCTCTTTAAAAAAAATCACCCTAGACCAACTCTACCCCCCCAATTTTAAACCGGATTCGCATTGAACTCGGAGAGGACATATTTTGGCCTCCAAAAAGCGGGAAACCGCGGAACGGCGGGGAATTCTCATGCCTGTAGGTAACAATAGTCTAGAGAGTGTATAGGTATAGGGGACTATCGGTATATTAAAAGCACATACATTTGCAATTGTCCAGAAAACTATGAGAAAATTCTTCCTCAGGGTAAAGATAGGACTAGGATACTAAATACCATCTGATCTTAGTCTGCCTGATTGGCATTTAGAAGGAAAACAGTCACTGAAAGTGGTTTAAGGAATTGTCCTGCAAGTATTTGTTTATGCGTCCCAACAAATGGTGCAATATTTTTCATTTTCTCAAAATGTCAAGTACGAGTTGAAACTTCAGCAAGTTTAGTTGTTATGTACTACTGCTTTTTATATGCTGGATTGGCTGTGCAGCAGTGATTGGTTAAGCACCATCTGAAGCGAGTTCGACCATCGACCAATGGTTCACTAGTGGCAGGTTTGTGAAGTCACTAGCGCATGCGGCATGAAGTTACAGTGCGAACGACTGTGGTCGAACCGTGGTCAAACTTTTGTGGCACCGAAAACATCGTACTCACACTGGCAAAGCAATATTACAACATGATATTACCGTTTATTTACACCGTAATAGTTATTGCGTAGTTTAGGATAACTTACATAACGGCTGTTTTTATCAAACAATGGTGACAAAAGTGACAGAAATACACATTAACATGAACAATAAAAACATGCCAGTTCGCAGGAAAAAGTTTCGTCATTATTTGCCGATAGTTGGTCTCCGCTGCACTATGCCATGAAAATGTTGCTAGTATTGATAACCAGTGAGACCAACCATCTCATTAGGTAGGTCGCGATTAGTCGACTAGACCAACCATCGTCGACTAGAGTGAGTTCGGTCAGAGTTAGGGCCAGGAGCCAATTTCACGGCGCTGCTAAGCACAAAAATTTGCTTAGCACAAAAAAGTCTTGCTCATTAAAAACAAGTTATCAGCCAAAATTCTACGTGTTTTTCATGCTAAGCAAAAAACCAGCTGATTATCAATCAAAAACAATAAAGATCACGTGAAAATTTGGTCTGTAATCTTGTTTTTACCAAGGACAAATTTTCATGCTAAGCAAATGTTTGTGCTTAGCAGCTCCGTGAAATTGGCCCCAGTTCATACATGTATGTACTTCACGTGTTGCGAAGCAAATTTGTTAAGGCAAACAACAGACAATGCCGTAATGAAACTTCAATTGTTTACGTCATCAAATTCGCTTCGTATTTGCTTTTACGTGAAGTATGAACCGGCCTTTAGTCGAACTATGGTTAACTATATAGTCCTTGACTATATAGTCCTATCTGATATATAGTCCTTGATCGAACTTGTTCCTAGCTAAAATGCAAAACATGCGTGGTTAGAGTCCCACTTGTTTCACTCGTGGATCATACTCAGTGGCTTAACTATGGGGTTTTGCACAATTGTGTGGTTTCATGAAAGTACACATACATGTACAGTCAGTGATAACAGGGTTAGCAACTACAGAGGGCGCTATGATGACTTTTCAATAGGTGAAGTCCCATTAACAAGTTAAGACACTGTGGAGATAGAGGGGGTTTTTAACATAAATATATATAAAATGTCCTCTTCATTTGGATTTTAGAAAACTGTTTCCTTAGATTCACTATTGCCTTTTACAAATCGTCACAGTTTTATCGCACCGACATACAAGCACTGTGTGTGCACGACGTACAAAGTAACAGTAACGTCACATGATACGCGCAACCCACTTCTTGCATTTTCACAAGGTAACGCAAAGCTCATAGCTACATGTATTATCTGATTTGTGAGTTTTCACGAATTGACGCTATCCGTGTGTATTAGCTAGCTTTGTGTATGTTAATTCGTAAAAATGCCAGTTGTGGGTGGTGCGTATATCACGTGACATTATGGTTACTTCTAATTTGATTTCCACGAGATATATTATACGCTAGCACTGTTGCGAAATTATATGATTCAGAAAGATACTCTTTGAATTACTCTCTGAACTTGTGTACTTGCACTGGGGATATAACCATTTAACAGGTGCTATGGTAAGTCAAGTTAAACATTTAATAATTAAGATGGGTTTCAGTTTGTGAAAACTAAAAATAAAGACTCTTGACTTTGCCCCCAAACCATAATTATGCAGTACCCACGATGTGCGCATGACGAAAACTCAGGGGCAATTTGTGGCAAAACTGATTACCCTATGCAATGTAATAGCCCGTTCCAAGTTGCAACCGTGAATTTTTTGGGCAAAATTTGATTTACTTTTTGTTGTCTAAAATGACATCTTCATTGTCTAATGTTTCAGGTTTCATTAAAGGCAAACTCCACCAATAGTTTATAATTGCATGATGTTAAAGAGTATCAATTGCCATTGTGACTGGATTTTTATTTCATTTTTATCGGTTTCGGTAATCATATAAAACAGAGATTTTCTCGCACTGCGCTTACCGTCATGCGAGCCGCCATTTTGTTCTGGTTTATGTTGTCCAATTTTTGGTCCCATCAGTACAAATTCGCCCCCCAGTACTGGCACACACAAAAATTTGGTCCCATCAGTACAAATTCGCACCCCCCCCCCCCCCATAAACAATCCTGAGTACGGGCCTGAGTACATACATATTTTGTACCGTACATGTGAAAGTGGGCTCAAAATCATACGGAGAAGGACCTGATGCCATAATTACTAACTCACAGATTTGCTATTCTTCTCAGAAAATTTCCAATTAAAACGATAGTTTTTGGCGCGTCAAGTCGATATTCTGCACAGAAATGCAATACATGTACTCACAATAGTCGGGCGCCGTACAATATACGTCTGCCTAATGTAGTTGGCCGCGTCAAGGTAGGATACCAGTGCGAACAACGCGCAATAAAGCGATGTGCATTGAGGTGCAGACACTACGTCATAATGGCACGGGTGAAGCAGGAAATTTGAACAATATGGCCGCGCCCTTGTACTCCTGAATGGCAAGAAATTGTGAATATAATAAGCACGCGAGTCGTTCTTGATAACAAATCAAAACAAATTCTCTGCGGAGTCAGTATGCTACCATATATTCTTTTAGACTAGGTAAAATATTATTGAGCCTGGAATTTCTCTTTAACAAAAAGGTTGATTTTGATAAATATAAAGTAAAAAAAACACCACATTTTTTCAGAGTGTATGGTTCCAATATGTACATGTACATGTATGTAGTGTCTTAGTTTTGTTGTGTTTCGAAGCCCGTTTTTTCAGTTGTGTAATTTAAATTTAATAGAAACTATTAAAATGCAAACACCAGAACAAGAGGGTGCATGGACATGTACCGGTATGTATCAAATAAAAGCTTATATCTTCGACTTTCCAACCAGGTATATATATAACTATTAAATTTTTTTGCGACATAATATACATGTACTGTCCATTTTTTCAGAGCAGGTCACAAATGTTTCAAAACTCCAGTTTAAATTGTATTTCTTTCATTTTTTGCACAATTCCTCCTCTCGTCCTACAACGTCCTTTACATTCTTTATCGCGCAAGAACTCGTACGTGAACCAACACGCATGCGCGAGTATTTCATTCGTTATGAAGTCGTGAACATGGAGAAAAACAATCCACCTCCAGTTCAACACTGGTGAACACGAGTTACCAGGTGATTAGATCGCCATTATACGACTCGTGAACTCGTGTACACGACGCGATTGGAATGCAGCATATGTTCACATCCTTTTCCACTTGCAAATTGTAAGGCACTTCCGGTTTGGACCGGAAGAAAGGGTCACGTGATTTCACGCAGAAAAGATGAAATGAAGATCCTGGATTATTCTATCATTGCAAACAATCTTCAAGTTTCGGTCTTTTGCGGTAGATATGTTATGGATATTCAAAGATTAAATCTATTCACCTTTTAGATGATGTCACGTGACCACTGATGACGTTGTAGCGACTGCTCCTTTAACCGTGACGCGACTTAATGTAAATAATAACGTCACATATATAGAACTCGCCAATCAACGCCAGCGAACATCATTGACTGGTACCCTGTAATGTATATAAATTTGCTGGTGCGTCCACATGTGCTTCATGTCGGGTTTTTTCACGTGCTTCTTGCTGTTGGTGAAAAGTTAGGAATTATCGCGTTGTGACATTTTTTAGCACTATTCTTCGGCATAATTTTACCAGCGTTTATCATCGTCTCCGTGTGTTTTCGTCAAGTCAGTAATCGTCTGTTTGTGTCGTGAACAATCCTCTATACGAACTGTGGTTCACGCATTCGCGCCAGAAGTTATATATCGACCAGACCCAATATTCGTCCCGCGGCGAGAAGACCAAGCGATCGGACTCGTACCCAATTCACGGACAAATACCGTGGTGAGTTGACAACAGCTTTCGTACCGAGTATAACTATAAATACACTACAACGTCATCGTGACGTCTATCTTTGAGACTCAACTTTGCTATAAGGACTATAACTATGCCAATTTTGAATGATGTATGACAAGATAGAGGTCTGAAAGACTATGTACAATGTCTTTTCTAACAAAGAGAACGAAAAGGCTTTTCCACAACTTTGCTGAAAAGAAAAGAAAACAAAACACTCCCCCAAAAAACCACCAGAACCATTACCAAAATTGTCTGGAATTCTAAGATCTGAAAAGTCAATTCCAAATTTAGCCTACTGTCATTATTTCCATTCTAGGTTACTCACCCTTCTTCTAGATACACCGTCCGCATCGTCTGGAAGCACGTCTTGTACTTGAACTGCCCTGGTACTGGCTGCGGTCCTTGTATACGACTCTTGGCCACGTCAAATGGAATGTTGATTGTGGAGGCTAACGTTCCCGCAGCAAGTCCAATCAGAAACTTGCGAATGAACTCCAACTTGGGTGTCTGCAGAAAGATTTACAATTGTATACATTTTTACTCTTACTTAAAGGTAGGATACACCATTTGCAGATATCAAAAATATTTTCTACCGAATTATTAAGAAATATCTTACTCATCTAAAAGTAAATAATGATTCTAGGCATTTAGCAAAATGATTGCGCTAGATATCTTGTAATTTTTCTGAAAAATATAATTTCGCGATCGCCGGACGACGATTGCGAAAAAACACAAATAACATAAGAATAACTGCTCGACGCCGGGAGAAAACAAACGCTGTTTTGCGTGCCTTTCTTGGCATCCATGATTGTAAAACTTCAGACAGGTCAGTTAAACGGTATTTACTATAAAAGACAACCCCCCAAATCTACCCATTTATGATAGTTCAAGCAATTACCAATGGTGTATCCTACCTTTAAAAAAAGAAACAGTGGCAATTTATGCTGTATGTACATTATACAAAATTTGGAAAAAAATTACACTACATTCATAAATACTTTAGACAGTTTACCCATTCCTATTGGTCGAGAGCCTGTCACGTGGCTGGTTTTAAATGGATGATAAAACACCGGGGCCAGTTTTAAACACTTTCCCGATGTCACATCAAATTGATAGGCGCATAACTTCATTATCAGTTGGGAAGTAAATATTCCCAGATGAAAAAAAATGTGGACAGATAAAGTTAGATAGGTAATAACAGTGCGAAGACCCGGTTATTAGTGTGTGATAATAACCGGGTTGGGGGATGACCGCTGGTAATGGATCTAGCCGAAGGCGAGGTCCATTACCAGCGGTCCTCGTCCTCGGGTCCTCGCACTGTTATTACCTTTAATAAATACCTTTTTAACGAGACAAATGATCAAAATGCTCAAAACTTCGTGACTTTCTTTTCGGCGATATTTCCAGCGTTTTGTGTTCATGTTTAGGGGCCATGTTTTAGCTTGCATGGTACCCTGTCTATTCAATATGTGTTGTTATTATTACCCATACTTTGAGACCAGAATAACTGACCACTGATGCCCACCGTGCATAGCAACGCGCTAGCGTTAACAGACGACACGCGCATTTTGAAAAATGCCGCGCGTATAGATACAAACGTTCTACATTAATAGCGCGCAGTATCAAGATTTGACGCGTCCTTGTTACAAGTTACCGTAGAAAAATCATTGGCTTACATGATGCTTGATTAATGGTGGTTCAACCCAGGGAACATTTATTCGCTTCTTCTTGAAACCCATGATATTACTACCTGATAATCCACTCCACGTGATCGAGTCTCGACCAATCAGAAGCCAGCAACTCTCCTAGGTATTTATTAAAACTCAATATAGCGGGCCTTACCGATGCTTGTGGGAAATACTGTTTAATGTTGTGGTAGAAACCAAAGTAGATCATGTTGAATACACCGTGCCTGCCTAGAGTTGCCGTCAGTCCTCTGAACAGGCCATGACGTCCAATGCCCTGCTCTCTGACTATCGTCCTGAGTAATGAGAATGCACTGGTTTGCTGTAACAAAGTCAGACAGAGTAGGAAGCTTAAATGTACAAGCTACAGCAGACCACGCGTCAGTAGTGCATTTTTATTGTTTGAAGTAGCAAAAGTGCTACAAAGCTACCGTATAAATAACCTAGACTGGTGCTTCACAACTAACAATCTGATGAAGTTTAGGATCTCTGTGAATGCTGTATATTCCGGGAAAGAAATATTCTAAGATTTCGATTTTCAATTCAAAATCTGCCGAGTCACAATTTGAATTATACCCCAGATCAGCACTCCAGGCACTTTCTCATTCAGTCGATTACAGCTGCATGTACGCGCGTGTCGACCGGCCAATAATGGTGTCCGATGCGGGCGTACGTGTGCATCGTTCCAACACTTGCATGCAGCATTCACGAATTACAAACCAAATGAACATTCCAAAAAATGCTGGTCACCCTGGCGGACTTCGGGGCTAATACACCAACCTTCACTTATCGTTCAAAAACTGAAGAGAAGCGAATTTCACGAAAGAGTGCGTTGCTAAACGCCATGAGGAGGTCTTACGCCACAAATTTCTTGCGTTCCGTTAGCTGCGCAATAAACTTTGAATTTCAATAAACAATAAAATTCACGAAACTTGCTGTAGCTGCGTAATGGTTTAAATGATATAAACATCTTAAATATTAAAGGAAAATAACTTTGTTTATACTACGGCCATTTGTGTGTAACTGTGTTCTTTCACGACTGTGTTCTTTCCTCTGAAAATTCTGTCATGAGCAAAATAAACATTCATTTACTTCAAACACAAAGCTATGAGTGTTTTTTTATCAAGCTTAATGTTCAGCAATGAACCATGTGACGAACATGATTTGCTGGTACATGTAGAATAGCTTATTTACAGAGTTGTAATGACTTGAGTCAACACTCGACTCGAGTTCGACTTGAGTCACAATTTTACATATGTACATATGTGACCGGCTCTACAAAAAGGTGTATTATGTCGCAAAAAAAAAATTGAGTTATAAACATAGTTGGTATATAATAGAGCTCAATAACCCCTCTTATTATGGAGATATGACGTGTTTACATATTGATTACTTCCTTGGAGTTCAAATTACACAACTGAGAAAACGGGCTATGAAATAGCCGGCTCTGTTGTACTACAACAGAACGATGCAAAATGGTAGTTTTTTTCACTTTATTTATCTAAATCAACATTGCTTTGAATAAAACCTGAAACTGTATGTATTAAAGATGTCATTCATGACAAAAAATTAAAATCACATTTTGATGAAATGTTTACCCTCTCAATGTTAACCAGTTCGTGCCGGGATTATTTTAACATCGCCGAGCCGACGGGCGGGATTATTTTTAACGAAACTCGATCCGAAGCGTGTTCAGGCTGATAGTGCCGGGAAGCACACCCACGCATTTCCGGCCTTGCGCGCTGCTGACATACATTTCCGAACTTGAACTTGGCGTGTTTATGCGTCATCCGTTTTGAATTTTGGGAAATTTTTGCGTTTATATACGTCATACGGCGCGAACTGGTTAAGCGGACCATTACATGATAGTGCACAGCGCGACTTAATACACCTTTTTGTAGAGCCAGTCACATATGGTATACATATACATCGGCGGTCCTATTTCCTTTCTCCGTGATACAACAAACATACACCATGTCATGGACACCCACCTCGTATTTCTGGATCACTGTTATTGTATAGTATTCAAATATTTGTGACTCAAATTGACTCGAGCTAAATACTTGACTCGACTACAAAATTACTTGACTCGACTTGAGTCTTCTTTAAAATAACTTGACTCGACTCGACTCACAAAAATCAGTGACTAGTTACAAATCTTATCTGCTGGAGAATATTACAGTTGCTACGCCACAACTTATGCCACTTAAATTGACTGCGCATGTTGCGCCTTAGTTTGTTGCTCAAACCAGGGACTATGAAACGTTCATGAAATTGTCATAACTGAACTGTTGGACATCATAAAAATTTCACGGTTGTGAAACTTAAGCCATTCGTAAAGTATCGTGAAATCGGCTGTAGAAAATATATAAGAGAAAGTTGTACCTGTGAAAATCGGAGCCTCTCTGCTTGTAAGCGCACCTTGACAACTTCAAATGGGTTGATAATGAAGCCCTCAGTAAGGCCAGCGCATAGACCCGCTAGTGTGAAGGTCTGCAAATGTAAAGTTGCAATACAAACATATTTAAAAAAAAACACAACATAAACAAGAAAATAAACGAGGACAAAACAAGAACTTTCCTATTAAAGCTGCAACCGATTTTATGTCTCAGACTTTAAGCAGACCCATGTTTAATTCCTTAAAGGGAAGCCTTTTCATTTTAAAGGGATCGTGTACGTTTGGTAATTACTCCAAAAATGTATGGCAATAAAAACGTACTTGGTAAGAAGTACAGCAGCTTTGGATAGTATAATGCATTTTTAGAATCTTTTCACTTCGAAGTACGGCGGTTATGGACAAATATATCACTTTTTATCCCAAAAAAATTGAATCTGAGAGGCGTTACTGCAGTGACTTTCTCAGATTGTGTATTGCAATGCAGATCGTTCTTCCTGCGTGGACATAACCGCTCCAGATTTTTGGCAATATCTCAAAATCGCTAGCACCTTTTGAAATGAAATTTTTACAGGTTAGTTTTATGGTATATATCTATAACTATATAGAATTGAAACAAACAGTGGGTTCCAATTACTAAACGTATATTTTAACAAGCTCAAAACACTTGCAACACTTGGGCCCATAAAAACACGATAATTAAAAACACTCAAAACCACTAAACAATGTTTGCATTCAAAGCCTACACGGCCAGTAGCCCTTTAAGTAGGACTTTTGAAGAAAAAATCAATATATAGTAAGACTTTTGCACAGCGGGCTTTCAGAGTAGTTTTTGGTATTACTTGACCAGGTCCACAGCAAAGCCTCATTTGGCATGTTCTGTACTCGAAGTAGGAATGCTTGGAAGCCTGCATACATACTTGTATGTAAGGCGTTCTGGCAAATTAAGACAGAACTGGGCAGATGTCAAAATGGGGGTTTACAGGTATTAGGAAAGATAATAAAATTCACCTTGCAATACTGATTGTTGCACTTCAATCGGTGAGTTATGCCCGTTTAAAGTTTACATTTATGGACATGTCAAACAGTAAAACCTGAGGAAATAGCCTGGCAAAAAGTTTCGAGGTTTGTATTCATGAAAATGAAAGATACGGTAGGCCTACTGAATATTTTTCCTTGCGTGCACTAATTGCAGAAATTTCCAAAAGTGCAACTCTAAAGACACATCTTTGAAAATACATTCTTTCTAGCATGCCTTCAAAATGAAAGCATGCTAAAAAATAACTTTAACAGGGAGTTTATAATCAATAATATTCTTCAACAGTAGTTTGGTTTTCTACTTTTGGGATAACTGCAAAATAGCTGGGAATAATAAATGGTTTCTGAATTCTTCATTTGCTTTGTGTAGCTTCACACAAACAAAAACAGATGGACAGTTAGTTACCTTGGATGCTAATTACACCCGGTCTTATAATACTCCGGAGACACCCCCTTCCATGTACAAGTGCCAAACCTTTTCCCCTCTTAGGGGTGAAACGAACTCCCCCAAAAAAGCTTCTTTTTGAGCCACGTCGCTCCCAGACTATAGGTTTATATTGGGCTCACAATGCAGGCTGTATCTATGGTACAAATAAGCCGCATGCATACATATTATGCCAAATTGCGAACTTACAAAGAAGAAAAATATTGATGTCCCCTAATTAATATAACACACTAACAATGTAAGCCCGGTTACTCGGCGGAAACATATAACGCGAATTTGTGACATCACAGCAAGTTTTCATGCTGCAAATTTGCAAAAGTTGAGCACATTTCAACTCTTGCGAATGTTCGCAGCGAATGCTTTGCGAGGTCAATCAAATTCATAGCATTCACTTTCGCATGACGGCGAACCAGCCTTCATTGGGACGTCTTTTTTTATTTCCTTAGTTCTCATTTGCGACCGACTGTATTTTAGCATCCGACCTAAGAAAACAAAAAAAAATTGTTCAACCAATGACCATATCTAGATAAGTAGTTTGTGGTAAACACCACGGTAATATTCTTTTAATAGCGAGCTGTGTGGTTCTACAAAAAAAAAACGGAGGGAGACTTCTAGTTAGGTATATATTGAAATTTGTCGATTTAAACTGATGAACCATTGTTTTTGGGTTTGATTTTTTTTGCAAAACAATGACATCACAAAGAACTACCGTTTACAATGTTTTACCTGCTGAGTTTACTAACCTACCAGCGGCGTAGGGGCTGGAGCCCCAAATAGAAAGATCATCTTGTACTGCTCAAACGTGAAGAACTTAACGGCCCGCTTCGGCGTTTCTGCCAGTATCGGTGGTAGGATACCCTTGTAAACCGATAAGACCCTGCAGTCAGAAACAGAGACATTAATGAAGATACTATCTATATTCACATGGGTGGGGGAGGGTGGGCTGCTTGGAGCAAGCTCTTTTCCAATTAAAAGGACAATATACCATTTGTCGTTTGTTCATTTTTATGGTTTAAAGCAGCAAAGGTATTGGACAAACAACCGGATGAAGTTTTATAGCTCTGTGAGTGCTGCGTATATTCTAAGAAAACAATATTCTAAGAAAACAATATTCTAAGATTTTGATTTTAACTCACAATTTAAATTCAGTCACAATTTAAATTAACCCCAATCTGCATTAAGGGCGCATTGTCAGCCAGCGGATTGCAGTTACTCGCGTTTCACGCGCTAAACAGACCAATTGTAGCGCCAATGCGTGCACAGCGCATCGTTTGAAGAAAATTCAAGAAAATTTCCAAAAGTGTGTCTCCGACACACCTATTTGAAAATGACATTCTTTTGTGTTTTTCTACAAAATGATAACATGGCAGACAGATAAATTTCACAGGAAATTTAGAATCATTAATATCTTTACAGCATGAATGTTTAGGATAGCTGCAAAAGGTACATGTATATTACCCCTTTAACCCTATAATAACCCCTAGGCGGCTTTCTAAAGGTGCAATTCCGCAGGACTGGAAGCTGGGAAATGTTTTTCCACGGTTCAAAACTGGAGATAAATCGATCATTGCTAACTATCGCCAATTTCCCTTTGCTCTGTTCTATATAAAATGGTTCAGGTGCCAAGTCCGGTTGGATACGTACCTCTTACATCTGGTGTCATACAAGGCTCAGTTTTCGGAGCTGTGTTATTTAATTTGTGTACATTGGATTTGCCTAACTATTACTTCCACAGTATGCAGATGACACATGTACACAGTTTTAGAAATGCTAACGACAATAATTTTGCAGCTTGACCTCGATATTATAAGTGATGCACTGCAAATCACATAATGATAAACTCAAATAAATATAACATTTTGCATATTTCTCGATCTAGGAATCAAGTATCAACAAAATACTTTCTAAAACAATCACACCCATTGGAAGTTGTTGACTCAGTCATATAAATATCTTGGCATAATCATCTCAAATCATGTTCGAATGGTCATGTTCAAGATGTGCAAAATTGGCTGGATTTATTCGCCGCACAGTCAAATCCAGAATCCCACAGGTACTGATACAATTAATATGTTCTCTCTACAGGCTTGTATGGTGCTCCTGTTTGGCTTGTATGGTGCTCCTGTCTGGCTTCCAGTTCCAGTGCAATGAGTGCACAAAGTCAATCCAAAGACGCTTTACTAGGTCCTGCTTTCCATTTCTGGTTTCTAATTCTCTCTCCTATGAACAACGTCTAACCGCACTTCACTTGCCTCCACTCTACAACAGACTGATATTCCTCATTATATGCTGTATTTAAATGTCTACGCAGGTACAACATCATTTCCGAAACGTTCCTACCACTGCTAAATATTAGAAAAATGGAAACTTTGCTTTTTTAAAATCAGTACAGCAGGACTAACTTTTTAAAATCTGCTTCATTTCTATTCTTCCCCATGTTTTTTAACTCTCTCCATTGTGACCTAGAGACCTTTGTATCAAACCTTCACATACATCTTTCATTAATTCTTTGCGCGTTCATCTGTTCAGCTCTAGTCCAATCTCCCATGCATATTCCCTCCAATTATGCAGAAGTTTCTTTGGGTCAGTTGTTCAGCAGCACAAAGATACACAGACTGTCTTTTTTTGCACGCAGTTTTTACACTGAAGCTGTGTGCAGAATTGTGTTTCCCTCAGAAACACATGCAAAAGACTGAACTCGGGATATTTGTACATATGTCAAAACCATATTTGGATTGGCATCCAATAATTGTCCTGGTTACATTTTTACATAATGGTCCTATTTTTTTCTGAGTATATATCATCCACAGCCGCTAACGTTAAAACATAACCCTAAAAAGTTTTGAAATTATGTCAAATCCTGTAAAAAAAATTCTACGGCGGCTGGATGTCTCAAGAAAAATGGTGACATTATTACAAAGGACAAAGAGAAAGCGGAAGTGATGCAAATACGAACGCAAATACTAAAAAAACTACTACCGGTACACCCTATTAATCCCTAGGATGTTAGGGTTGAAGGAGGAGAAGCATTTTTAACTGACCCTTCTGTACGGTACATTCTGCGGACCACATCAAACATGGACGTGCCGTACATCTCTCCTTGAGGCCCACCTTGAATCTGAAATCTAACAAAAAACAAAAGAGGGTGGAAAATGGACAAATTAGGCCCAGGTCAATTTAGATTTTAGATTTGAATTGTCTTTTCAACTATTGCCGCTTTTAGATAAATTGTTTACCGTTTCAAAAGGTATCATTGCTTCTCTCCACCCTGGAGTATAAATGGGTACCTTTACTTTTATGTGATGAAGGTCGAGGCTAATTTGGCGCCTATAAACGGCTGCCGCTTGATCAAGGGTCTGACGAACGGGGTAATAATTGTAAAGCGGTTTGATATCGTTGATACGATGGAAAGCGCTATATAAGCAAGGTTATTATTATTATTATTATATCACTAAATGTACCAATAGGAAGACACTGTAGGGTAAATAATTCAGTAATTGGGTAATATCAAACCACGGAGGAAGGAAAACAGGCGATCATTTCTTTGGTCGGTAACACCTTACAAAAGCAAAATTCACCACCATCGTCTTCTTCGATGTCGTTGTCAATGATGACGTCTCCTGCTGACTCTGTTTCGTTGTCCGAAATGTCGGAAAAATCACTAAAATCATCACAATTGAAATCACCATAAACGAAATCTTCGGGACCGTAGGCAGCCATTTTGCGTAGTGATGGTAGTTTTACGCGCATGTGTACATGGGCAAAACCTTCCCATCATGCCAAGCGGCAACTGCTTGCTCGCTGACCGCGCGAAATTCAATTAGGATTTGCGGTCCCCCCCCCCCCTTTACGACCGCGGCGACCATGCGCTTTGAAGTTGGTGTGTGCTCTCTCCTTCTGTTTTCCCTCCTCCATGATCAAACCAACAGTTAAAGGCTACTTTTGGATGCCAACATGCCAATGATATTTTGGAAATTCATGATTGACATCTTACATCTGATTGAATACCTTGTTTTAATGACATCTAGGGGGTGCATTAAACTAACCTCAAGCAGACCTGAAATTAAAACAAAAAAGGTCATTATTAATACACATGTAGATTGTATAATTTCACTGTGAAAATTGCAACATAAACATAACGGGAAGATTTCATTATTGGATTTGCAACACCTAAAAAAAATCAGTGTTGGGTCAAAGTCCAACAATCCCAGTACAAAGTTCCCAGAGCCGAGTACGGGCCAAGACCGAGTACATTGATGCCGAGTACTGCCCCAACAATATGAGTTTAAGTTTGTCTGGGTCTGAATATTGGTCGAGTACGAGTACATAAACAGTCAAGTACAGGTCAAGTACAAGTACACCATGTGAAACAAAAATGACAATGAAAGGTAGGATACACCATTTGCAGATATCAAAACAATTCACTACCGAATTATTAGGAAATGTCTTACTCATCTGAAAGTAAATAATGATTCAAGGCATCCAGCCAAATGATTGCGCTAGATATCCTGTAATTATTCTGAAAAATAGAATTCTATAAAGAAAAATTCGCGATCGCCGGATGGTGCATAGCACCCTCGGGTGTGTTTAAAACATCCCACATCACAGCACTGAGCAGTCAACAATTGTATATTAGCAGTACATACATGTGAGTGAGTGGAATAGAACATTCCATCTGTCACCGAATGAGATTACTCTTTCCATCGCACAAACCTAAACAATTAAATAAGTTTGTTTTATACTGGTACAACGCCTGAATAAACGCCTGAACGGTGCAATGGAAGTTATAAACAGAACCATTTTTTGTGGTGCAGCGATGCCATGCGATGAAATGAATAACTCAATGCACGTGATCAACGATCCACCAATCAGATGATGGGAATTTAATTAGGTGTGGTATATTCATGGATATCCTATCAACCATAATCATTTAACCAGTTCGAGCCGGATGACGCATATAAACGCAAAGTTTTTCCCAGATTAAAAATGGATGACGCATAAACACGCCACGAGCAAGGCCGGAAATGTCTGTCAACAGCGAGCAAGGCCGGAAATGCGTGGGTGTGCTTCCCGAGACTATCGGCCTGAACCCGCTTCGGATCGAGTTTTGTTAACCAGTTCGCGCCGGATGACGTATATAAACGCAAAAATTTTCCAAAATTCAAAACGGATGACGCATAAACAGTTCGAGCCGGATGACGCATATAAACGCAAAGTTTTTCCCAGATTAAAAATGGATGACGCATAAACACGCCACGAGCAAGGCCGGAAATGTCTGTCAACAGCGAGCAAGGCCGGAAATGCGTGGGTGTGCTTCCCGAGACTATCGGCCTGAACCCGCTTCGGATCGAGTTTTGTTAACCAGTTCGCGCCGGATGACGTATATAAACGCAAAAATTTTCCAAAATTCAAAACGGATGACGCATAAACACGCCAAGTTCAAGTTCGGAAATGTATGTCAGCAGCGCGCAAGGCCGGAAATGCGTGGGTGTGCTTCCCGGCACTATCAGCCTGAACCCGCTTCGGATCGAGTTTCGTTAAAAATAATCCCGCCCGTCGGCTCGGCGATGTTAAAATAATCCTGGCGCGAACTGGTTAAAAAGAATCCCGCCCCCCGGCTTGGTGATGTTAAAATAATCCCGGCGCGAATTGGTTAAGGGAACGAAATTTGCAAACATTAAAAAAAGAAATGACCAAATTATCACAAAATACTTTATTGGACTGTTAGGGAATGGCAGTCTGAAGCATCCTGTAAAATAATGGCTCCTGGTGTGCAGGCATTTTCAAGTAGAGAAAAGTGATATTTTTGTATCAATTTCCAACGCTGGTTGGCCAACCAGCGTTGAGAAAAACTTACTTTTTTCAAATCCCGCCCCTAATTTTTTATATTCAGTTATTCCGCATTTGTTTTGCAATTGATTACACATCTGTGAAGGGGTACAACTGATTCTCTGACTTTACAATTCCCCAACGTCTGCAAATTGCTCTGTTTTCTCTTAAGTGTGATCAGGGTATCTGACTACAAGAACATGATTGGTTTTCTTGATTTGTCCAGCATCTACGAACCCAAAACATAAAAAAGTCAGTGTAACAATACTTGCTACTGTATATAACGTACATGTACTAACCCCCCCCAAATCCATCCATTTCTAACAATTACAGCAACAGCACATGATGCACATTCCCCTAACCTTCAGGGTATTTTGGCAAGAAACCCTGCCAAATGCATCAGATTGCATATAGTCTGTGGTCACAGAACGCAGCAGGATCCATCGTTGTCGTTCATTGGGAAATAGCTCTCATAATCTTAGACTGTGGTTGTAAATACACTGTTATTGACAGGTTAATCCATCAAAGTGCACCAGACTTTTTTACCTGATGCACTGCACTGTGCCTGGCAGGGTTAGTGTTATATTAAGATGTTGTATTCAAGGGATCGTATACGTTTGGTAATTACTCCAAAACTAATTAATGGCAATAAAAACTTACTTGGTAAGAAGTACAGCAGCTTTGGACAGTATAATGCATTTTTAGAAACTTTTCACTTTGAAGTACTGCGGTTATGGAAAAAGATATCACTTTTTATCCCCAAAAATTTGAATCTGAGAAGCGTTACTGCAGTGACGTTTCTCGGACTGTGTATTCCAATGCAGATTATTCTTCCTGCGTGAACATAACTGCTCCAGATTTTCGGCAATATCTCGAAATCGCTATCACCTTTTGAAATTAAAATTTTACAGGTTAGTTTTATGGTATATATCTATAACTATATAGGATTGAAACAAACAGTGGGTTCCAATTACCAAACGTGTACGATCCCTTTAAATAAAACCATAGAGCTTCCTTGCTCTATGGTGAAACAGATCGCTGAAGTCATTCATTTTACCTGCTGCTCCTCCTGCAGTGATCTGGCGCCCTGCCTCCTTCAACCTGTCTCTCACCGTAACTTTCTTGGACATGGTGGTTAAATAGCTGCCGACAATGCTAATTCTGGGCAGAAATAATTCCAAATTATATTTCAACTGCTCATTCAAAGTAATGTTAGGATTCTAAATTATTACAGATAGTGTGTCCGTGCTTTTTAGGTGTGGAACCCAGAAAAATAGATTTTTTAAATTATTTGAATTCATAATTTTCTAGTATTGTACTTTCTATATGAGCTTTTAAATGAGACATTGCACACAAAAATTGGCCCACAGTGAGTTGGCTCAATGCGCGTTGTATAATGTTGGTACATGTATACCTGTTCATTAACGAGTTTAACAATTGAGGGCAATATTATTATAATCCACTATTGACAATTGTTAACTGTTGAGATTCAAACATGTCTTCCCAAAAATGTGAAATACAAACAAAATAGGACAATAGGAGGGTCCACGATTGGAGGTATCTACAACGCTTGGAGTATAATAATAGTATGCAATGTGTGCGACTTGCTATGCGTACAGGCAATGACCTAAATTTAAGCATGAATATTTTAGACCTGCTTTCCCTAAAAACTTAGTTCGTAATTTAACCAGTTCGCGCCGGATGACGTATATAAACGCAGAAATTTCCCCAAATTCAAAACGGATGACGCATAAACACGCCAAGTTCAAATTCGGAAATGTATGTCAGCAGCGAGCAAGGCCGGAAATGCGTGGGTGTGCTTCCCGGCACTATCAGCCTGAACCCGCTTCGGATCGAGTTTCGTTAAAAATAATCCCGCCCGTGGGCTCGGCGATGTTAAAATAATCCCGGCGCGAACTGGTTAAGCAATGACAAAAACCACTTTTTGTGTCAACAAAATTTGTTCGGAAAAGAAAATCAAAATTTTGAAAAAACACGGACACATCTTGTTACAACAAAATGTTCTCGGTTTGAAGCATAACCAAGACTTTCTACATGTACGTATGTATATCAGGAAGCTATTTCCACATTGACAGTGAAGTGTACATTGAATAAAATTAAATAATTTGTTCTTCACTTGACGACTTGTTTATTCATACTTTTTACTATAGTGTACGTGTACAAAGACTATAGAGACTCGGCTAGACCGAGTTACTGGCCTCTAGTTATCGCTCTTTTAACATTTGGGTATTATCTTGCGCTACGCAAAGATAATGCCCAAATGTTAAAAGAGCGATAACTAGAGGCCAGTAACTCGGTCTAGAGACTAGGGTAAGGACATTTTGTATTTCCTAACAAAACTGGAAATTTGTCTTTTCAACATTTTTACAGATTGGCCTTCATTGATCATGAGATGGACATAGGCCTAAATTTATATGATGGAAAAAGTGGCATCACCATGGTCATTGTCACTGATCAGAAAGGCCGTTGCTATTCTTACGTGACCGTAACCCAACGTACTTTTTCTATTCTTACGCGAGTTTTGGTAGCGCATGCGCAGTCCCTAGTTAATTGTATACAGTCCCTAGTTGTTCGTATACAGTCCCTAGTTTTTCGTATACACGACTTTTATACCTTTTTCTATAAGACCCTAGATCTAAATGAGATTATTAACCAATAATTTTGGTTAATAGAAAAAAGGTTACGTAATGAAATAATACCAATGGAATTAACTTATTACACATTTAAATTACGCATACATACAATATATAACCCATTCCTATTGATATTACCTCTGAACACTTACTTGAACTTAGCTATTGCCGTTGTTAGTTTTAGTACTTTTTTGTCCACGACGAAGTCACAGCTAGTTTTTTAGGAATAATGTCAACATTTGAATACGAATGAAATGGGAATGTGAATTTTTCACTGTTTGCACAAAAATCTAAATTCAATCATGGAATCGTTTGAATAATTATGGTCAAAATTCATTTTGGACTAAAATACCACAATTTAACATCGACTATTGTCAAAACAAATTTCCTGGGTGGTCTCCATACGTCCCGCGCGTATTGAGTTTAAGAACCACTTAAATCACGTAAGAATAGAAAAAGTACGTAGGGTTACGGTCACGTAAGAATAGCAACAGCGGATCGGAAAACGTACGGTAATTACTAATTAGGCCCAATAAATATTCCTTCATAGCGCTGGCCAAACCGCCCAATCAATCTCGCTGACAGTGACACATTGGCAATCAGCATGCCAAGCAATTTGAACGCGTGCGTGCTCTACGCCGGATAGAGCAACTAATAACAAGAAAGGTGATAAAATATTGTTTGCAAAATGAAATTGAAACGCCTACCCATTGAGCTTAAAGTTGGCACAGCTGGCCTCCTCCGGTTCCCGGCGGCGCACGCGTGCGGAAGCGACAGGTACGTACGGTACAGGTGATGATGTGGCCGGTTGTATAGAATGTCGGTCACTTTGACACCACCTAGGCCGTTTTCTAAGCCCCGGCTTCGTATTTAATCAGGCTTCGTTCGTGCAGGTTATAAGCAATGGGCTGGATCCAGGTCAGTGGCTGGGTCCGAGGAAACCAGAAGTTTGAAAAACGCCCCTAGCCAACTCGACACTCAGCAACTCGCCATTATAATGATTATATGGTTGTGGGTGTCGATTTTGTAATGGTGTCGAGTTGACCACAGAGTAGACAAAGACCAATTGCACTGAGGCCCAACTACAACACTTTAGTTAAGACGTGTAGAGATCAGTGCACTGGATCAGTGCACTGATCTCTATAACTGGATAGGTCGAGCGTACATTGATGGGATAGCGAGCCGTGAAGTCACCGGCGGCCATGATGGGATATTCAAAACATTGCCTTCGTGCATGCAAAAGACGCGTAGACACGTCGAGAGTGAGACAGTGGCAGCAGCGATGGTGGGTAAAAATGCATTAAAATCCTTTGTAAATAAGTAAATTTATTAAATAAACTTGCAGACTGTGCGATCAGTATCTATCTTTGTAAAAAATGTCAGGACTACGGTTTTAAGAGAGATTTAGGAGAACATTGTTGGGCGAAAACGATATTTTCGTTTCCACATGAATTCCAGCGGGATTTTTTCATATTGTGGTCCTATCCATCATTTTATCTGAAAGAAAAACTGGGATATTTCGAAAGAACAGTAGATTTATAGAATCAGTTGGTCTAGGATACCCTTACAATATGATTGAATTCCACAATACAGGTATTTTCAGACCAATTCTGTACCCATTCTATGAAGACTGTCCCGTTGACTTGCACGTCAAACAGTTCATGGTGGTAATTTGTGTACACATTCGTACACAACATATTGTGTCATGAACTATTTGACGTGCATAAATTTAATGTTCTGTAGAATTATCCCAATATCGCAATGATCACAGTTTTTTCTCTCACAATTCTGGAAGTGTAGAGCCACCTATTAATAATAATAATAGTATTATTAAATGCATGGTGTAGGCCAAGGCTATCATGGTGGAACTTAGGATGTAGACACGTATTTCCAATACTTCAGAACAATTTCATTTTCGCCCACAAATCTCTCTTAAAAACGTAGTCCTGATGACATTCCTTGCAGTGCTCAAATTAAATTTCACTCTCTGAAGAAATGGGTATGCCAAATAAATTGAGAATTTTGTGTTTTTAAAATAGCGTCATGTTACAACATTCTTTCCTTGGCATTTAATTTATACCTGTATATTTTTTTTCTTTGTACACTACAGCTAATTGGTTTACCCAAGTCCACTTCTTGCTACTAAGATGTCAGGCTGTACAGCTTATTACGGCTGGACAAGTCATAGGACGAACTGCTCCCATTATGACAGAGGGACAACAGATGACAGCGAATGTCAAAACTTATTTTGTTTAACCATCAGTAAATACGGTAGCTTAATTGACCAACTACGTTTTCCAAGATAAGCTATCTCGGTGTTCCACATTTCTTAGATGTGCTGCAAATATATTGCAGAACTCTGCGCATCTTGGCATTTCATTTTTTAACAATATAAGTACAGATAATAAAACAGTCACAACAGTCACAAACCTACATTTGTAACATGGAAATATATTGAACATGTGTTTTATGAAAACTGACAAATCTGGTTAAAATTGTATTGTTAATATTCAAAGCAAATTATACAGATGTTAAAATGACATGGATTTACCCAGTCAGTGTTCTCCACAATCACTGGGTAGCGGCCGCCCTGTGTACATGTTACGCTGTTCTGTCATATTTGTATGCTGCCCTGTTAAAATGTTATGCCGCCCTGTCAAATTTTGCTTTTCAATCATGGTTTTATTTTGCTTTCTTACAAAACAACAATTGTGGTGTACAAATCTTTAATATTGTGTTCATATCGCACAAATATCTAGAAACACTCACAATTCAAAGTTAAAGCCGTACAAGGGTGTCCCATTAAAATTTGGCCTGTGAAGAATGCTGCCAAATGTATCTTTGCATAGTATCAACAATTGTTATTCTAAAATGACATCGCAAGTTTTGTTTTGGTTTTAAATTCATAAACAGTCCGGGGTTAATTGTTTTTTATTTGGTTTTATAACATCAGTAAACAATACATAATAAGCATATTGTTACTATGGCAGTAGTTATTACATGTTATATGTAGTGTATCAATGTAAAATAAAAGCATAAAGCAAAATTGAATCCACTGTGTGACTTATGTCATTATTTACACATGTGATTGATATTTTTAATTGTGATTTATTTCAAGTTTCTCAAGTTCATAGTTTAAGCCATAGAGGTGTATCTTTATTATACAGCTCTATGGTTTAAGCTCAAAACCACATAATTAATTTTTTCTGTCCACTTGTCCAGCAAGAATTTTTGGGACCCTTTCTAAAAAATTTACTAAACATTAGGTTGATTCCAAATCTGGACACTGCCTTAAAACCCCACGAACAAACCGTGATGTGCCAATTAAATTTTCCTGAAACACACTGACATTTGTTCAATTTTTTCAACATTTTTTTATTTTATTATAAAATGCACTTTTTAGTGTCTGGATATAAAATTAAACCAACAATTTCAAGAATTTCCTTAATCCAAAAAAACTCGTTTTGCCTTTTCCTTGTTCCGGTTTGTGCATAAGGTTATGATGTGGATTTCTTCCCCCCACCTCCCCCCAAACAAAACAACAACAAAAAATAATTTAGAAGTTGGAAATTCTTGAAAATACTTGTCCGACATTTCCTATAGACTTTGCACTGCATTGCATCGTCTCACACGAATGTCTCATATCTTTTCCAAAAAATAGGCCTATTTAACATTGAAACTTGGCGTATACAGGTAATTCTTGGGTGTTATTATGTTTAACTTGATTTTCCTGATCAAACTGGATCGTTTTGGCGACGTTAACTTCGTTTCCTGTGATATTAAATGAGTTTTCTCGGTCGTGCGCTATACAAACGTGTGTACGCCTGCAATGTTTTGAATATCCCAATATGGCCGCTGATGGCTTCACGTGCAGAGCCGCTCGACCTATCCAGTTATAGAGATCAGTGGATCAGTGGCCCCAACTGGCGAACCACTGGTTACAAGTCACAAAGTAATTCCATCAGCTTACAGGAGGTGTAGTCTCCTCTGCAGACTTCACATAAATATTAGTCTTGCCCCAATACGTCAGTGATCGTTGTATGGCGCTCGCCCAACTGTTTTTGACACCTAGATCGTTTTTTAAACATGATTAAAACATGATTGAACGTAAACGTTATACAGTTTACTTTTAATGCAGGCTCGTTTATTTGTAAGCAAAGAAGTAAAGATTGTTCAATTATTTTATGTTAGGGCAATGTAGGACATCCCTAGTCCAAAAATGTGACTCATGGTCACACTAAATAAAAAGCAACAACTACCGTAATGGTGTCCAGAAATTGAAAAAAACAATTGTAAAGATATTAATGATTCTAAACTCTCTGTGAAACGATTCCGTCTGGCATGCTATGTCATTTTGAACGCGCCCGCAAACAAATAGGCATCACGTTTGTATTGGACTCCCCTTTTTTTCATCGAATTTCATGAGACTAAGAGTATTATGGTAAGACATTTTCGTGACAAACTACGTGGCGTTTCTTATCGTAAAATAGATTGTGAATAAGATTGAAACTGCTGCAAACCGTGCTGCTTACTGGCTGGAATGACTTTGACCTGAAATATACAAATCAAATAAATTAAGACTATTTTATTTTAGTTAACTTATTTGATTAAAATAGATTGTGTTCGTAATCCATCCGCGCCTGGCGTTGGTAACAACGCGTTGCAACGTCATGTTCACGGGTCTTTACCCATTTGGTAGTTTGACCGTGACCTTCAGGCAAGATCGACCGTTAGCAGTATGTGCCCTCAATTAATCTCTTTTCTTTACTGCTTCGTCTGCTTGGTAGCTGCATGGAGTTCTTTTCTAAATACACCGAGGGTGTTTTTTTAATGATGGTAACCAATGTGTCAAATTCGACAGCAGTTTGGTCAACCTCACTCTCTGCAGCCATTTTTGAAAGAAGAGAAGAAAAAAAACCACCAACTCGACGTTTTGCTTCATGAACCTTGAGAGTGAGTGGTGGTGCTAGGTACCACCATAATATACGCGGCGGCGGCGGACACATTACCATAGGCCCTTAACGTTAGGTGTTTTTGTATATTGATGACACCTTTAAAAACAAATCTCGGTACTATACACAGAGTTGTATTCGAGACCCCGCAAGTCCCCACAAGTCCCTGCAAGTCTATCTCAAGTCCTTCAGTCTCAAGTCAAGTAATAGCTGTTCAAATGAACTGTTAACAAAAGCTTTCCATTGTCATTGTTCAACCAGTTCAGCATTTGTTTTACAGTAGAACTGAAGCTCTGAGGTGCATTCTGAGACATTATGAGCCTATTTTTCTTATACAGTATATTTTGATCGTTTTGATCTGTTGGGAATCTTTTACAGAAAGTACAACGCTGCTATTTTGCTCTGATATAAAAATACATTTAAAAAAAAAAAAAAAAATAAATAAAAAATATTTAAAATCCAGTCCAAAAATGTGGGGTCCGGATCCACAGGACCCCTCCCCTGGATCCGCACCTGCAGTTACTTGCGACTGGCTTTATGAAAGGACTTGTGACCGGACTTGTGAAAGGACTTGCAGGGACTCGAATACAACTCTGATATACCTCTGTGGGTAACGGAGCAAATGTTAACACGGTTCTTCAAAATTTAGTTAGAACTTCTCAATTCAAATTTTCCAGTTAAAAAAAGAAAAAAAATTACAAATATTTGGTTATACAGTGTACTCGACATTAATTTATGATACTTCAATACATTCATTAGCTAATCACACAAAAGGAAAACATGCCTGTCACACACATTTAAAGCGGACACGGCCAGCGGCAGGATGTAATTTCAACAACTTGGTAGGATACACCATTGGTAATTGTTTTAATTAACATTAATGGGTGGATTTGGGGGTTGTATTTTATAGTAAATTTTCATTTAACTGGCCTGTCCGAAATTTTACAGTCATGGACACTGATAAAAGCAAAAAAAGACGTTCGTTTTCAACCGGCGTCGGGGAGTGGTTCTAATATGTTGTTTCTTGTTTTTTTCGAGATCGCCGTCCGGCGATTTTTCGGAGCAATTACTGGATATCTAGCGCAATCATTTTGCTGGATGCCTAGAATCATTATTTACTTTCAAATAAGTAAGATAGTTCTTAATAATTCGGTAGTAAAAATGTTCGAGATATCTGCAAATGGTATACCTTTAAATGGATCGGATACGTTTGGTAATTGGAACCCACTGTTTGTTTCAATCCTATAGACTATAGTTATAGATATATACCATAAAACTAACCTGTAAAAATTTCATTTCAAATTGTGGTAGCGATTTTGAGATATTGCCGAAAATCTGGAGCGGTTATGTCCGCGCAGGAAGAATAATCTGCATTGGAATACACAATCTGAGAAACGTCACTGCAGTAACGCTTCTCAGATTCAAAATTTGTTGGGTAAAAAGTGATATATTTTTCCATAACCGCAGTACTTCGAAGTGAACAGTTTAAAAAAATGCATTATATTAAAGCTGACTGTACTTCTTACCAGGTAAGTTTTTATTGCCATTAATTTTTGGAGTAATTACCAAACGTATACGATCCCTTTAACGGTACAAATTCACATCCACTGGATGTGAATTTGCATTTTAACGACTTAACCCAGAATGCGAACTTGGACTCACGATGTGAATTTAGAACATTTAGATGTGACTTGGATTTTTTGGTTTGTTTTTTATCACATCCTGCTGTGTCCGCTATAAATGCAAAATTGGCTCGAAAAACGTCTATGCACAGAGCGCGGTGGCCTTAATCTCCTTAAACTGCATACGTTCAAGAACACGTGTATCGTCTCAGTATCGAATTGTGTCGATACTCGTAATTTCGATACCCACAAGTGAAACAAAATAAACAGTGAAACAAAACAACCAATAAAGGATTTCTAATGGAGTTAATATCAGCATGATATCAGCCTTCAGGGAAAATATGTATTTCCTTTTAACTCTTGTTTGATCAAATAAACAAAACTAACAATGATTACTGGGCTAGTGAGGGTTAACAAAGTAGTCGATTTTTTTTACCGATTACCTGTATATCTAGTCATCTATTGATTGATCAGTCATCCGTTGAAGTATTCAAGATGGCGGAAAATGAGCGTCGGTTTCTGGGCAGCAACGATCCTTCACGAAAACTTGCACCAAATTATGTTCCGTATGGAGGAGGTGACGAGGATATAATGCTGATGGAAGACATGCACCATACTGTGAGCCAGACAAAGAACAAGATTGGGTGCTTGCGACAGGCGTTATCAGAAAAGTATGCGCTGGTTTAGCCCCGGCCCTAGACCGATCTAGTCCGACTAGTCCGAGTTACTGGCTGCTCTAGTTATCGTTTTTTTAACATTTGGACATCATCTGGCGCGCCTACAGTCCGAGGAAGTACTACAACATGCATCAGGATAAATGTCTTAATGTGGTTCCTAATGTTCCCAAAATCTACAAAAATATTTAACAAAATACCTCAAAATCCCCTAAAAGGCCTTCCAAGTTCCATTACTCATGTAGTCCGAGTTACTGGACTCTAGTTATCGCTTTTTTAATGATTTATTTTGGACATCATCTGGCACTAGAGTCCGAGGAAGTACACAGGCATTCATCGCAATCTCTTTAAAATGTGGTTCAAAAAGTTGCCCAAATCCACAGAAATATTTAACAAAATACCTCAAAATTACCTAAATTGCCTTTCATATGTGTCCAAGATCAACTTCCAAGGTTTCGGTGATATTCGCGAACAATTTCTGACCTGCAAATTCAGGAAATTCGACGACGATATTCAAAGTAGTGTGCACTGTTGGTCGCCATCTTCAAAAGTGACAAATTAATGTTTATGGATACGGTGGCCCGGACGGGACGTAATCGGTGGTGAATATTTATTTTGCAACGTTGTGAATTTATTCACGAATGGTTGTAAAAAAAAAAATTTGCGTCATCATTTTTCACGACGTGGCAAAAATATTCACTTGTCGTAAAAATTTACGATGCCACAAATTATATTTACGACCAGTCGTAAATATTGACGACATTGCCAAAAATTTTAATTTTTAAAAGTTAATTTTGTTCTCGTATAGGAACAGGACTATGATTCTGGAGGTATGCCTAAAGACTAACCCAGTGTAAAAGAGGTCTAGACCCATCCTAAACAGATACCAGGTTTTGTTGGATCCAGTTTGGCAGGACGGGGATTGTAATGTAAGGTTTAACAAGAGCCGACTGTAATTTGTTTGATTTTTAGAAATCAAGTCATCAGAAGGGAGCGTGCCCTAAGGAAGGCTGCCGAGCGCCGTGAGCTTGACAAGTCCACAGAGGCAACTTTTGTTGACATGTACGCCGGCTCTAGTCCCTCTGTCAACGAAGAGCTGAAAGACTGGCTGTCGCCTGCCAAGCAGAGAGACCGCATACTAAGGGGTGAGGGCTAGACTCGAAGGCAGAGTTGATCATATCATAAAGTCAATCACAAGGCAATCAGGATTGCATCTATCACAAGTCGAGTGTGTTTTAAGTTGGTCATAAGTCAAACACAAGTACATTCCAAGATGACCCCATAAATGTAGCTCAAATAATGGACTTTCTCTGTAGTGCCACACAATATAGTACATGTAGATGTACAATGTACCGGTAGGTGCATCTACATGCCAAGTTCAAGTTCGGAAATGTCTGTCAGCAGCGAGCAAGGCCGGAAATGCGTGGGTGTGCTTCCTGGCACTATCGGCCTGAACCCGCTTCAGATCGAGTTTCGTTAAAAATAATCCCGCCCCTTGGCTCGGTGCTGTTAAAATAATCCCGGCGCGAACTTGTTAAGGTGTTTTTTTTTCACTTAGCATCCTTGGCTGTCTTAATCCTATTAATAGCCATTGAAATCATGCTACTGCGCATCCTACTTCGCATCCCAAATTTGCCGCGAAAAATTGCCTTTCGCCTTTCTCCTGGGTTTAGCGCAAAACATGATGGGAAAGCATCGTTGATAGAGATGCCATATTGGATATCGCCGATTGCTGCTTCAAAAGTAAAAAAAACACGAACGAAATCGACTGAGATTTACTCCCCAAACGATGACATTTGAGGGTAAGGACTAAGGGATTGAGGAATATCAATGAATATGCTTTAAATCGAAAGATCAGTACTCAAATAACTTGGTAAAAAAGTCGGGGAATAAATATATTTCAACGCTTTCGAACGCAATGAGTTTTTATTCCACACGTGCGGTATGGGCCCATACAACAATGGGTAGGGATTACAATTTGCAAAGCCATATTGATATCACGTGACTAATTACAATGCACGCTATAGGCTAGAAGTGTCCCACTTCCGGGTTTTCGCTGTTCCATTAATTGAACATTCTGTCTTTAAAAACGAAGCTGGCAATGAGAATTATTTTACTCAATCTCTGGAATAATAAAACCTAAAAATTCTGTAATTCAACTTCCTGTTGGCCGATATGAATGATTGAGGTGTCATTTTGCTCAGAAATATTTGTGGAGCCGGTCCCTTATGTCCTGAGTCCAGCCTTTTGCATGTGATCCCCCCATGGGGCACAATTCTGCCCACCGATCAATGCACAAAGTCTTCACACAGAAAGACACATCGTGTTCTTGTATCGTATTACGATCGAGGATCGAAACACAAAAGAGAACAAAGGGAACAAAGGATCCTCGAAGGACGGTTTGCTTGTCCGAATTTGGTCCTCGATCGTTGGGGCAAGCGCTAAGTAATGGGGTTAGGGTATAGTAAAGGAATAAAGGAAAACACAATATCGATCCTCGGTCGTTATGTGGTTCACTACTGGGTGTTCATTTTTGTGTGGTTGAACAACTGGGTCAAATAGTGACTACCGCATTGGAGAGTAGGATACACCATTGGTAAATTATTGCTTGAATGATCACGAAAAGGTGGATGTGGATGTGGGGGGGTTGTATAGTACAATGTACATTTGTGTAAATATCGTTTAACTGGCCTGTTTGAAGTTTTACAATCATGGATGCTGAGAAAAGCAAGACAAACGGCGGGTTTTTTTTCAACCAGCGTCGGGCAGTGGTTCTTATGTTGTTCTTATTCTTGTGCGATCGTGATTTTTTTTTTATAAAGTTCAATTTTTTGGAACAATTACAGGATATCTAGCGAAATCATTTTGCTGGATGCCTACAATCTTGATTTACTTTCAAATAGGTGGGATATTTCTTAATAATTCGGAAGTGAAATATTTCGATATCTGCAAATGGTGTATCCTACCTTTAAAGTGTGGCTCTATATATATGGCGGTAGTGTATATAATTGAGCCATGTGTATCGGGCTAATTCCAAGTCAGTCATTAGTTGATCACAAGTGTACCCTTGTGTTGTGTATTAGGGGGGGGGGGGGGGGGGGGGGTGATAGAATGGTAGCAGTAGGTCACTCTAGAATAAAGAAAATTTCGTCATACATTTGCAACCAACAATTTTTTTTTTACCAAGGTGGTAAACCGCACCCCAGGGAGAAAGAGCTGCAAAGAAAGAGAGAAGAGGAAGCTACCGGTAGCGAGAGGTCTCCCAAGGAAAACAAAGGAGTTGATCAGACGGACGTGCCAAAGGATGACCTGACACTGACCTCGGAGGAAGACATGAGAGCTGAGGAGAGCGAGGATGCAAGTGCAAGACAGGAACGGAGATCTAGAAGACCCAGGAGAAGAAGAGGTATGAAGTAATGATGTACAGCAGGTTAGGTTGATCGGGGAAAGACAGTAACGGAGATCTATGAGACCTAGGAGAAGAAGAGGTATGAAGTAATGATGTACATCGGGTTAGTTTGATCAGGGGAACATATGTACGATGATCTAGGAGACCCAGGAGAAGAAGAGGTATGAAGTAATGATGTACATCGGGTTGGGTTGATCAAGGGAAGATAGGAACGGAGATCTAGGAGACCCAGGAGAAGAAGGGGTATGAAGTAATGATGTACATCGGGTTGGGTTGATCAAGGGAAGATAGGAACGGAGATCTAGGAGACCCAGGAGAAGAAGGGGTATGAAGTAATGATGTACATCGGGTTGGGTTGATCAAGGGAAGATAGGAACGGAGATCTAGGAGACCCAGGAGAAGAAGAGGTATTAAGTAATGATGTACATCGGGTTAGTTTGATCAGGGGAACATATGTACGATGATCTAGGAGACCTAGGAGAAGAAGAGGTATGAAGTAATGATGTACATCGGGTTAGTTTGATCAGGGGAACATATGTACGATGATCTAGGAGACCCAGGAGAAGAAGGGGTATGAAGTAATGATGTACATCAGGTTAGGTTGATCAGGGGGGACATATGAACGAAGATCTAGGAGACCCAGGAGAAGAAGAGGTATGAAGTAATGATGTACATCAGGTTAGGTTGATCAGGGAAAGACAGGACCGGAGATCTAGGAGACCCAGGAGAAGAAGAGGTATTAGGTAATGATGTACATCGGGTTGGGTTGATCAGGGGAAGACAGGACCGGAGATCTAAGAGACCCAGGGGAAGAAGAGGTATTAAGTAATGATGTACATCAGGTTGGTTGATCAGGGGTGACATATGAACGGAGATCTAGGAGACCCAGGAGAAGAAGAGGTATGAAGTAATGATGTACATCGGGTTGGGTTGATCAGGGGAACATATGAACGAAGATCTAGGAGACCCAGGAGAAGAAGAGGTATGAAGTAATGATGTACATCGGGTTGGGTTGATCAGGGGAAGACAGGAACGAAGATCTAGGAGACCCAGGAGAAGAAGAGGTATGAAGTAATGATGTACATCGGGTTGGGTTGATCAGGGGAACATATGAACGAAGATCTAGGAGACCCAGGAGAAGAAGAGGTATGAAGTAATGATGTACATCGGGTTGGGTTGATCAGGGGAACATATGAACGAAGATCTAGGAGACCCAGGAGAAGAAGAGCTATAAAGTAATGATGTACATCGGGTTGTGTTGATCAGGGGAAGATAGGAACGGAGATCTACCGGTAGGACACCCAAGTGAAGAAGAGGTATTAAATAAAGATGTACATTGGGTGGGGTAGATCGGGGGAAAGACAGGAAAAGAGATCTAGGAGACCCAGGAGAAGAAGAGGTATGAAGTATTGATGAACATCGGGTTGGGTTGATCAGGGGAAGCCAGGAACGGAGATCTACAAGACTAAGGACAAGAAGAGGTATGAAGTAATGATGTACATCGGGTTGGGTTGATCAGGGGAACATATGAACGAAGATCTAGGAGACCCAGGAGAAGAAGAGCTATAAAGTAATGATGTACATCGGGTTGTGTTGATCAGGGGAAGATAGGAACGGAGATCTACCGGTAGGACACCCAAAAGGAGAAGAGGTATTAAGTAATGATGTACATCGGGTTGGGTTGATCAGGGGAAGATAGGAACGGATATCTACCGGTAGGACACCCAAGTGAAAAAGAGGTATTAATAAAGATGTACATTGGGTGGGGTAGATCGGGGAAAAGACAGGAAAAGAGATCTAGGAGAAGAAGAGGTATGAAGTATTGATGAACATCGGGTTGGGTTGATCAGGGGAAGACAGGAACGGAGATCTACAAGACTAAGGACAAGAAGAGGTATGAAGTAATGATGTACATCGGGTTGGGTTGATCAAGGGAAGACAAGAACGGAAATTAAGGAGTCCTAGGAAAAGAAAAGGTACATGTATGAAGTAATGATGTGCATCGGGTTGGGTTGATCAGGAGAAATCAGGAACAGAGATCTAGGAAAACCAGGAAAAGAAGAGGTATGAAATAATGATGTGCACTGGGTTGGGTTGATCAGGGAAAGGCAGGAACGAAGATCTACAGTAAGAGTCCCAAGAGAAGAAGAGGTACATGAGTAATGATGTGTATCGGGTTAGGTTGATCAGATCAAACCGAACTGAAACATGAAAGATATAAACCGAATCGTACCAAAACCAATCTGAACTCTCCTAACCAACCCGACCTGACACTAAAATGTGGCTGGAGTTCTCAAAGTAAAATTGCCTTAAGCCAAAAACGAAGACAAAGCCTGGGTTTCGAAAAGGCCTTATGTTTACCTCCCTGGATCATAAATACCTATAGATGGTCTTTCACTCCTTTCAGCTCACGATGATTACTACCCTGATAGCCGCCCCGGCTGGAACCCCAACTTCACCATGCCCCCTGCTCAGGTCTCCTGGTACAACCCCAACATGGGCTACTCTGTGCCAGTCAACCCATGGGTCAGTCCTTCCCCCATGGCACCCCCACAACAGAGTCAGTGGCCCGGCTATGGTCAGCTTTCTTACAGTGATCCAAACCTAGCCCGTGGGCCGCCACCGGTCAGAAGACACAGCGACATTGGGCAGGCTGTCCCTGATTTGACCGTCAGTCCAGAAGGAAAGAAGAATGTATCAACTGATATGACAGGTACGGGTACTGTAGGTGATTAAGGGCTCTTTTCAATGAAAGACTGTAACTAAAAGGATGAAATTTACTCTGCAGGGTCTGCAGATTATTGAAACGAACCCTAAAGGTGCATGAAGTACACACCATTTGCAAATATCAAACAACTGAATTATTATGAAAGACCTTACTTGACTGTTAGTGAATAACAGTCTCAAGCATCCTGTGAAATCATAGCATCTGATGTGATGTGGTTTTCTTGAACAGTGTAATTT
Source organism: Crossaster papposus (assembly GCA_037893245.1). Classification (NCBI taxonomy): domain Eukaryota; kingdom Metazoa; phylum Echinodermata; class Asteroidea; order Velatida; family Solasteridae; genus Crossaster; species Crossaster papposus. The sequence continues at coordinate 1,119,862 of JBAIAA010000487.1, read as the reverse complement.
TGTAATCACTTTCCAGCGATTGCCAGCTGGCAGTGTTGGGGGGGGGGGGGGGGGGGGGCGTTTAATTATCTTTGTCTCAGACACATTGCTCAAGTTTGGTTTGTTTGTGTACAACAGTAGACCTAAGTCAACCACAGGGATTCAGCATTGCAGACACCTTCTGTTTAATGGAATAAAACTTGATAACAGTCATCTCATCTTATTTCTACTTTAAAATAGGTCTCTCTTAGCTCCTAGCCAACCATGGTAGTGGGTCTATCCTGCCCCATAGGCAATGTCTCTCTTAGCCAGCTATAGCAAAAGTCTATCAAATAATCTGCAACAATTTGGCCCTTACTACACCTGTCAAACACGGCTAAGCCATGCTGTCGTCGTGGTCTCCATCATTGCTTGGAAGTCACTGTCTTTGCTGCCGTCCTGCTGCCACAAACTTGGCAAAATCCAAAACCCATTCAGTGTGAGGCGGCGACGATATTGGCCCCCAAAAAGATACCCAGCACATTATGAGACAGGGACTCACTCCCCCTAAGTCCCCCATACCTACCGGCATACACTCTCTAGACTATTGTTACCTAACGCACCCCCTCAAAACCTAAAGAGAATTCCTGAGAAACCACAACATTCCGCAAGCCCAATGACAACCCCAAAGGAAAGAAGGGTGGGGGGGGGGGGGGGGGGGGGGGGTATTCCTTGATCTCATTGATTGCTTCATATGCAAAAAAAAGACGGGCACGGCGGTCTTTTTTAGCCAAATATCTTTTTCATGACATACTTTGTCTGTAGGCCAAATTGTATGCTTTTATCATTGAATTAAACAATGTCTCAACCAATCTGTCATATACTATGTGAACTAATAACCATGCTTGTGCTAGCGGACATTGATCGACATCACAGCCAATGATTTTGTTGCATTTCTGTGTGTGTGTGTAAAACAGATACGTCCAAGGCGTCGCCCACTATCACAGCCACTGAGCCTGGCCCGCAGAGTACCAGCACACCCATCAGGATAGTGGTGGATAGGGGAACCAGTGCCAGGACGGACTTTGAGGACGGTGTACCAATCCTGCTGTCTGAGCTCGGCTCGACTAGAGACATCAACAAAGAGGTATACAGATGGTACCGCAATAAGGCACATGTGCCGGTTTGAAACAAACATTGTCTGACAAAAAGACAACAAAGAATTTCATTGGCTTTTAAACTTAGTGTTTATTTAAAACGTTTAAATTAAAATTAAAAAGCAATTAAGACAATGGTTGTGTTCTTATAAATTGTCTCCTTCATATCCAGCCCTGACCAGTTGGCGCATGTTAGATTTTACACGACCCCTTAATTGACTCCTGTGCAGTCATGCATAAAAACTAATGCAGTAAAAATGTCACCAAAAGAAGCCGAAAGAGTTACTCTAAAAGTACATATGAAAATATCTTATCTATATTGCTACAGAATAAAACTAGGGCCAATTTTAAAAGTGTATATATTTGTTTGACTCGCACTATACTTTCGGTCAAACAGTCAACAATTTTTTTTTTTTTTTTAATTTTCCAACAAATTTGTTTAACAATTTTACCTTGTGTTTTGAGAAACACCCCACCACCACGTGCCCTTATACATGTTATATGGAGATAGATGTGCTCATAATACATGCATAATATGGCATTAGGACTATTGCATTTAAAATACGGACTCATTGGTTGTATTGCGCATGCTGTGGGAGGTTTTAACCAATGAAAGGGTCATTGACCAGGGGCCAATTTCATAGAGCTGCTTGAGCATAACAATTGCTTAAGCACAAAACATTCTTGCTCAGTAAAACCAGCTTACCAGCCACTACTCCATGTGATGTATATTATTTGTAATTGGTATTTAGCTGTTGTTAGCAATAGCATAACAATTACATGGAATTTTGGCTCCTAACTTGATTTACAAAGCAAGGGTTTTTGTGCTTAAGGCCAAATAAAAAAAATTAGTTGGTGATCATCCTTTTTTTTGGTGAAAAAGTGAGGCGGTCGGGCGTTTTTTTTTGGTTTTTTTAATAATTTTTTAGTTTTTTGGGGGCATGATCGTCGTGAAAAAGTGAGGAGGGAGGGTTGTTTTTTCCATCAACAAAGAACCAAAGATAGGTTCTACGCACAATGTATTATTTAGTACATGTATTGTCATCACGATCAACGACATGATAAATCACTGCACGACCTCAAAACGAACAAAAGCCGAGAACAATGCCTGCGTGAATGCCTGGCCAACACAATAAGGTTTATCGCTAATCCGAACCGCATTGCATCATGGGTAAAAAAATGGGGCATAGCGCTGCGCCCAACCTCGTTATCATGGCTACGATCTTGCTGCGCCATGTTTTCCCACCATGCCTTGAGCGATCTAGGAACACACACGCGCCCATGGAGTCGAGGCGTCGCTGCGCCCGCTTGTGATTTTTTGCTATTCGCGATAAGTGGTCTAGTCAGTGTATATATGACGCAGTGACAATGGCGATCAGCAAGTGTGGCTACAGCACATGCGCGTACTCGCTAGAAGCACGTTGGTGGTGTTTTCTTCGGGTTTTTTTACGGCGGTTTAAACAAAAAAATAATAATAATAATACAAATCCGGTCGGGGCCAGTTCGGAGAGTCGGGCGGGGACAAACAAAATATAAAAATAAAATCGGTTCGGGGCCCGTTCGGAGAGTCGGGCGAGGATGATCACCAACAATTTTTTTTTTTTCACCAAGCCGACGCGCGGGATTATTTTAACAAAACTTGATCCAAAGCAGGTTCAGGCCGCCAGTACCGGGAAGCACACCCACGCATTTCCGGCCTTGCTCGCTGCTGACAGACATTTCCGGCCTTGCTCGTGGCGTGTTTATGCGTCTTCTGTTTTGAATCTGGGGAAAACTTTGCGTTTATATTCGCCATCCGGCGCGAACTGGTTAAGCAACATTTTGTGCTTAAGCAGCTCTATGAAATTGGCGCCAGACCTTATAAAAGTCCGAAAAGCATTTTAAACCGACTGGGCTATGTTTTATCGGCCGTTTAAACATATCCACGTCTCAGGCTCTCGACAAATAGGAATAGCTGAAATGTTTCAGGTTTTTATGAAAAATTGTTTTATGTAGCCTTTAACAAATTGTCCAAGACTAAATCCAGCATCTGTTATTGTTGATTTTTTATTTACAGTTGCAGGAGCGACTTCTTGAGACTGAGCAGGAGATTGAGTCCCTTCTGCTTTCTCAGAGTCTTACCGATGCTACGCTGGAGGCTAGAGTAGCAGCCAGAGCCTCAGGTAACTTGGCCAGTCAATGGTCGTAAAAATGATCAAATAAATAGAGAGACTTCTTGAGACTGAGCAGGATATTGAGTCCCTTCTGCTTTCCCAGAGTCTTACCGATGCTACGCTGGAGGCTAGGGTAGCAGCCAGAGCCTCAGGTAACTTGGCCAGTCAATGGTCGTAAAAATGATCAAATAAATAGAGAGACTTCTTGAGACTGAGCAGGATATTGAGTCCCTTCTGCTTTCCCAGAGTCTTACCGAGGCTACGCTGGAGGCTAGGGTAGCAGCCAGAGCCTCGGGTAACTTGGCCAGTCAATGGTCGTAAAAATGGTCGTAACAAAAGAGAGACTTCTTGAGACTGAGCAGGAGATTGAGTCTCTTCTGCTTTCCCATAGTCTTACCGAGGCTACGCTGGAGGCTAGGGTAGCAGCCAGAGCCTCAGGTAACTTGGTCAGTCAATGGTTGTAAAAGGCAACGAAATACGAGAGCACGAGGGTGAACAACACGTGTGATTGAACAATTGTTGACTGTTGTAATGTGGGATATGACGTTTTGAAAAGACAAGGGACGCATCTCGGAGGGTGTTTAAAACGTCATATCCAACATCACAGCAGTCAACAATTGTTTTGTTGTACCTCTGTCTTGAAGCTCAGCGGACATTATGGGGACTGAAGATAACGTTCAAGTCAGGGGAGTCAGGTTGGCGTAGCGGTTCTTTCCTAGCCTTCCACCACTATGACCCGGTTTCGAATCCGGCCTGGGCCAATATGTGGATTAGGTTTTCAGTCTCTGCCGGACTCCGTAGGTTTTTCCCAGGATGTTCTTCTAGGGTTTTCCTCCCACCTCCAAAACTTCTTCACATTATCTTCTCTCATCCTGTAATCGCTATAGCGCTGTTGGGTGTTGATTGAAATAAATACAGTAAACATCTTTTTACTAACAAACTTGCAGTGCTGGTGTTAAACACAAACGAAATGAACTTGAACTTATCACGTATGCTAAAAACAGCTGATCGTCTGCTCATTCGTGCTCCAGTACAGTTTACTATCGTCAATAGTGTGTACACGTAGGTGAACATTGCGCGTTTACTAATGCATACAGCTCAAAGAACAGCAGCCGTGTGATTTCACTCCCACACTGATGTGATATCACACAGGGAGTGTGCTATGTGTTGTTATACACCGGACATGTGATCATTCTAAACCAATAAGAATACAGTATCCAAGACAGAGGTATAACAATTCCCAATGTCACTCTGAAGTTCTTGTATTGAAATTTATGTACATGTACATGTATAAGTGCACACTTTTCAAACTTTTGTTGGATTTTTTGTTTTGCAGTATATAGGTTTTAGGGAATATACAGCATTTGCCTTTGCTGTAATTTTCAGAAATGGATGGATTTGGGGGTTATTATTGTTTAGCAAATTTTGTGACACTGAATTGTTTGAAGATTTGTGTTTGTAGATAATGGGAAAACCAAGAATTTTTTTACCCAGCACGATATGTGACCTGTCATCACAAAATGAGCGTAAAGTCGGCAAAATAAAAAATTGAGATATGGGTATGTCTAAATTCTGTGGAAACGGAGCTTTCCAATGGCAGCCCTGATACTTCACGACGGCAACGACGGCAATTGCCGTCGATGCCCCTACCGATTGCCGCAATGCCCTTTAAAAATCCCACTTTCCACGGCAATTGTTGCCGTGCCCTTTTTTGTTATTGCCGCCGTGCCCTTTCTCCTGAAACAAAATATATTAAACGATATTCTGCATGGGACATTAATCTAAAAAAATGACACAGAAAATGAGCTGAAATATAGCGACTGTCAAAACTTGCGATGTCTGTGTGATCTATCTGCAGATCCCACAAAAAAAATTACGCAATGAACAACTTACCTCTCATACACACATTACACACACGCACATAATCGCTCGCAGTTAACACTGGCCCAGACGCGCAGTAGGATGTGAAAATATTATACCGAATGCAGCGCGGTTCCCTGCAATTATGTATACTAATACTGCACGTGAACCAGCGACGCGGTCATTGATATTATTTTCCCACTGCGTGTCCGGTCGATCGAGTGTAGTGTAGAATGGCACGACTGTGGCCACGTGCACCAACGTGCGCGCGGTAGGCCTACTATTAATTACGCACGGCAGGCCTATATTCCGCTATAACTTGACGTGTGTCGGAAGAATAATCCTCCATCTAAGACAGACATCGAGTAAACAGAACGGCCACAAAAGACAACTTTAGCAACAAAATAAGATGAACTGAAAAACACTTTAGACTTTAGAATTATAGACATTTATTTTTTTGATTTTATATTTGTATTTATTGTGTAAGATTGTATTATTTATGAAATATGTTTTTTTTCAAAAATTGCCTTGGTGCCCTTTGCAAATTTTTGCAATCGCCTTGATGCCCTTTGAAATTTTTGAAAATTGCCTTGGTGCCCTAAATTTTTACAAAAAGTCAAGGCAAAAGTATCAGGGCTGCAATGGTATATAACACTTGGAGGTTTGATACTCGATATTTATTTTATTTTTATTTTTTTGTCTGGAGTCTAAATACAGAGATTATGAGAAAACAGGCATTTCTTGCGAGAAATTGTGTGAGCGCGCAAAGAAAGGCATAGTCAAAATTGTCTCAAAAACATTTTTTTTTCTTTTCTGATCGTCCTGAAAAATTGGGAATTGATTGTTGGGGATTTAGTCTTAAAAAAACCCATATAATCTCAAAATCGACCACCCCTTCAAATTTTGACTTTGACTGGCCGTACTGGGAAATCACTCTGTGCGACTTTACGCTCATTTTGTGATGACAGGTCACATATGTGTCAGAGAGGTACTCCCCCCCCCCCCCCCCCCCCCCCACCTATTGTCGCTATACCCTAAACACATTCCACACTATTGTTACTTAACACATCCCCCCCCCCCTGAAAACCTAAACAAAATCTGACTTTCCAGGAACACAATGGCCGACACATTTCGTGCTTCATATGAGAAAAACCAATAAATTTCTCGTAGTCTGGTTCCCGGACTCCACTTGAGATGAAATATAGCAATTTATAAGGGAATTGTACGGTCAGGGAACCAGTCTTGCTGACTTATATACGTTCATATCGATTGCTAACTAAATGCAGACTAACTGAATATGCTAAATTGGGGGTAGTATTTGAAATAAGCCAGTTTTTTCCAACGTTGGTTGGCCAACCAGCGTTGGAAATAGTTATACATGTACAAATACCACTTTCTTTAAAATGACGGTACACCAGGTGCTATAATTTACAGGATGCTTTAGACTGTCATTCACTAACAGTCCATCAAGGTGTTTTATAATTATTTGGTAGTTTTTTGTGTTTTTTGTACAAATGTTGTATATTCCCTTAAAAACATGAGTGGGTACTAGGGCTTGTGGGATAAAATCACCTCTACTACTGACTCTTTCCTTGGATTCCGTGCACAATAAGCCAATTCGGTATTCCAACTGCGCATGTGCACAACAAGATTCAACATTTTTTCTCAAGGGATAAACACGGCAGACAAATGCACACAAGGCTATGGGGAACGTGGTAACCGAATCCGCATTTTGTGCATTTTCTTGTGAAATCGAAAAGACGATGGGAACTTTGTTCGAACAAAAGTTTGGCCACACAAAACACCTGAAAATACCAAAACGTAAAAAAAAATATGTTACTTAGTAACTTTAAAACACGACGATCTCTTTAAATTGGCTGGTACCCCACTATGCTTTTGCACGCAATCGATGAAATGTGTATCCCGAAAGAAAAATCGTCAAATCTTCATGTGCGCATGTGCAGTGGAAATGCAGCGAAATACCGAACTCGCTTATTACGCCTCGACTGTTACAAAGGATGCTCAAAATGTGACTGGCTCTACAAAAAGGTGTATTATGTTGCAAAATAGTAAAATTGAGTAATATACATTGTACATGGTTAAAATGACCACAATGTAAGCTTTCATTTGCTATTAAGCTCCATAGCCCCTCTCATTTTAGACATATGACATGTTTACATATTGATTACTTCCTTGGAGTTCCACAACTGAGAAAACAGGCTTTGAAATAGCCGGCTCTGTTGTACTACAACAGAACGATGAACACAAAATGGTCGTTTTTGGCACTTTATTTATCAAAATCAACATTTCTTTGAAAGAAACCTGAAAGTGTAGGTATTAAAGATGTCATTCATGACAAAAAATAGAATTCACATTTATATGAAATATTTACTCTCTCAACGTTGAGCGGGCCATTACATGATAATGCACAGCGCGACTTATTACACCTTTTGCGCTTATTTGCTAATCATTCGTTTCGGTTTTGGGCGTGTCGACTTCGGAAACGCACTGTATAGAATACAAACTCAGATATGCAAATAGCCGTACAAAATATTGAGGTTTCCATAGGTTTATGCACAAACATGGATGCACCCAGCAAGCATCACTTTGTACATCGAGCCAGTGCTCTAGTCATTTAACATAGCTCTACGGTTGGGTCACACATTCCGTGCATGAGTCTTTCATTTCGTGCATCCATTGAGGATTGTTTGTTTGTTTTTGATACTGAACGTTGCAGCTGTGGTTGAAGAGATCTACGCCGCTCAGAAAGAACGAGACGAAGCCGTCATGGCTAGGCTGCGATTGGCCAATGAGGAGCGAGACGAGTCTATGGCCAGACTGCGCAAGATGGAGAACAAGGATGATTTTGACTCTGGAACAGACGTGGATGACGAGTATGGCACCTCAGACATGGTAGATACGGTAGAAATAACAAGACAATATCTACCAGAATGTGGTAAATTTGTTTACAGTTTCTGATATGGATGTTAAAAGGGGAAATAAACCTTTTGCAACTATTCAAAAAGTAACCAACCAAAATACTGTTTAAAAGCTTACTTGTTGTACAGATATTAATGATTCAAATCTCCCTGTGAAATAATTTCGTTTTTGCCCCTTAAAAATATTGACCATTTTAACGCGGCAGAACAAATCCTAGTTCTAAGTGACTGCGAGTGTAGATTATGCTAGATCAAAAACAACGGCTTAGAGTCTAGTGTAGACTGTGCTAAAAAATCTCCATGGGGCTTTGTTTGTACAGTTTGGCAATGGTGATGGAGCCAGACAGGGTTGTAGCCACGGTGGGCGGCGCCGGGCGGTACCGCCCGGCACTGCAAATTTTCGCCTGGCACTTGGGTTCAAATTATGGGCACAAAAAAAGGGAGGAGATTCAAAGTCACGTTAATCATGTTCGAGTACCGGTAGTAATTTATTTTATTAACTTAGCTAGGCTTTTACAGAAACATGCAAAAATGAACTGGACCCCCGGCCGTGAGGCGCGAGAGCTCTGCTCGCTGCTCTCGAACGCTTCCCAATCTGATAATTTACCCGGCACTAAAAAGGTCCTACCTAGAACCCTGGTGCCAGAACCGGACGTAAGCTTGAGCGTCTGTGATTGGTACATAAAAATCCAAACATCGCATTAACCAAATAGAACGTTAGGCATTACGGTAACGCAAGTCTAGTCAATGAAAAGTACATGTACATACAGTCGTGAACCACATAACGATCGAGGCTCGATATTGTGTTTTCCTTTATTCCTACGTTATACCCTATCCCCATTGCTTTGCGCTTGCACCGTCGATCGAGGACCGAATTTGTCCATTCATACCGCCGACCAAGGGGCTTTTGTTTCCTTTGTTCTCCTTTGTGTCTCGCCCCTCGGTCGTTATGTGGTGCCGGAACGTACGTACATGTATGTATACTGTGTGTTTTTTGCTCTAACCATGGAGCTAATGTTAGACATCGGAGAATGTGCACATTTTCCAAAAACAGAAAGGAAATTTCTTCCAGTAAAAATCACAAAAAATGACATTCTTTGTGAAAAACCATGGGAAAACAATTTTATGATTATCGCCGCAAGAGGCCAAGCTGACGAACCACAGAACGTGGACACGTTGGAGCATTGCAGCCACATTAAACCTTTGTTCGTAAGCTTGTCTGTGCATATTTTGGAAAAATACGTTGTTTTGTGATACCAAAGGTTAGCAGGTCTGAGCTTTCATTTCCGTAGCTAAAAAACTTGTTAAAATAAACGATCTTTCTCAGGCTGGCAGTGTTCACTAAACATTTAAATGCTACGGGAAAGTTTTTATCAAATTAAAAGCAGTTTCACATCTTTAGTTTCTAAATATTTATGAACCAGTGCACTCAATTCATTGGTCAATATTCTTTACTGACACGTCGTTACCATTTTAAAGAATGGTGCGTGACAACTATTCTGACAAAGTTTTAGCTCTGTGAATGATGTATATTCCGAGAAAATAATATTCTAAAATTTCGATTTTAAACCCAACGACTTATGGAAATTTCCCCAAATGCCTCTCTGAGATACATACTAGTATTTGCACATATTTTATTATTTTCTTCAAAATGACAGCATGCCAGAAGAAATCATTTCACAGGAAGTTTGGAGTCATCAGTAATATTATTAGTATTATTATACTACTTATTCTGGTACTGAAACTAAGGAATCTTCAAGAGCGCCCCAGAGGCACTGTAAGCTCGGAAGCCTGAAGAAACCCGTAGAAAAGACAATGAGAAGAAATTACATTTTTAGAGGTGGGAGGAAAACACCAGATCAATATTTTGTGGAAACTCATCAAGTCTTTTGGTGCATTGCTTTAGGGGAAAACCCATAGGGTTTGTGTGTAAACTGAAATCTCTCTAATCTCAAACTCAGAACACTCTAAAATTCTAAAATTTTCAGGATCACCCTAATTTGTCCTCTTTTTCATTTTCTTTCATTATACCCTAACCCAATTTTACCTTGTTCTACCTTTACTGAAGACCCAACGCACTATGGGGACTCAAAAATGTCCCCACTACTCTTTTCCAAACAAAAGAGCCTGTCCCCATAACTCGACGGAGGCTCGTACACGGAATCGGGCAGGGACGGAAAACCCAATTCACATTTGAACCAAGGGCAGGAATCGAACTCGGGCCACAGCGGTGGAAAGTAAGAAAAGTAATCACTACAACCAACCTGACTATCTTTACATCAAGTAAGCTTTTGGACAATAATTTTGTTGGTTTTGCCAAAGGTATACTGTCACTTTTAATCCAGTCTGGTTCCTTGATCGACAGAGCATGAGCGACCTGCTAGCCAGGCTGAGTGCGTCCGACACTGGACCAGAGATTGCCCTGTACGGCAAGTCCATCTTAGGTGAGATCAACAAGGTCAAGTCCAGCAAGGGTCGCATCGTGGCCCAAGAGATGAGGGCAATTATCCAGGAGAAAGATGCAGCTTTGGCCAAGGTGAGATAGGGGCAGTTACAGGGCATTTTTGATGCCGGAGTTTGTTATCAAACTATCATGCAGACTTTTTCCTAGTTTTGTTCACCTTGCTCGTACTTTTCCAATTTGAAATTCCTACTATTTCCTACTCTTTCCTACTTGTTTCTACTTTTTTGGTCTAATAATTTCAAAATATAAATTAAAATATCATTAAATATTTTTCATAATAGTATAATTTACAAATTCGTATGTGAAGGTCTTCGATGCAGATCTTGCTTAGTTGTGGAGAATCTTGTGAATACAGAACATGCCAAATGAAGCTTATGATGCTGTGGACATGGGCCAATATCATCGAAAGCTACTCCTAAAAAGCCTGCGAAAGTCCTTCTTTTATCTTAATATTATCTACCAAAGTCCTACATTTGTCCTGCTTTTCTTTTTCCCAATTTTCGATCCAATTTTTCTCCTACTTTCTCATTTGGGTCTGCTTGAAAGCCTGTGTCATAAGTCAATCGCTTGTCAGAATCGCAAGCGCTAAACTAAAACATGCCATAAAATGAGTTTAAAATCTGTCAATTTCTCTGGTCAAAAACTGCTTGTACAGAATGTACCATAAAACATCTAGAATTCAAAACGTTCCGGGGCCCTAAGGCGAGCCAAGCAATTTATTATTCAGAAATACAAAAAAACACCATTATAATTACTGGTAACACACATCTTAAACGTGTGTACTTAACCAGTTCGCCCCAGGATTATTTTAAACATCATTAAGCCGAGGCGCGGGATTGTTTTTAACGAAACTCGTTCCGAGACGGGCTCAGGCCAATAGTACCAGGAAGAACACCCACGCATTTCCGGCCTTGCTCGCTGCTGACAGACATTTCCGGCCTTCTTTGTGGCGTGTTTTTGCGTCATCCGTTTTGAATCTGCGGAAAACTTTGCGTTTATATACGTCCTCCGACGCAAACTGGTAACGGGTTCGCGTAAATCTAAAGGGCATTTCCTGCAGCAGGCATGTGATACTTACAATTTTTTTTTTAGTTTCCCGTGTTTTTAATTTCACAATTCACTTTTTTTTTCGTGTCTCCACGTTTTTCGTTTTTCTCAATATCCTCACTCGTTTGACATGGAGTTTTGTCAGTCGGGAAAAATCAAACCGAAATCTTACTCAATTATTGTTGATTTACTACTCATAGAGCTATGCCATGCAGCAACCTCATACCCGAAATGATTAATTGCACTGGCAGTGGTAAAGCGAGCAACGAACGGGGACGAGTTGGTGCTGAGACTACAAAGAAGTCTGGCTCCACTTGCTGATATTGTGTTATAGCATCGGTAATAAGTCCAGTCTCCAAGCAATAGCAAAAGCTATTTTTTTTGCGAATAAAAAAAAAAAAAAAATTGGTGGTGGGTGCGAGCATCATGCATGGCTATTCCTTTTTCCCTTCATGGTTTGTGTCATCAGGTGTGAGTAAAATTGGGCCTTACAAATTTTGTTTAAAAGCCGTTTGAAGAATTATTGTCACGAAAACTTGAGAAAGATAATAGATACATTACGAAGAATATGGAACCTGAGCAGTCAGAACAGTCGCACTGTACATGTACGGTCTGGCCGCCGAGTTGCGCCGAAAAGACGAAATTCACGCTGACTGACATTGGTTTACAATGTTTTATTTCTTCAGAGTGAGTTTCCTACGAACATTACCGTAATTGACTGCTGGATTTGTGTGATTATTTATGAAGTTTCTGCATTGTTAAGGCATAAATTACTGACCAGTCTTCGAACACAATGCAGCAATAAATTGACCAACTAAAAGGGAGCCATGCATGCCATAGCATCAACCACAATTGTGGGAATTGTATTTGATCAGTTTCCTATGCAAATAAAACATATTCAAACTAACAACACCTCCCTTCTAAATATACTACCAAAAGAGTACTTGACATATGATTAACCCTCACTATACCAAGCCCATCAAACTCAAACTGCAGGTTTTGCTAGGTTTTTGCAAGTTTGGTACCAAACATTGGCAACTTGTTTGACTTATTTGTTTGACTTTGTTTGACTAAGTACAAAAGGCCCAGGGAGACCCTGTTGAATTATGTGAGGTTCAGGGCAGAAAGGCATGATACTTGTAAAAATGTTGAAGTTTGGGGGAATGCACAGGCATTTATTCGTGGGTGAGCTCAGGCTGGTCACAGCTTAGTTCCTGGTCAACTGTAAACTTCAAACACAGCCCAACATACAGCACGGTGCACCAGTGGCCAGTCATCACACTGAACACTGAACAATGCATAGACCCATCTGTACCAAATCAATCAAACTTCAACAAGTTGGAGTTTGGCAGGTTTAGTACTGTTAGGTTCAGTACCAATAATGACCAAACCTGTGTGCAGCTGTTGTAGTTTGTTAGGTTTGGTATGCTTTATAGTGCAGGTTACAGGATGCTTGGCCAGTTTTGTACATTTTAACCAGTTCACTCCGGGATTATTTTAACATCACCGAGCCGAGGGGCGGGATTATTGTTAACGAAACTCGATCTGAAGCGGGTTCAGGTCGATAGTGCCGGGAAGCACACCCATGCATTTCCGGCCTTGCTCGCTGCTGTCAGACATTTCCGAACTTGAACTTGGCATGTTTATGCGTCATCCGTTTTGAATTTGGGAAAAACTGTGCGTTTATATAAGTCATCCGGCGCGAACTGGTTAAGCTGCTATCCATTGATAAATTATGTTTTTATACAAATCTTTCCCCTACCTGGTACCATAAAACAAATCGCCCTGCCTTGCTGCGTGTCCTGGGCCGTGGCCCCGCCTTTCTATTCTTAATATTTTGTTGGATGTCTGCTCACATGCCTGGCGCATTGTGTAAAATAGAATTCAGGCTATGTGTGTTCTGTGATGCAGTCTATGTTCAGAACAATAATGACAACGATAATGCTGCGTTCCAATCGCGTCGTGTTCACGAGTTCACGAGTCGTATAATGGCATTCTAATCGCTTGGTAACTTCTGTTCACCAGGGGTGAACTCGAGGTGGGATTTTTTTCTCCATGTCCACCACTTCATAAACGAATGAAATCCTCGCGCATGTGTGTTGTTTCACGTACGAGTTCTTGCGCGATAAAGAATGTCCTTATACCGCACGACTAACTCGGCTGTGCGCGTGCGTCTTGGTGGGTAGCGTTTGGAACACAACCTACTCGTGAACATGATAAACACGACGCGATTGGAACGCAGCATAAGTATATACATGTACATGTACATGTCGTGTCTAGGTTTTATTTTAGATGTCTATGCTCTGACCACTCAATGCACAGCGACAGCACCCTCTCTTGGAACATTTTAGCCAGTCATCAGTATTCCAACCATTTGCTGAGGTCAATCTGTTACTCATTAATCTGTTGGCACACCAACATGTGTGGGCCTGTGTGTACCCAATCAATACGGTGTGTCAATTTTAGCGCCCCAATAATTGTTGAAGCTGTGTGCTCTTACCAGTAATTATAATGTGGGTTTTTTTATTTCTGAATAATAAATGGCTTGGCCCTTTTTGTTTTTCAACGAAATGGAAAAGGCAACATCTGTTGTTGGAAGGGTAACTCTGCCCTTGTTATTTTTTAATTTTTTTTTTTTTTTTTTTCGTTTTGAATCAACACAATTTTGGATTAGGATATTTTTAAACTAACAACTGTACCAGAAAGAATTAACAGTAGGAAAATGGAACACACATGACATATTGATAGATGAGGATACATGCGTTGCAGTTCAAGGAACCAATCATGAATATTTATGTGTGGCAGAAGATGTGATCATTACAAAGAAAATTATTGTTGTGTCAGAACAAAACTAACTGCCCAAAAGTCGGCTTTTTGTGTATTTTTTGGTCAAAATTTACCCCTGGATTTGTTTAATTATTATTACAGGAGATTTTATTGAAAAATATTGCATCATTATGATGTAATTAATTAAAGTCATAAGGTCATAGTTGTAAGCTAAAACATTGTATCTCGGTGTGTTTATATGCAAAATGCCAAAAATAATCTCAAAAAGTCATCAAAATTCATATACTCATGTGACATTATTTGTTTATTTTTGCATTTTCTTGAAATATATTTTATTTAAAACGAGATAACAAAGAGTTCAACAGATTAAACATATTTCGAAATAAATTTTCTTCTTCAATTTACTTTACTTCAATTATAATTCTTTCTTTTAAAATATTTAATTAGGTGCAAACATTTTGCGAGCCACCATGAACCTAACAAAATTGTGTAGTCTTGGTTGCAAGAAGTCCTAGGCGCCGTATACAATGCAGCATGCATAGGATGTCCTCTAATGTCCTCTAATGTCCTCTAATGTACTTAAAAAAACATTCGTCTTGGATATCTCATATATTCGCTTGGAAAATTCTGAGCAGAATTGTGATGGCATTTTTATGCGCGTGTGACGTTGCGTGTGTAATCGCGTGACGTAACACGCATATAAACGCTGACTCAATGGTCTAGGTTCTGGATGTCCCAGCGCGCGACGTGAACGAACATGCTGTGTTTGTACATGTACATGTAGGGGAGATGCGGGAGAGTTGAGCCACCGGGAGAGTTGAGCCACCCCCTATAACTCGAATAGTAACTCACTAAAATGTATATTTGCATATATTGTTTATAGCATCAATACGACATTCTTAGTGTTAAACTCTACTGTCATGTGTACTCAGTATTAAAGATACCTAAACAAATTTTGTTTTTCACTTTTGAGTGAAAAATAGAAAAATAAATGTTTTGTCTTATTTCCCATAGCAAGACTTAGACTATAATGGCGGTAATTTGTTTATTGAAGGGGGTATATATGACCATTATTTTAGAGAACTATTGTAAACTACCAAAAGTTCTACACCAGACAGGATTGGGTTATTTACAAAATGGTCGCAATGAGGAGAGTTGAGCCATTGGTCATGGGAAGAGTTGAGCATAGGGAAAACATGTAGTAACATTTTGATTTTTGGACTAAGGGTGAAAAATGTATAATAAATGAGAGAAAATGTTATTTTGTGCCATGATAATAACAATTGAGCACCATATTTACTTTAATAATTAATAAATCAAAAGTTGAAAAAATATGATTTTGTTTTTTCACCAGCCATTGACTTATCATGCTGGCTCAACTCTCCTGTAATAGTGGCTCAACTCTCCCATATTGTAGGGAGAGTTGAGCCACTTTACCAATTTTTTTTCAAACCTTTTATATAAATAAGCCTTAACTGCTATCCCAACTGTTATTGTTTCAAAACGAAAACAACACTCTAAAGTTTATCTTACACTAATTTTTTACAGGTTTGTACTTTTCTTCCGCATATGGTGACACAAAATATAAAAATTGGCTCAACTCTCCCGCATCTCCCCTACAAATGTAGCGTGCACAAGAATGGGGGAAAAATGCTACTTGCCCACTGTCAAGATTGTAAATTTGCCCAGTCTACCCGTAATTTATAGCTGTCCGTCTTCCAACCAGCACTTTATCGCCCAAGTGTTGAACCAATATTTATAAACAGCAAAACACCAAATTGACTTTTTAATTGTCGTGTCTTTACTTGCCAAATAATAATAGTGATGGAAGGTAGACTCTAATACACAACTGTGTGTACATTGTAAGGAATAAGTAGTTTTGCTAGTAAAATACTGTAAACAAATATACATTTGTTGAAATAAGCAATGTTAAGTGCACATAATCGTGAAACAAGTAAATATACATTGTATTTGCATACTGTATGTACGTGTACACTCTTTCATGGACTAGTGATGCTACATGTAGTACCAGTACATACAATTTATGAAGCTACTCTTTATCAAAATAGTAGGCTTGTATTGTTGTGGGAATCTCCACATTTTTACAAAGTCATTTTTCTTTCTTTCATACAACTACAAAATTTAAACATTTTGAGAATTTAAAAGAACTTGTTATACTTTTTCTGGGAGACAATGGTATACTATGGTATTAATTCCTTTCATCAATTTCTAAAAGTACTTGAACAAATTTACGCGAGTGGTGCGTTATTCAACACTTGATACTTTCCTCCATTTATAAATGTTGTTATCTACATTACATTACACAAAAAACACTACATTGATGCAGACTGCACTGTGAGGCCTGTAGTTGTTTAACCAGTTCGCGCCGGATGACGTATATAAACGCAAATATTTCCCCAGATTCAAAACGGATGACGCATAAACACGCCAAGTTCAAGTTCGGAAATGTATGTCAGCAGCGCGCAAGGCCGGAAATGCGTGGGTGTGCTTCCCGGCACTATCAGCCTGAACACGCTTCGGATTGAGTTGCGTTAAAAATAATCCCGCCCGTGGGCTCGGCGATGTTAAAATAATCCCGGCGCGAACTGGTTAAAAAGAACCTACTTAAACCTTCACCCTAACCCTGCCAGACCCAACAAGGTGCACTAGGTAAAAAAGTCTGGTGCACTTTGATGCATTCAGCTGTCCCCACCAGTGCATAAACGAGCCCCCCCCCCCAAAAAAAAAAAAAAAAAAGTTCTTTGATGGATGCTTTAATAATTTGGTAGTTTTGTTTGGTTGATGTAAAATGTGGTGTATTTCCTTTAACTAGCAGCTGAATTGAAATCTATACCAAATTAGAAGTCATTGTTATTGTTAGTCCTAAATTTCATTTTTCCCCTCCCAGCATCAAACATGACAAACCTTTCTGTTCTCCATTTAAACACATCCCTACCACCAGTAAAGCTATTTGGCGCCCTCACTTGACCAACCTGCACACATAAACACACATCCTGTTAGTCTGCATTTGACACAGGCTCCTGGGGTGCCCATTCTTCCTCCTAATAATGCGTATAAAGAGCATATCAAACTGGGGCCAATTTCATAAAACGTGTAAGCACCAAAATTTGCTTAGCATCAACACTCTTCCTTTGAAAAAACAGGGTTACAAACCTACATTTCAGTTGATGTTTATGGTGACTGGTATTCAGCTCTTTTTTGCTTTGAATGAAAATACACATGGAGTTTGTACCGATAACCTGTTTTTACTAAGCAAGACTTTGTTGTGCTAAGCACATTTTTGTGCCCGCATGTTTTATGAAATTAGCCCCAGTTGCTCAAGACGCTACGGTACATCATTAGTATCTCTGCTCATTGGGCCCATGAAACATTCCAAATACCATCTCATCTCCCTGGGGAGTATACAGCTCGATGCTGCCATTTCGGCGCAAAGCAGCTAAATCAACCACAATAATCATCTTTGCCCTCACAGATGCCCATTGACTCTTGGGTGGAGTAAAGCAATGAGTGACAAAAGTACCTTGCTCGAGGGCACACGTAACACCACAGATTCTTTTGGTACATTGCGTTATGGGGACAACCCATAGGGTTTGTGTGTAAACTGAAATCTCTCTAATCTCAAACTCAGAAAACACTAAAATTCTAAAATGTTCAGCATCACCCTAATTTGTCCTCTTCATTTTCTTTCATTATACCCTAACCCAATTTCCCTTGTTTTACCTTTACTGAAGACCCAATGCGCTATGGGGACTCGAAAATGTCCCCACTACTCGTTCTGTCTTTTCCAAACAAAAGAGCCTGTCCCCATAACTAGGTGGAGGCTCGTACATAACCCCCTGCTGGACTCGAACCCACAACCTGCAAAATTACATGTACCCGCAGACCATGAATTCAATGCTCCAGAACACAGGACCACGGCACTCAATCTATTCACTCCTGGGCGCTGGGAAATGCTTGTGAGCTTTACAGATTTCTATAAAGGAAACACGCAGCATTGTGTGTAGCATATCGAGACCATTGCACAATTGCATGCGTAACTTGAAGTACTAGCTTGGGTCGTTTTCCAAACCCCAGCTCACTCTCCAGCATTGGCTTTGAGCATCCATAGCTAACTTTACTAACTTTTCAGACGATGAAAGCAAAAGGTTTTCAATGTCATTTTGTTGCATTTTTTTATAGATAAAACCAGGCTACCGCTACATTGGAAAACAAAATTATATTTCCATTTTCCAATTGATAACGCTCGCAAATTTTCAGTTTACACCTTAAAGCAATGCTCACTGTATTACTTCCATCTTGGCCTAAACTCGCATCTTGGCGTAAACTCACTGATGTGGCAGTAATAAACATGTAGTGCGGACCTTTATGAACAAGCTGAAAAGGAACTAATGAGGTTTACAATTTGGGGGTTGGATTTCTTTAAACAGTTCGCGCCGGAATACACGCAAAGTTTTTCTGTAATCGGGTACCCGGTTCCCAAACTACCCATAAATGCACAACCCTAGTAACCTCCGCAGGTCATGGGTCAAACAAGACCTAACCAATCAGAGCGTGAAGCTCATCATCGTTTTCCCAGCGCCCAGTATAGACTAGGGGCATGAGAGAACCCCATCTGTACTCCATCTGTGTCCCGCACACCCACCACACCTGTGTGTCCCATCCACTGCCACTCATCCCTGCCATTGTCCCTCGCTGGTGCAGATGGCTCGCAGAGCAAATATTTGCACAGGTTTTTTGTCTTCTATCTATCAGATGCCTGTACCACATACAATTTTTTATTTTTTTATCTAGGCTGTTTGAACTACATGTATGCCTAAAAAATGAAAGAGTAATAATAATTACCCCCAAATGGGGTAATAGGTAGATTTTTCCATAGAGACGTGTACAAAATGTTTCTTTCTTTTCTGTAAACCCTAGTGCCTTTTCCCTGGTAAATTTGGTATTTATACATTTTGGACCATGCTCTACAAATATAACTGATAAAAACACGAAAATGTTGTCTTCTTCTAGTAGCTAAAACAAATAGGAAGACACCCCAAAGTCTCCCTATTTGGAAAAGTCTCCCAATTACCAAATTATTTATCCTAAAGTGTCCTTTATTGGTAAATTTGATATAACCAGCACAACAAAATATAATAATATTGTGCCTTTGCTAACCAGTTCGCGCCGGGATTATTTTAACATCAACGAGCCGAGGTGTGGGATTATTTTTAAGGAAACTCGATCCGAGGCGGGTTTAGGCCGATGGTACCGGGAAGCACAACCCATGCACTTCCTGCCTTGCTCGCTGCTGACAGACATTTCCGGCCTTGCTCGTGACGTGTTTATGCGTCATACGTCATCCTCCTGCGCGAACTGGTTGATAATATTCCCTTGCTTTGTATTTTTTTTATAAAGTTTATATAATGGTTTTTCCGATAATTTTTATTTTGTTATTTTATTGACAGTGTAAGAAGCTGGAAAGGGAGGCAGTTGAGCTGAGACGAGCCACTGGAAGGCTCACTGCTCTAAATAATAACGAACAGAGCCTAAGGGTAATTATTAACATTGTTGTCTTCTATAAACGGAATGCCACATGTAGAATGGTTAACCAACACACTGGAAGATTATAATTGTGACCGGCTCTACAAAAAGATGTATTATGTCACAAAAAACGTGAAATTGAGTTATATACATGGTTGAAATGCCCACAGTGTACATGTAGGCTTTCATTTGGTATATAATAGAGCTCTATAGCCCCTCTAATTTTGGAGATATGGCGTTGTTACATATTGATTACTTCCTTTGAGTTCAAATTACACGACTGAGAAAACAGGCTTTGAAATAGCCGGCTCTGTTGTACAACAGAATGATGAAAACATAAAAATTGTCGTTTATTCCACTTTATTCATTAAAATCTACATTTCTTTGAATGAAACCTTAAACTGTAGGTATAAAAGATGTCATCCATGACAAAAAATTTAAATCACATTTTGATGAAATGTTTACCCTAGCTCTCATCGTTGAGGGGACTATTACATGATAGTGCACAGGGCGACTTAATACACCTTTTTGTAGAGACAGTCGCATAACAATGAAACACCAATCGTCCGACAGAGTTATGAGTACAATTGTCCAAGAGAAGTCAAATTGACCATGGGAGTAATGGGACCAAGTTTTTTGATTTTGTTTGGATGTACAAGTGTTGCAATGTGGATAAGCTGTTGTTGTAAACACACTAGTATGTCCAATTCCTAAACATCAATGACTAAACACTATCCATGCTCATGCTGAACATGTTTAGCATGTAAACATGTTTACAAACATAAATTTTGTTTACTCGCTAAAGACAGTTTTTGCAGCGTAGAACAGGCAATTATTCACACAGAGGCCAGTACAAGTAGGCTACCTTGGTCCCATGGTCAATTTGACCTCTCTAAGGAAATTACTAATAACTCCAACTATCAGATTGGACGTTTGATATATCTCAAGTGGAAAGGTGTATCTTTCAAACCATACATGTACATGTATAGTTAGTATCTATGTTGGTTGCACATTTTATGTGCAGCACTCCGTTATATTTTGTTTGCATTAATTTGTTTTTTACATACTGTAGAGGGTGTATCAAAGACAAAGTTCCTCTTCCTTCAACCACTCAAATTTGTCAAGTAACCAAATGTAACATCAATTTGACTACAACTTGCATCATAACTACAGGTACAACTGTCATGATTTGAATGAAATAGATCCAATGGTTACCGAGCTGTGATGCAATTTATTAGACATGGACAATTCGGAGCCATTACAATGCTGAACTGCACATCCACATTTGACATGATTCAGATCTTTTGTGTTTCTCCCGTCAGCCATGATGTGCATCATGCTGTATGTTGCCCTATATATGTTTGTTTCTTGTACACTGCCATTATGTCTCTGAAGAAGATCTTGTTAAGATCGAAATATTAGGCCCTCTTAACTTATTTGATGATTCAGATCCGTCAATTGTCGTGTCGTATCCCTGCCCTGCCTTCCACTTGCCTTCTGTTCAGCTGCACACAGGCAATGCTGAACTGCACATCCACATTTGACATGATTCAGATCCGCCAGTTGTCGTCAGACTTGTGCTTTCCGTCTCATATCCATCACAGCTCTTTGCAACATCGTTAGTACGCATACCAACAATTACAAATATCAATAAATCAGAAAATTAAAAAAAAATCACTTTAAATGATATTCACTATTTTGCAGTTTTCTCCACTATTTTGCTAGAACGCCTCGCATTTGGTTACTTGAAAAATTTGAGTGATTGAAGTTAACCAGTTCGCCCCGAGATTATTTTAACATCACTGAGCCGAGGCGCGGGATTATTTTTAACGATACATGATCCGAGGCGGGTTCTGGCCGATAGTACTGGGAAGCACACCCACGCATTTCCGGCCTTGCTCGCTGCTGACAGACATTTCCGGCCTTGCTCGTGGCGTGTTTATGCGTCATCTGTTTTGAATCTGGGGAAAACATTGCGTTTATATACGTCATCCGGCGCGAACTGGTTAAAGGGACTTATTTTGATACACCCTGTATAAGTGTACGTTCCACATTTGTTTTTTACTCCCCTGTGCCTCCAAATAAAACCCTTCCCCCAGTCGCCCGCCGGGCGAGTCAAAATAAACGTGTATTTAATTACCTAATAAAAGTACCTTTGACTCGAATTGGACCAAAATAAAAAGGGGCCCTTAACGGCACCGTGATCACACAAATCGAGCAATGAACACGCGCTGTACTGCAGTCCATGATCGATCCGATGGCCGAGGCCATTTTTCAAACCCCAGCTTGCAAACGCCGTTGAGGCTCCATCGCCTTTGACAAACTGCACGAACAACGCCAAAACAGAGATGAGTTTTTGGTTTGGAAAACGTCCGAGTTTTTAGACATCGCTAAAGCGCCCTCTTGTGACAGTAGCCTAACTTGATTGGATATTTTAACGTACGCAGCACAGGCCATTCAAATTTTAAAGACGGGGTTTATTATAGTCAATTATCTAAGATCGCGGTTGGTTAAAGACGAAATATTGAAGGGATTATTTATGTTTTTATTTTCTGAGGGGTTACCACTTAACCAGGGAGAGAGCTAAATGATTTTTTAGAGGGGAGATTGATTGGTGTTTTTTAAGGATAACGAAAACCTGTTTTGTTTTTTCCTGGTTCTTGCGCGATCAGGCCAGACCGATATAATGTTCCCCTTCTTGCGCCCATTCTAGATCGCTTTGAAGACCTCCATCTTGAGCTTTGTAGTGACGGTCCTTTGGCAAGTCGCACATCGTTTCATGCTTTCATTGCCTACATTAACTAAATATGCACATTTATGCTTTTAACTCTTGTTTATATAAAGCCTCAAAAAATCTTGTGAAACAGGCGGGCTAGTGAAAAAACCTGCGGGCTAGTGAAAAGTCTGGTTCACTAGCCCGGCCGGCGAGTGAAAAAAAAAGTTAAGGGAAACCCCTGACATGGGTGCAGGATTTACACCTGATCTGTGGAAATACATGTACAGGTTTCCACCCCCCCCCCCCCCCCCCCCCTCCCCTAAACAAAAAACCAACACTTTCAGGAAATCGTCTATCGCGGTAATCATACAATAACCAGTTCAGTATTCCTACTGCGCATGTGCACATAAAGATTTGACGATTTTTCTTTCAAGATAAACATTTCATGCGTGCAAAAGCAAAGTGGGTACCAGCAAATTAAAAGAGATCGTCGTGTACTGAAATAACGTTTCCCCCCGAAAAAAAACTTGTTTGGACAGCGATAGAGCTGGGTCAAATCAAATAATTGTATATTTGAATATTCGGCCTTACAATCGATCAAATATTTGAACATTCGGTTGTCCAGACGGACGATTTTTTGGTGAATAAAGTATGTACAAAATGTACAGTACAGCGGCAGTGTAATTACCGCACAAAACTGCGATTTAGGTTAACTTTAAAGCTTTTTCCCTTTATGACTATCGTCAGCACTGATGAGGAATGATTTAGGTTTAGCACGCATACAAACATGCAGAGATAGGCATTATTATTCTAATGATAGGAGAATATTGTTATAAGCTTATAAAACAAATCCCCCTCACCACAATTTGTGGTCGCAGAGAGAATTACAATACATGCAGAAATGATCTTGTCAGATGCTGTATCTTCCTCTTTGGGCTTCTAGTCATCCGATTTCAAGTTTTCATGGAAGGTTTCATCATATTTATTTTCTAAAACTATATTTATTTCAAAATTTTTTTTACACCAATATGTGACCCGCTCTGAGAAAAGGTGACATAAGTCGCGCTATGCATTTATGTGTAATAGCCTGTTAAAGTTAATAGGGTCAATTTTTTGGTCAAAATCTGATTTTCTTTTTTTGTCTTAAATGACATCTTTAATATTCAAAGTTTCAGATTTAATTAGCAAAAAGCTGGAATTCAATAAATAAAGTGAAACGAAACCTTTTAAGAGTGCATGGTTCATATGTATTGTCTTAGTTTTGTTGTGTTTCGAAGCCTGTTTTCTCAGTTGTGTATTTTGAATTCCATGCAACCATTAATATGCAAAAACGTCATATCACCGGAACGGCAGGGACTATGGGGCTGTACTATGTACCAAATGAAAGCTTATATCCTGGACTTTCATGTATATAACTATATTTTTAGTTTTTGCTACTTATGTCACCTTTTCTCAGAGCGGGTCATATATAGTCAACGATTTATTTCAATATCTTTGGGGAGTTTTCACACTCTGATGTGGCCTACCAACTATAAGGTCTTTATTTGGTAAATTAAACCTTGGAATAATCCTCCAAAAGGCAATTTCATTATATAAGATTTTATTCTTTCTGTAGTCCATTGCAATTCACCCTCGAATATTCGAAATCGAAAATAAATATTTGGATATTCGATAATGATAAATATTAGATAATGATTGCATATTTGAATATTTGGCACAGCCTTAGACAGCGAAGTGTTTTCATTTGTTTTGTGTGTCCAAACTTTTGTTTGAACAAAAGTTTCTATCAACGTTTTGATTGCACGAGAAAATGCACAGAATGCGAATTCGGTTACCACGTCCCCCGTAGCCTTGTGTGCATTCATCTGCCGCACTTGTTTCAAAAAAAAAATTGTGGAATCTTGTTGTGCACATGTGCAGTTGGAATACCGAACTGGCTA
Organism: Crossaster papposus; assembly: GCA_037893245.1. NCBI lineage: Eukaryota > Metazoa > Echinodermata > Asteroidea > Velatida > Solasteridae > Crossaster > Crossaster papposus. The sequence goes on along the minus strand of JBAIAA010000487.1, from coordinate 1,095,297 downwards.
TTACGCATTTTGAAAACGGTGCATAAGTAGTGGGTTGAATATCAAAAGTAGCACATGTCGTTGTGAACACATGAATAAATCATAAAACAATACAATTAAAAGTACACTTAATTGTCCAAATATCAGGGTACAGACGTCAGGAAAGATGGGAGTTTTAACAAGATTGAGCGGAGATGAATGGAAGATAAATGATCTTGTTTGTGACACAAGATGGAGATGATTTTAATAGATGGAAAAATGGGAATTTGTTCAGTTTTGATGCTTAATTTAATATAGTTGAATGTCATGGAAGAATACATGTAAGATAGCTCCGCTGATAAGTGTGTCTGATGAATTATGATAGAGACTTTTTGTTAAGTTGCTTGTTGATGTTCAGTTGTTTATTGTTCCCTTCTTCAAGTGTGGTCAAGTGAGGCATTTCATATAATAATGTAGTAGTTTTTGTGTTTGTTTATCCGCTTCTTGCCATGAGCTCTACCCTGAACAAAAATCCGCCAGTGTACATGTTGGTAGCGGACTTGGGCCTCATCTTTTTTATTATTATTTTTTTATTACTTTTTGAAATGAACCAAATCCTGCTATTACACTGTATCTCATTTACACTTTGCTCTGAGAGTTGATATTTAAATCAATGAATATTTTAAAATGAAGCAAGTACATTTGTATAATTTGAAGATTTTTTTTTTCATGTACCGATACACATACATGAACTTTTAACATCTCGTTATTGAACAATGGATCAAAGTTTTGTACAAGGTCATCTTTGTACAGCTCTCATCCTTACACATTTTTTTCCTGAAAATGAAACAAATGCACGGCCTTTGCACATGCATGCTTTACAGCTCATGTTTCCCCAATCACAAAACAGCCGCATTAGTTGTGGTTACTGTCACTCAACTCCAAGTGTTGAAATCAACGAAGAGTCCAATACAATAAGTAGTGGGGCAAATAGGAAATATATCTGTGAGAATTGAGCCTTTGAAGATAATAGCATGAAATTTGGTACACAGTACATGTATATCATGATAAAAATATTTGGCTATAGGGCCATCGCAGATTTGTCCAATTTTCAAAATGGCTACCATTGCTCATTATTCTACCTATATTTGTTCAAAGGACAAGTCTGCGATGGCCCTATATCCAAATACCGGTATCTTTTTAATGACATACTCTCACTGTGTGCCAAATTTCATGTTTGTATCATCAAAGACATAATCCCATCACCTATCTGCCATACCAATGGGGGGAACTCTAAAATGATGTTTTTTTTTGTTTTGTTTTTGTGTTTGTACATGTAGACATGATAAGCCTAAAGCCTTTGGCTTTTCTGTAGTGCCTAGCCTAAACCCATCTTTATTTGCGATCCATTTCCTCGCGAACTCATTCCTGGACTCGGCCAAATGTTGTTTGCATTCGTGCCAATGTTTAGTGCTCAACTGTTTGCCAGGTCACCATAAAGCTAGCAGGGAAACCGCTTCTTTTTTTCCTCTCCTTTTTTTCCTCTCCTTTTTTTCCTCTCCTTTTTTTCCTCTCCTTTTTTGAGATTAGTATTTGAATATTTGTTTGGAATTCTCATTCTTTGATTTTTATTTATTTTGTATTTGTTCAATTGGCCTTTTGACCTAAACCTGAGCTTAATAATGCTGTGGAATTTGGTCTTGGTCATTGAGGGAACACGCACGTATAGTGTGTAGGTCAGGTGGCTTTTTTGTTTTCAGAATGATAAGCGCAATCACGTATCACCACTAAATGTATTTTGTCGGTAAACACGTCTAGGATTTCTAATTCTTTATTTTCTTTCCTGGGGCCTTTTTCTCAGCCCTCTTTTATGAAGAAAGAAATGTGTTGGTTTCAGGTGGCTTGGTAAATTTGCTTATCCACCTGACTTCATTTTTGGGTTGATGGATTGATATTTTTTTTTCCTGGCTTGATTCCAGAGTTTTGTTTGCTCACATGGTTGTGACTTGACCTTGATTTAGAGGGTATTTATAACCTCACAAGGTTTTTCTCCCCCCCCCCTTGTAATTATTTAGGGGTATATTTGTGTTTGGTTTGGAATAATAAAACTATAGATCCCAGATTAGTTGTGGAGTTTAGAGCATTTGGTGATTACAGTTTTGTATGTGGCCTTGTGTCCAGTTGCATTCTGTGCAGTAGACAACAGATATTTGCCACACAGTGCCAACACATTGTTGGTGTCCTTGATTTAACCTTTAGCAACTATCCAAAAAGTATTGTACAAATGTCAAACTCGACATATATGTGCACTACACCAAATACGCGCCCGTAGGAAACGACGCGAAATCAGACAGAAACAGCGCCACCTAGCGAGGCTCAGGAGGTCGGGTGGCGATGTATTTTTCACTGGAAATTAAAGATTAAGACCCCTAGGGCATTTTTCTTTTTAATTTTACTAGGGTTGACCCACTCAATTGTTTTTATATTCCCTTCACCAAAACACCCCTAAAATGGTCGTTAATCTCTGGGCCCAGGTCTAAATGTAGCCCCCCCCCCCCCCCCCCCCTCCCCCACTCCTATTCCAAATAGACCTACACATTGGTCTTTTTGTGAATACAATTCCCCCAGTTGGAAGACACAAGTCACAAATACTTGATCTTCACAAAAATGTCTACAATCAGTCATATTTATAGGCCACAGAGACCTCCTTATTCAAAACTATCTGAGGGGTTCACAAAATATTAATGAGCTCGCGCGTAGTGATTCAAGTAAATTGGTGTGGTGCACCCATAAAGATATTAATGACTCTAAACTCCCAGGAAAGTAATTCTTCTGGCATGCTGTCCAAAAATATGTCTTAGAGACACATTTTAGGAAATTTCCATTCGTACATGTAGTTTAGTTCTAAATTGAAATCTTAGAATAATTTTTCCTTGAAATATATAGCATACAGCCTGAAAGTACGCCATTTTGTATCTTGCGCTTCCAGACCCATTAGTGCCCCTTCTATTGCCTTTACTTTTGCTGTAATTTATGACTGAATTATTTCTTTTGCGAGAAACATTCATGTTTTAATTTTATCTTGGCATTCCACAAGAAAAAAACAAAACATGAACAATCAGTTGAAAATGGGTTATAATAAATTGTAGTTTCGACTACAGATCCGGATTTTCGTTAATATCTCTTTGTTTAATCACGTTTGTTTTCACATCGCATACTTGCAAAAGAATGAAAACGAGAACGACGTGAAGATTTACCTCCTTACATTCAATGTATTGTAGATTTTATTTAGGCTCGTTTGGATCACTCTTTCAACAATTCTTCTCAACGATATTTTCCGAACGATTGTAGGAGATACAAGACGGCATTATCGAAGGTAATGGCGTAGTCTACGGCGTACGTTAGAGGGCGCCCGTATCGGCGGCCTATGCGCGCTGCCTACCGCGATGAGGACGTCTTACAAACAAGACTAGATGTACCTGTATAATGAAGTGTCCAGCTTGCGAGTAAGATGTAAACAACTCTTTTTATGGAGATTGGCGTGCGCGTTGAGCATACTGCACGAGATTGGCATGCGTACTGCCCTAGATTGGCGTACTGCGCGATGTCGTGCAGATGCAGCTGTGGCAAGTGCGTTGTGAATTTAGGACCATGAAATACGGAATCACTGGTTGGACTTGTATTGCGCATTCCTACATGAGGATTGTGAACATTCAACCAATAAAACATTAAAAAGCACTAGATTTCATAGGAGTCAAAGTTTCATGTGACATTGAAAAAGTGTTTAAGACCAGCAAGCCGTGTCGTTATCCCTTTAATACCGGCCACGTGATGGGCTCTTGACAATAAGAATGCGTAAACTGTCTTAGGTATTTATGAATGGCATATACAAACCTACAGTGGTAACTTTAATGTATGACGACATAAGACAAATGGGATGAAATGGGTTCCAAATATGTTTGACAGAAAAACAAAAATTGGTGTAAAAGAGGACTTACTGATTAGGGATTTTGCCCTCTGTTCTGCAAAATTAGCAATTTCAAACTTTTCGCTCATTTCGTGGTCACAGGTCACATAGGTAATATGTATTTGACAAAGGTTTACAGACCCCACACACCTTTTAGTTTTTTCTTCATTTCCCTTCGACATTTCCTTGTCAAGTTAATGGATGTGGCTTTTGTCGTGATTTTTTAAGCATTTGTGTTGTGATATTTGTTTTTTTGTGGTGGTTTTTTTTGGGGGGAGGGGGGTGGGGGGTTTGGTAATTTTTGTCTGTATTTTTTGTAGCCCCCTCGTCTGTCTTTAGTTATCTGTTTGTTCCTTGTGCATCCAACAAGGGTGTGCGTTATCATTCCAAGCAGTGTTTACCGTAACCCGGGTGACGGGGTAGATTTCCTGACACCTGTATTTACCTACGTGATTTGATATGAAACAAGCATTAGCATATGCGCACAGTCCCCACCCCCCCCCCCCCCCTCCCTATACCTTAATCTATCTCTTAATGGCTGATGTGATTTAAGACTGCAAACCTCAACAACACCTCCCACCTTTGAGTAAAAAGATATATAATCAAACTAACTTAATACCTGAACGATCCTGCTGCGATTACATTTTCATGTCAATGCTTGGATTAAAGGCGTGGATTAACCCTGGACCCGTTCCTATGAGAGAACAAAATCTTAAAACTAGCTTGCGGCGTTAAACACCCGCAGGTATGTCGCGCTGCTAGATATAGGGCAGGGTTTTGATTTTGATTTTTGATTTTTTGGGTGGGTAACAAACGACTAAACAGCTCGAAAATAAAGATGGCGACCCCCACGATGCACCGCGAACAAGCAAAATCGCGTTGATTACGCAAGACATTTACTGAAAACATTTTTGTTATTAAAAAAAAATTAAAAATTCAATTGAAAGAACAGTACTTCATGATAGCCATTTTGGAATGATACAAAAAAAAGACACCCTTAAAGCTAGGATACACCATTTGCAGATCTCAAAATGTTGTACTAATAAAAATAATAATAATAAATAACATTTATATAGCGCTTAATACAACTGTTTCTAACCGCTGAAATTTCCCCATCATTGGGCCCATAAAACATTCCAAATACCATCTCAGCTCCCTGGGGAGTATACAGCTCGATGCTGCCATTTCGGCGCAAAGCAGCTAAATCAACCACAATAACCATCTCTGCCCTCACAGGTACCCATTTGCTCCTGGGTGGAGAGAAGCAATGAGTGGCAAAGTGCCTTGCCCAAGGGCACACAAATTGTTCTCCCAGGCCAGACTCGAACCCACAACCTGTAGCTTTACCTACAGATTACAAAATCAATGCTCCAGACCACGAGGCCACGGCACTCCAAAATTACTACCGAAATATTCAGAAATATCTTACTCATTTAAAAGTAAATAATGAGTATAGGCATCTAGCAAAATGATTGCGCTAGATATTCTATAATATCACAGAAAAAAAACAACAACATAAGAATCGCTGACGAATGCCGTTTTTCTTGCTTTCTTGTCATACACAATTGTAAAACTTTGAAAAGGAAAGTAAAACGATATTTACTATAAAATACAACTCCCCAAATCCACCCATTCATGATATTTCAAGCTATTACCAATGGTGTATCCTACCTTTAACTCTAATTTGATGAAAACTAGAGAGGGGGACGTAACTACACAATCGCACAACTCAGTCTGGTTATTTCAAAAACGCTACCCTGTGGTGACAATAGGAGTGAAAAGGTCTCCACAGGGTTATTTCTATAGGTGAAAATATCTCCGCAAGGTTTCACAAAATAGCTTCATGGATTTTACTCAAAAACTCGTAATTTCCAGGGCATGTTTATACGTCGCAAGTCAATCTTTGAGTTCTAAGGGGTATTGTGTTAAGGTTGAGCCCAGGAAATGACTACATTTCTACACCAAAACAGTCAAGTTTTGGGGTCGCAAAAGTGGAACCAAAAAACGCCCAGTTTACATTGTGAGAATGATGTTTGTGTGGAGGTTTATATCCTACTATTAACCAGTTCGCGCCAGATGAGGAATATAAATGCAAAGTTTTCTCCAGATTCAAAACGGATGACGCATAAACACGCCACGAGCAAGGCCGGAAATGTCTGTCGGCAGCGAGCAAGGCCGGAAATGTCTGTCGGCAGCGAGCAAGGCCAGAAATGTCTGTCGGCAGCGAGCAAGGCCAGAAATGCGTGGGTGTGCTTCCCGGTACTGGCAGCCTGAACCTAGCTGCTTCGGATCGAGTTTTGTTTAAACTAATTCCGCGCGTCGGCTCGGTGATGTTAAAAGAATCACTGCGCGAACTGGTTAAAAGCTCTTTCTGATTAATATCATTTCTTTCAAAATGCATTTTGTAGCCCAATTGGGTGCTGCCAGGCCTTAGTGTTCATTTAACCTTAGTTGAAATTAGAGCACTTTGAAAATTTGACATTCTGAAAATTGTGTACACGAGAACAAAGTGATTTGAGAATTTTGGGTCTTCTATTAATAAACCAAAAGTCTCCCCCTTTACTCCCCCCCCCCCCCTTTGCCCCCCCCCCCCCTTTGCCCCCCCCCCTCCCCCCCCCCCTTTGCCCCCCCCCCCCCCTCCCCCTTGCCCCCCCCCCCCCTCCCCCTTGCCCCCCCCCTTTGCCCCCTTCCTCCCCTTTGCCCCCCCCCCCCCCCCCTCTCCCCTTTGCCCCCCCCCCCCTGCTTTCCTCACTCCACTTCTTTGTTTGTGCTCACTTCCTTCCCAAGGAGGCAAATGAATAGATGTGAGCAGCTGTCTCTCAGGCAGTTAACGCTGATAATATTTGCCATGGAGGCCGGGGTAGGGAGTGTGTGTGGGGGGGGGGGGGGAATAGGGGGCTAAGACAGGGGAGTCTGTTTCTCCATGTAATTTCCTGTACAAGCCGCGCCCAGATACAGCTGTGTTAAGAGGGGACTTACAATGTATGCCCGCCTGGCAAAATCCAGCTCGATTGGCCAGACATAAATAAAAATGTACCCAGTGTGGTTGATTTTGAAATGTTGTATTAAAGGTACATATATATGTACTGGTAGTATACACCATTAGCTTTTGCTGTAATTTGTTATAATGGATGGGTTAGGGGATTCATATTTATAGTAAATATTGTAACGCAGACCGTGTTCATAGACGCTGGAAAAACCAAGAGCATTAACCTAACAGTTTTGCACATGGCCTAGGGAGTCAGGGTTAATGCTGATCTCGTAGTCTGTTTCCTTGACTTCCTTCAAACAAAACAGCAATTTATAGATGTCAGGGAATTATCAGTACTGCAATTAAAAATGTATATAGATTAACTAAATTTAGTAAATTGAGTGCAGTGTTTAAAAATAGTTGAGTATTTCCACTGATTACCAGCCGGCAATCAAGGAAAATTGATTCAAAATTCCACTTTTCTTGAAAACCACTACACACCTGGATTTCACAGGATGCTAGAGACTGTTATTCACTTAATAATTTAGGTATTTCATAATAATTCAGTAGTTTTGTTTTTTATGTTTGCAAATGGTGTATACTGTAGGATATACCATTTAATTTAATTTGCAACAAATCAACAAATCTTACTACCGAATTATTAAGAAATATCTTGCATATTTGAAAGTAAATAAGGCATTCATCAAAATGATTGCGCTAGATATCCTGTAATTGTTTTGAAAAACAAAAACAACAACTGATGCTGGTTGAAAACGAACACCGTTTTTCCTTGTTTTTCTAAGCATCCATGATTGTAAAACTATAATTTGATTGCTTTGTTCTTGGGAACTTGTGGACAAATATTATTTAACTGCTTTCAAACTTAACAGACAAATCTTCCTGTTTAATACAAAATTAAAAAATAAATAAAAAAGGGACTAACTTGTTTTAAAATTCATTTCTGTTGAATGGAACTTTAAGTAGTTTTTGTGTCCATCACTTTGAGTTGACAGGCTTGAGATTTTAAGACTTTTGTCTTAAATCAGACTTTGTCGAATCTGAGAGAATGATATTATTTATATAAACTAGAAGTGGTGTCAGCAGATTGGGCGCTTGGTTTGAACTATACATTCCTAGGGGCTTATAATGCACATGAGCGCAGCTCCAAATTATTAGACGCATTTTGAAAGGGCTTGTTCCTACTGTACACTGGTAGTTGTTCTTGCAACATATGCGAAGAACTACATGTACATGTAGAAGGTTGACTTGATGAAATGTGCGTTTTTGACATGCCATACACTTTCTCATTCACAATCTCATCCCTGGTATAAACATAATTTGATTGATTGGAAGGGTACTTCTAATTCTGTGTAGCCTGCAGTCATTGGTAGATTTCCTTTTTTACTCCTCTAGAACTTTCTTTTTGTGTGGGAACCCGAGTTTTTTTTGACATGGTTGTCAACCACTCACACAAGCTAAGTTACCCCAGAGGCTATTGTCTCAACAAATGTTACTGGCTGGCTGCTGTATTGTTACCAATAATAACTGACAAATCACCAGTTGAGTGTAAACACGTATTCTATTGTCCCGTTACACTCTCTTGTTTCGGTCTCGGTTTGGCTGTATCCCCTTTGGCCCTGTCAATTTCTTTCTTTTTTCTGTATCGTTTTTGTTTTGTTTTTTGTTTTGTTTTTTTGCTGCGTCTCTCTCTTTTCCCTTTCTTTTTTTCCCCCCTTACAACTTTTACCCTTTTTTTTGGTCAGGCCTGATATGGTTTTACTAGTACTCAATTGATTTTAATGGGGTGTATTTTCTCATCGCTTGCAGCAGTTTTGTTGTCCTGGGGTAAGTTGTACGTGTATTTGGAAGTCTGGTCTTTTGGAGTTTTTATATTTTTTAAATATTTTTTTTACATTTTTTTTATATTTTTTTAATATTTTTAATTCCTGCATACTATGTACATATGTGGCAAAGTTGATAATTTGTGTTTTTTAGATTTAGCTTTTTCCAAATTCTCTAGGTTCTCAGCTTAAAAATGATGTATACTATTTTCCCCCAGGGAGGATTTGGTGATAAAACCCTTACAACCTAATTATAAGATAAACAGCATTGAAGTTCAGAAAAGCGTACACAATTGTTTAACAAAATCGAAGAAAAAAAAACACCACTTCTGGTAATGGATTATGTTCAAATTTGGGGAGATTGTAGATTAATAGTTTAGAAAAACCCAAAACCTCAAAATGGTAAAATCTACTTCGAAATGACTTTGTCACGAGTAAATTATAATACAACACATTGTGCGACTTTGCCCGGGTTTCGTTGGAACAGGTCACATACAATCGTGATTTTATATCACACAATTTGTGATAATAATAATAATAATTATAAAAGCATTTATAATGCGCCATCTATCTAGAGAAAACCTATCTGATAAATCGTACCCTGTGGAGGACATGAACACAATAAGGACAATAGGACTGAATGTTTCTCCATAGGGTAATTTCTAAAGACGAATAGGTCTCCACAAGGAATGTACGAAACATATTGTAATTAACAACTAGGGTTAGTATTTGGGTTTGGTTAGGGTTTGATATAGGGTATATTTGGTCCAAATTTTAACCAAGGAAAGTAATTGCGGTTCAAGTAGAAGCATTAAGAACAAATTTGTTGACAGTCGGAGTCCACACATTTTTAATTTGTTTACTTGGGGGATCAACACTTTGTTGGAGGTTTGAAGGCTATTTTCAAAGTGCTCCTATTTCAACCAAAATTTATTTCCTGGGCTGTGTATTGTAACCCTAACTCAATATCCCTTGCATATCATACTTGTACTTGAATTTGCGATAGATAAACATAGTAGCATACCCTGGAAATGTCTAGTTTTTGTGTAAAATCCAATTATTTATTTCTTGAAAATCTTGTGTACATGTAGACGTACATTCACCCATGGACCTTTTTCACTCCGCAGGGTATCAGTTTTTGGAAATCACATTAATAACATTACAGAATCAGACGGTTTATCAGACGGGTTTAGCAGACTTAGACATTTCTAACTAATTTGTTTAGGAAATGCACAAAGTCACTTTATTTGTATTTGTTTGTGTGTGTGGAGAACTGAATACTGTACGGCATATTTACCCTGCATCAGCCGGTGTCATGGTTCAGCTTACCAATCCTGACTGCAACTTTATGTTGTCAATTGTCAGGGGGATTACAAAAAATTGAGTGGGACAAAAATTATAAAGTTAGCAAAGAAGAATGAAAAGAAAGAAAAGAAGGAAAAAAGGAAGGAAATCAGGTCACTTTCTTTAAAATTTCATTACTCTCCTTGTTGATTTTCGTGCTGAATAAATTTGGCTAGCGGAGCGGGGACAATGCAAACATAGTTTGCCAGACAAACAAGCGCGCGCCAAAGCAGTGTCCCTCGATATGCAAAAGTCATTTTGGCCTTTATTCCCCCCCCCCCCCCCCCCCCCCCTCAGCTTGGATCATGGTCAGTTTCTAAACAGGTTATATCGCCGGCTAATGTAACCACTCTTTTTGCTTGCGATGTTGATTACTCGGGCCGTATTGTGGTATCATAGCGCGGTGCTTTGCCGTCCCGTCTAGCAAAAGCCATTCGTTATTTATGCGGTTGAGCTCTTGAGAAATGGTACCGTACCCATTCCTTGGCCAACCATAAAAAAAAACAAAAAACATGTGACCGAATCCTGCAAAATGTGTCTTAAGGACAAGTTTTCAGTTATTCGTTTTTTACATGCAGTAGAAAGCACATCATTTGCTCTTCATTTTGGTGTATCACTCAGGTTGACATCTTATAATGTACAGATGTTATTTGGTGAAAGGGTTGACTGTTTCCATTGAGTTCTGTTGTGTAGGACAATGTTAAGTAGGATACACCATTGGTAATTGCTTGAATTATCATGAATGGTAGATTTAGGGGGTTGTATCTTATAGTAAATACCGTTTAACTGAACTGTCCGAAGTTTTACAGTCATTGATGCAGAGAAAAGCACGAAAAACAGCGTTTATTTTCAACCAGCGTCGAGCAGTTATTCTTATGTTATTTGTGTTTTTTCGCGATCGCCGAATAATTACAGGATAATTACAGGATATCTAGCGCAATCATTTTGCTGGATGCCTAGAATCATTATTTACTTTCAGATGAGTAAGATATTTCTTAATAATTCGGTAGTAAATATTTTCGATATCTGCAAATGGTGTATCCTACATGTACCTTTAAAAGGTGTTTTACTCAAACGTAGTTCTGGCGACTCATTTCACTGGGTTGGCTCACAAATTATCTCTTTCTATTTATGAAGGTCCTGATAATCTTCCTCTAGAGTTCCTTTGGTTTTAGAGAAGAAAAAAAACATGTCCTTGGAATTTGTATTGCAGGTTATGTACACAGCAGGTTCCTTATTTGTCAGTATTTTTTCCCCCAAAGTACTTAGTTTTCTGTCTAAGTTCGGAAGAGCAAGGGGACCCAAGTGCTGCACACCTACATGTAGCTTTACAGTTTACAGAATCTTTAATAGAAGAGAATGTTTTTTAATGGGTTTTTTCTTTTCTTTTTCTTTTTCTTTCGATTTGAATAATTGGTGACACTGGATGCATCATGCATGGTTGGAGACTGTCTATTTTCCCCAAGCCTGCATTATTGATGTCAATTCTGTAGTTATCTTTGGAGCCTGCAACTTTGAGGAAATTTATCTACTTAGATTATCTCTGTCACTCGACTTGAAATTCTATAATGTCACCCAGTATTACACATACTGGTAGCTGTATAATTACTTAAATGTCTTTATAAAAATTTAATCACTCTTCTGTGAGATCCTAAAAATGTGTTCCTCATCAGTAGATTAAAATGACAAATGTTTTTTTTTTATTGTGTTTATTTTATTTTTATTGTGTTTATGTTATAGAATATTTCCATATGATTTACACACACCGACATTAGTTTAGCACACAAAAACACATTTTTCCTTTTTTTGGGGGGGGGGGGGGGGGGGGGGGACAGGAAAATTGGTGGGAACACCAGTGAATTGTTCACTTTTGTAATAACTTTCATTTGCATTTGCTGTAAGTTTCCAAAATTAAAGATTTGGGAGTATTTTATAGAATACATTGTTAATAGGACAAAATCAAGCAAAAAATGTTATTTGGGAAGTATGGTTCTCTTCCCCTACTTCAGATGAAACATCACTTATGTTTGGGGGTGGGAGTTGTAAGGTCAAGGAACCAGACTATTGGATGTGTGCCACATTGCAAACAAAATGTGGACTAAGCTCAATTTTTTGAGGTCAGTATTTTTATAAAAGTCACTTTTTCCCCAACGATAGACGGCTGACCATCGTTGAAAATTGATACAAAAATTTCACTTTTCTTAAAAATGACAGCACAACAGGTGCCAATTTCATAAAACATGTGAGCAAAAAAATTTGCTTAGCACAAAAATGTCTTGCTCAGTAAAAACAGTTTACCAGCCAAAACTCCATGTACTTTTCATGCTAAGCAAAAACCAGCTGAATACCAGTCAAAAACAATAAATATCACCTGAAAATGTGGTTTGTAACCCTGTTTTTGCCAAAGAAGAATTTTCATGCTAAGCACAGTTTTGTGCTTACATGTTTTATGAAATTGGCCCCTGGTGCCATGATTTGATAAGATGCTTGAGACTGTCATTTACTTTAATCATGACTTTAATACTGTTAATTGTTTCATAATACTTGGTGCTGTTTTTGTGTTTGCCTATGGTGTATACATGGATTACTTTTACAATGTGATCATTTATTGTATGCTTGGGACATGTACAGTATATGAACATTTGATCCATACATATACCAGCAAATATGCTGTCCTAGTCAGAACAAACACAACTTGTATGTCTTCATTGTTAGCTCTGGTGCAGGACAAAACTACACATGTACATGATATATATATGTATATAAAAAATATTTAAAAAGCAGCTTGTAGTAGTACCAGCAAAATTATAGGATAAGTTATAGATTAATTCCAAGTGAAAAACAATAATAATCTGGAGATGGTCATATGTGACCTGTCACCACAAAATGAGAGTAAAGTCGGAAATATTGAAAATTGAGATATTGGTATTTTCAAATTCTTGGGGGTTTTGCGATAAATACTTTTCACAGCGCTCTAGAATGTCATGGGTTTCACAAAACGTGTTTGTGAGAAAAAACACTAACTACACAAAATCGCGTAATTTAAGAGGTTTTCGATCATTTCTGATCTCACCCAAAATATGGGACTATGGAGAGGAGGACTTTGGCTTTTCAAATTACCCAAAATCTTAAAATTGACCACCCCTTCATATTTTGACTTTCGATGGCCATCTCCTAATCACATTGTGCGACCTTACTCTCATTTTGTGGTGACAGGTCACATATGAATATAGTCATGCATTACTGAGGGTTGGCTGGTTATAAACGTATGTTGAAAACCGGCTCATGGGACTGGACGAATTAATACCCAAGCTGAAATACGTCAAAACATGTCAACAATATCAGTTTCGAACTATTTTGTTTTTTAACCAGTTCGCGCCGGAGGATGGATACACGCAAAGTTTTTTTCCAGATTAAAAACGGATGACTCGTAAACACGTCACGAGCAAAACTGGAAAACGCTGTCAGCAGCGAGCAAGGTCGGAAATGCGTGGGTGTGCTTCCCGGTACCATCGGCCTGAACCCGCCTCGGATCGAGTTTCGTTAAAAATAATCTTGCGCCTCAGCTCGGCGATGTGAAAATAATCCTGCACGAACTGGTTAAATAATTATATACTTCATGTTTTGTGAAACACCCCTCTAACTATGTTTATAGTATGTTCCTCGAATATCTTCGCTCGCATGATCAGTTCGGGAGGCTAACTCCTGATAAGAACATTGGCGCGCGCATCCCGCGTACTGCACAATATTACGCAGAACGGCCGGACGGCGATCGCGAAAAAACCAAAAACAACATAAGAAAAACTGGCCGATTCCGGTTGAAAACGAAAGTCGTTTTTCTTGCTTTTCTCAGCAACCATGATTGTAAAACTTCGGACAGGTCAGTTAAACGGTATTTATAATGAAATATAACCCCCTAAATCCACCCATTCATGAAAATTCAAGCAATTACCAATGGTGTATACTACCTTTAAGGGGTAAATTTTGTCAAGTCCTGGTTGCGTCTGAAACAAATGATTTTTGTTTTATTTAGGACACATTCTTTGATGCCTTCTATCTGTAATAGCAATAAAGCAATTTACCTTATACAAATAAACACGAGTTTGAAGTCAATTTCACTGACACTTGCAAGGGAAATATTGGAAATTACACAGGTCAGGTGTAACCGGGCCCACAGCTTTACCTTACATACGTACTGTGGACATTCCTTTGTCTTCGTGTAGTTAAAAAAACGTTGACTAAATACTCATTTTTTCTCGCTTCCCCCAAAACAAATTTAACCTCAATTTTGATTCTGGGCCTCTCAGCTGTTCCTTCTATCTTTTCTATATAACGCTAACCCGTTTTTCCTCTAGCGCTCTTTTTCGGAAACTGAAAAATGGATTGTGGACCTGGGCAAGTCCACAAACCGTAACCTCTTCCCGCATCGTGTGGACCTATATTGTTCGGAGGTCCACAGTGCGTATGCAAGACTAACTCCACCATATATTTATATACAAGCTTGAAAGCCTTGGTCAAGGCTAACCCACATGTCGTTCCGCTGTTCAACAATTAGCAAGTCACGGTTGCTCTGTGAAACGGTAGTATAGTTATAGAGTTTACTGTTTGTTTCCCTGTTATGTAATTGACACCCTTAATGGAGCAGATTATGTGCAATTTAGTGTTTGTAGTCATTGCCATACAACCAAAACAAAATCAATGAAAATGACCTATAAATACAGAGATAAAGTGTAAATCTTGTATGACAGCAATCCCTTGTCACTCTGAGAGGTTTAATCACAGAATGTTAACAATAAGTAAGATAACTCCAACAACTTGTTCAACAATATTAACACATCAAACATTTTCTCAAGTGATCCCCCATCCCTTCAATTGTCTGAACTTCAACTCTGCTCAGTGCATACAAATGTAATATGCACACACATTTCTGGGTATATGTGTTTACCCTAACAAAACATAAACTATCTGCATTGCTACTTGCGAGGCATAATGCAAATTGTTACTACAAATTGACTTAAAATTGTCAGCAAACACTTGTTCTGTGGAGTTGTTGAAAGTGGTGTGCAAAGATCCAAAGGGTAGTTGGTTAATAGACTCATTCTGCCGGGCGATTAGCGTTTGGGCGATTGATTGATTGATAGTATTCATGATATTAAAAACTGATACATTTCAATACTGATAATGGCCTTGTGTTTGTCAGCATTAGTTTCATCATGCACCAAGTTTCAAAACGGGATCTTATAGTGAAAATATTTTGGAGGAAATAACGTATTTTGCTGATACAAATGTTAATGTTCAAATAATCCAGTTGGTATTCCAACTGCGCATGCGCACAATGATTTCTCTGTTGGGACAAACGCGACAGATAAATGCACACAAGGCTATGGGGGACATGGTAACCGAATCTGCATTCTGAATCTCATCAAATCTAGTGGTGCACATGCTGGGGGTGTGCATTTATGGGTACTGCAGTTTGGGAACCGGATACACGATTACAAATAAACAGGAGTTGTGGAAGTGCCGTGGACGAGTTGTTTCGAGCATTGAATTTGTGGTCTGCAGGTAGTTCTGCAGGTTGGGGGTTCAAGCCCAGCCTGGGCTAGGACACCTCTACACATAATATGGGTAGAGACATTATTCATCCCTTGCTGTGGACTAATACCCATCCCAACCCTATTCATACTGTGAAGAGACCGGAATGTTTTGTTTCAGTGTGAGGGGCTGGTTCTTCCACACTTTCCTCTAGTAGCCCACACCTCGAGTGACTTTTGCCCTTGTAATGGGCGATTTGCGTAAAACTATTTTTATACTACGGCCACATCAGTGAGTTTACGCCAAGATGGAAATGTTTACAGTTAGCTTTGCTACGAGCGTCATCTATTTAAATATATAATGTATTTTGGTTCTCTATGTAACCTGGTTTCATTTTTGAAAATTCCCAACCAATGACGTTCAAAACCTTTCGCTTTCATCGTCTAAAACAAATGCAGTTAGAATACGAGATGTGGCTTACTGACGCACCTCTCCTAGGGCCATTTTCATTGAGCTGCTAAGCACAAAAATGTGCTGCCTTAGCATGAACAATTTTCCCCGGCACAGACCAAATTTTGAGGTGAGACTGTTTGTGACTGGTATTCAGCTGGTTTTTGCCTAGCATGAAAGTCACATAAAGTTTTGGCTGGTCAACTGTTTTTACTGAGCAATACTTTTTTTGTGCTAAGCAAAGTTTTTTTGCCAATAGCAGCTCCGGTATGAGGAAGAAACGTTTTATTGCTACACTGGCTCAAGGTTCAAATTATATCCACAATTCGGGCGATTCACAATGCAGTGCGCCACCAAGCGTTTGACTCAAAAGAGCCACTTTTAAACTTTACGGTCGACTTCTTCCGTATATCATACTGTGGTGAAATATCTATTCTTCATTGTTCACGCGAGGTACAACACAAACATAAATGTATCCGGAAGCGTCGTTGATTAAAACATTGTTATTTGCAGAAAAAAATTGGAACTTTAATCGTGCGCGTCCAAAAAGACGTAAAAACTGATGAGTTCATGCAAAATGAATACCGTTTTTCAAACTGATGCCGACTTTTTCCCATGATGCACCGCGGGTATAGCAGGATTTGCGCCTCCAACGGCAGCTTCTAGGTATTGTGAATCGCTCGAATTGTGTACAGTTTGATTGATGTTGCACATCCTTGCTGAGATATTGCGGTCTACATGGTTTTGGTTTCATTTTATGTTTAGTGAATTCATCATTTCTTTGTAATGTATCTTTCAAACCCAATTGTTAGTAAGTTATTTATTAATTTAGTCCTTTTTAACAAATTTGGTCAAACAACTGATATCTGAGTAAAGAAACAGGAGATCAAAGTCTGCAAACCCTCAACTATTGTAGGAATTCCGCTTTCGGTCAGACATAAATATTTGGTGTACCCACTTCTGCTTATCATCTGCAAATTGACTTCACGCCCCAAACCAACTCTTGTCCCTCCCAATTCACTGCAAAGTTAGTAAACATTTACCGGGCATCCCCCCCCCTAAATAGTAATCTAGCGGAGTAATTACACAGTACTGTTTAATTTGGTTGAGTGTTGTGTGCAGGGATAGGTATTAAATAATCAGGCTTTAGTTTGGCTAGTGCCTGGTGGACATATTGACAATTTAGGCGCAAGCAAATTCGGCGCTGTTGACTATTTGTGGCAAATTGCCGATGTCAACAATTTCGGCACACATTTACTTCACAGTAATGAGACACTTAAACACATGTATATACAGGAGTTAAGCTAAAACAGAAGCTTTTCCAAATTACTTCAGTGATTGCAACAACGTTGACCTTCCAGTGGCGAAGGCTTTACCAGTTAAAAAAAAATGTCGGAAAGAATGCTGCATTCTGTCATATATTATCTTCTTGAACGTTACTTAGTTCAAAATGATTAGTCTGGGACTGAGAAGCATTTCCTTTTTTGTTAGGAAAATGCACTCAATCTTCCATAGACTTTGTACACAACCAAAGAAGTTTATCCACAAGTCATTCCTTATAGTGGGCAGTATTTGAAGCAACAGTGCCAGAAAGCAAGCCAGTTGATACAATTGGCACACATCTTATAACTTTCTATACTGTGTGCATCATTCGACTGCTTGCTCTTCCTTTTTGGATTTTGGATTCTCTTTTAATGTAGATTCAGATGCCCCACACACATGATATCAGTATATGTTAAAACCCCGTGGCGAAACCCCGTGGCGAAACCCCGTTGCGAAACCCCGTGGCGAAACCCCGTGGCGAAACCCCGTGGTGAAACCCCGTGGCGAACCTTGTGGGCTATCACTAATTTATCATTTGTTGACATTTAATCGCCCCGTATTTAAAAAAATCCGGCCCGTCACTGTCTGCTTGGGATCCTTGCCGGTACCCATTCCAAATATGAACTCTGTCAAGTCGCCGGTGTTCGAGGAAAATGTAGAAATACATACAGAAATTTGCTCGTTGATGTGTTAGATTTATACTGTTTTGCGTTCCATCAGAAGATTTTGTAAGAAAGAAATGTTCTGCCAGTTGAAGTACTTTTGTACATGTACATGTACTGATGTAAGTGTTTGACGTAATTGTTCTGAGTTGAACGATGAATTAATTCCTAATGAATAGAAAGGTTTACCTCAAGGTCAGCTCAATTAGCCAACTCTATGGCCCGAGGAGTGGTTTAAGTTTAACACGCACGCCTCAATTATTGCCAACAAAAAAAGCAAAGGGAAACGAAAATCTCTGGTAAATCTGCCTGAGCTTTTGCAACAGCCGTCCTTTTGTGGTTCAATCACAGGTGATTTATTCCATTACCGTTGGTTTGTATTGTGAATTACTTCCAAGCGATTACTCAACAAAGTAGATCTTCGCTGGATAATGACGGGACGGCGTGGTGCCTTGTCATAACAAGGGTTTGCACAGACCACAGAACAACCTCCTGGCTCTGTCTCTGTCGAGTGTAAGGCAGTACCGTTCCATTCTGTCCTTCCTGATGTTTTTTGTGGCTTTTTTTTGTGCATGTTCATCGGCTCGGAATAAAGCCACTTAACTGGATGGAGGCAATCCGTAAGTGCACAAGTGGGTGACAAAAATCACCAGGGAAAATTTAAAGAAGAAAAAAACAGCAAACTAAAATCAGCAAATGAGTCTGAATATCCATGTGTTGTTGTGCAGCATGTTGGTAGTGAATTGGCATGGTTGACTGAGGAGCGGACTTTGGCGCCCCCCCCCCCCCCCCCCCCCCCCCCCCCCCCCCCCCCTCGTAATAGATGGACTGTCATGCTTGGGAGTATCATCGCACAGTGATGATGTCTACCTCTAGTCTATTGACGATTTATGGATTGGGAGAGAAATGGAGAAGCTCCTGAATCTGCTGAATTGGTCGACGTAGTCGCAAAGGCTTGTCCTTCAATGAATGGCAAATCAGATGGAAATGAATCAAATGCGTTTGGTCAAGTGTAAAAGTATTTGCCTTGGGTGGGTTGTGGTCAGTCAGTCGTGTAGATGGTCAGACAATGCTGCTTTAAGTGGTCAGATTATTACTCAATGCCCTGAGAAATCAACAATAGCAGGAGGTCCCATTACATGACCATCACGGACTTCATACCTAATTTAAGCTTCGTCCGAATCTGTCTGTTGAAAGCACGCTAATTACCGGGCTACTCAGATGTGTAAAATGTAAGAACGATGCATGTGTTTGTCACAGCGAATTTCCCCAAGTTGTGCCTTGTTTAAAACCTACCATCTGGGGCTTCTTTCTGTTGACCTTAGCTGCACTTTAAACAAACTTTTTACACCGCTATAAACAAATCAACAAATGTCAAAAACAACTACAAATCTAATTTCACTGTCATTTCCCTATGTCCAAAATGTAATGGACATTATAATTCAACAGTGGTACATGTATTAAAATTAGTGACAAAATCTCACAATGCCCCAATACATGTACTGTAGTTATATGATATTTTGCATTTATAATCAGTTCGCATCGGAGGATGTGTATACATACACACAAAGTTTGTCCGGAATTTAAAACGGATGACAGATGAGCACGTCACTAGCAAGGCCGGAAATATCTGTCAGTGACCGGTTTGCAGGGTGTGCTACCCACAGATAACGGCCCTAACCTGTCTGGGATCAAAGTTTGTAAAAAACAATCCCGCGCCCAAGTCTAGTCAATGCAAAATAATCTCAGTGCAAACTGGTTAAATAGGACTTAAATAGGACTAAATAGTCACATTATAAACCACCTGAAGGAGTAGCTTTGCGTCATAGATGTGGTGAATTAATTATCCTGCTATTTCAACTTTAAAATTAAAGTCTTTGTGGTTCATTTGACAATAATTGTGCGGAATTTATACTTGATATATTGAGGATTACACTAGGAAGAGAGTGACACAGACATCCTGCCTATACACCCCAGTTTATATGAAGAACAAATTAAAAAGATTCCCATTTCAGCTTGAAATTGCTTGAAATGTCAAAAAAACTAAATTTGAAAAGTGTGCTTACCATATATGTGAGACGTTCCATCGTAATCAGGAATAAGTCGCTGAGGCCGTTTTACGCAATCGGTCGTTAAAGTGAACGCATGGGTGAAAATCGTGACCAAGTCGTTTTTCTGAACATTGTATTTTTAGGAAGTGTAGTTAACACAGATTATTGTCATTAATGTCTTGTATGTAAAAACGATAAATAAAGATAAAAATGAAGAGGATTTGTGTGCGCTGTCCGTATGATTTTGGTCAATTTTTATTTCAAAGCTGTTTTTCTTGGAATGTGGATTCGGCAAATAAATATACACCTGTCATCTTCATCAGACCATAACTCGTTAACCTAAGAAGATACACACTTGTGATGGGTATCATTAGAAAGCTTATGAAATTCCCTTTCTCACCATGTGCATATCTCAAAAAGGCATTTCGAGACTTATTCCTGATTTCGATGGAGCGAGTCACATATAAGAATGCTATGGTGAGATATTTCAAGAATGTGCTTTCAAATGCCTAATTTGGCGAATACTATCCGGTTATAAGAGACGTGTCTCTGCAGAACTCCTTACAATTTTTTTAGAAATCTTGATTTTTCTCTCTCGTTTCCTCTCCAGGATCAACTAGATGCAACAAGACAGGAGAGGGACTTGGCTCTGGCCAAAGTGCGTAATCTCCAGGAAGAGGTGGAACATGTCAAAATGTACTACAGGTACAAAAGTAGTGATATATCCTTTCTATATGCCCTCGCTCCGTGCATACCTAGAACTCCTTCAGATTTCCCTTCTGAATGCCCTTACAAAATCTGATGCTGGATGAGATTATACTCTGCTTTTAAATAAACTAGCCACCCTGCGTTCACCAAATTTCTAAAGTGGTGGTTGTGATTTAACTTGTCCCAAGTTTAGAGTTTCTTAGATCTAAGGCTCAGTTCATCTAGATATGTGTAAGTCAAAGAACAATGAACATGTTCATTGAAGTAGTTGATCAATAGACCTATTAACCAGTGCTCCCCGGGATTATTTTAAACATTGACCGGACCTAGGCGCTGGATTGTTTTTCACGAACCTCAATCCCAGATGGGTTCAGGCCGGTATCTGTGGATAGCACACCCTAATATTTCTGGTTTTGCTTACTGGAAGCCGGTTGCTGACAATTGTCTTGCTCGTGACGAGTTCATCCGTCATCTGTTTTGAATGCCGGAAAAACTTTGCGTGTATGCAACATCCTCCGACACGAACTGGTTAATTGAGTTGGTACCCAAGGACATTTTTACCAATCGCAGCTGGGGTTCAAAACCAAAATTTAGAGCTGAATGCACTTGCATGTAACACGTGCAATGCAGAGAGGCAATTGGCACCTCCCTGTTCAATAGAGTTGAAACTAGATAACTTTGGAATCACTTGACCAGTTCTCACCGGGATTATTGTAACATTCACCGGGCCGAGGCGCAGGATTATTTTTAACGAAACTCGACCAAGGCGGGTTCAGGCCGGGTTTCGGGAAGCAAACCCTTTACATTTCCGGCCTTGCTCGCTGCTGACAGACATTGCCGACCTTGCTCGTGGCGTGTTTATGCGTCATCCGATTTGAATCTCGGAAAAATGTTGCGTGTATATACGTCCTCCGGCGCGAACTTGTTAAATGTGAATGACAGCATTTTAAACCTGCAGTGAAATCTGTCAGTTAAACATGTAAATGCTCACTTACTTTACTTTAATTATTATCTTTCCATATCTCCCCTCCCACTCCCTCACCCACCAACCAGTCTTCACAAGTCCCTATCCCAGGAAGTAGAGTTAAGGGATCACTTCAACACCACCATCGGTGGGATGACGGAGCAGGTCATGGCCAGCGATGAGATCCTAGCTCAGACTAAACTCGGCAACGCCCAGCTGGCTGGCCAGGTCAAACAGCTGCAGAATGAGCTTAGCGCTACGGCGGCTCAGCTGCACCAGGCACTGCAGATGCAGCAAGACGCTCAGGCTAAACTCATAGAGTAAGTCCTGGAATGAGTTTTTACCTTTTTTCAACTTGAGGGACTGTTTACCTTTTGCAACTATCCAAAAAGTAACCAACCAAATTAATGTTCACAAGCTTGCTTGATGTAAAGATATTAACCCTTGCGTCCTAGGCATTTCTTTGGGCTAAAGAACTGAGTACTACAGAATATGTCTACTAAATAATTACTGAATTTTTCTAGTCTATACTTGATTGTAAGTGATTCTTTAGTCTCAAGAATCCTGTGAGATTATGGCATGTGGTTTGGCCGCGCATGCGCCATTCGTCGTTTGAGCGCATTATTTGTGCAATTTTTTTTTAAATGACACTATTTTCGGGTTTTTGTCACTACAAAATGACAGCATGCCAATTTCACATGGAGTTTTGTTTGCCTCCAAGAAGATCTTGTCAAGATCGAAATATGAGGCCCTCTTAACTTTTGATATTTATATTTCAGGTCATTTCAGCCAGTTTGCAGCAATTCTAATCATATTGTTAGATTTTTAAATCATTAATATCTTTACAACAAGAAAGCTTTTCAACAGTATTTTGATTGGTTACTTTTTGGATGGCTGCAAAAGGTATATTACTCCTTTGAAGCGTTTTCTTTGATTTGTCTTTCAGCCTCAGTGCTTGCGTATCAGTTCTTGAAAACTCAAATAAACATCCGTGCAACTGCACAAAGTGCTTGTAAGAAAAGTGTCTTTTGTAAGGATCACTATGATTATATATGTGATGCGATCCAGCAATATCAGTCGAAACTCGGCAATTCTTGTTTTGAGATAGGGCCAAAATATGTTCGTAGGGTTGGACAAATCCAAATTGACTTTTTTACAAAAAAAAAATATTTTTCTTTTACATGAAAATACTCTTTTTAACCAAATTTAGAAGGGAAGTGATACAAAAACTGTATTTTCTCAGTTTCTTTATTTTTAACGTACATGTGTTCAAATGGTTGTAATTTGTTAACCAAAGGTCGTATTCACATGGGGTTTTCACTGAAATGGAGTCTGAAGTACGCTACAAAAGAATATATAAAAATCCCAAAAATGACATGGACCTACTTCAGACTGATTTTGCTTGATCGCATCACATATACATAAGTCTAGGATAAGTCATTATCATGTACACAGCATAACTCGGCTCTTTGAACATTTTGTTCGGACGTGAACAAGAATTTTTTGATGAAGTTTGTTAATTCTGGATGACAGGTTTACGATTATGATTCCTTCAAAACTAGGCTAGATACAATGTAAGTGCACATCGTTATTAGCATTGAAAGATCAGTCAAAAATCTGTCTCATTTAGTCTTCAACTAATTGAGGAAATATCTGTATTTGCGTTTGCCCCACAGGAAGGAAAGGCTGATTGCAGTACTGCGCAAGAAAGTGGCCGAGGGAACCGTTAAAACTGTGAATTAATCCAGCAAATTCCTGCAGTGGAACCATCAATCATCTGCAATAAGCCAGTTCAGTATAGAGCGTGTAGGTTGACCTCGAGAACGTACGAGATTTTACAACGTCTAAAGCGAGTAGTTTTCTTGAAATCATTTGTGACCCAGCACGAGTAAATGAGACACTTTGAGGCAAAAATGAAAATTGAGATTTTGATTTCATCATTTAAAGCTAAACAAGCTTTAAATGATGAAATCAAAATCTCAATTTTCATTTTTGCCTCAAAGTGTCTCATTTACTCGTGTTGGGTGACATTTGTTTGGACGCTGTTCATTTTACTCAAAGGTAGATAAAAACCTTTTAAAAATAAAAATTTTCATTTCAATTTACAAAATGTGAACAATATGTCAAATTAGGCAAAAAGAGAACCAAAACAAATTAGTTACGTCATACGTACATCATTCCATTGTTTTCTCGTTTACACGTTAGTCTTTCTATAGCGTAGACTTCATAGGCCTATAATTCATGTAAATATGTATGTTCTTCGACGGCCGCACACGTCAGTGCATTCCGTGGAATTGTTTGTGCAATCAAAAAGACAATGGAAACTTTTATTCAAACAAAAGTTTGACACACAAGACACCTGAAAACACTTTGCTGTCTAAACATAATTTGTGTTAATGTTACTTCAGACCACGACGATCTCAGTAAATGTGCTGGTACCTGCTATGCTTTTCCACGCATACGATGAAATGTTTATCTTAAAATCTTTGTGCACATGCGCAGTTGTAATACTGAACTGGCTTATTGATCGATCAATCGTCGACCTCCCCCCCCCCCCCCCAAAAAAAAAAAAAAACTCTGTTGACAGAACTAAAACAAACAACCCAACCACAAGAAATAACCATATGAATGTGAAATTCATCCTGCTGTTTCTGTCGATTTTAAAAATTTTTCTAGTTTTTTTTCCCTCTTTTTTTTGTGAGGCCAGTGCAGCTGTTTGCGTTTCAGCGCCACATCAGAGACAGCCCTCTTCCCAGCATGCCGTTTCCCTTTGAACAAGTATAAATATCTTATACCAGGAACAAGTAGGAGCCCTGTGTGTTTGCCTGTGGTCATAGAACGGAAAGGATCTGTCCCCCGACAAGCAAAATGAGAACAAACAAACGCTGAAAGTTTCTACGCTCTCATAACAAAAAAAGGGGACAAAAATATGAAAAAGCAGATTGATACGGTTGCGATCTGGACTGATGCATTGGCAATTTGGATCAGGAGCACCGGTGGTTTTCAGGGTGGTTTTCTTACCCTCGGTCAACAAGGCTGGGGTTATTCATGGATTCTTCACATCAAAGTGGCTCAAGAAGCTTTCTTACTTTCTCTGTTGTTATTTGGGGTGTTTGTCCAGACTGCACATGAAGAGATGGGTCGGGAATAGTGTTGGCTATGATACGTTTGAACAAATCCTGCGGTGTGTTTGAGCAGAGACAATTGCATCACTTGATGAATTGTCGGCTGGGCTAGGTAGATTGACAATCACCACCTCCCCCCCCCCCCCCCCCCCCCCCCCCCCCCCCCCCCAGGGAATGTTCGCGACCTAAATGATGTCTCATTTTAATTAAAAATTAAAAAGTACAGATTTTGTTGAGAAATTAGTAAAACACGCCACTTTCTTTTGGTTGTCCAATTTTGTTTACTTTTTTCCTTTGAATTTTTTCATTTTCTAATTTTTTTTCTAAACTTATGAATTATTACCAAGGTGTAAATATTGGAAAACATTTCACCGGTTTTAAATTATTTCGAAGAATATTTTTTTTTCCAAACTTACTAAGTGTCACCCAGGCTAGGTATGAAAAGTGAAAAAACATTTTCCTGGTTTGGAATTTTTCAGTTGAACAAAGCGGTGGCAAAAATTGTTGATATAAGAAAAAAACACATCCATGCAATACTATGGACCAGCGGCGTGACTAGTAGTGCTGGGAGAGTAGTGGATTTTGCTACTAGTACTTGCAAGGAAATTACTTGCAGGTAGTTAACGGATTTCTCATATGAGCAGAAAGACTGGTACACTTAGTACATGTACAACATAAAGCGATACAGTGACAAGCTATTGTTTAGCAGGGAGATAACGTTTGTTTATGTAATGTTTTGGGTCATTAATACCTTGCATTTATTTGTTGGGAGTGAAATCCTGGGTAAGTTAGATCAAATGATTCCTTGATTGTTAGCTTCATTGATAACATGCAGACAAAAGACAACTTTAGTGCAGAAACTGCAAAGTACTGGTATAGTTACTTGTTGTCTAAAGCCGTGTTCGCACTGGATAAACATTTTGGGTAATTTGACCATGACGCCGGGTAACATTCCGATGGATTGATCTTCCCACAGTCCGCACTTGGATTTAATTGACGCGGGTAGAATTGCCGAGATGATGGGTAAACTAACCGAGCTGGCTCCAAAACAATAAAGAGGGCGCCCTGCGTGACCTATGACCGCGACTTGACGACCGGATCGTCTGTTCCCGATTGCTCTCAACATTATTTTCTTACATAATGGGTGATGGAAGATTTAACCGAGACGTCCCGTCCGCACTGGATTTCTGGCTCGGTTAAATCTTCCTGGTCAATCTTCCTGGGCACCTTTTGCTCGGTTAAACTACCCACGCGGCGTGGGTTAGTTAGCTGTGAGGAAAGTTACCCAGGCTGTTCGCACTGGACTTGAAATGGGCAAGTTACCCATTGGCTCGGTTAGTTTGCCCAAATTAAGTCCAGTGCAGACAGGGCTTTTGTCAACCCTGTACAAACAAAATGCTACTCACGAGTACCTGTTCTACTCAGTAGATACAAAATCACGAGTAATGAAATGAGTAGCACAAACTGCTCACGCGTACTTGAGTACTCGAATTACTCGCCCAGCAGTAATAACTAGGGTTGAATTTGTGGTGGTAGGGGGGGGGGGGGGGATACCTGGGGTGCACCAGTTTGTCAAGGAGGCAACTGATAATTGTTTGTGTACAATTTGAAATCTCAAATGGGAAAGGGATGAACATTAATTTCAAACTTTTGAATGAAAACATGCAAATGCCTCCAGATTTGTATATTTTTTAGGAGGATACACCATTTGCAGATATGGAAAAAAATTACTCCCGAATTATTAAGAAATATCTTACTCATTTGAAAGTAAATAATGATTCTAGGCATCCAGCAAAATGATTGCGCTAGATATCCTGTAATTAATTGTTCCGAAAAGTAGAATTTTATAAAGACAAATTCGTGATCGCCGGACGGCGTTAGCGAAAAAACAAAGATAACATAAGAATAACTGCTCGACGCCGGTTGAAAACAAACGCCGTTTTCCGTGTTTTTCTCCGCAACCATGATTGAAAAACTTCGGACAGGTCAGTTAAATGATATTTACTATCAAATACAACCCCCAAAATTTACCCATTTATGACAATTCAAGCAATTACCAATGGTGTATACTACCTTTAATGTAAGATTACGAGTGTGCATGTACATAATTTGAATATATTGGTACGGTTCTCTACTTAACAAATAATCACTTGGCACTATTCATTATTTTTTTGTTCCCCTCGCTTTATAACAATTATGTAGGCCTACAAGATTCCTATTTATTCAATAAAATATCAATATTTGACTATTTTAAAATGTTGCGGAGTATCACTGTTGTATTGTACCACTGTTGTGTTCAGCTCAGCAGTTTATGAAACATCGCGTACCAAGTTATTGAAGAAGTAGTGACCCATGCAGTCTCCACCCAATCTTCAGTAACGTTCATCGTATGTGTCTTTTCTTGGTACTTCCCACCCTTGACGGTGACATTTTGTCCTTGACGACAAAATTTACCATGCCTTCAAAAACAACACGGACAATATTGACTGACTTTATACACACAACATGATTGAAAACTTGAGCAATATTAGCGCTAAAATTCAAGAGAGGAAATCAAAGACAGAGCTCGGTGTTTTTGAGACAGTCTTTGGTCCCCTGAAGAATGTCCTACCAACAGCGGGCCTTCCAATTAAGTTTGCCCGTGCGGCACCCGGTGCGGGGGCACGAAGAAAGACGGCGATATGCTTCCCCACATTGTCTAATTTTCGGCGGTACTCCGTTTTGTTTGCCGTGTTGTAATTTTCCAAAAAGCATATTTGATCGAAATATCTCTGCGATCGCGGGGCCCTCTGAATTAGGACGTAACGCGGCCCTGTGTAAATTTGGCATTTCAGTTTGCCACGGCGGGAAAAATCCATAGAGCGGGCAGCGCGCGGAGGTCGTACGGGGGTCGAGACGGGATAGGCCCGCATGATGGATGCGTGTGCGTGCTGTTGGGTCGGTTATGCCTAGTAAACGGTGTGTGCAAGCATTCCGTGTGTTTCCCCTGCATGGGCATGCATTCTCTGTAACTATATTTTTTAAGCGATATTTTGAACTGAAATCCCCGCGATGATTTCATGTTTTGGATTGTTTACTTACCCTATTTTTAAAGGTCTGGTTGAAACTAGAAAGACAAGCGGTACAAAACATGTTGTTTACATCTGACACGGCTGACATTTTGGAAAACATATTTCCAGCCGTATATTGAAAATTCCTTCATGTGTGTGGTACCATAAACAAAATCGGTGAACTGGTTTGCGACTGGAATCGAGTCATTTTGAACCCCGAAATCAAGCTGGATAATGTTTTAGTTTTACAGAGGTAATAATGCTGTTACGCCACGAGCGCCATTATTGTTGGGAACGCATTACTATTTTTATAAATTATAGTCAAAATTGCAAAATGTGTTCTATAATAACCGTTACCCATCCTGTGCTAGAAGACTTATTTTGGGAAATACCCCCCCCCCAAAAAAAAAAAAAAAAAATTAAAAAAAAAATTGCAAATTGTTCTTATTGTTCAAATTGTCTTTTACAGCAAATTGACCTCCTGTAGGCTATACAGTGGATTACATTGATAATCCAGTGGGTTGGTTGACTTGAATATAAGCTTTCAACCGAGGAATTTGTTGTCGGCAAAGAAATAAGCATGCAGTCGAAACCTTGAAAGGAAATTATGATCCGATTGTTGGTATAAAGTTGTGTTCGAAGTGATTGTGTGCCCTTAGGCAAGGCACTGTGTCACTCATTGCTTCTCTCCACCCAGGAGTAAATGGGTACCTGTGAGGGCAGAGATGGTTGTTATTAGCTGCTTTGCGCCGAAATGGCAGCATCGACCTGTATACATGTACTCCCCAGGGAGCTGAGATGGTATTGGGAATGTTTCGTGGGCCCAATGACCGGGGTAATAATATGAATCGCTTTGGTACTGTTTGTGATAAAGCGTTATATAAGCACCGATTATTTTTATTGTCATATCTAAGCTGCGTGCCATTTATTTCTTCTGGTGTAAGTACTAAAAACAGACGTATAAAGACAGCTGTTGGTATGAACCAACAGTTTGCTGGTCCGTACTAATTGCTCATTTCTCTTTCTCAGCAGTTTTCTGAAGAAGCCTCTTAATAGTCTAAAAAATGAAGCGTAAAATAAACACCCTCGGCTTCCCCGATTTCTGTAATGAACTTGATTTCATTTGACGTGGCGCGCGATGCTAATGGCGCGCTCTTATCTTCCAACCACCAACAAAAAGCTAGCGGCGCGAGAGGAAATAAAACTGGCCCGCGAAAATTTCCATCACTTTCAATTAGCGCGAACGATTCGCAGAGATTAGCCGGGGAAATTCAATTAATCCAGGCCATCGCAAGCTGTCTACGATTACGGGGTGGTATCAGGCAAGTTTACGGAGAAGATAGAAATAGATTGGCGTTAAAAGCATCGACTACCAATGTCGCCCCGCGAACGAAAAAATAGAGGTACATGGGTAAAATGACGAGATGTGCTGTAGAGGTACGAGGAGTAAGTGGGCTGGGAAAGGCGGTAGTAGCTTCGCCCAGGCGAGGGCTAATCAAACGCTCCGTTGGGACCCGTCTGATGGGACGATCTCCCCCGTACTAAGAGCATCCCACGGGGCACACTGCTCATATTTCCCCCGGTCCAGTTGCTTGTATAGACTGTTGGTATCACGGTAATCAAACTATTCCGCCTATACTTATACCTTGCTTTGTTTTGGGAGTCTTGGCTTTTGTATCAAGTGTAAAACACCTATTGGCGGTGGTCGGCTCAAGTGTACCTGACTTAAAGAGACAATCTGGCCCCTTAAATGTCTTTGAAATCGATGGCAGGGGGCTCGGGGCCACCATAAAGACTTGTGCCTCTAATGCGTCGGTTCATTATTTAGTGGCTTAATTGTTTCATTGCTATATAAAACGGCGCTGTTTGATTATAATGCAGGCGATGTACCTATGAACAATGTACCTATGGGTAAAATCCAGTCTTGGCAATACCCTGGAACGCCGTTATAACGAACATCACGGGATCCACAGATGTTGTTCGGTATAGCGATTTTCAACCGCCGTTCATCAGATGCAAGGACTTTGAACGACTTTGAACAGGCGCCGCCTGTACCATTGAATCATGTAATTATATACATATTATATACAACCTTATTCATCACACCGAATTCCGAACAAAAACGTTGACTTTTCCCTTCTATTCATTATGCTTAGACACAAAAATCGGGAGCAAAGGATGGTGGGTTTTGTTAATCCGTTGACTTCTTTTTCAACAACGTTTGGTATTTGTGTACACAATAATCGGAGCCAAGGATGGTGTTCGGGAAAGCCGAATGTTCGGTATAGCGGCGTTCTACCTCGGACTGTGTAAGTATCGACTGAGGCTATAAGTCAGGCACTCCGTGCATGACGTCACTTGCTCACATCCATGCCCACATACGAATTATAGGTGCCTTGTAAATTAGACTCTGCTCCAGCCGTTCCAGTATTGTAGACAATATCAACATTTTAAACAAAACGAACATATGACATATGCGATAGTCTGGTGGATAATGTACATGTCTCGATATCCATAGGTTGTGGGTTCGAATCCTAGTGTTGCTTCCTTCCTTGGGTTTAAAAAAAAGTTAATTTGGGTGAATTATACACCTAAATAATCTCATCTAGATAGGGTCTAATAGAAAAAGGTATAAAAGTCGTGCATACGAAAAATTAGGGACTGTAACCATTTATTTTGTACATGCGGTACGCCCATGTGTTTTAGTGTTCTTATCTCGGGGCGTCTGTGATTGGGTTTTCGATGCAGCCAGTTCTACGTTGTGACGTCATGCACGGAGTGCCTGGCTTACAGCCTCAATCGTAAGTCTCGCGCATAATAAAGGTCACAATTGAACTTCCGGGCACGTTCGAGCCGCCGGCCATAGGACTTTTACGTAAGGTTGATTTGGTTATAATACTTTGGGTTATTGTACCATGAAATGGATATAGGAACATTTTTTTGAAGGAAAATGATATGCCAAGAACTCCCGATTCGGTTGAGTAGGTTTGATTCCAGCGCCATTTGTATTTGTATTATCACAGTCGGTGATCAATAACCTCTGATCTTGGTTCACAAAAATGTCCCTGAAATCAAAACTACTGAACCGAATCGGGAGTTTTAGTATCAAGATTTTCGCCCTATGGTTTAGGTTTCTGGATATTGGAAGTATATTGGTTAGGGTTTCTTTACCATCCTGTATAGGACCACTGGTGTAAAATTGTACACCAGAAGTCAAAAGCCAAGTTTCCAGGTTTAACTTTGCATTAGTTTGAGATAGTTTGCGTTATCGGCGACGCTTCCGCGTGAAACGTTTCAATTTGTCTATACGTACGTAGAAGTGTGGGTAATGTTTGTGTTTCACTTTGCGTTTCTTTACGTCGATATGGAAACTAGGCTTTAGATACCTTTGCGGTTAATGTACACCGCAGTGCAACAGGTGTTTAAAGGTAGGATACACCATTGGTAATTGCTTAATTATCATAAATGGGTAGATTGGGGGGTTTGTATTTTATAGTAAATACCGTTTAACTGAGCTGTCCGAAGTTTTACAGTCATTGATGCCTAGAAAAGCACGAAAAACAGCGTTTGTTTTCTGAACCGGCGTCGAGCAGTTATTATGTTATTTGTGGTTTTTTTGCAGTCGTCGTCTGGTGATCGCGAATTCATTTTATTAAATTATATTTTTCGGAATAACTACATAACTACAATCATTTTGCTGGGTGCCTAGATCATTATTTACTTTCAAATAAGTAAAATATTTCTTAATAATTAGGTAGTAAATATTTTCGATATCTGCAAATGGTGTATCCACCTTTAAGAATAGTTGATGCAGATTAATCATTTGTAGATTCCAATAAATGGAACCGACTTCCCAAGATAATTAATTAGTCCCTTCGGCCAAAGCGTTAACCTGTCATATTAGGGAGTTTGATCGGTTTCATGTTTTACGTTTCTGAACACGTGTTTATTATTATCCGTATCTTCTTGTCACATAAGTAATTGTCAGAGTTGAGGCTTCTCTATCGTAGCATTCCGTTTAGTAGAGGTAGGCTCTGATAATACAGTAATTTCCAAAACAAAAACAATCCTCTAATTGAGGGTCAATTTTACCGAACTGTGTGCTGTATGACTATAATTATAATCATTTTGTTTGCCATAAAGTAGAAACAAAATGCTTTCAAATGATACCTTTATGGCATTCCTCCAGCCATGATTCACCGAGCCCCAATCTTTTGAAAATGGTGTGTGAAAACCTATTTGCGACAGTTCCAGGTATTGATAGGGCTGTTTTCCAAACACCGACTTCGTCTTCGTCCCGGACTTCATTCATGCAGTTTAGCAATGGGCTGGAGCCGGAGACGGAGCCGAAACCAACTAGGTTTGGAAAACAGCCTATAGGCAGGCCTAGTCTTGCTCCAAAACTTGGTTTTATTTTTGGTTTCAGGGCGCGCCGTCCGTCTATGCCGTTCAATCATCGATACTCCGAAAACGGGAGTGTTGATGATTCAACTGCATAGACGGACAGCGTGCCTCGGAACAAAATGAAAAACCCAGTCTTGGAGCAAGACTATAGGCCATGCTTGAATGTGATCCTAATGGAAGGAACTGTCGCAAATGGGTTTTTACACACCAATTCCAAAACAATGGTGAGGCTAGCTCGGTGAGGCTAGGCATGACTGTAGATATGCCATCAAGGTATCATTTGAAAGCATTTTGCCCCCATACATACAATTGCGCTCGCTTGCGGTTGGTGGGAATTGACCATGCATGCTGATTATTCAGTTGTCGTGCAACGGCTTGTCCGTTTGCACGAAACGCAAATAAAGGTCACTAGTGCATTGTTTAGAATTTCATATGTGAAGGACCTGACAACAAACACAATATAAACTTTAAAAAAATATAAATTTCCCGAAATTACCCACAATTGAGGTAATTTTGCACCAACGTTGGGTTAATAACATTGTCCAACGTGCTTCAATGTTTTACCAAATTGTATAGGCCAATCGCCACTGCACAAGATTGTTGACATGTGAATTGAAACTTTGGGATGAGCCTATAGACGATGTGCCCTCTGACGTCACGTGTTTACATCTGTATTCAAATGTGCCCGGCAGTGATGCGCACCCATCATGTTTTACATAAAATTTGCTTAAAGACTGACGTCGCAGGTCAGATCGCCTTTGAATTATGTGACCTCTGATGTCATCTCTTAACCAAATTTATGTAAAACATGATTCGTGCGCATATTGACGGGCACATTTGAATACAGATGTAAACAGAGGCACATCATCTATACGAAGATCAAAATAATGGTTACCTCTCGTATAATTTCCCCTCCTCTCGACCCCTTATCCGTTCGATCATTTTGTCCCATTTTCACTATAACTTGGAGAATTAAAGGTATAGTATACACCATTTGCAAACATAAAAAACTACATAATTATTATGAAATTCCTTTTGTCTGTGAGTGAATAACAGTCGAGCATCCGGTGAAATCGCAGCACCTTTTCAAGAAAAATTGATTTCTGTATCAGTTCCCAACGATTGCCGGCCGGCAATCGTTGGAAGAACCTGACTTTTTTTCAAACACTGCCCAAAATTTATTAAATTTAGTTAGTCCCCATTCTACTTTTACACTACCGTGAAGGATGCAAGTCAACTAGTCTGGTTTCCCAACCTGATAATTGCCCTGACGTCTACACTCTAAAAAATGTATTAAGCGAGTAAACACTTTTGTTGCTACATGTATTTGTAAACATGTTTAGAAGCTAAACGCACGCATGTGTCTAATTCCTAAACATCAACGTTCAATGGCTAAACACAATCCGTCCTCATGATAAACATGTATGGTAGGTACAAAAGTAATAACAAGAAAGTGTTTAGAAACGTTTTTGCAGTGTATCAATTGCTCAGTTTTGTCTGAAGGAAGTCAAGGAACCAGATTACAGAAACAGCCTAAACGTTCTTCGGTTCTTTTCAGCATCTATGGACACAAAACTTGAAAAACAGGTCAGCGTGACGTCACAATAGTTGCTATAAGTATGAATCTAGGGGATTTTCGAAAATTACAGCAAAAGCTAAATGGTGTATACTACCTTTAAAAGCCTAAAAAATATACAGAACAAAAAACACTGCGCGCCTTCCCATCGCCGCACTGCAAATGCACCAAGAAAAACACCTTTTCTTCCCGCGGGTTTGCTAGATGAGCCGAGGCTCTCTATGAAAAAGACAGCCACTTACACCACTTTGCGCGGGAAAACGCACCAAATCGCTGTCCATGTATAGATTTCCAAAACCGGATTTCCTTTTCATCGCCTCGGAAAAATAATACTCTGAAAGAAAAAAAAAATCATTTTCCACGGGGCTGGTTAGTCGATGAAAACCTGAGCTTGTCGGTCGCTCCGTCTGTACTTGAACTGGAAAAAAATGCTCTGTCGATTTTTATCGCATCCCTACGTCGATACTTGGTTTTAGATTTCCCAACCACGCGACAGACAGAGGGAGAGAGTGGATGACAAGGCATGAGGAAAGGACAGAACGGGTTGTTCAGGGGATGGAACAAAATAAAAGAAAGATCACTAATGTCGAGATGATAGCGGGAGTAGTAGGTATATGAGAGGCCATGGTGCACCCCCACTCTAGTCAGCGCGAAGATTGTACGGCGTTGTCATCTAACTGGCTAGACTATGCGCGTATACCGTGAATTAAATCGATAGAAGAGGCAAGCTTTGAGTGCTTGCCTGCGCAAGAAAAGCAGCTACATCATGGCTAAAGTTGTTTCTCTTTATTTGCAGCGATCTTTTTTCACTCTTTCCCTTTCTCCTCGCCTTGCGACACTCGCCGTATCTCCCTCTTCATATGTCGGTATACCTTTCTCTCGGGTCGCACCCCCTACGCCCTTCACCACTTAAACACAGCGAGTCTCAAACACCGTCGAGTGTGAACTACACGTTTCGGGACAAAAGCCCCAGACGGCTTTAATACCAGGAGCTCTACGTGTAGAATGGCTCATTTTCGTGCGGTGTCATATCTGCGCATAATGCCAAAAGACGCATCATAGAAGAATGTTGTATTTCTATACCATGAGGTTGGGGAAATGATTAGAAGTTATTACACAGTTTAAAGGTAAACGTTGATATATTCGCAATTTGTGTTGAAAACATCTAAAAATGAAACTCATGTTCAAGCCAAATGTGTACCGGTATTCTTTTAATTCGAGAACCATAAATCTTGATGTTTATAATTTGTCGATTGCCGTTGTGTACTTATATGGAGTTTTCAAAACTTCGTCTTCGGCTTCGCCTCCAAATTCCAAATCACTGAGAAGCAAATCGAAATAGAATCAATCAGAAATATTCGAACTTGTTGGTTCATATCACCAGCATGTGGCTGGAATTCGCGAAGTTGGGAGCTTAAAATCTCCCTAAGCCAAAAGGACGATGAAGCCAGGGATTGTAAAATGCCCGTAGATACCGATATTTTTTTACCGTAAAGAACCGATCCTTGATCTTGCGAGTCTGGTGTCTTCAGGGTTCTCGAATACCACATTAATCGATTCTTCGGGTTGCCTCGGGGTAGATGCGATGGTGATACTGATAGGACATCTTGAGATGGTGGATATCGATCACTTTAACTTCTGAGGAATTACCAAACTAAACACAGGCATGAGGTATGAGCACGATTTTCGAAGACTCTATTATGTTGTAATTGTCGTCGTCGCACTTTTAGTTGAGTCTTTGCTGCCACACGCAGTTTATGATAAGCGTTTTGTAGTTTTCATGGAGTTTAATCTTTATGGTTACATCATGGCTGAAGTTGTTTCTCTTTATTTGCAGCAATCTGTTTTGTTCTCTCTCCCCTTCTTCCTTTCTCCTCGCCTTGCGACACTTGCCGTACCCCCTCTTTATCTGTCTGTATATCTTTCTATATTGTCATCGCAATTTTGGTTGCTTGATTCTATGATGCCACACGCCATGTTTTTTTTTTAGTTTGTGATTAGCTTTTTGTAGTTTTTATAGAGTTTATCCTGCCATAATCTACATGGACGTCGCAATAGTGATTCTGTCTTTAAAGGTAGTACAACATTTGCAAACATTAAAAAAAAAAATGATTTATTATGAGATACCTTACTTGACTGTAAGTGAATAACAGTCTCAAGCATCCTGTGAAATCACAACACCTGGTGTGACGTGGTTTTCAAGAAAAACGGGATTGTTTTTTTATCAATTTTAAATGATTGCTGACCGGCAATCGTTAGAAAAACCTGACTATTGCCAAACATTGTCCCAAATGTATAGTTAGTCCACAATTTAATACGGTTATACGCATTTTTGATTGGGTGCAAGCCAACTAGTCTGGTTTCCTAAAATGTGATAATTCAATTAATTATATAAATTGCCCTGTTCCGTCTAAGGGAAGTCAAGGAACCAGACTAAAAGAACAGGTTTTGTTTCTTGGTTTTCCAGAATGAACACAAAACTTTTAACAGGTCAGGTTCTGAGTTACTTGCATATACAGAAACCACAGAATAGCAGTTACGATTAAGACCCTGTTGGTTGTGTAATCATAGAGGGAGAAAAACAGAAATTGGGGTTTCATTTATCTAGGTTTGTTGCAAGCTTAGGCCGTGTCCGAAACGGGGTTCCAGAGCTACGGCTACGTCTATTGTCAGCCTGCTCACGTGTAATTGTAATGGGCGAACACCTAGATAATAGCCACAGACAAGAGATTCGGACGCGGCTTTAGTTGGTGTGTCGTGGTCTTGGTCGTTTGGCCGTGTCTTTTATCGTCGTGGTGCATGCACCCTAAAAACGGATTGGTAGATATGTGTCCAACTAATGAAATTGGTAACCAAAATAGTAGTCGAAATAACCAATGATATTGGTCATTCTAACAACAATATTGGTAAAAAAAACCACCAATATTTTGGTTAAAATTGATCAATATATTGGTTGGACACATATCTACCAATCAATTGTTGTTGTTTTTTCAACCAATCTGTTTTTAGGGTGTGGTTGTTGTCTATGAATAATTAATCGATAGCATATACTGGTTGGGGAAATCAGCTTTATGTACACTTTTTGCCATACAGTTCAGAATGGTCTTCAGTCCTTCCGTGGCATGTTGTCAGCAATATAGGGCTCTTGTGGGAACTGGCATTTGGCTAACGTAACAATGGGACACGTAGGCCCTACAAGTGACATGACTAGACGGGCTGAATCGTACCTAATATCTACTTTCAGTTATTTGCCGCCCCCTGCCCGTGATAATTCACCTGTGGTAACCGTAAATCTCAGAATTGCAGCTGGGAATGACTTCCTAACGTCGCCACACAAAAACGTGTTTTTTTATGTAAAGCACGTTAATAGTAGAGGGAGGTAGAGCCGTGTTTGGGGAGTGAATTCGCTTTTTATTTAGGGTATCGGATTGAGAGAGATGTTTGTGATAAAATCGCTTCCTCCTACGAAACCTCATTTTCCATTTTGCTAAATCACATGTCAGTGTTTCGACACAGTGACGGTGTGTGCACAAGATAACAGTGCAGGGATTGGTGAGGTATATTTGGAGGCTGTTTGTCTCCGCATATATATCAGTTTCTCCTATATACACACACATACCCAATTTCAAGTTCTCTGGTAGAAATTGGGTTTACTCGGCCGCGCAAGGCAAGTAGACATACACTGATAGTGTCTACAAGCATAGATCGACAGTGGTACGGCATGCTTTTATAACACGGCCAACAAAATCCATCCGCGCGGTGTCTTGTTTACGGGCTCAGCAGAATCTGTGTACAAGTCGTGTGTGTTCACCGGTCGCTAACAGATGTCAGTACACACCTCTAGGCGAAAGCTGGACTCGATGAAAAAGGCTGCAGAATGACTGAAAAGACCCAAGGAGCCCAGACCCTATAGTCTACATCGCCCGCCCGTCTCTCGGTTTTCAGACCCGCATGTTTTGCTTAGCCGCTGGGGCCTCGACCATTAAATGCCGTTTGGTCCCCATTCAGTGCGCATTACTCCGTTCAGGATGCGGCCCGATTGTTTGTGCCATGGCAGTGCCTGGCTTTCCCTATTTTTTGTTGTTACCCCTGATCACTTTCAACCCTTGCATCGCTCGCCTCGGCTCCTCTTCCCTTTCCCCCTATATACTTTCTCCACTTCGGTCTTTTCTCCCTGCCTCGCTTTTAAAGCAATAACATATTTTGTTCTTGAGAAAGAAATGGAATTTATTCCAACCTCTCCTATGCATCATGAACCCCCACTTCTGTTTCCTTGCAAGGGGAATTCTGTGGATGCATGGACAGCAGCGAGTCTGTTACACGTGTCTTTTTTTTTTGGCAGGCTGATGGGGGCTTGGATGCGGGGTAGATCCACTCTTTGTCCGGCGCACGTATGCTCCGACGCCTGCCCGACCCGCGGTCTCGGGCGGAGGTGCGGAGTCAAATTGCGCCCTAACAACCTAGACCTTTTATTCGCCCAATTTCTATGGGAAAACGGCCGCGCAAATCGCTCATATCCGTCTGTGTTTCACTCTATTGACATCTGTCAATCATCGTCAGTTTTTTCCTCTCCTTTTTTGTTGTTGTATGTGTGTAATATGTTTGTATGTGTATGTGGAAAAGTTGTCAATAGGCTCATCAAGCAGCATTGACCGTGACCCGACGCTGCAGTTAATTATGTATCCTTCAATATCATGGAGGGTACAAAATGATGATTATACCACCCAAAACCCGGACCCTGATATTGCTATAATAATTGAGATAAGGTCACATTCAGTCCAAGAAAATGCAAATGGATAATTACAAAAGGTTGTAGTGAAATAGCACTGCGTAAATCTATTGGATACTGTACAAAATATATATAATTTTGACACCCCGCGCGTTTAATTTAAGCGAGCATGGCTTCAGTAATATCCATTTTGTACCGTGCATAATAATTCTGTCAAAAGCGTAAATGGTTCCTGTTAGTATTCATAGGGTCTAGCTGAGTTGACAGCTCAACACTAGAACGCCCATCGGTAGGTTTAAATTGGCGCATATGGTCAACTGTCACAGTTTTAAAGGCTCATTTAGACTGAAATTTCTGCTAGCAATTATTGATCTTTTAAACAGTTTAGTTTTAAAACTGTTTGAACCACTCTAGACAGCATAGCCTCGGTGGTTGTTTTGGACATTGAGCCAATAGTTGCCATGAACAATTGCCTGTACGAATGAGCAGTGTTTAAATCTATTAACCCTGAACGGCTCTTTAAATTTCAGGCAATTCATCGAGGATTTTCGGCGTGGTACAGGAGTTATATAGCCCCATTTTTTCCAAACCAAATTTAAATTAATTTTGTGGATCCCTAGATGGCTGTGCATATAAAGATGAGCTATTTCTTTCTAAATTTCGACATGGATTTTAAGAAATTGTGCTTCTTGATGTACAAGATAAAGACGATCAAAATACAGGTTGTTTGGCAGGGACTAAAGTCCTTTAGCGCCCTCAATACATCGGTGGAGCTAGTGAATAGGCGCAGTTTTGAGCGAAAGTTGGCAGTCCTAATTCGTACAATCGAAATGCAAAACACCCATTGTGAAATTCTCAGTTAATATCAGGAGGGTTAACAATGTTGACTTGCAGCTGGGAATCGCAATAGTAAGATTTTATTTACTTTGGAAAATCGTCGAATGCACAGACTGAATTTACAGTCAACTTAAATTTAGTGTGACTAATGCGGTTTGTTAGGTGATTATACCCAATGTTGGTTAGTCTTTGTTAGCCCATCAGCTTGACTTAGGGGGAATAATACACATGTTTTGACTTGGCAAGTTGGCACCAGACCCCTTCCAGCAAACACTTTGTGTATGCTGACCGTGCGGCCGTAAGGGACAGAGGTATCAAAATGTTCAAGTTAACAACGACGAAAAACACACACACGGTCCCACTTTAACAAAGTGTACAAACCATGGCTTTTCAGAGTCTAATCGAACATGAAACCAACGTGGGCCATTGTAAGGGGGCCTTTTCAATAAAAGATCCGTGTTTGTATAGCGACTAATGAGGCGAACAAATTGATGACTGACTAAGCTTTTACCAAAATAAGCTTACATTGCTTGCCCTATGGCGCGTCGATCGGCCGAGAAAGTCGGTGGTTGGCGCTGGGCGCGGGCTGCACAATGCCCTCTCCCACACGAGGCTGGCTACTCCCAAACTCACGGTACTTGGTGATTGTTAGCTGCGACTCTCCACACTACAGCCTCTTAACCCGCGAGTTGAACTCAACCCTGGGCGAACCCGCTGCCGCCCCGGGTGAAGTTTTTACCCTTAGCTCAACCCTGTGTCATTTCACACTTGCTTTGTGCAAACTGAGCTTATTTTGATCAGTTACTTCCATTTTGAATCCAGGAAACGAGTTTCAACCCGGGTTGAAAATCTCAATCTCTGGTCTGGAGAATCCGGGTTGAAATCAATCTCGGGGTTGACGCAGGGTCGACGCAGGGTTGAAAATGTTCAAGTGTAAAACGCTGCATGTTTTCAACCCTGCGTCAACCCCAACATTTGTCTGGTGTGAAATATTATTAATAATATATAATTATAATATTTTGTGTGTCCTTGGTATAGAGTAACAGCCATATTAGGGGCTTGGTGGTCGACATCTATCTGTCCCTATACCAAACGGTACGATACAGGCACTGTGGCCATGGGCACTGGCAGTCGAACGGAGTCGGGCCTTAATGCATGGCAGTAATTTGTAGTGCGATTTGTTGGTGCGATTTGACTTTATAATTAATAATTCTATAGTTTTTGTTTAATGATTAATCGTATAAACTAAACAGTAAATTGACAGATCTATCACATATTCTGTTTTCGTATACGTCAACCAACAAGAAATAATAACAAAAAAGGCTCAGACAAAGTAACACAATAAAATCCTGCCGACCAATCGGTTGGTCGGTTAGTTGCAACCATGGACCCACCAACAATCTACTACATGTATAAGTTGCCGGCAGTGTGACATGATAACAAATGATATTTCAAGCACCTCCCCAGTCAATGCATTGGTATACACTTCACACTGTCTGTAGTCAGGCAGATTGCCGTAAACATTATTTGATCAAAATGATAAAAGCATGAAATTTGGCGCACAGTCATAATGTGCATGAAAAAGATATTTCACTCTCGCAGATTTGTCTATTGACAAAAATATATGAACACGAAATTTTCAACATTTTTAAAATGCCGCCATTGCACGCTATTGTATATACCTATATTGTTGAAGGTCAAATTTGCGATGGCCCTATAGCCAGATATCTTTCTCACGGGTCACTATGAATGTGTGCCAAATCTCATTCTGTTATCATCAAGTGAACAATCGTCATAGTGTGCACCGATCTGTCCGACCACTCCAGTGAATGGTAAAACAACACCTTGCCCCTTTTTTGAATGGAATCAGACAAGAATTCATTCCCTCTAATAAAATCGAAGACAAACCACACGCATAATCCGCCCCCCCCCCCAAAAAAAAAGCATCAGTTTTGTCCAAGGTCCCCCCCAAAAAAAAAAAACACATCAGTTTTGTCGGGGGGGGGGGGGGGGGGGGGGGGGGGGGGCGGGGGGGTATTGTTGTTTGGAGCGTTATAAGAAAGCAACCGCTAACCCAATTCCACAGCGGGTGACAAGTTTTGATTTCCAAGGGACTTAGTCGCGCCAACTCGTAACGGCAGGTGAGGTGCGAACCCGGTTGTCGCACTACGCCAAAACAGGGCTGGCCGGTCTTTGTCTTTTCCATCAATACATCATATCACGTGGCTATAGCTGCTGTTGAACTGGGTGTGTTTGTTTTCAGGGGGTCAAGTTCAAATTACGAGAGTTACGGAAACGGGACCTTCTTTGGATATGGTTATATACTAATAACAATCCGATTAAAATTAAAAAGTGTGAAATACATTATTTAAAGGATAATCATTGCCTTTGGCGATGATGGGCTTACATTCGGTATAACAGTTGTCGGTGTCAAGTAATGAATTATGCCAATAACCATTTGCGCGTGACCCCGAGTTAAATTTGAATAATATCTGGTACACTGACTTGTTCACCCAGCTTGGCACAGTTCAACTTTAAATTCTCCAGACCAAAGACACTGTTGCTATATCACGTGATTTCGGGGCAAGCTTTTGCATAGTTACGTAAGAGACGCTCAGCACCAATACAATGTTTACAATGGGTGAGAATGGCAAAAAGACACCAGACCATTCCAGAGCTGGGGGTTGCTAGCGTATGACGCGTAAGGCTTGCCCCGAATCACGTGATATAGCAACAGCGTCTTAGGTCTGGAGAATTTAAAGTTAAACTGTGCCAAGCTGTGTGAACAAGTCAGTGTACCAGATATTATTTAAATTTAACTCGGGGTCACGCGCAAATGGCTTATTACTTGAAACGCATTTTATATTACACAAGTTCGGAATTATTTGGATCATAGTGAGGCTGACTGTGTGACCTTTAAGCTGCTGACATCATTGGCCAATTTCGTGGAGCTGCGAAGCACAACAATTTGCATACATAGCACATACAAAAACTTTGCTCGGTAAAAACAGGTTTCCAGCCAAAACTCCATGTACTTTTCTAAGCAGAGCAAAAACTGGCTTAATAGCGGTCACAAACAAACCTGAACATTTGGTTTGTAACTCTGTATATCTTAGGGAACAATGTTCATGCTGAGCACATTTTTGTGCTTAGCTCCATAAAATTGGCCCCCGAATAGCAATAATACTCTGTCTGGTACAATGTATGATATGGAATGTATTGAATGCTGACGTGGATAA
Source organism: Crossaster papposus (assembly GCA_037893245.1). NCBI lineage: Eukaryota > Metazoa > Echinodermata > Asteroidea > Velatida > Solasteridae > Crossaster > Crossaster papposus. Next base: position 1,052,566 of record JBAIAA010000487.1, on the reverse strand, counting down.
TTTTCTCCAACGACGTCGTGAGTTCAGAAGTAAATAGGCCAAAAATCCGTCCGCCGAGCATATATGATTTTGTGTATTCACTCAAATTGTGCTATATTATTAGAGAGTTCTCAGAGCCCGGACCCGAGGGTTTCCAATTTTGAGTAGTTGTGATACTTGGGCCCGAAAGTGGCGCTATTTAACCAGTTTATGGAGGGATACTTTTTTCACAATGGATTTTGTTGGGTTAGAGTTTTCCCAAAAAGTCATCGGTCAACCAACCAAAAATTGAAAAGAAAATGAAAGATGACATGTTGATCATTATTTTTCTACGGAGCCTGAACACTGAAGTATGTTTAATAGATTTCAAAAATATTATATAATGGGCATTCAGCACTATAGTGTGTCTATTAGCCTCTGTCATGAAATGACAAAAATCAACCGAAGAGGGCGTTTTGAGGAAATTTGTCAATATGGCTTCCGAGCTCGCGCGTAAAACTAACGTAAGTAGCTATACCATGGAGGAAAGACAATAGATAGTTAGTGAATTGCGGGGAAATACTTAATAAAAAATGGCCAATCATAAAACTAGATTTTCTTTCCTGCACTTGAAAAGACCCGCCGTATATTTATGCTCCTTAGAAAACCGGTTAGGCCCAATTAACATTTAAACAAAACAAAAAATTCAGTGGCACTGAACTGAAGCTTTATTTGAAAGCCATATTTGAATGCCAAACAGTAAACAAATTCTGGGGCCAATTCATACAACTTGATACATGTACAAGCAATATTATTTTTGTATTTTTAATTATTTTTTTGACATCAAATATAAATTTGGGGTCTTTACACACAAGCACTTGGTTCACATTATTACTATATGGACGTTAAACCTCAACATTCCTAATCCTGCAATGTTAATTTAAAACCAGTTTAAATACTGTCACATTAAATGTACAGACGCCTGTGAAATCTAGTAATATTTTACCCTTTTATTTGACTGAAACCTGACATTAAAAGAACTTCGTAAATATTAAACTTGAATTTTTCAAGATTATTCAATTGCGCCACGACAATTAGGGAGCACTCGGTCGATTGTGTGCACAATTTCTGGACGCCACCGTTTTGGTGTTTTTTTTCGACTAAGCTTACACCTAAATTGTTAACAGAGGATAAATAGCAAGCATTAATAACATTAACATGGTAAAGGTACAATGAATTTGCAGTTTGTCAACAAAGAAGTATGGCAACATTGCATGAGGAAAGTCGGCCCAACATTAACTGTTTATAAACAATGTAAACGTCGAAGTACAGCTATAGCTCTCCCAAAGGTCGAGTTGTCTCAACGGGCGAGTTGTCTCAACGGGCGAGTTGTCTCAACGGTCGACTTGTCTGACATCTGCTAGCTACGCACGTACGTATATAGCGCAGCACGCTTTCACAAACTGACCATTTTTTCAGTCGCTGTTTCTTTCTCTTTCGTAATTTACGGTTTTGGATGACATTTAGCCTTATGCCTACGATTTATCCATTCGAAATAACCACAGCCTTTAGAGCTCCGTCGTAAGCCATAAAGTTCTGACATCGACGACACACGTGTTGCTGTTGGTAAGCGCCGCCATTTTGACAATTTTCCTCGCGTTGACCTTTTAGAAAGGTCATGACAGAGGCTAATGTGAATGTATTTGCTTGGTTGTACCAGAAGAGAATGAAGTGAGCGTCCATGAGTTAGGGTGAATATACCATGGACGCCAGATCTTCAGCAAACGGCGCGCGTGTTCCCCGAAGGACCTGATAGGGGAGATATCGACCGTTTTCGGTGAGCCAGGATCGTGAATTAAAAATTAAAATAGGAGCGTTGTCTGTCAGCCAGAGAGGGGGAAAGAGAAAAGAGAAACTGATGGGGTTTAGAAAAGTCGCACGTCAGCTTTCATGTCGTGACCTTCCGCTCACTGGCGTAGATTTCTTGGGGGTCGGGGGCCCGGGATGTAATCCCCTAAACACCCGAATAAAGAATGAGATATATATGACTAACAATGAGAAATATTCTTCCCCAATTGTTGGGGGACAACCCCCCCCCCCCCCCCCCCCCCCCCAATCTATCTAGAAATGTACGCCTATGCTTCCACTGCCAAATTTCTGACTATAATTATAGTCGGGAACTCTTTTTTAGCTGTACAGCTTTTAGGATGGTCGCCACACCAATAAGCGAGTTGATTTCAAACTACATACACAATTATGTGCATAATTATGACGGTTCTTTCGAGATAAACATATCATCGTGTGCGTGCAAAAGCATATAGTGGGTACCAGCAGATTCACAGAAATCGTCGAAGTGACATTTTTCAAAAAATGTTTGGACGACAAAGTGTTTTTAGGTGTCTTGTGTGTCCAGACTTTTGTTCAAATAAAAGTACCCATCGTCCTTTCAATTAGCCTACACGAAAAATTGCACATAAATGCAGATTTGGGTACCACGTCCCATAGGCTATATCCCTGTGCATTTATTTGCCGCGTTTATCCAAAGAGAAACATTGTCGCAACCTGTTGTGCACACAATGCGCGGTTGGAATACTACAATTTCTGGTGTGACACCATGACAAATCAGCAATCGTAACAGTTGTTTGAGTTTCTTGTTATCTCAGAGTTTTCAGAGCAATTAAAACAGCATTTGAATTATTCCGCGTTGCATTTGGAAATGTCGCAGGCAGGGTGATGGTTGAAGGCCTATACAGAAGGGGAGAGGCGAGGTGCCCTCACCCTCCCCTAACTTTCTAGGCCTTTTGGCTAGGAATCATCCTTAATCCTGCAAAATCCCCAAATTGCCGCCATGTACAAATTGAATTCATCCTCAATCCTCCAAAATAATCCGTTATTTCTTGAATTTGTTTAGTGGAGAGGTAACCATTGCCTCAATCCTCCTCTGCGTTGTTATTCGAACTGATTATTAAAAACCTATTTTTAAATACACACAGGCGTAATACAGCTATTGTGATAGATTTTTGTTTGTTCAATATTTCAGTATAGAATAGACGATGTGCCTCTGTTTACATCTGTATTCAAATGTGCCCGTCAATATGCGCACGCATCATGTTTTACATAAATTTGGTTAAGAGATGACATAAGAGGTCACATAATTCAAAGGCGATCTGACCTGCGACGTCACTCTTTAAGCAAATTTTATGTAAAACACGATGGGTGCGCACCACTGCCGGGCACATTTGAATACAGATATAAACACGTGACGTCAGAGGGCACATCGTCTATACGGATTGACATTACGTTCAATATATTTTCCAATTACAGGCTGAAAATTAAAGATCTTAGTATCGACTCCTATAGTCGATTCAGCTCATAATGTGTTTTTATTGACCACTGATACAACTTTGGATTAATAATGCAAAAGGGAAGAATCGATTACACAATGTATTAACAAACAGCAATCAGTTAGGTTGCATCAATGATAATCAGTGACGGGACTTTTGAAAACTCACGACAAAACAAAATGTGCAAAACACTACATTTTTTGTGTTTCTCCGATCTTTTATTTCAAATCTGAAAAACTGAACTATTTGTGAAAGACTTTACAAACCTTCGGAAATGCCTGACGTGGTAGAAGAATGACCGGGGGATTTATATATAGACTCGCTTAACACCTTTTACCTGGTAATTATACAGGGTGGCCTACACACACAAAATCGACAAGCACGCCTCCGAAGCCAAAACTACCTATACCAATGGATGGAGAATCCTTCTAAAAGAAAAATTATAACAAGAAATCCTCATTTTGTCCAGTAGTTTTAAATCCAGACCCTATCTTTGTATATCTTTTTCTTTCAGACAGACTCATTGTCCGTTATACTGTACCTATTTTAGCCTTAGTCACTGTAACGAAAGCACGCTTTGTCCGTTTTGGGGCCAACCTCTATATCCATAAATTCACTGTGTTTACAAATGTATATACATTTGAAAATACATACTTTAACCAGAAGAAAAGCCAGTGACATTTTATGTGACATATATATATAATTAGTTGATAATTTCACATATAAATATACATGTGTTGATAGAGACTCGCATTATAATCGTATTTCCTTAATTGTGTGACTTTGTTTTGAGGGAATTTTGTTATCTCTCAGTATAACTTCGATCCGAAACCAATAATTCACATCAGTATAACATGGAGATGTTTTTTTTTTACAAAGAAGCCCTTTCAACTGATTATGTCTGTGATAATAATGTCACTTGCTTTTATTTTATTTATAACGACGAGGTACGTTAAAGGAAGGATTGGGTGAGATATTAAATGTGTCCCGGTCGTAAAAGCGGCCGGTTAATCGACGGGTCAACCACGTTAATGCGATGAGCCACCTACGTTTCTAGACCTACAACTATACAACTAATGGGGGAACCGAACAAAACAGAATGGACCTATTGCCCGTCAAGTCGACGCGGAAAGAAGCTTTCAACAGTCGCAGTCTGTGAACAAATATCACGGGGTTACAGGGCTCGATGAGTGGCAGGCGAGGTAGATGAGGGATGGAGGCAAACAGGGTGAGAGATGAGCGAGAGGGAGTGGGGATTTGTGATATCCGTGATGAGTGTGGTAGCCAGAGACGAGGCGAATGGGGTTAGAGATGGGGTGGGAATTGGTGTTGGGAGTAGTGATACCTGATTATACAGGGCATCTCTAAACAAAGTATACCATTTTTTAATTTATAATATCGCAAAACTACTGAATATTACAGACAAAAACAAAATATGTGGAAAGGGTAGAATGTCCTCTGTCCAATGGTATAACAAGCTTCGTGACAAGTTATATATTTGAGCGACAAAGCTCAGGCATGTTTTTGTTTACGACAAAATGTTTTCTGACCCCTTTCTTTGTTGTGGTACATTAACTTGCCTGACAAATTTAAGGTGCTGTGCCCTCCACATGGCCACCATTTCTGTTATTTTGTTATTGCATAGCTGGCATCTTCGTCTCATGTCTCTTACTGCCCGCCTTATCGTCCTAACTTGTCACAGTGCTGATTTCAGTGCCTTTCAGAACTGTCTTGTTTGTTCAGTCATCCATGACAATGACATAATGAACCGTATACCATTGGACAGAAGACATACCATTTCCAGAAACATTTGTTATTTGTCTGAAATAGTCGGTAGTTTTGCGATAATATGAATGAAAAAATGGAAGTATACTTTTTTTGACAACCTCTATAGCACAACCTGGTAAAGCATGGAATTTGACACGCAATAATTATAGTATGTCATGAATTATTAGTCATTGGGCCATCTCAGATTTGCCCTTTGAAAACATATATATAGGTAGAATAACATACAGTTTTAAAAATTTCAAAAATGGCTGCCATTGCATGCTATTATATCAAATTCTTTTCAAAGAAAATGAAAAAGAAGAAGAAGACAGTAACATACTGAAGCTGCAGTAAAAAAAATACTATATCGGTCAGCGATACTCTTGTCTTTATAACAAAAAAAGTTAAATGTGGTTTAAACATGATTAGTTTAAAATGGTTTTAATGCTCCAACTTGCAAGACTTCAACATCGGCCAATTTCATGGAGCTGCTCAGCACAAAAACAATGCTGAGCAGAAATATTGTTTGTGACTGGTAATCAGCTGGTTTTTAATATTGAACAGCTGGTTTTTGCGTAGAATGAAAAACACGTAAAGATTTGGCTGGTAACCTTTTTTTGCTTAGCAGGATTTGTTGTACTAAGCAGCTCCATAAAGTTTGCCTCGGCTATATAAATCGACGAGTCTGCACCTGATTTGCTCCTTTTACTCTATGCTGTTCGGTAGGCCTAGACTAAGCGGCCGCGGAAATTCATAAAGGGGGTGTACCACTGACCTCTACACCTGGACGGATCATTGTCCATATTCTGCTGTGCTAACACTTGAAGTCGGCGCGAACTGGAAGTGCAACATGGCGGACCCGAGACGTCACTGCTGTGAGCCAATGAAATGTCCAGGTGTAGAGGTCAGTGGATTTACTCTGTACATTTTGTATTTATAAACATTACGTAATACGTATCGTACCAACACCTGGACATTTCATTGGCTCACAGAGTGACGTCGTGGGTCCGCCATGTTGCACTTCTCCGCATGCCGACTTCAAAATGAAACAATGATGATCTGTCCATGTATAGAGGTCAGTGGGGTGTACCAGTTGACACGAGGGGGACCAGTTGACATTAGGGGGCGCTGTTTATGATACAATAATACACTACGGGGCGCTGTTCGTAACATGCCAATGTAGGTTTACATATAATGCAAACCTGCGCACTTACCCCACTTAATTTTTTTTTAAAATATTGAACAGCAGCTTTTTGCTTAAAATTAACAACATGAAGTTTTGGCGGGTAACCTGTTTTTGCTGAGCAAGATTTTGCGCAAGATGCATGTGTTAAGCTTCTTGAACTTACATGCCCCCATATTACTGGTACACTTACTCATATTTTGAACTTGTCATTAAGAAGTGGTCTCTATCCAGATGAGTGGAGACATGCCTCTGTTATTCTCATCCATAAGGGTGGAGACACGTGTTGCGTCAATAACTAACGGCCAATGTCCATCTTGCCGCTAGTTTTCAAAATCCTTGAAAGGGCAGTTCACAGTGCACTGTATTCATACCTCAGTGAGCACAATCTGATTCCTGACTGCCAATCTGGTTTGAGACCACTACATTCGACGGAGACCACTTTACATAATTAATAATTGTCTTTATGCCATAGATGATGAAAAAATGACTTTATTAGGGCCTTCGATTCTATCAATCATTAGTATCCTCTTGGAGAAACATTTTTCTACTCATTGGCGCATTGGTGACTGAGTTGAAGTGACTTGGGGCGATGAAGGCGAGTACGGATGATGATCCTGGCATTATCAAAATGCCTAACTTTTCTAAACTTTAGGTTTGTTTTGTACTGCAATAAAACCAGCGTGGACCATGAGGCAATTCATTAACGGATACACAGGAGCCGGTCTGGCTTTAAGCAAACGGGGTTTGATATTTTGTGCATATTGGGGGGGGGGGGGGGGGGGGGGGGGGGGGGGGGGGGGGGAGTCCGGGGGCATGCCCTTTGAACATTTTGAAATCTTCAATGCTTCGGCCTACATTCTAAGGCAATATAGGGTGGATCTGTTAGCCTGCTGTCTAGTTTTCTATCTATTATTGTGGCCGGATATTTGTAGTGTCATAACATTGGTCCATGGCTGAAAAGAAGGGGGGTTGCCGGCATGGTATAGGATGTGTCTGCAACATGACGTGAATTTGGTGTAAGTCAAAACCTAGTTTTCAAGAAGTTTTACGGTGCAAGCCCAAGGATGTATGCGCAACTCTGACGCTTGATGACTTATCTAAACATGGCAACAATTTAGCGTTTTGTCAAGGAAAAAAAAGCTTCAAAACTCCTGACTCATTCCGCCGGACTGCACTGTAAAAAGCAAACAGGCCTAATTCCGTGCCTAGCCTAGCTAATTAAATCACCATTGTTTTCAAGGACCCCCCTTGATTTGATTACAGAGTCCGTATAATAGCGTAGCTGTTTAGCGCGGTGCTCGGCAGACCCGACCGTCTTGAACGATCACAGAGCCCGAAGCTTCCCCGACTAATGCACGGTGAAGGCTTCCAGTGGAGTCGCATCATGCATTACCATCCTCTCGTGAAAAGAAGCGAGAGAAAAATGCCCTTAATCGCGCCGATTAAAAGCACCGCAGATAATAGCCTTTCCATGTCACATTACCCCCCTGCTATGTCGCATCTGTGACTCCCCACGGGATTCGAGATCTGTGACAGGCGCAGCTTGTCCTGAAGGCTGCGTCTGACCGTGTCTCTGCTTCTATCGTCCCGTCTATTGCACCGGGAGCGGCGTAGTTTGAACTATCCGTGTCCGACTGCTGCCGGTTCTTTACGTTTACTCGTTTACGTTATTCTACTCTTCTTTAAATTTGTTCGCGACCCGAGAACATATATACCCGATGTCCAGACAGAGTTGTCAGGGTATATATACATTTCGCGAGCGCTATGTGCCCGTGGAGTTCTAAACAAATGTAGTAATAGTATGCGATGGCAGTGCATATTTATAGATGTAAATTTGTGAAGCGTATAGCATCTATTGGAAGTCAGCTTTTAATGTACACAAATGTAATCAGTAAATGCACATAGATGGCTGTGTGCTCAATAAACACTTGTTTGGCGTTTTATCTGCCATTATAGGTATACATAACATGGGTGCACTTGAGAAAACAAGTTGTTACACAAACTTTGGCAGTCAAACAAAAAAACGCGCGACGTAATGCACAAACACACACCGATACGGGTGCTTCATGCAATTATTTACCAAACCGTCCAAAGAAAGAAAATATGAACTGTCGGCGATAGTACAAGCAATTAAAGTAAAGTATCGGACACCATGGAGTGGGTAGTGTTATGCCTGGCTGACCTGCGATGTCATATTTCTGTCACGGTGGATGCATGCCAATGCGAACTCACACCGCCAGTCTATCGCCGTGTCACAGGCGCATACCCCGTGAGCAATGTTACTGGTACCCGCTGATAGAGTCCCGCACAACAGCTTCCCCTGCGGCGTTCAGACTTTTTGAGAGACACCCCGTATCGGCAATCGACCCTGTAAAAATAACAACACAAATAAATAAAGCGGGAAATGAGAACACTTTTAAAGCCAACAATTTACCAAGTGACGGGTCGCCAGATGTTTTTTCTATTAAACTCCCCAACCGCTCACAATCAAACATTTCTATCACGGTTCAATCTTCAAATAAAATGAAAATCACAGTTTTTGTTTTCTCCTGAAGTGCAAGCCGGTCTATCATCAACACATCAGCCGTGTGAATCGGTGGTAACTTTAGCCAATTATGGTCCTTCCACTCCGGTTAACATATAGTCTGCTTCCAACATGCTTTAAATAAAAAGAATTGAGTACCCGTCAAAAATCGGGGCCAGCAAGCACAAAATTGTTTTAATGTCGTCCGACTACAAACGGAACCGCCGCGCGCTCATCACACGCAGCTAATCGGACCGATTGTTCTTTTTTTCCACCGGATTGACTCCATTCACATCCCCCGTCATGTGGGCCGTTTCGCCCGGTACAATGAGCAGACCGCGCCCGGCCGTCTGTGTGGAAACCTGCTTCTGACTTCGTACATATACACAAAACCCAACTTCTGTTCGTCCTGAAACACATTCAATATACCACGCTGCAATGACTTTTGAATGTTTAATATTTTACTCTGTCATGCCGTATATGAATATGATTTGGTGTTTCACCTGCCGATACCAGTTTTGTTTTCGTGAAAACACGGTGGCAAAAAGTTTCGATTCGAAAGAAGAAAAAACGCACAACAAAGACTCTGATCAATGGTCATGGCAAAAATGTATTTGACAACTAGAAAATGTTCCCATTCGGATTGTTGTACACATTCTAGCTCGTGACTATAGAACCTATACAGGGTGGCCCCAAAAAACAAAACAAGCACACCTCCACCTCCCAAAGCCAAAACTACCTATACCAATGAATGGAGAATCCTTCTAGACAAGCACACCTCCAGCTCCCAAAGCCAAAACTACCTATACCAATGGATGGACAATCCTTCTAGACAAGCACACCTCTACCACCCAAAGCCAAAATTACCTATACCAATGGATGGAGAATCCTTCTAGACAAACACACCTCCACTACCCAAAGCCAAAACTACCTATACCAATGGATGGTATATGGATGGTATGGATGAAGAACCCTTCTAGACAAGCACACCTCCACCACCCAAAGCCAAAACAACCTATACCAATGGATGGTATATGGATGGTATGGATGAAGAATCCTTCTAGGCAAGCACACCTCCACCACCCAAAGCCAAAACTACCTATACCAATGGATGGAGAAACCTTCTAGATAAGCACACCTCCACCACCCAAAGCCAAAACTACCTATACTAATGGATGGAGAATCCTTCTAGACAAGCACACCTCCACCACCCTCACCCAAAACTACCTTTACCAATGGATGGAGAATCCTTCGCACACCACCCAAAGCCAAAACTACCTATACCAATAGATGGAGAATCCTTCTAGACAAGCACACCTCCACCACCAAAGGCAAAACTACCTATACCAATGGATGGAGAAAAGCCAAAACTACCTATACCAACGGATGGAGAATCCTTCTAGACAAGCACACCTCCACCACCCAAAGCCAAAACTACCTATACCAACGGATGGAGAATCCATCTAGACAAGCACACCTCCACCACCTAAAGCCAAAACTACCTATACCAATGAATGGAGAATCCTTCTAGACAAGCACACCTCCACTTCCCAAAGCCAAAACTACCTATACCAATGGATGGAGAATCCTTCTAGACAAGCACACCTCCACCACCTAAAGCCAAAACTACCTATACCAATGGATTGAGAATCTTTTTAGAAGAATTTCTGATTTGGTCCAGTAGTTTCAGCTCCAGACCACAATTACTGTTATACCACCTTGGCCACAGTGCGGCGGAAGCACGCTTTGTACGTTTTGGGGGGACCACCACCCTCAGTCAGTATAAAAGTATAATGTTGATACCTCGCTCTTAAAATTAAAATGTTTCCTCCTAACTTTATTTTGTATGTTTTGTTTTAACAGACAACAACAAAACCACTCTATTCCGAGTTTGGGTGTTGGCAACTCCCTAAACATTCATGCTCTAAATAAGTTTTGCGCACAAATGAACCAGCACTGCGAGAGCCAAATTATAGTACCAGGCGGTAAAAACGTTTCAATTTTGTAAAGACATAATTAAGGAACTAAACATCGGCGGATCGTTGAAAGTCCATTACAAAGTAACTTTGAAAATAGAAAGAAGAACAAAGTTGAAGGGTACATTTTTCTTCGAACAAATACATTATGTTGTCTTTCCGGTATTACTTGAGGGGAAATTTACACCAAGGAAATTGTGCTACTACTGGTTTTTCAAAACTTCAAATATAAAAATATATATTGCAGGAATTCGCAATTTCTAAAAGTTCCCAGTTAAAAGAAGAAGGAGCTTTGAGTCATAAATTCCAGTGGTATAATTCAAGGTGATAAATCATTATCTCTTTTTTTCAAGGCAGCATACCAGAACATGTCAACGAGTTTGCCCATTTTGATCCCTGAACCCTCTGTTTTTACGGGAGGAGGCGAGGTCTTACCTTATCTGGCGGAACAAACAACCCAAAAAACAAGCCCGTTATCGGGTCGACCTACCCTCCTCTGTGCAAGCTAACAATAGGGTACAATGTACAAGTGCAGATTGGCCCGAGCCAATAATAGACATTGTCTTTTAACAATACAGAGTTGTGGTGATACGGTTGCTTAGGTGCGCAGGTCTTGCGGGTGTGTAATTCGTGGTTCTTAACTTTTTATTTGTTTTTATTGCTAACTCCTATTATGAAAACTGTACCATGTTTTGATTTTTTTAATATTAATATAGTCATTGGATTTTACACTGGTCGTGGTACAAACAATAATTTGTGCATCCAAGATTATCTTGGATGCACAAATGCGACAACTGTGAAAACTGTGGAAAAAAACTTTAAACAACATTTAGAAAAAAACTTTAACAAACATTTAGAAAAGGAAATTGGCTATAAATCTTCTTTAACAATCTTTACAATGTTGGTCTTCTTCTGAAGTCGTTTCTTTATTATTTAATAATGGATTTTCAATTTGTCTTGAATTGCTTGGTTACGTTCTTGAATACCAATAATTAAGAAACAACTCTTTTGTTTTTCACTAGACTAAAACATGGATTTTATAGTTAATTTGCCTTCGATACTCATCTAGAAAAATCCTAAAATTGTTGTCCCGGTTCATACTCAGTCGTATTTTCTGGTTTAAATTAGGTTACTTCTTTTCTTATTTACACATCTGTTGCTATCTTGTTTCATTTTCGTTTGTTTCGTCTCGTTTGCTTTAGTTTTGTTCTGTTTCAATTCGATCGGCAAGCGCAAAATCGAAACCATACACAGCGCGGAAGTACAGTATCCATGTACCGTTGAAGAACAGAGAATCCTGTGCCAGTCACTGTAAACTATCTCGTGTAGCAGTTCTTGTTGTATTTTTTTCAAGGCACTTAGGTAACATAATCCATTTTTTCCTCAGCTTTGCTCTATGGTTAAAATAATCTACAAGACCATTTGGTAAAGAAAAGGGTAAACGTTAACGATAGCCGGATTCGAACCACAGACCTTTCGATCTATAGCTCATCTTTTTGTCAACTAGGACATTGGCGAGTTGGTTGAAGCATGGTTAAAAACAGCCGTTCTTTACAGTTTTTTTAATGTAGCTGAGTTGCAATTGCTCTTTCTCGTGAATATACATTCACGCACACAACTATACTGAAGAAAAAAATCGCGAACCGCTACACAGGTTAGTCTACCAAATCCTGTCACACAGTCGCGTTTTCCATCTGAGGCATGCGCCCTCTCGTGTTGACTGCACTCTAGTCGAATGATTGTGGAAGTATTTCAATTGTTTTTCATTGACATTAACACGTTGTCCAAACCATCCTGGCATATACACAAAATTGCGGTTGTAAGACATTACATTACATTGTAGTTCTATGTTTTTTCCCGAAAAAGGGTTAATGTTGTCAATTTCTTTATACAAACAATAACCACCCTATGGTTGAACATATTGAGGGGAACAAAATGACTACAAACGGTAATCGGCCTACTATAGTTTCCTTAATTTAATTAACCTAACCTGAGTTAGTTCGACAACGACAAAATGTTAAAACCAACATTAAAATGTTGTAGATATTTTAAAGGTAGGATACACAATAGAATAATTGCTTGAATGATCACGAATGGTTGTATTTTATAGTAAATATCGGCTGACCTGTTCGAAGTTTTACAATCATGGATGCTGAGAAAAGCAAGAAAAACAGCGTTAGTTTTTTAACCGGCGTCGGGCAGTGGTTATTATGTTTTCCTTTGGTTTTTTTCACGATGGTGATTTTTTTTCGGTATTCAATTTTTTTCGGAACAATTACAGGATATCTATAGCGAAATCATTTTGGTGCGATGCCTACATTCATTATTTACTTTCAAATAAGTAAGATATTTCTTAATAATTCGGTTAGTGAAATATTTTGGATATCTGCAAAATGGTGTATCCTACCTGTAAATAAAAACAACCCTGCAATGTTGTGTCTGGTATTTCTATCGAAACATTTGGCATTTAGTATCTCATGCAGAACTGCAGAATGTTTGCATAAAATTAAAAAGATCGGAAAAAAACACGGAAATCCTGTTCCCAAACGAAGTTTCAAAGTGATTCAAAGCAAACCCAAAAATCTCATATCGTTTATTTCCAAGAAACTATAATCAGTAGTGTCATAATTTGTTTTACAAATTACCAACAGATTACCAATTATGTGACCGAATCTATTGAAATGGGTCTTGAGGACAAGTTTCCAGGTATTAGGTTTTTATATGCTGCAGAAAGCACATCATTCGCTCTTCATTTTGGAATATCACGCAGATTGACATCTAAACATATACAGATGCTATTTGGCAGGGATGTAGTCGAGTCCATCACAAGTCCCTGCTTTGACAAAAGCATTCCTTTGTCATTGTTTATCCAGTTACTTGTGACTGCTTTTATGAAGAGACTTGTGACTGGCTTCACGAAAGGACTTGTGAACGGACTTGCAGGGACTCGACTACAACGCTGCTATTTGGTAGGAAACCTTGATTACTTCCATTCATGTATTTTCATCAGAATAATGTTTAAAGGAATATTACTCAAAAATAACTCTTGCGACTTGTGACTTGTTTTGTTGGGTTGAGTGACAAAAAAGAGAAAACAAATATTATTTGGTTTGCTTTTTGTTTCACGGCATATAGGATCATTTGCTTGTAAGTTGTTTGTTTCCAATATTAACACCACTCATGGCCCAGAACATTAAGAATGTTTAAAACCTAACTGGTTGAAGTTTTTAAAATAAATTAAGAGAGGCTAATACTTCGATCTTAACAAGATTTTCATTAGAGACAAAAAAGCTGTGTACAAACATAAGCATGATGCATAACATGGTTGAAGTTTAAGTACAGGGGACATTACACTTTTTTAAGAAAACGGTAAGAACACAAATTACACGCCTTTATTGGTCACGAAACAGACATACTTCCAAAATCCAGAATAGACAATTTTCTGATCGTTGAAAGACACCTAGGCCTATACATTTCTAGATTTCGTCCAAACAACAGCAAGCCACACATGCAGAATTATTCCAAGAGGTGTTTTGTAAACCAATAATGGTTTGTTTGAAGACAATAATAATTTGGTATAGGTATAGTTTGTTGACAAATGAAAATGATCCCATAATGACTATACGATGTGATACCATTCCAATAATGGCGGTTTGAAGGCTAGTCAGGTAGCGCTTTACTGACCCGCGATATCGTAAGGTCTCAGACCTTGCCCCTTGATACACCTCACAACTATGCCAACGACAACAAATTGCAATCATTCCGATTTTAATACCAAGAAATGCGACCGATAACGGTTCAGCCCAGGTGAGTTCGACCTAATACCGAGGAAACATTAGTCACCGGGACCCAGGTAGAATCCCCCCATGAAAGACGGGCAGGGTTTTCGTTGGCGCCTGGTGTTTCGTTGGGGCAAACAATGCGGGCAAGCAACCGTCGCCGCGTACCGCCGCCAGTAGTAATGTGTGCTGAACTTTCCCGCGCATTTTATTTTTTTTCGGTGTCGTTTCCCGCAGTGTTGACCAAGCCTTTCTAACCGTATTTTTACAATACATCTGAATGTTTCTCTTCAATCAACTCAGAAATTTTAATACTGACACCTAAGTCGTAAGAGGGAGGGGAACTTGGGTTTGGAAATATACAAGGCTTGTTAGCAAAGCCTTTCTCTGTCGATGCTTTACAGAGCAATCAACCAAATTAAAACTCAATTTGTCATGTCCGGACGTTGTTGTTCAACCGGGTTTTATTGTTGGCCCGCGCTTATACTAGACGGCCAAGAATCAGAACAACAGAGCGACGTGGTTGGGCACACATTGGGGGGATTTTCTGGTAGGATAGACCGTGGAGTTATGGGGAGAGCAAGTTTAGACTGACAAATTAGCGCGTCAATCTTATTTAGTTGTCCAAATTTCTTTTGTTGCTCTGTGGTTATGGTATATCAGACCTCAGAGCTGGGTCCTGTAGCTCTAACAAAAAACCGGACAAGCATACCCCGAGGCTGAAACTACCTACACCAATGAATGGAGAATCTTTTAGCCGATCAGACAACCCACTGTCGTTAATAAGCGAGACCTTTAAGACCAAATGAGAATTGAATTATACACACATTTATTTTTCATGTTGATATACAGTGCAAGTAACTTGACAATTGATAATTCATGGAGTTAACAATATTATTCATAAAGTTAATTATTTTGATAATTAAATCAATAATATAATATTACAATTACTCTATAGTGCATTACCAACATGTAGGAATAGCGAAGCAATATTTTATGTTCTCAACTCCCTATAGGACAAAGTACACATAACTTTCTACCCACGTAGGGGCAGTGATATTACGAGACCAAAATATGATGAGACCAGATGTTAGTGACAGTTTATGTAATATGATACATCAATAATTACTAGTGACAAGTGTTTACGGACAAGGGACAAAACGACAGAAATTTACTGGAATGGTATATGATAGAAATTATATTTTCTATTAAAGTAATGCCGCGTTTCAAGCGTGCCGGTAATATGGTGTTCTATTAATTGGCACGCCAATAAGCGAAGCCGGTAGACTTCAACACAATGCAAAAAGCCGTCCTATATTTCCCTTGAAATAAAACAACTTTGACAGTTCAAATTCTTGCAGAATATTGAAAAGAAGTATGTGGCCAGATTTGAACCACGTATATACCTTCTGAACACCAACCACTATACTATGCAAGTTGTTACAAATTGCATTTCATGTTTTTAGTTTTTTGTTGTCCCCACCAGATTTAATACTGTCGCGCTTGTTGCGTATACATTACGTGTTACCATAATATTATTACCGGCATTGCTTGTAACATGGCATTTTGACGTAAAAAGCCTCGCTTATAAACAACTGTGGGTAGATGGATCGGGTGCATCTTTAAAGAAGAAAAATGATACCAAGATACTCGATTTGGGCTATTAGTTTTACCATAAGCTCCCATGATCCAGTAGTCTGTTTTCTTTGAACCAAGAAATAACCAAAACGCGCCTGCAAATTTAAGATGACACGGTTTAGTTATTTCTCGGTGCGAAAGGACCACTGACTATTACGTGCTTCGCAAAAACATAGATAAAACTACTAGCCCAAATCAAATTATCTTGGTATCATTTTTCTTCTAGAAAGATGCACCATTCTCCATCCATTGGTATATAGTTTTGGCCCTAGATAATGGAAGTGTACTTGTCCCTGTTTTATGGGCCACTCTGTACATGCATAGACTTTTCTGGTGTGATAATATGAAAGGTATAATACAAGTCTTGATTTGAAGAGAAAAAAGGCCGATTTATATACATGTACTTATCTGCCGATGTTGTTACGCACCAACACTGATTGAGACTGAGAGAATGGATCATTAGTAAATCCGCGCTGGTGAGCGAGGCATGGGAGATGACCCAAAGCCTAAAATTGCCCGTTCGTGGAAATTCGGAAAGCGGCACAAAACGGCACAAAACGGTTTGCTGGTGCGATTGCATACATGTTGGCTGTTGAAGGATAAAACATCTACCTCAAAATCCCCATTTTCCCCTACTCTCACCACAAAAACGTAGGATGATACAATGCCCATCACCTGGTCAAACAGGGTGGGGTAATATACCCTCTCCCCTATAGATTTACGCCCATTCAAAAACCCATTAGGGCTTAGCATGAAAAAGCACATGACGTTTTGGCTGGTAACCTGTGTATTTTTTGTTTTTGGTTAATAATATTTTTTTGTAATTAGCATCTCTATGAAATTGTGCCCTGGTTTGTGGTTATTTTACCTAGAAAACTAAACCAAACGTTCAAATCCCCATTTTCGCACCGACCTTGATACTTTGTTTGGGTCTTTCCCGTACTTTTACCATCTTTCTTTCTAATCATCAATCTAAGAGTCTATATGAACAACCGATATCCCTATATGTCTCCTGTGTGCATTGCATACACAACCGTCCAAGCTAGCTGCATAACTCGACAATGCCCCCCCCCCCCACCCCCCCTGCAAGATCTCACTGTTCTAACACTTCATCTATCCGTGGGACATCCGAAGTCCAAAGGGTCACGTTCGTCTACCTTGCCCTGCCAGCAAAAGGACCGTCATCATCGAGGCAGATTTGTGTATCATTTCGTCGGTTTATTAGCCTGTTAATTGCCCGTCCAAATTTGTACTTGTTTTGACTTTTGTCCCCCGCCATGTCCGTATAGTTGTCCTGTATACAATGCACACGAGCTAGATACGGGCCGGTTTGCCGTAACTGTGACCGATTTGCACGGCGTCTCGTGTAAGCATTCCCATCGCTCATTTCAAACGTTCCCATTGGCAAACGTATAGCTATCCACAAACTGTCTGTTTTATCGATTTTCAAAAGGCTAAACAGTTTCTAATTTGTTGTAAATGTAATATGTTAGGATGGGTACCGAGACCATTATCTTTACACTAGGTTATAGGCTAAAGAGTCAAAGTGATTTGTGTACAGTTAACCCTATAGTATGCTACACTATAGGGAGTTAGGTATTGTAGATTTGCTAGTATAATCCTAACATTAATTAATTTGAGTGAGTTTCAGTTGTAAAAGCCAGATCAGATACCCCAGAACCTTCGGAAGCATTTGAACAAGGCAGGCCAAACATCGGGTGGGAATTCATGTACATTCCATTACAATGGTGCAATGTGCCGTTAATGGTTCTATTTGGTCAAATTTGGTTAAAGACCCACGAGGTAGAAATGTGAACAAAATAAAGGTGTTGAAAATAGACAACAGATTAACATGTTTTAGAGTATCATTTTACATTTGGATGAAACTTTGCTGTAGCCAATTTAAAAGTTTATTCATGTTTGTTACACTTTTGGCTTTCGAAATAGCAAAGAAGTAATCTGCATCTGGTTGAGAAAAAAAAAGGATTCATGTATCAGTAAATGCTGAGGTTTTATCTATCTTTGCCGCACTGTAAAACGTTTCCGTAAAAAAAAAATACGATCAAAAGGCGTGCCGCAAGGTGCTATTTATGCATCTATCGTATTTTTTACGGTGAAAAATCTGTAATTTATGCCACTTTACGGACTTACCGTAAACAAATACGGTTTAACACAAATTATCAGTAAAAATACGGTATGGTGCCACCTTGCTGCACACCTTTCTACCTTCAATGTTAGAGGTAATTTCTTTTACAGTACACATTTTTTGTAGCCATCAATAAACATATATCCATGCATCTATAGTCTGTATAGCGATTATCATATGTTTATCATATCATCTTTATTTGAGTAAATATTTTCGTAGAAAATGCTATGGTAATATTAGCATTGAACTGAAGGTGTGTTAATAATATGCGACGGGCAAAACTCGGATAATTATGAATTATTTACACGGTTGAAGCCAAATCACCGGAATATATCTATCCACGTTTGGGATTTGAGAAGGGTGTCCCCAGAGTGATAACTCACAGCTTGCGAAACAAGTATAATAAGGCCCTCACCCTGTACGTTTCCACGGGTATATTTTCCACGGATCCTGTTCGCGAGGTGGGCTTGCGAGATCCAAGATGGCGAGGTGCGGGGCGGGTGGAGCGATTATGATTATTGTTGAAGATTTAAAGGTAGGATATAGGCCTACACCATTTGCAAATATCGAAAATATTTACTACCGAATTATTAAGAAATATCTTACTCAATTGAAAGTAAATAATGATTCTAGGCATTCTGCAAAAGGATTGCGCTAGATATCCTGTAATTATTCAAAAAAAATAGAATTTTTTAAAGAAAAATTCGCGATCGCCGGACGGCGATCGCGAAAAAACAAAGATAACATAAGAATAACTGCTCGGTGCCGGTTGAAAACAAACGCTGTTTTTCGTGCTTTGCTCGGCATCCATGACTGTAAAACTTCGGAAAAATCTGTTAAACGATATTTACTATGAAATACAACCCCCCAAATCTACCCATTCATGATAATTCAAGCAATTACCAATGGTGTATACTACCTTTAAGGCATGAAATGAGCTTTTGTGACAATATTTCTTAATTGTTCTTTCAGAATGTATTTTCGTAATTACAAATGGTATGATTGGTTTACTTTTCATGAAAATTCCAGATAGCTTATTTAAAGGTGTGATACACCATTTGCAGATATCGGAAATATTTTCTACCGAATTATTAAGAAATATCTTACTCATTTGAAAGTAAATAATGATTCTAGGCATCCAGCAAAATTATTGCGCTAGATATCCTGTAATTATTCCGAAAAATTAAATTGTATGAAGAAAGATTCGAAAAAACAAAGATAACATAAGAATATCTGCTCGACGCCGGTTGAAAACAAACGCCGTTTTTCGTGCTTTTCTCGGGATCCATAATTGTAAAAATTCAGACAGGTCAGTTAAACGATATTTACTATAAAATACAACCCCCCAAATCTACCCATTCATCATAATTCAAGCAATTACCAATGGTGTATCCTACCTTTAACAAACAAAATTGAAGCGGAGACGACATTCGTCTCGTGTGTTAAGATTCGACGTGCGAGAGTGGTTCCGGTTTTTGTTTACGCGCACTAGATCCTTCTATTTCGCGTATGAAACAAAACGTTCGCTGAAAGACAGAACGCTGAAATAACCCAAATAGCGTGATTTACTTAGACTTTCCTCATCCTTGCAAATTCCAACATAACACTGTAAACTCGACGCTTAAACTGTTAGACTTTGATTATAATGGTATGGCTATCCCCATGTAAAACACAATTGTTTACTGGTGCAGTACCCACCCCAACAGAGTCCAACAAACACGCAGTCGGATTCAAGCGGTTAGCGTTAATAGGGCGGTTAGCGTTAATGGCCATCGCTAAGAGATGCTTTGTTTAACTGAGCTCTAACTTCGTATATATACTTAGCATGGATGTCTCTGAATTTTTGTGTGTATATTTTATAGTAAATATCGTTTAACTAACCTGTTCGAAGTTTAACAATGTATCATGAATGCCGAGAAAAGCTCGAAAAACAGCGTTTGTTTTCAACCGGCGTCGAGCAGTTATTCTTATGTTATTTGTGTTTTTTCGCGATCGCCGTCCGGCGATCGCGAATTTTTCTTAATAAAATTATATTTATCGGAATAAATACAAGATACTAGCGCAATCATTTTGCTGGATGCCTAGAATCATTATTTACTTTCAGATGAGTAAGATATTTCTTAATAATTTGGTAGTAATTTGGTAGTAATCTGCAAATGGTGTATCCTACCTTTAAACATTGTTACCTATAAGCCACCGAGAATGCTATATCGCTGCATGCAGGAAAGAAAAAAAGGTTGTACCCTGGCCTACCGACTTGTCATCGCGATCAGTGTAATTATTTTGCGCCGTAGGTGGATGACTTGTTCCGTTTTAACCTTTTTGTAAACTAAAACAAATTCTGATGGTACAATATTTCCCTAAAATTAATAATTTTGAACCTCTAGGTTCTGGATAATGATCAACAGTGTTCAGCGTCTTCAGGAGGAAAACGACCGAGTTTTAAATTACATAAATGAGGGAGGGGGAATTTGTCTACGACAAGCCACCACATGCGTATACGTTACATCGGACCATGGAGGTAGGAAACCTCCATGATCGGACCGTGCCTGGCCTTAAATTTCGAAAACCATACCTTCCTTATGGAACTCGTTTCAGATTAAGGCGAAGCAGAAATCATTAACGGGCTTGACAATAATGATGATTGGAAACATTAATCAAAGTAGGACCGAGGCAGCTTGATGGTTGAGAACCTGGGCTATAATGAGACACCTGCCAACATGGCCCCCATGCGACACTTCAGAAAGGGCATGCGTAACTTGATGTGTGTTTGTGCGTGTGCACAAACCGTGACTGACCGTTATAGTGGCAATCAGCCAAGATAGATGGATCATTTGAGGGTCTCAATTTCATGAAACTTTAGTTTAAGTCAAGATAGTTACGTCACGCTATGAAACTGGGTGTATCAATAAAGGTAATCCAAAAACAATGTATTATATAAAATTTAAAAAATAAAAATAAAAAACGGATTTTTTTTTTTTAAACATCTTGCAATATGCATAGCCAAACAAAGCCATGCCAAGCTATATTTCTGAATGCAGTTTTGCATTAGGTAGGTTTTTTGGTAATGAATATAAAACACAAGTTTGAAATGTTTGGTTTAAGAATGAAACACGATATTCCGTTTTTTGCTCAAACACTCAACATGTCTGCTTCCCCATTCAACACGCACTCCACTGCCTCTGTATGCATGCGCACAAGTTGTTAGATGCTGCTTATTTTCACCACTGGATCAGGCAAACTCGGAAGCAAAAGTAGGTCTTGTTTAGCCTTATTATGGTGAACAAAATCTCTAGATTGACCAATAATTAATGGACAACATTATTATGTATCATTTTATGAGCCAACATCTCTGACAGAGAGAAAATGGTGGGATTGTTTGGCCTTTGTTTTTTTTAATTATTGATGCTTAGTCATCCGTGACTGGAGAGACGTGACCAAGGCATCAATATACAATTAAAAGCTGACGAACTACTATTTAAGTTGGAGCCACTTTTATAGTGTTTTATATTAGTTTTACATAATTAATCCAATAATCTTGTATTACATTTTTGATAAAATAGTATAATAGTATAATAAGTTTAGATTTATATAGCGCTCATCCAACGAAAAACAAGCCCTGCTTTAGGCGCTTACAAAGGTTAAAGGTTACGAAGACCTAAGATTAAAATACATGGCTATCAATAAGAATATATAGTATAATGTTGACATCAAAATACCATTTAACCCGCATATATACAGCGTGGTCAAAAGTGTCAAGTGTGATTTCGCTGCACTGAGGCCAAATTGCTATAACAGATATGTCTTTCTGGACAAAAATATAGATATCAAGATAGAGTCTGGAGCTAAAACTACTGGACCAAATCGGAATTTCTTGGTATCAGAAGGATTTGTTTGGTGGGCCACGTACCCTGTATATACAAACAAAACTGTTGTTAACCACCCTGCATAAATATAAATACATAACATCAAATCTCAAATTACAATAAACTCACAAAAACAGGACACTTTTAAAATAGGGTTCATGAACATGTACGCGATTCACGCTGGATGTCGGCAAATTACTTGAAACTTAACGATGATAAGACTGATGTTCTCGTCATAGGATCATCTACATTGTTAAAAAAGATTCCCAGAACTGTGGTTTCTATTGGAAACCACAATATCACTGCAGTCTCCGAGGTCAAGAGTCTGGGGGTGACATGTGACATGAACATGAACATGAACATGCAATCCCACATTAGGAATGTTTCTCGTTCTGCTATGTACCACTTGTACAATATCAGTAAAATCAAGCGGTATATTGGGCAATCCGCCACAGAGCAGATTATTCATATGCTGGTTACTTCTCGTATTGATTATTGTAATGCTGTTCTAGTTGGCCTCTCTACCTCATCCATGGCTCATTTGCAGATAGTACAGAATGCTGCAGCCAGGTTGCTCACAGGTACAACAAAATATGATCACATTACCCCAGCTCTCATGCAATTGCACTGGTTGCCAGTTAATTATACAGGGTTATATTTAAAGTGTGTCTCTTAGTGTTTAAGTGTCTCCATGGATACGCTCCTAATTACTTGTGTGACATGCTAAGTGTTAGAGTTCCAACTAGATTTACTCGTTCTGCGCAAGACACGTCTCGATTAATTTGTCTATAATGCCAGGCTGGTTTCCGCAGGCTAGGTGAGAGAATGTTTCCCGTGGCTGGTCCCCGCCTGTGGAACCAGCTTGGAATTCCCCTTAGAGAGTCTACTAGTGTCGACAGTTTCAAATTAGGTTTAAAAACACATCTTTTTAAGCAAGCTTTTTTAAATCTATAGGTAATTGTTTTATTCCCCACTAGCGAATGGTTATTCTGTTTGTAGTTATGGGCTAGGAGCATTTTATGGTTTTTGGGGGCGCTATAAAAATGTTAATTATTATTATTATTATTATTACACCGTATCGTTGAATGGTGTACGAGATCGAGACCACACAAATGTTGCTTCACATACAAGGGCTGCTTTCCAAACCCCAGCTTCGTCTCCGTCTTTGGCTCCATGCAGTTTGACAATGGGATGGAGCAATTGTGATTTGGAAAACGGCCCAAAGCACACGCTGATCCTGAATGGCAATACACGGCAAGCTCTGTTCATTCATCTGATATTTCTGTCTAGTCGATGTTTGGTATACAATGAGTTATAATAATCAAATAAACTAATGTATAGAATAGCTTATTCGTATTCCCGATATGTGCAGTTTAATTATCAAATGCTTTAATTTCATTAAAGGTAGGATACACCATTGCTAATTGCTTGAATTGTCAGGAATGGGTAGATTTGGGGGGTTGTATTTTATAGTAATTATCGTTTAACTGACCTGTCCGAAGTTTTACAATCATGGATGCCGCGAAAAGCACGAAAAACAGCGTTTGTTTTCAACCGGCGTCGAGCAGTTATTCTTATGTTATATTAAAAATAATTACATGATATCTATAGCGCAATAATTTTGCTGGATGCCTAGAATGATTATTTACTTTCAAATGAGTAAGATACTTCTTAATAATTCGGTAGTAAATATTTGTGATATCTGCAAATGGTGTATTTTACCTTTAAATTGAAAAAGATTGCCATCTTCTTATTATGCTCTTGTCATTGTTGTCTTCTTAGTCTTTTATTATGATACGAGTCATCGTAATGAGGCAAATCTTATTATTACAGAATCTTTCATTGGAAGTTGAGGTTATGTACTTCGATCAGTAATTTTGCACCCAATTTATTGCCAGTTCTGTTCAAATTTGACTATGAGACAGCAAAGACATACCTGTAACAGAATATCTAAAGCTTAAGTCAATAATGCGCTTTCTTTCTAGGGGGAAGGGCCTTAACACAAACATTTGCGTTTTGGGGACACTCTGTATTAGAGTAAGGACACCATATTATTGCTATAACTTAGAGTGCATGTGCCCTCAACGTTGGCTTGCGTTTGAATTAGTTCCATCTTATTTTTTCCCCTGAGTTTTCAAAATATGTTTTCGTAAATATAGTTTTGATTGACAAAGTTCACAAAATAATAATTCCGAAACTAGTTTTGTCAAGTTGTCCTGGATTTTTAGTTTAACGGTATTTTAAGCAAATATGAAGCAAACACAAATATTCAAAATTTGACTTTTGAACTTTGTTGAAAACTTTTAACAGACACAATTCAAATTCTTTTTACTCTTGAGATGTTTAAAACTTCTATGTTTTAGTACATTCTTCAGCCCTTTGAAATGTAAGGTTTTTAGTTTGGGTCGATTTTATAATGTTACAGACCTAGCCTGCGATCGGTGGATTACTGTCCAAATTTGTAGATATTCTATAACTATTGGTGGGTAGCGCCATGTAAATAGCTTTTGTAATACCAGAAAAATGAAGCAATTAAACAATCTGTTTAGGGGTGACACCCGAAATTAGCACGGAAAGTAGAACTTCCCAATTTAAAGTTTAAATATGTCCAATGTCGCAAGAGTAATTTTTACACGGAGTAAAACAGCTCTGACGGCCAGCAGTTGACAAGCTACTTGGTGCAATGTGGTGACACGAATTTGTGACACGAATCTGGTCTAATCAAACACACAAACCTATACCCGCCACGTGAACTCAACAAAGTCAATACAACGACAGTCAAATTTGACCTAATAATTACCCTGTCTTTAGAGCCATATATATTTAAGGGAAAGATTTTATACCGACACCAAAGAGTTTCTTTCGAAAAAGAAGTTGATTCAGTCTTTAGTGGAAACTCAGCCTAAAAATTGTTCGGACCTCAAAACCGAATTAATGTGCATACAATGAAGCTAGGCAATGCTTTATTGTTGGACCGTGGCTACGCGGTTGTGCTGGCCAATTAACAAGCCACATACTTCAGGTTTGAAATAGTCAACACCAAATGGATGTGGGGGACTTTTAGACCAGACCGTTACCTCAACATTTGGCAGGATTGGCGTCGTGCTAATAGAATACTTAAGAAAACTAATAAGAAAATAAGAGGTCATCAGCCCAAGACTTGCATCAACGGTCAGTGACCGCTGATCACCGGGTCTATTGTCAGGAGGGGGGGGGGGGGGGGGGGGATCACTGCATCACCGGTCATGGCGATGGCTGCGGCCCGCTGACTAAAAGTCCCTCGGCCCGGAAAGTGTTTGTACGCAGTACGCACCCTATATCAAAATCATCCAAGCGATGCGGTTTAAACGGCTATAAAATTTAAAAATAACAGGAGTGTATTGTTTCGTATATCAAATTGTGTTTAGAATGTTTTCTTAGAGTGGACCTCGTGCATGTTTATACCCAATCAAAGTGTCAATACATAGACGGTGATTATTAGGTCCCCGACGTTCAAAAAGAGTAAAAAGCAGCATCTAAAGTTGCTATTATCTCCGAGATCCAATTCTTTTCTTAATTGCTATTAACTTCACCAGTGCGTGGCCCAGGGAATGTGCGACCACTCGCGGTGCCAATAAGGGAAACGGACCGCCAGATATATACGCTAGACTTCATCATCGGACTAACGTAAAGATGATGGCAGCATTTAAGTACATGCTTCCAGCTTCTGCTAATGAATTGTTCGTCTTATACGACTTAGGAGCTCAATCATCATCTGTCTGTCATTTTCATGCCTTTCTTGTCCGCATCGATTGATATCTAGGCTCTCAACGCATCTTAACAAAAGATACCTGTTTCAATAGTTTTTCCCCTTCGGCTTATCTAACAACAACATGGCATGTTTGTCTTCCGTATATTTTCTCACGCTCAACAGGGAATATCTGAACAATTTATTCCGTGTTTATAAAACAGGGCAAGTTGGGACTTTTGGGAACCCCCTCAATGATGATGTCACATTCAGGTTAAATTTCTCCTGGACTTTTATTTTAGAAAAAGAGGGGGGGGGGGGGGGGGGAGCGAACACGGCGAGTCTCTGTCTGAAAATTGCTGGAGCGAAAATGACAAACAATGTGCGTTTCGGAGTTAACACAGACTTGTATAGGTGAACCCTTCGCCGAGTGAACACGCGCTTGTTTTTGTTGCATTATCGGCCGAAATTCCCACGGCGAGCATTTGCATGTAAGAAAACAAGGAAACAGGGGAAACAGACGAAGTTCGGTGTTAAAAAAGAAGCTTCTTTGTGGCTTACAGGGTTGTTTCAAAATGTCGACACACAACTCTTTTTTTCTCTTTTCCCCCGTGGAAACGTTGAACGGAAAAGCCAGGGGCGCAGTGTAGCTGTAACAATATTAAGTGAAATCGTTCTACCTAACAAAACAGTCCTGAATCCTTCAATTTTAATATGATCTTGCACACACCCATGGAAGTTATAGGGTTAAGGTAGTATACACCATTTTCTTTTTCTGTAATTTTTGAAAATGGATGGGTTAGGGGGCTCATATTTATATAATATCGTGACGCTGATCTGTTTTAAAGATCTGTGTTAAAGGTAGGATACACCATTTGCAGATATCTAACAATTTTACTACCGAATTATTAAGAAATATCTTACTCATTTGAAAGTAAACAAAATAATTGCGCTAGATATCTTATAATTCTTCCGAAACATTTAATTATAAAACAAAAATAACGATCGCCGGACGGCGATCGCGAAAAAACCCAAGAACAACATAAAAGTCACTGCTCGACGCCGGCTGAAAACTAACGCCGTTTTTCTTGCTTTTCTCGGCGTCCATGATTGTAAAACTTCAAAAAGATCAGTTTTTACTATAAAATACAATCCCCAAATCCAGCCATTCATGAGAATTCAAGTAATTACCAATGGTGTATTCTACCTTTAATAAATTATATAGAACAACCAAGAAAAGAAAACATGTTGTTCTTGTAGTCTGGTACCTTGACTTCCCTCAGGCGAAACAGAGAAATTTATGAACGACATGATATTATCGGGTGAGGAAACCAAACTACGGAATAGCTTGCACTCATTCACATATGTGTAACCGTATTGCAAATATACTAAATTAAACAAAAATGGGGGCAGTGTTTGAAAATAGTCAGAGTCCGGCAATCGTTGGAAATGGGTACAAATTTCACTTTACTAGAAAACCAGAGCACACCAAATGCCGTGATTTCACAGGATGCGTTATAGACTGTTATTCACTTGTAAGGTATTTTATAATCATTCAGTAGTTTCTATTTTTTTGTTTTTTTAAATAGTGTATACTACCTTTATACCCAGCACGATATGTGGCAGAGGGGTACCCCCCTCTTATCCCTATACATTATACACGCTCAACACTATTGTTACCTAACCCATCCCCCCTTGAAACCTAACAAGAATTCCTGAGATTCCGGGAACACAATGGTCAACTCAAATGAGGGGGGTTTTCTCTGCTACTTATCGTGCTTCTTATCTATACCTTTAAACGTTGCCTGCCTTTGATCTGCTTTCAGTTCTGAGTAAAGAACTTAGTTTCACAGACACTGCGAATTGGACCAAGTTAGCGTTCATGTTGTTTTATCTTTGCCTTGTAATTTGGTTCGGATCGCAATAACAATACCTCAAACAACTGTTCGTGATCTTTAAAAATATAAACAGTGACCCATTCGGCCAATATTTCAATTTAAAAGGAAATACATCATTTGCCGTTGCTGCAATTTCCCAAAATGAATGGATTTCGGGTTAGTATTTCATAGCAAATATTATTACACTGTTTGGTTTGAAGGTTGGTGTTCGTAGATGCTGGAAAAAACCCAATCTTGTTCTTGTAGTCTGGTTCCAAGACCCCACTTAAGTGAAACAGAGTAATTTATATACGTCAGGGAATTGTACAGTCAGGGAACCCGTTAATATCGATTGCTAACAAAATGCGGACTAACTAAATATGGTGAATTGGGGGTGGTATTTAAAAGGAGCCAGCTTTATCTTCAACGCTGATCGGCTGACCAGCGTTGACAATTGATATAAATATACCACTTTTATTCACCAACAAACAGTCCAGTAAGGTATAATTTCATAATAATTGCATGCTATGGAATAGTTTTTTATGTTTGCAAATGTTGTATATTTCTTTTAACTATACGTATACTCTCACTATTTTTAAAGCAACAATTCCCCTGGGGACTTCCTTGGGGTAAACATCCATTTTTTTCCTCCCCGATTTCAATCAACCTCTCTCCGGCACTACCTCGTGTTTTTCCTAACCTGCTTTCTGCACGTTAGGATACTCGACTTCACGAGTCAAATTCCTATCGAGTGGAAAGACAGTAGAAATCAAACATTGACAATAACAATTCGTCATTCTTTAGCCTCTCCTCTGCGTCCTTGTCTTTCTCGCTTTTTGTGTGCGTGTGTGTTTTTAGTGAGTTTTTTCTTCTTTTCTTTTGGTACTTCTATCGTCGTTGAAACGAAAACTAGGAAGTTGGGAAAAGAGCGTGCACGCGCCCCGTACAAACCAAAGTTGACACTGCGTGTTTATGCGGAACTTTTGGACAATATTGTTGGAGATAATCCAGCGTTTCGACTAACACTGACAAGTCCCGTCGGAGTGCACTCCCTGTTCTATCTCTTTCTATAGCGGGACTAATCGGGTATTTGACAGGGAGAGAAGCAGGACAGAAGAGGGAGACTCGGGCTTAGAGGGCCTCCCTGGCAGGACTCCGTTTTCCCCGGGGGAATGGGGAAGGGGGGCTCTTGTTGACAAGGGGGTAACGGACCCACCCGAGCGTTAACGCTGCCAACTCGAGTGTAATTTGCCTGGAACTTACTCGCGATGGGACCGGCGAGTTTGCACACGGGCCCTTAGAACCCGGCCAGTGGGTTTGCTGGACACTTGTAGGACCGGATAAAAGGACTGTTTCGTCCCGTGGAATGGCCCTCACCGCGGCCAGAAGTGGGCCCCTGAACAGCTCCAAGCCTTCGGGGAAGGAGCAGCGTAAGGGCCTGGCGTTACGGCCACGTCGGCCGCATAATGACGAGTGAGTGATTGAACTGGACAGCATATCACCCGCCGCATTTCAATTGACGGAGAGTAACTTGTGTACATCCGCTGTCAAGGTTTAGATTGTGGTCAACACATCCACAAAATTAGACAGCAAGAACAATTGAAACATATTCATATTGAGAACCAACCGTAGAAGCAATATCATAAAGATCGAATAACAAAACTACACATGGGCATCATCTCTTATTATATAAATTGTTACAAGAGTGTACAACCACATCTACATACATGTATCTGAAGAATAATACGGTAACGTTGGGTACAAAAGCAAAACTTATCCACTAACTTCTTATTAATTGTTTTTTTCTGATCAATCCAGTCGCTCCTGAGTCAAAACAAAAAGAGGGGCCTATAGCAGTGTATTTTTGACGGGGAACTCAAAAGTGATCACTTGACTAACACACAGGTTTACCGAACTTACTTGAAAAACTCTTTCTGCTGCTAATCACTTAATATCACTTTTCACATGCAGCAAAGGGCTCAAGCTAAACAATAAATTAAAACAAGGTCGGAGGTAGGTCAGAGAGATAGATGGAGTAAAACGAGGCATATACCGGTAAGTGTCGTGTGCGGCGTGCGGGCAGTTTTTAACGAGTCAACATGTTTGGGTTGATCATTAACTCGAAGTTAACTTGAGGCTGTCACGCTAACTGATCACAACACATACTGTTTTGTCATGTTGTTGAGGGTTGCTTCTTTTTCTTTCAACTGGAACGAGCAGTAGGCGTGATTGACGTGGTAATAGAGGTAAGCCAGAAACCTGGAGGAAAACTAGGTAGTATGGCACGATGCATGTACATTTATTGTTCTCATTTCGTGGTCAGGTATGTAACCCCATGCACGACCCTTACATACAACGGGCCAATTACACAGATTTGCTTAGCACAAAAAGTCCTACTCTTTAAAATCAGGTTACCAGCATATGCTTATCATACTAAGCAAAATAAATGTTGAAAACCAGCCACAAACAATAAACATCACCTGAAAAGATTTTCATGCAAAGGAAATGTTCGTGTAGCAGGTTTATAAAATTGGCTCCAGATCGGTTTTAAATGGGGAAATATTTCAGTGTCCAGATCTTTGATTTTACTGGCTACCACGGGCGTGGTCAGAACTAATTTGGGTGTGTTTTGGATGTGGAGGTAATTAGTTATGAAATACCATCCTCTGTTTCATAGTAATTGTGTGTCAAGCGTATACTAAACTTATTATATTATAACGTTTCGTGAATTGTATTTTAGTTGATGTATTCGCCAACAAGAGACGAGTAGTTGCCAAGGAGACGAGTGTATGTCCCTCAGGTGACAACTTAATGACAGGAGGTTCAAGATGGTGTCTACAACCCAAACGATAAATTACTCCGTTGTGTTTTCAACCAATAAAACATTCTTTCATATTTTCGTTCTCCATTGTATGTTTTTGTTTGTAATATGCACATTACGTCCGATAAAAGTAAAATGGTTGTCCATATACCTTTTATTATAGTGCTTTTATTATTAAAGATATTGTTATCTTTATTATTATCTTGTTACACGTTACAGAAAGCTTGTTACAACTGATACGATATATATAACCAAGAAGTAATGTATCGCCAACAGAAAATGTCACACAAATTGACCGATATTGTATCACCAACCGATAATGTAACAAAATAAATGACTGATAGTGTAGATGCCCTTCTTAATGGTTTGAGACCCGGCAACCAAGATATATATGGTGCTACTTTGGTTTCTTAGTAATGGTTCTGTCTGCATGAATGGTCGGGGAATGTCGGAAATTCGATGTGGGAGTTGGTATAAGGAAATGTATTCCTAAAATCGAAACTTCCCTAAATGCATCATCAATGACACATAACTTGGTTCGCTCGTGGTAATAATATTTGGTCGGTCGTTTGTCGGTTGAACGAACCGAAACGAAACCAGAGATGATGAAAAGGTCAGGCATCGTGAAATACAAATCTACCAACATTTGCACGCATTCATTATCGCGTAAAATATTGTTTATCATACAACAAATTTGGACCCGTAACAAAAATGTACATTTTAGGCGGGTACAATGGCTGAAGGTTGTTATACTAAAACCATACAAACATGAGAACAGTCTTCACTGCCCCTTCGCCACAGCCTTGACATTGCTAATAATTATACGAATCGCAGTGTCATATTGATTCAGATCCCAACTTTGGATCAGTTAGATTTAATCGTCCATGACTTATGCACATTCTACAGAGAGAGAGTGATATAAAAACTTCTCAACTTGAGCGAGAGTTAAGTCTTTGAATTCGAGTCAACATGTCGACTGAATCGTCATAAGGCCGATAATCCCAGGTTCTAAAAGCATTAAACTAATAACGAGGGGAATCAGGTATAGGCGCAGTGGTTACTATTCCCGCCTACCACCGCTGTGGCCCGGGTTCGATTCCCGGACTGGTCCACATGTAGATTGGGTTTTCCCAAAAAAACTATTCTTCTGGGGTTTTCCTCCCACTCTAAAACTGTAATTGTTCTCACTGTTTTGTCAGGCTTTTGAGCTACATAGGCACTTTTGAGGAATCATTGGTTTAATTACAAGAAAGAAAGAAATGTTAAAAAATGTGACCCACCAGGCCAAAACCAGGCGGAAGTCGGCAAATGCCATTTCGAGATATGGCATTGTACACAAAAAATGTGTTGCCGGTCGATTTTTTTTCTTCTTCATAATACTCTAATTTATAGGCTGTTCATGTTTAAACCTTTAAAAAAATCGCCGAAAGTGATAATATCGGCCTTCTCTTGATTTTTGTTGTCGTTGCTATTACTCAAATTAAGCAAACTTGTTGCCGCGAATGGCAACAAAATGTCACTTTTTGAAGCGTCGTTACTTTTCATTCCATAGCGGTACTGGTGCATGTGATGTATCATTTTAAAGCTGAAAACGCTAGCAATCCAATGGTACAAAAATCTCTCATATGAAAAATTTCGACTTTAGCCTGGTTTTGGGGGTGGTGGGTCACAAATGATATAATAAACAATAACGATTTTAATAGCTGTAGTCGTAACTTTGAGTCCAAATGAAACGAGTGATGAAAGCTGCCACAACTTAAACTGCTTTAATATAAATTTGCTTTGCTGTAATTTTGGAAATGGATGGGTCATAGGAGACTCATATTTATAGTAAATATTGTGACGATGACCTGTTCAAGAAAAAAATCGATAAATTGGGGGCAGTGTTTGAAAATAATAAGGTTTTTACAACGATTGCTGGTGTAGCGTGAATTTCAGACTCCATGAATTCCGGACTCATTGGTAATATTGCCCATGTTTTTATAATGAAGTGAAGATAATTAGGAGCGTGGCCTGTCACATGGGAGGGTTTAACCAATAATAAGGGGGGAAGGGTGAACAATTTTACAGGAGTCTGATTTTAATATGACACTTGTTTAATATTGATACAAGCACCAACAAGATATCCCCAATACTTCTCATGCCTTTACGGAGTGAACATTAACATTAACCCTTTATTTTCACAACAAACATTATTATTTTAACGCCATTGACGGCGAAAAAAAATGGCCTTCCAAAGTCCAAGAGAGTCGAGTATAAGGTGAGCAGGCGATTGGTTAAACATTCTCCAAATGGATGATCTCATCTATAAAACCGATTGATGAGACAAGAATTTTTGTTTCGGGGGACAAGGGGCAACATGAGACTCGGGGTCACAGTAACTGTTACAATTAGGTGAATGACCGCGGTTTACATAAAACAAACAGGAGATTATAATTGTTGTCTTCCAAGAAACTGTTTTTGTTTATCTGTTGTTAGGTGTTAACTACCGGCGTGGGTACCGCCAACGTGTTGTCTTTGGGCCATGATACATTGACAATGGGGAGATTGCAACTAAGTTCCTAGAAACGTCATGACGACTGACGACAACGATTTCCCCTCAGAATGTCCTTCCTGCTAATTGTTAGTTATTAATTAATAATTAACTTAAAAGTAGGATACATCATTGGTAATTGTTTTAATTATCATGAATGGGTAGATTATATTAAAAAAAAATTTTTTGAAGGGGGTGTATTTTACAGTAAAATTCGTTTAACTGACCTGTCCGAGGTTTTACAATCTTGGATGCTGAGAAAAGCAAGAAAAACGGCGTTCGTTTTCAACCGGCGTCGGACAGTGGTTCTTATGTTGTTGTGGTTTTTTCGATTGCCGTCCGGCAATCGTGATTTTTATTTTTTTATTTGAATTTTCGGAACAATTACTAGATATCTAGCGCAATCATTTTGCTGAATGCCTCGATTTTGTATTTACTTTCAAATAAATAAGATATTTCTTAATAATTTAAGTCGAAGTGATTTGGTGTTTCAATGATTTGGAAAATTTTAGGCCGTATGAATCATAGGCCTATACGTCCACATCCTGTGTACTCGGCCAGTTATCCAATAGTCCTATATTATGACATATTCATTATTTTCTCAGCCTCTTGCGGCAAAGATTTGTATCTCATATAAACAATCTATTAAATTCCAAGACTGCTGGGAAGTGTATAGATATTTGATGTGAATCCTTTATTTAGTAACAATCACCCGTCCTTCAATCTAAAAATGGAATAGAACCAAGATGTATCCTCAGTTATTCTGGTACATGTAACTACTGTAATTGTCGCGTTGTGTGGATACATTTAGGTGGAGCTGTTGAGTAAACAATAAACAAAAGTTTTATAACAATACAACGAATTTATTATGTTAGCAGATATTTGTGCAAATTAGAAAAAATTCAGATCAAAATTTGCGGTTTTCAATAATTGCTGCAAATGAATATTTGAATCATTGAATAATTTATGCCAATTTAAAAAAATAAGTATTTAAACTGTTTCTGTCCCTAAACAGAGAAATGGAGTAGGCCTAATGAACATAGGCCTAGAAAAAAAATGTGTTCTTTTTTAAAGATTCAATGCAGCATAACATTAGGCCATGATAAATTAATAAGTTATTCAATGGCTAATTTTAACTTCAAAATTAAATAAATGTAGAGCTTCGGTTTCTATTCCAAAAAATAAAACCGTAACAAATTACTTTAGCATATGGGCCATGCAAGCATCCACGGATGACACCATACGATCACGGGTAGATCGCGCTCAGGTTGTAAATCGTCCAAAACGAACGAATTTAATTGTTTTGCAACGTCAAAACTCGGTTCACCGTTGTACATTGTAAAGACACGAACAGACAGAGTTAATCATCCACAACACCATGTCAAAGTTTGATCCCCCTTAAGCTTTCGCAACCTTTTTATATTACTACAAATATCATATCATAAATCCACACTTTTGTTCGGATGATTTGATATACAACTTACAGTAAGATGACATTGGTAGCTTTGCATGGCGAAAAGGCAATGCGTGGCCCTTTTTACTGAACCACACGTCTCACTAAAGAGAATTGCCGTGGTGGTACTTGGCAACGGAAGGTCCAATTTTGAAACGGAAACGTCTGGCGAGATCGAATTTTTGTACAGAATTCGAAAATGAAAATGGCGCATGAACAAACAAAAACAGACGGGAAGCTACTGCGCATGTGTTAATTCGATTGTTCAGCGTTCACTACTCCAATAAGAGAAACTACAATAGGAATTTATGCACGGCCATACTGAGGCCCAGTGGGGCACTTATATCGGTCGTATTGATGTACGCGCAGCATATATGGGGACTTCCATAATTTTCTTGAGAGATTGTATAGCGGGCCTTTCGGACTCCTTCCTTTTTATAGGTCCATGGTACATGTATGGGGGATCATTGTATCTTTTCTTATTTTGGATATTACAAGTTTTAAGAGGGAATATAAAATCCACTGCTGCAGAATGTGAAATGTGCATTCCAGAATATTTTATATCGCAGTAATAATCATGTATTTTGCTATATAGTTTTTTTAAAGCTATTTAATAAAAACGTTTAATTCAAAAGTGCTCTCTTCCAAATTTGCCGAATGTATCCACTGCTGTCTACATGATTATGTAATGTCTGCATTGTAAGACGCATTTTAGTTAAAAATTTCGTTAAAAACAAGGGGACTAACAGTAACAGCAATTTGAATTTCTAATGAAATGTTCGAAGATGACCGAATTGTTATGAACATGAAATCAATACTGCATTTGGGCTTTTCGTAACAGTGAAATAAATAAACAAGAAGGAAAAAAAACAGAATCGAGATGCCTACAAAAAAGCAAGGGAATTAAACAAATCAATGATTTCATTTTTTTCTTCAGTTCGGTAATATAATTAACTTCCCCGCACGCTGTAATTACTTTTTTTCAAGTGCGTATAGCGCGTATCATTATAAGGATTTGTGGCGTGTAAACAACTTTGGGATATTATTCGTTCTATCCTGCCTCTTTTGTCAGTAATAACACATCGACTCAGAACCTCGATATGTTATTAGTTTCTCTTCCTCCAGTCCTTCTGTTCAGTGTAATAACACTACACCCCCTTGTTGAACGTATTTATTACTTGAAATGGATAGGCTCTGATTGAAAGCTGATATAGTACACTGTATACCCAAACCACCAATGCAAAAGCGCCATTGTAGCTACACAGGCAGACCCGTAGATATAGGCTGTGCGTGACACAGTATGAAATGTAATCAGGTCGGCCATATTGAATTGAAAGTGAGGTAAAATCTTCATTGAAAGTGAGGATAGAATGCAACAAATAGTCTGGCACCGTCCCATTATACAGGTCACAATTCAGAATAATAAGCAAAACGACGCTTCACTTTGCAGCGGCATATAATGCAAAACAAATGCAGTGAATTAGCCTATAGAACACAAGTGGGCTTTCATTTTGACGCCAATTTTGTTTTCCGTTGGAAGTTTATCTCCAAGCTATGTTTTTTCTGCCTTATTAAAAATCGGGAGATTTGCCAAAACATTTGCAAATTTGACAAAACAAGCACAGTGTCATCAAAAGCTAGATTTAAGACTTTTTAAAATTATTAATAAACCACTTCCTTGGTTTGACAAGTTAACTATAATTTGCTTATGAAGTTTCGCACTCTGCACCGCCGTTTCTCGATGCACAGTACGTGAAGTCTTTCTTGTTTTGCCTAGAGAGTAGCATTACCGGTGTTTTGACGAAGTCCCAACCCCCCGATAGCTTTAAAAATCCTTAGAAAATGAATTATTCGGGGAAATTTCGTTAGTGTCCGCGGCGCAGTATAAGCTATAGGCTATTCTCACCGAGATTCTACCAACGCCATGTGTATACCATGAGCTCGCAAAAACAGCCTCTGCCACCATACGTCTTGCGGCATCCAGTCACATATCACTGCCGAACAGCCTAGCCAAGTTTCAAATAATAGGCAATTTAGCAAGTCCGCACAGCCGAACCCATTAGAAGTCGACGAAATAGAACCCCCCCCCCCCCCCCCCCCACCTATTTCACCGTCGTCTTTTCTTTCGAAGTCTAGCTCGGAGTAAGTTTATTTAGGCATCACTCATCAGTTTTCCACGACACGGTTAGTCTATCTCTCCCTGCCTCCGTTACTTATCTCACGGGAACCTCATTCCCTTGCTGCCATTTTGTTTCTTTCATTTTCCACCTCCTTTCTCTCGCAGGTCATTTAGCATGAGGCAGGAATTACCCTTTCCTGTTTCCGACGAAAACGAGTCGTTTTACCACAACGAGCAGCTATAAATCACCGTCTTCCATCAGGCTGACACTGAGACTACCCCCCCCCCCCCTCACCCCCGGTAAGGAGATGTAGGCTAGCGGGAGAGAGACTCACCAGGAATTGAACCCCAGATATCAGATAACTCAACAATACAACAAGACGACATTTGTCTATGTCTTCTCGTATAAATGAGAAGAAAAAAGGCCTGTGTTTACACGTCGTCCATTTTGTTGTCAATTTTCCATATCATGCCATGCCATTGCAAAAGTAATATTTCAATAGGCCATTTTGTTCTGACCGAGGAAGGCTTACATATTTTACTAATAATCTCTCTACTAATTACTAATGAGTATACAGTGCTCGTATACACGCAGCCCCATGAAAAAGGTAACATAATAGGACAATAGGATAAATTTACCCCAGAGCGAAAATTCTTAAAAATCTATTTACTCCATAGATCCAGAGTGGAAACGCCATAGCGTTAAATATTACAAAAGAAAAACAAAAGAGGGTAACAAAGGTCTTCCCCATAAGTCTCAATGTGCGCGGTTGTATGAGTATAGAGTGTTTATAAAATACGTCGGTGAAAGTCTAAAACCCAGTGTTTAATTTACATCACCCCGACACAAATCCCATCTTATGAGTAGGCTCACTTTACCATGTCAAATCATTCAATGCAATAGACTGCGTAAGTCTCGAGTACAAAAGTCACAATTGAACTTCCGGGCACAACCGAGCCGCCGGCTTTGAAACTTTTACGTGTGGTTGATTTTGTTTTCTATAATCTGAATCATTAAAGGTAGTATACACCATTGGTAATTGCTTGAATTATCATGAATGAGTAGATTTGGGGGGTTGTATTTTATAGTCAAAATTGTTTAACTTGACCTGTCCGAAGTTTTACAATCATAGATGTCAAGAAAAGCACGAAAAATAGCGTTTGTTTTCAACCGACGTCGAGCAGTTATTCTTAATAATTCGGTAGTAATTTTTTTCGATATCTGCAAATGGTGTATCCTACCTTTAAACGGCCATTAATGTGAATGATAAAGTCAAATTTAATTTTGCGATATATAAAAACAGGTAAGACTGTCTAAATTATTGGGAGGGGGGAGGGGGGGGGGGCAGAAACAAATGATTGACCTGAGCGTACCTAACTTTCGGTAACAAAAACAGCGTCAAAACAAAGTATTGCATGATAACTAATTACTTTACACGTTGAAGCTCCTATACGATGGGCCCGGAAGCGTATTTTTTTTCTATGAGGGTTAGGGGTAATTATCATAAATGGGCGTTTCTACACCACACTGAGTGGAAGACACTCAGGTTCTCAGATCCTTATTTTCCCTTAAATTAAACTCACTCCAACAACAAACTTGGAGACCAAAATAGTCAATGAAAAATAGACAGAGAGCGAATTCGAACCCCAGTCGAACGATCTATAACCTAATCCATTATCCACTATAGCTACTGGGAGAGGTCGACAGAAGCCGTTTTTCAAAGTGCTTTAATGTACCTCTGGGCTATGTGTAACTAGTTGATTGAGCAATAACAATGTATTAGCGTCATTGTTAAAACTACTGAATAATCATGACGTGAGGGGTCTAGAGCCGCCCATTTATGATAATTATCCCTAACCCTCCTAGGAAAAGAAATTACGCGGCCCGGAAATTCGGTTTCTCGTAAAGTCTCGTACGTTCTCGAGGTCAACTTACACCCTTTATATGTCTCGTATTAAAGTAGAAAAAACTAAACAACCGCTTCAGGATTGATCCACCTATCTTGCGTGTATCGCATGAGCTCTCATAATTATCAGCATTATGCATTATTAACTCTTCGAAATTAATAAATATTAGGTGCCCCAATAAAGCCTATATAGTATCAGACGATATACCCGTACGGCATAAAGTCTGATGTTTCAGACATGTTAATCGTATGCGACTCCGTGTGCCAGCCAATCGGGAGTCGACTGACGTCATTTGGAGCAGAAATGTGGACAAAGCTGCTCCTTGGCCAATTTGGCTGTCGTGTTTTTTTTTACCATAGCAACGGCTAACAGAAGACGCGATATCGTGATAAAAAGCCCCTGCTGAATGAACACAATCTTCAGGTCAAGTTGCAGTTTTGTTTTGCA
Source organism: Crossaster papposus (assembly GCA_037893245.1). NCBI lineage: Eukaryota > Metazoa > Echinodermata > Asteroidea > Velatida > Solasteridae > Crossaster > Crossaster papposus. The sequence goes on along the minus strand of JBAIAA010000487.1, from coordinate 1,013,497 downwards.
TAATATTAATCACCGAATCTGCTCACATAATTATAGACGCTCGTCCAAAAACGAGTGGACATTCCATAGACTAGCCTGCGTTCTGGCCCAATCTCTAATGGTAAACCAGCAAGATTTGGGCATCATAGGCTCACACACAGAAGAAACTTAAATAAGGAAAACAAGACTGCTGGTCTTGAATCAAGTATGAAAACTACATTGCATTTCAGCGCACGGTATATGACGATAATTATGAACTTTGTATTAAACAAAAACATTGCCTACCAAATCTCTGTAGAAAAAAATGTATTGGGATCTACATCTCCAATGGCGTTTCTGTTTCTTGATACGGAGACTGAATGAAGGCAGTTGTCATCAATCTATCTCGATGCTTCATTGAGTTCCAGCATCGTGCTGAGAAGACGGGACCCATCATGACGAGGCAGGGAAGAGGGGGCGAAGCGACAATCTATCGGCGCGGGGCACGCTCGGGTTGGTCCGGAAACTCCGCCGGTTCATTGTAATGATGTGGCCAGCATCACTCACTACAAATGGTGTGTAATTGATTGAGGGAATATAGATTGGAGGGGGGGGGGGGGGGATTCCAGCGTGTGCTGACGGGGCGTATCGGCCGTGATAAGAAGTGTTAGTGATATACAAGTGGGGGAGGGGGGGGGGGGGGAGTATGGACGGAGTAGGGTGGAGGCAGTACATATGGAAACGTTGTCTCATTGCTAGCATTGGGCCGCCCGGGAATCACTAGAACAACTATTCATCAAATCCAAAACCTAAAAATAATACCAGTCAGTTCCTCAGTTTCGTCGGAATAAACATAGTAAGTCTGCAAGATGTCCTCGTTTTTACGTGGGAGAGTTGGCAAAACAGCGAGTTTCGTCATACATGACCCGCTTTCGCAAGACCTCACTCGTTTCATCGTGACCAGGCTGCTTTGGGCCTAGCGGTTTATGAATATGCTGATTGTTAGCTTTCTTGTGATATAAAACCTATTTTGATTGGTTAAATAAGTTCGTCGGAACAAAGTCTTTAAAGAACATTGATCATTAACAGCTAGCGTCTGAAATGACCTTTCATCTAAAGGTCCCGGATGCGTATAGTACGCGAAGCATCACTTGTGACGCCATCAATTGCCACTCATAATCTGTTATCGTCAAATACTACAATTTTACGATATTTAGTATAGATTTTATTTATTAGTAACATGTAAGACTATGTTTTAAGCTATCTCTTAAGTTTTGGGTTAAATTTAATTAAAGTGAACTTTCACAAATAAAACCATTTTTCTCTGGCTTTTACTGGATCATACCATTAAAGCTGTAGGGGTGGAATCTCTCGCCACGCCGCGCCAAATTTCATACACTAGCCTTCGGATACCTTTGACTATGTAGTTTCGAGTAGAAATTGTTTTCAATTGAATGTATGTTTTCCTATGATATTGATGTTATAATCAGAAAAGTAAGTCGTTCAAATACATACAGTCAAACTACACTACGCGATTTGTTACCATTGTATTCGTTTGTGCTACTGTTTATTTACCCATTTTCACAATGGAACTGTCAGTGGCGCGGTCCTGTTGATCTCACAGAGCGCTCATGTGGTCAACTTCTTTTATGAGACAAATCCGAAAAAAACTGTCAATATGTCGGAGGAAACCTAAATTCTGAGTCTTTATAAGGTAAAATAGAGATTCACTCTGTAGGGTAGTAACTGTGCAGTTAGAGCGCCTTCGATTAGTGACCCCCCCCCCCCCCTTTTTGCAAGACCCCACCCCGAAGTTGGTATGGACAAATGGACCCAATCCAAAAAATGAGTCGCAAGTCACCAGAACTCCCTTTGAGTTAGCAATACACCTTTTAACAGTGTCCTACAAACCAATAGAAACGGTCGACCCTCTCACTCAAATATACTGTATACAAGATGTCAACCTGATGACACACCAAAATGAAGAGCAAATGATGTGCTTTCTACGTACTGCATGTGAATAACTAATACCTGAAAATTACGATTATCTCGCACAGTGAAAATCCAAGACCAAATATCCCCTGACCTTGGTTCACAAAAATGTGACCCAGCACGAGTAAATGAGACACTTTGAGGCAAAAATGAAAATTGAGATTTTGATTTCATCATTTAAAGCTTGTTTAGCTTTAAATGATGAAATAAAAATCTCAATTTTCATTTTTGCCTCAAAGTGTCTCATTTACTCGTACTGGGTCACAAATGGTGCTCGAATCAAAACTACTGGACCGAATCAGGCGTTCTGTGTATCATTTACCTTATCATTTCCTATTCATGCATTAATGGTTTATGTCCCTGGATATTGTAAGTATGGGGTTGCGTTTTTATTTTGACCACCCTTTAAAGGCCTTTGGGATTTGAATAAGGTATCAGTACTACTAACGTAACAGTGCACTGTAAAATAATTAATGACAATGTACTTGTTTCAAAGAAATAAGTTGTAAATTGAAAGGTTTGTTCACACCTGCAAACGACAGGCAGCTTTGGAGGATTTTCGTTAGTTCATGCTGTTAACAATTCCGTATTATTAGTAACGTGTTTACAATGTATATGCAAAACAAAAATGTCCAAATACACAAAAGAGCACGTGTTAACTAGTTGTCTAGTTGAAAAGAACTATGCGCTTATCGTTACAACCATTTCGTCCAATCTCATGTTGTCTTCTTTTAATAGCAAAATGCAATTGATTCGACCATAACAATAATTATCGTCCCGTGCAGCGCAGTGCTGTAGATCGGCCTTTCTCCCTGTTTTGCATTCGTATACACCCGGACTAAACAACTTTTAGACAGCGAAGGTAAAAGTGTAAAATTAGATCCAATGTTGCATGAAGTTTCCCCTGATGACCGGAATCAAGTTACTATATACCCAAGTCTTGGGTATAAGATATAACGGACACGCATCAACCGAGGTGACGCCGTTGGCGCCGCCACGCCCGAGTCCCGGTCGAGAACGGACCAACCTGTCCACAGAAACACCAAGACAGTCTGGAGACATGCAAAGAAAAAATGAAAAGTGAAGTCCAGAAGGTCCGGTGTCAAATTAAAACCACTCTTTTCGCATTAATGAAAGAGCCCTGGAGGGCCTGCGAAATTAAATTGAAGGCATCCAACGCATGGCACCACATCAGCCAGTTTTTTTTCTTCTCTCTTTGGTTTTTCCTGTGTTTAGAACTAATCAAACATAACCGGGGAATTCATTTTCGTATTTAGTTTTGCGAGATCTGCAGAATTCTCTGCACGTCGTCTTTCACTCTGAGTAATTAGTTGTATTTGTGGCCGCATCCCAAATGAGTCAATATGTACTCAGGCCTGTAGACCTAGAACCTGCAATATACAGACCCCAGCATATATACATACGACTGTGCCACAGATGTGGGTCAATTTAATATTCTAATCTTTTAAGGGGAATATTTGGCCCATTTTATCTTCGATCGCGAGGAGGTTTTTTTTGCCGCAAAAATATGTTTTTTTTTAAAACGTCCCATTAAATAAAACTGGGAGGTTGGCAGTTGTCCGCTATCCATACGTCATGAAGTCTGTGGCCTGAATGTTAAATTTCAAACCACGAAATGGCGCTGAAATCAAAACTACTAAACCGAATGGGTAGTTAACTCCATAACACTTTTGATATAATAGAAAATTGTGTTGTAAGGAAATTATACCAAGAACTTCCTTGGTATAATTTTCTTTACAACACAATTTTCTATTATATCAAAAGTGTAGGTCTCTGATAGTTTGTTGACCACCCCGTTTTGACCCACCCAGCCTTGACCCACCAAGCCGTGGCACAACATACACAAATTCACCGTACCATTGGGGAAAAAATGGTTAAAAGGATCGTATACGTTTGGTAATTACTCCAAAAATTAATGGCAATAAAAACCTACTTGGTAAGAAGTACAGCAGCTTTGGATGGTATAATGCATTTTTAGAAACTTGTCACTTCGAAGTACTGCGGTTATGGAAAAAGATATCACTTTTTATGAATATGAGAAGCGTTACTGCAGTGACGTTTCTCAGACTGTGTATTCCAATGCAGATTATTCTTTCTGCGTGGACATAACCGCTCCAGATTTTCGGCAATATCTCAAAATCGCTACCATCTTTTGAAATGAAATGTTTACAGGTTAGTTTTATGGTATATATCTATAACTATACAGGATTGAAAGAAACATTGGGTTCCAATTACCAAACGTATACGATCCCTTTAATGTAGTATACTGGACTTCGCGGTGTAATAAAACAAATCATTGTTGTAATTTTCGTCTTCGTTGTTTCATACTCTGGATATCGTGGCAAATACAACGGTCACAGGTAAACCTTCCTTCAGCCCTTCCCGTGCCATTACCGATCTAAGTCCGCACGGCCTGTGAGTCTCTAGCGGGCCGCAGCTCGCCGTTCTACCGGGGCCAGCGAACCGCAGGGACCCACTCTGTGTACTCACCGCCACACGGTGTTTTCACGGCACTCCGGTTTACGTGCCGAGCCACAGACAGCCGAAAGTTTGTTTAAAAATCAGGGAAAACAAGCTTCAATGCATCGGGAAAAACCTCGAAACTCCCGTGGTATCTAAACCAATTAAAATAGTCTAACAGATAAAAACAGGAGCTAATTGTATGTATAGAAAAATCGCGGGGAATAATACATGGCAGATAGAGCAATATAGGGGCGATCAATAGACCATAACACACGTTCACGTTGTTGAATATTGAATCGCAGATTACATGCGCTCAGAGAAGAAAAAACATAATTTTGAATGCAATTTCCTCTGACAAAATGATGACATATTGGTTATTGGGGCAGTTTGGTTTGCTGTTTTAACTGACAATGCAACTCCGGGGAAACGAGTCCCTTGGAATGATGCCATGATAATGAGAAGCCCACACACATCTTGCCACATTCCTCTAGAGAGGATTAGTCAATCACGTCGATGGGATTAGTCCTTTCAGCGCAATCTCATCATTCATCACATTATAACTTTGTCTATAAATCCAATAATCCTACCACGAAAAAGCGCCGAAAGAAAGTGTGGTGCCCGTATAAACACCACAATGAAAGGACACAAATGCCAACACAAGCATCCTCACATTGACGAAAACGTCCAGTTGAAAGCAAAAACTAATTTCCCCAAAAGAGAGTATATTTGTTCTAGCTTCTAATTAAGGTACTTATTTCATACTCCCTTAATACCCCCCCGCCCCCCCCCCCCCCCAAAAAAAAAGAGCCAAATGTACAATCCAAAAAGTTGATGTGTGTATACACGTATAACAACATGTAAACTAGGTATACACTCGGGCAAATTCTCCGCAATATTCGGTCAACTTTACCCGAGCAAACTATACAACAAGACAAATAACATTGCCCAACAATGTTTTACCAAATTTTTTTACGGTGATATAAGATAGCCATACTTCAAATATAATACCAACATTTATCAGCGAATAACTGGTCTTGACACTTACGCCCATTGCTTTGTTAGGGCTTTCCTTTTTAGGTTAACTTACAAGATCGGAAAACTGGTAGAAACTACAAACAACTGCTATAAAAGCGAATTGCAAGAGTTGTAACAATTTTGAAAGGTTAACAAGTTTGCAGTTTGTCCATAAACACAATAATTCACGCATGTATACCGATATAGCTTTCAGCATTCACAGCTAGCTATTATGTTCTCTTTATCTATGACTAATATCATTATATTCGTACAGACATTTTACAGCATTTCTTGGTTACCAAAGAAAGCTGAGCCTTATCAATCACAACTGCCCACCTGACCACTGTTAGGGGCGGAGCATGTGATAGCAAACCCAGAAGGGAGACCCTGTAGCCGTCAAACTTTAAATCTAGCCCTGTTGTTAGTATACTCGAAACCCTATCTAGTGCCGGACACAAAAACATATCGCGGCTAACGTAATAAAATGGCTTGGGTTCCGTGCTGCGTCGAGTGAAAAGGCTTTGGGACAGCAACAACATTACAGCTCTTAACAACCGCTAAAGGTCCGTAGTTACAGGCGCACGGCGAACATTACTGACGGTCTTAAATTTCAGAGGCCGGGAGAAATTCGGTTGGGGGATTCGCATATAAGAGATAGACGGAGCGAGCAAAACAACAATCATTGGCGTGTCCAGGGGGGGGGCTTTGGGGGCTGAAGCCCCCCGCACGCGCGGATCCCCCCAAAAAAAATGAAAGAGAAAAAAGAAGGAAAGGAGGAAAGCAAAAAAAAAAAAAAACGAAAAAAAAAAATATGATTTGACTCAGCCCCCCGCAGGAAAAAATCCTGCACACGCCTCTGACAATGACCGAAGAGAACAAAATGAATTGAGCGTTTTGAAAAGAGCTACATCTGGTTGGCTATTTCCTTGAGAATATAGTGGTTTGATAACAAGTGCGATGGGTCGAGAAATGGCGAGGGAAAGCGCCCCAAAACCTAAGGATATTGTAACGACTGTCGCTATACCGCATGACGAGCGTGAACATAGATAGTCGACCGTGGAATCAAACGAACCCACGGACGACAAACAACAGAGAACACGGTGCGCGGCGAGTCAAAGATTGCTAGACCGTCAGGATTCAGGAACGATCCCTTTGCCGCTCCATTTTCTGCCACAATATCGCAACAAAATGTATGCTTTGCAAGAACTCCCATATCCCGTACACATTCCGTTTATTGTCTACTTTTTGTCCATTAATTATAAGACAAGTGAGGTAAAATTGAAGTCAACAACCGCAGTTTTTGGTGTGTTTTTTTTTTTTTTAATTCCTTTTTTTCAAATTGTATTTTTGTATTGATATGATATTAAAGTAATATGTATTGTTTAATGTATTTTTAATGTGTTGTTACAACAGACAGGTACATTTTCCACTTTATTAAAAAAATTGATAATAAAGAATTGAATTGAATTGAATTGGTTTGTGAATTGTTAATTCGATCATAAGCTATATATATCGAATTTACGCACCCCCTCCCCCGCCCCTCCCCCTGAACATATATTTAGACATATTTAGACATGTAGATACAAAACGTACAGTGTAATTATTTTTGTTATTTTATGACTATTGTGTAATATAAATGTGAACCCAACGATTTACATAATTGGGAACAAATAACTAAAACTAATAACAGACTTCTCATACAGCTCAACAATTATTTCATTAACAAAATGAAACTACACAATGACTACAATGACTACACAATCTGTATAACAATTAAAATAGGGCGGTAAAATAGTTTGCAAACAAATTTTCAAAAAAAGTAATCGCGCACATTATTTAACCAAATGTGTTTGAATTATAACTGAATTTAACGCGCCGGGATTATTTTAACATCACCGAGCCGAGGCGCGGGATTATTTTAAACAAAACTCGACCAGAGGCGGGTTTAGGCCAATGGTACCGGGAAGCACACCCATGCATTTCCGGCCTTGCTCGCTGCTGACAGACATTCCAGCCTTGCTCGTGACGTGTTTATACGTCATCCGTTTTGAATCTGGGGAAAACTGTGCGTGTATATACGTCCTCCGGCGCGAACTGGTTATTTTCAACAGCAAAACAACTTGCTGTGCTTTCGCCGCACCCCTGTAACCCCCACCCCACATTAACAACTAAATAGAAAGCTCTCTACACTGGTTGAAAGCGTGCCAATCGTAGATACACCAAGGAGAAAAAAAGGCAATAAATAAGGTAAAAGACAACTAGGAAACAGACTCCAAAGAAAGAAGGGACGAGACTCAAAATAAAAGTGGATTTTGGGCCGAAATTGGATTTCCAGCATATCCAATTACACCAGTATAAGTCGGCCAGAAATTGCGTAACATTATCTGCCCGGAGGGCGAATTGCCCCAGCCAGCGCTAGCTCCTGTTACTCCCCCGGGAAATGTAAACGCTGTTAAACTTTAGCGGGGGAAAAGTTGGTCCTTCTAACCAATCAGTGACGGGGAGAATATGGCCCAATTTCCGCGCAAAATTGTATTTATTTAGTTTTGCATTTTTCCCCTCTCGCTCTATCCCTCACTCGATCACCCTTTCTGTGTCTCTGTCTCTTCCTTTCCTGTGAGGTTAACCAACGACGCGTAACTTAAACCGCGAGGCATTAAGAAACTTGAAAGGATTGTCAGAACTTCGGTGGGTTTTTTTTTCAGCCAAGTCGTTATACAAAAATATATATAAAAAAATCCACAGTATTATATGAAAAAGCTATTTGGTCCCAACAATGTCTTCTACCTTTGGGGGATTTTGTAAAAAGAAAATACCTAAATCGATTAAAAAAGAACCTTTCGAATATCACATGTACGGAAATAATGTTGCATGGCGCCGTCTATTTACTGTTCCGAGTGTCTGGCCCTTAAGCGTTGTACTGCAGATCAGACAACAGCTCAGGACAAAATAAGACCTTGTCGAGCTTTCTAGCGTAGAAAATACACGGTACAGGTGGTACACATTGCCTGCCAAGACTATACCTAACACATGTGACGGCAATAACAAAATTTGTGAAAGATATTCGATTCTGGAACTGTTGGGAGTTGCATTTAGTTCTCTTTGGTAAATACAACATCTGGGCATCGTTGTTGCTGATTACAAAGAAACTGCTTATTCATATTGGCAATAGCATCATGTATGACCTTGGAAGTCGTGCAACATTGCTGAAACATATATAATTACTGTCGACATTTTTGTATAAATTGTATAGTAATACATGTATACATATAGGCCCACTTCACACAAAAATTAAAATGAACTGTATCCCTTTCAAACTTTTCAAGCGAAAAGCATTACATGCCTAACCATGACAAATTGTTCACAAGTTGTATATTAACGTCTGCCACACGATGGCCAATCTTAAGACTATAAAACCTAATGTATGCTTCTGTACGCTGCAAACGTGATTAAAGGTCGTACATACACCATTGGTAAGTGCTTGAATTGTCATGTATAGGTGAATTTGGGGGTTGTGTTTTATAGTAAATATCATTTAACTGACTTGTCCCAAGTTTTACAATCATCGATACTCATGAGAAAAAGAAAAAAGAAAAACGGCGTTCGTTTCCAACTATCGGGCTGTTATTCTTTGTATTTATGTTGTTTCGTGATCGCCGTCTGGCAATCGTGAATTTGTTTTTATGTAATTCATATTTTCGGAACAATGACATGATACCTCGCGCAATCATTTAGCTGGAGGCCTAAAATTATATTTACTTTCAAATAATTAAGATATTTCTTAATAATTCGGTAGTAAAACGTTTCAATTTGTCCAATTGGGCACAAAACCTTTAAATACTAAACATGTCTGGTGTAATGACGGAGTGTTCAGCGATAGAATCTAGGAAATGGACACCTATCATGTTTAGCTTTTAAAAATGTTTACAAAGTGACAGCAATATTGTGTTTACTTAACACAGTATTTTAGAGTGTTACTTAGAAAAGAACAGAACTCGCACCGGCTTTTATTACAAAGTAAAACATATCTAAAAGCCGTTCACAATGATAGGTACATGTATTTAGGAAAGTATATAAAAACACGCAGACAATAAACTATCTCTGCAGTTAGATTGGAATCATTAGACGAAGCAAAAATGAAGTCCACATTCACACCTACACACTGAATGGAATTAACACATTTCTCATGTACAAATGAAATCTTTTGAAAAGGTGTTGTTGAGAATGGAACCTAAAATCTTTAGAAAACAAATGTCAGCAAATCCCACTAAAATACCTAAGGTTTTTAAAAGCGACCTTTTAAAAAACAACGTGCAACGCATTGGCCTGCTTTTTTACCTGAAGAAGGTAAAATAATCCTCCCGCCAAAAAAAGATCGACCCGAAAAAAGAGTCCAGAATTGGATGACATCGATTTTGCGCGCAAATGGATGTCGACCTAGACCCTGGTAGTTCAAGGCTAAATACAGCCACAGGGCATATCTCATCCATCTTCCCTAACAACCCTCCAATGTTGACATTTGCATATTTGACGCGCGCTGACAGGGAGAGACACGAACGAAAAAAAAACCCGAAGAGCGAAGTTAGTCGTTGCCTTGACCACGGACATGTAAATACAAAGAAAATGGGGGGAGGGGGGGGGGGGGGGGGCGTCAGGAGCCATTTCGGGCTCGTCCGTCATGATGAACGGAGGAGTGCCAAAAACTGGGTCGTGGCTTTTATTTTCCCCCTCTTTTTTCTCGCTTTCTTCCCCCTAATTTTTTTTATTTGAATTTCAATATGTCTGAAACTCGTGACAGGCTGAAATTCGACACCAGCAGGGCTCCGTGTTCCAGCCAGGCACTTAATCCCCGAGTAGGCCTACGGCAAAGGGAGCCCCCAACAATGACTAGCCCGATATTAAACGCATTCCCTTGAATGTAGCGCGCGATTTTTTTTAAAGTACCCCCGACGAACGTGACTTATTTCCACATGGCGCGGGCTGCAGGTCCACGACGGTGCGTGAGCCGTAAAACCTCGAATGACAGAGAGGTCCAGATCGGTTGGACTTGGGGCTCAACCTCCGAATACCATGCACGCTACCGTTCCGCGCTCGATGCAACGGCATCAACAGCCTTTACGATCCCCGCTATACAGTCTCGGCCCAAAATTCACAGCCACGGAATATAAAACAGCCCCTCTCCCCCGTCTCATCTCTTTCCCCGAACATTTCTTTATTAAAAGTAAATACGAGAGCGGCAAGCGAGCTGCCAATTCCCCCGTGCGGACCCGGGCACGTCTCGCCCATTGATTGATCAGCGTAAAAAGCTAAATCGCCATCTGATCAACGGGATTGAGGCGGTCTTAACGAGACGATCCTGGCCACGAAAATGGACCCACTCACTTTATCGCAATGAAGAGACAGAGACATAGGTTACGACTGTCAACCCCAACCACTAAAAAAAACTCTCTACCTTCACACACACACACAAAATGAACACATTTTCACAGCCATAATCATATATGAACAACAACCCACATTATGACCAACATCTGAATAACGAAATTTATCTCAAGCAATGTTAAACTAGTTCCGAAATGTAGTGAAAATCAAACAAGATGCAGTGCTTAAGAGGTGAGAAGAAACCAATAACAGACTTTGAAGATTGTGAAGCATTATCTCTTCAAAAACTCAGCACCGTCCACGTCTTAGGTACACACATGCGCCCCCGAAAACCTCTCTCTCTTATCCATACATACGCACTCAGTTTCCACTATACTCCACCTCTAATCAACTTTGCAAAATTGTTGTCGGGAATGAGAGCGCAATAAGTACGGCTTCTTAGAGACATGCCACACAACTTCATTAAACCACTTTTTTTTTCTACCGGTTGTAGTTCCCGTGAGTGGGCATGCTGTTGTTGGAATCTCGCCCTAATTCAATTCTACGGAAATTGCGCTCTCTCCTTTTTTTTTCATTCCCTCTTTGATATGAGAGCTGGACTGATGATTTACCTCAAAGGACGAGGGGGTTAATTTCGATAAACAAGAAGACAGAAAATCGACCCGGAATGGGTCGGTTCAGGCGGTTAATAACGAACGTCAACATTTTCTGGGCCCTATACAATATGAGATGAATACCGACCGAGTAGTTGTTTTTTCCCCCGAGCACGGGACTCGGGCCTGCTGCAGCCACGGGTCGTTTATTGCTGCCACAAACTCCTAGATCCCTAGACCAACCGTAGGTCTTGACTTATTAAACGCGGACTGTCGACCGGATATTTCGAAGTCTATATGGAAATGATGTTTACCCCTAACAAAATATATACGAACGAGTCCATGTAGGGCTTGAGAACGCTCAAGGTCTGAAATAAAATAACAAAGCGACCTTTCAACCCATATTGCTTAGCCGATTTGGACATGATCATAATAATCTGACAATCGCAACTTTTCCTGTTGCAATTATGAGCTAGTGCAGATAAGACGCATTGCTTGTCGCCCTCACCCCCCCCCCCCCCCCAGCCCTCACCCCCCCCTTTTTTTTTGGTGGTGTGTCTAGGGCGAGTCGACCAGGAGGCGAGTTGGTAAGGAGGCGAGTTGACAGGGGGGAGTTTGGGGGAGACGAGTCAGTAAGAGGCGAGTTGGCATACAACCCCCTATTGACAACTTGTCAACACTGGGACAAATTTACCACCCCCCCAAAAAAAAAAAAATTGTTTTCCTTCTACTGTTTGTGTCGGAATTCTCACGAGGTGATATTTTTGTTCGTGCTCAGTCTATTTGTAAGAGTTGTTTGGGTTTTTTTCTTCTTCCTGTATAATCAGTGTTTATCTTGCATATCAAAACTCTACTCGATATCAAAAGAACATGAATTGTAATGGACTTAAAGCCTGACATAATAAATGTAAATAGGAAAATATTCCTTCACGCGTATTGTTTATTCTGCCAGAGAAAAAAAGCCAATATTAGTCAATGTTTGCCATAGATAAGATAGCAAATATAACATCTTCATCAAAAACTATTAAGACTTATTCAATCAAATGATTGACATGTAGCAGCTAAGATTTTGAATTAAAAACAAATTTCAAACCATCGGAAATGACAATGCGCTCGTAAAACTCAAGCTAAACTTAGATAGCACTGGCATCTTATTAGGTCATCCGCCTGAGGGGTTGGTCGGTATCAAATAAGGGGAATAATGCTCATGGTGATTTTTGGCAATATGCACCTGTAGTTGGAAAATATGTGATAGCACTGCAGTGGTGGCAGTTTTTTTAATGTCATCACCGTTCAAAAAAAGTGGTAGCTAGTATTTGTTACGACATAATTAAAATTAATCCGGTAACAAGTGTATTGGCGGCCATTTTGGGAAAACATAAAGGTGGAATGATAACACCTCCAAAAGCTGCCACCGCTCACGCTGCAATGCTATCACATATTTTCCAAAGCTAGGTGTGCATACCATGTACAAAATCGCTACGAATATTACTCCCCTCGGTCATTTAAATACTAGTGGCCCAATTTTTGGACCGAAGCTGATGACCTATGAGGGTAGAGTCATTTGTTGTTCTGCTTGAATTGCAAAAAACTAATTCGGAACCCAAGATGCCCAAGTGGAACCCCTAGATATTTACAACGGTTGGGAACAAATCATCATAGTTGTTGTATGTTTGGTATAAGTATTTGATTAATACATGTAACTTAAAAGTGTTACCCGGCTTACGACAGATATTTACACCAATGTCTATAAGAACTCTTCAAAAGAAACATAATGCAACATCAAAATCAAGGATTAGATTAAAATATACTGTCATCGAAATTTACTTTACCCATTACATTTGGTATAATTAGGGAATGATACAATGAGCACGGTTGTTATTGGACACTCGACGAGCGTTGCCAATAACACAGACTTCGGTGTTTCGTGCATGGTTTCCTAAAATCCTGTTTTATGTGCTAGCAGTCTGAACTTTGACACGCGATTATTGATGAAGTTTTTTAGGCTTGTTTGATTTCAATTCGCCCTTTCAAGTCTTCCTCTATAGGCTCTTCAACAAAATCTTGTTTTCAAACCGTCGGATTTTTCTCCCTATACCAAATTGTTCTGTCATCTACGTGGTCCATGTTATAGGGCTCTTAGGCCGGGATGCAGAACGGAACCAATCGTTATAAAGCGAAGAGGGCGCAGGCAGGCAGCGGATGTACGTACACGAGGATCTAGAAGCCCTAGGCCGGAATCTATACCCTGGACTACGCTGCTAGTCAACCACGGCGAGGGGCCCGGCTAAGTCCGAGTGCAACGAGACGCACGCGTGGCATCGCCCGTGCGCCCCCGTAGGCCACGGAGGCACGGGCCCACTCCAGACGTGCATTAGTGTTGTATCGCCGGGCAATAGAGGCTTCCTGAATGGGCCACTGATAAAGCAACACACGAGCCCTCAAGATGATGTCCCAAATGGGGGAAAGCTAAGACAAGCCTACGTCAAGGCATTGCCGAAGGCCCCCCTCTTTCCCCTCCTCAGCTTTACTTTGTTTCCCTCTTCTACTGTGTCTCCTGTATCTCCCGGGGACGGGAGTCCGACAATCATTAGAATTCAACGGGAATGGCTAAGCCCCCCTTAAGGGTCATTATACGTGGCTTGCAAAACATCGAAGATAGGCTATATCATGGTCGTGGCATGAAATCAGGCTGTCTGCGGAATACTAAATGACTGCCGTCATAAGCCGTGTCTCGCAGATCAGAATCATGTATGCATGCATATAATAAATGGGCGATACTAACCCCCAAAAATTAAAACCCCGGATAGAGATAGTCGAACCCTATATCGTGACACCAAATGTTGACTATTTATTGCGTTAGCTTTGATATCGTAAAAGGGGGCGCCAAATATTTATACTGACGGTTGTCGCAATACTCGGTTTTATGTTTATGAAATGGTATATGAATTAAGATAAGTTGTTTGCAATAGCACCATGTGGTAATTCTTTTTTGTGACTTTGTGTAGTTCTAAAAAAACAAACTCAACGTTTCGGACAGTATGAACTTTGTTTGTTCCACCAGACGTTTTTCGCAACCTGTTACCCGCGTCCACACTTTCAATCACGTGGAACGCTCATGTGTGGTAAATTCTATAAATTCTAAAAACGCTGCAGTTAATTTGACTAGAACACAGTCAAACACGCACCCAGCTGCCCCTTGCTGTAGTCAGCTGAGTGCTGGTTTTACTGTTTTCTAGTCAAATTTAAAGATAGGATACACCATTGGTAATTGCTTGAATGATCACGAATGGGTGGATTTTGGGGTTGTATTTTAACTGACCTGTCCGAAGTTTTACAATCATGGATGCTGAGAAAAGCAAGAAAAACGGCGTTCGTTTTCAACCGGCGTCGGACAGAGGTTCTTATGTTAGTCTTTGGTTTTTTTGCGATAGCAAAATTCAATTTATTTTTATAACTATTACAAGATATCTAGCGCAATAATTTCGCCGAATGCCTACAATCGTTATTTACTTTCAAATAAGTGAGATATTTCTTAACAATTCGGTAGTAATAATTTGTGATCTCTGCAAATGGTGTATCCTATCTTAAACTAGAGCGTTTTTAGAGTGTATAGTCACTTTTATATCCTAAATTTAGATTTTCCTCTTTGCCCAAAAGAAATTTAAAAAAATATATATATAGGGCCTATATATAAATGGAACATTTATTATGCGTAGACTGCAGGTACATGTACATGTACATGAAAACTACATTGTGGTCGCGTTTCAGTAGGACTTAAGGCCTAAAATGCTTCGAAATATTAGCTTATAGTTTTCTGGTAGGCCTACGTAGAACATGTTTTTTTTGTATTGGTTTGAACAAGCCAGATGTTTGTTCTTGACAATTTGTCACTCTTTATTGTGTGATCAGTCATTTTGAATGAAGAACTCTCGATTGAGTTATCATTATGGAAAATGCAATTAATAAATTAATAAAAGTTAGAAAAATGTCGTGGATTTAAAGGGTTAAGCAATGAATTTTTACTGAGTAACATTTTGTTGTTGAACTTTCTTCTCTTAAATGTACGAAACTATTTGGCACCCCCTTTTTACAGATTTTGTATTGAAAAATGTTATTCTTTAAAATAAAATCTGTTAAATGTTATGCTTAGAGGGCTGCTAATGTGATTTTATTTCAAGAACAAATTGTGTTCAAATTGTGAACCTAACATTTGCTCAATTAAAACAAACCGCTCATTGGCTTACTGCAATGTACTAACACAGCAATAACACACCAAAGAAAAGAACATTTACGACAGCAAAATATCAAAAAATCTGGTATAACATTGAGGTTTCTGCCCGAAATGACATCACAAAAACATCAAAATACCCTTGAAAATGGCAAATTATCATGAATCGGTAGATTTGGGGGGTTGTATTTTATAGTAAATATCGTTTACCTGACCTGTCCGAAGTTTTACAATCATGGATGCCGAGAAAAGCACGAAAACAGCATTTGTTTTCAACCAGCGTCGAGCAGTTATTCTTATTTTATCTTTGTTTTTTCGCGATCGTCGTCCGGCGATCTCGAATTTTTCTTTAAAAATGCAATTTTTCAGAATAATTACAGGATATCTAGCGCAATCATTTTGCCGGATGCCTAGAATCATTTTTTACTTTCAAAATAATGAGTAAGATATTTCCTAATAATTCGGTAGTAAATATTGTTGATATCTGCAAATGGTGTATCCAACCTTTAAATGGGGAGATTCGTTTTCTAGGATTGCATTGAAAAATACATTACATTGGCCCTAAAATAAAGGACGTACTGTATCCTTGATTGCTTCATTATTAGTTTACTTTCTAATTTTTGTTTATATTAGTAGACCATGGGAAGATCGCAAAACGTGATGCCCATTTTTGCACAATACACAATGTTAACTAAAAGTTAGTAAACAATATCAAATATATTGCTTGACAAAAGTCAATCATGTTAAAACCATTTAATTTAAACAGAGAACGACAATTGTTTATCGATTTAAATTTTAGGGAAAAGGTACAACACGTCATTCTTCAGCCCGGAACCCACTAATACAAGTACACGGTGACTAGCGTCTCTTTCACATACTTTACGAACAAAACACCTACATGTAAATACGTTTGCCACTAACACCAGCCTGCTGAAATCTCCGCCCAATGTTTTCTATCATTATTATATATACACGAGCAATTGTTGTTACATAATGTGCAGCTTTATAGTTTAGCAACATGCATATCTACACCCTTGAAACCTTCTTTATTATGCCAACATGCAGGTGCTGCATTAATGGGCACAACAAAATTCAGAGACTTTTTAGCGATCATCCTATGGTCTATTTAAGGTTTTCTATATTAATTAAATTTCAACAAGAAAATGCCGGTTCAAGAAAAAAACACAATCACTTCTGAAAAACCTGCAAATGTGACTAGATCGATAACATGGCCTGGTAGACCGCGGGCATACTGCAACAGCAGCCTACAGCACGCATCACGGCACGAGTAACACAAAGGTAAAGATATTGGGCTGAGGAGCCTTACAAAACGGCCGCGTAATGCCATGCAACCAGGGTACCGTCGAGGCAGAACGCTCCCCGGTTATGCACTAGACAGAGACAGAAGCAGCATTCAAACTTCTAAATCCAATGGAAATATTTACAGCAGAAATACCTTGAAAGTTGTAAAAGAATGTGGACAATTGTACATTGCCCATATCAACCATTTCAATATGTTTTGGTATAGTCCCTGGAAAAAAAACCGACAAGTAATTCCTGTATTTATTTTTTTGAAATACCTATAATCCATTGCCTCGTATCTTCGTTTTAGTACCTTATCACATTCCTGTTATTATCATTCTTCCTTCGTATGATGATTACTGTGTACATTGGTTTGATGACATTAGTGGAAACAGGGTGGACCGCGTGAAGGTTGTCATCTCCCACCCCGTTATTATCATTAAACAGCAGATGCGATCTGTGCAATCTGAACAGACTCTGGTTCTTTTGTATACACAACTAGAAAAAAATATACCGCCATTAATGTAGTATACTATTTGTCAGTTGTGCATTTTTATCGTTTGAAGCAGCAACAATTTAAAAAAAATAAAGAATGGTGCTTGACAAATAACTTTGTGATAGCTCTGTGAATGCTGTATATTCCGAGAAAATAATATTCTAAAATTTCGATTTTGAATCAACTACTCAATATAAATTTCAAATTATTGGACATGAATTTGAATGATTACTTTTTGGATAGTCGCAAAAGGTATACCGTCCCTTTGAAACTATATCAGCACAAACAACGAAATTTAAGTGCGCCAACAAGTTGGGAATGCTTTTCAAACTTTGGTTTTAAATCTGTAGTTGGAATCGACGTAGTTTCTTTGGACGGGCAATAACTCTGTGGTAATTATAACAATTAACCTCTGAAGAGCAATGCTTTTGAGTTGCACTTCAAGACTGTGTTAAAACACAAGGTGTTTTTTTGAGCAATAAACGCTTCATAGAGAAACCCAATACATTAGTTGAGACTATAATTTCGAACGAAAGACTGTTGTAAGTGATCAGGGTTAACATATATCGTTTGTAAACAAAGAATAGGTTAAGGGTCAATTTGGTATAGTTTCGTTGCATCGAAACATAACTACACTTTTTCAATTCAGTCAAATCGTATAAAAGTGGCTCGGTGGGACAATACTTTACCTTATACCAATGGAGTAAAAAAAACACCTCTGTGGAATTTAACATATATATAACAGAGGGCGCTCTCTTTTTGTCAGTCAACACGTGAACTTTAACATTGAAGTTTGAATGCCCGTGTTTTATTTATATGTTTTATTTATTCGTATGGATGCTTTTTGTTTATCAACGAGCACCAAAGTTACCAGATAGTCTTTATCCCCTGACTTTCGGTGTTTTACTCTTGTTTAAATGCCCTTTTACTTATATATTTTAATTGTATTGATCCTTTAATTTATCTACATTGAGTCCCTACCTAGCTTTACCCAACCCCGCCCCTCTCTAAACCTTCCCTGCCTAACCCGTTTCTAATGCGTCTCTTCCAAAATTCTCCCAATCTGTTTATACTCCCTTAAATCCTATGCTACACGTGTACCTTGCCCGACCTGTCTTGTCCCTTTGTCACCCATCGCCATGAATCCCTATTGGTTTTGTGTATGACTGTTTGTATTTTGTTTTAATGTATTATTTGTGCATAGTAAATTTACAAATTTTTCTTATCATAATTTTGTGTACTGTGGTTTTTTAATGCACACTATGGAAAAACCTTTTTTATTTATTTGCACAGACGAATAAATAAATCTTAAATCTTGATGTTAGTTATTCTGAGCAACTTGCAAAGTACAAGGTGACAATATTCATCAAATATGTAATTTTGCTTAACACAAACAAGTCTTGCTGAGTAAAAACTGGTTACTAGCCAAAACTCCATGTGAGTTTCGACTATAAGCAAAAATCAGCTGAATACTATAGTCACAAACAATACACATCACCTGAGAAATGTATTTGTAACCCCGTTCTTGCCAATTTGTATGCTTATACATGCTTTGTGCAATTGGCAGCTGGTTGGTAAGTTGCCTATAACATTTCCTCCAGAATGAGAACAATAATTGAGCAGTTTGAGTTTGACAACTCAGTGGATGAGATGTATATTAAACGTTATTAAACAACAATATCTGTGGTGTAACCAGACATAATGCTGATATTGTGATGTTTGTGCATTTGATAATACAATCATGGCATTTGACAGACAGAGTATGTCATGAGAAATATATAATTATTTGGATATGGGGGGCATCGCAGATTTGTCCTTTGAAAAATAGAGGTTAAATAACAAGCACTGGTAGCCGTTTTGAACATTTTGAAAATTGCTTGTTATTATACCTATATTTTTTTCAAGAGGAAATCTGCAATGGGCCTTTATTAAAATGTCTTTCTCATGACATATTCTGACTGTGCGCCAAGTTACATGCTTGTATTATCGAAGGCACAATTCACCTACATATTTCTTCTATCTGTTTCACTAATATTGGTACATTTTGTAAGATGTTTCACGAAAAGCGATGGATTAAATTGGGATCCGCAGACGAGTCGGTGTAAGCAGAAATGTTTTGTTTTTCAGGCTGTGGTGATTCCGAATGTCAAATTACGGAGCGTCGTTGTCACCAGATTGAATCTTCATTTCTTTTTTGAAATATTCACAGGTCATTTTGTTAAACAATGGGATACCATAGAGTGTCTGTGATGGGTTGTTTAGCATACACTTTAAGCCTACATGTTAAATGGACTACGGCACGAGACTGATTGATAACTGTGTCAACAATCAAGAGTAGCCGATATTTCGAAGACAACCCCGTTTGGCCTGTCATTTTCCTTTATCAATTTTCCTATCATTATTTTTCCTTCTTAAACTTAACCGTTCACGAAGAACATCACAGGTGTTATGATAGCTGAGAGCTTGTGACAGGTTGGTCTTTGACACGACCACGAAGAGGGACTTGAGCGAGCGGAAACACGACGACTCACGGCAACATTCTGTAACGCAATGCCCGACGGCGCGGCATTAGCTAGGACTATTATGGGAGACAACGTGGCCTGAGGCCTCGGTGTACCCCGCCGACTCAACCCCGCTCTATCACTGCGTCTCTCCTCCCTCGGCCCGATACCAATGAAATTTGGCAAAGAGGGTCTTTCGTTGCAGTGCAAATTCCTACATACGCTACTAAGAGATATTCCTTAAAGCCATGAATGGTAATCTGAATGTTATCGTAGTTCGTTTTAGTCGGGAGAGTAGGCCAGGTTTTTTTTGTCTGCTTAATTCGCCGACAGTTTTCAGCCCTAAGGCATGGGCCGCGCACTTGTCCATTTTCAATGCGAAACACTGAGCGCCATTGTGTGGGGCGGGTTTCTCGTTCACAGAGGCCATATCAAATTGTGCGCATTACCACGTTATTAGGTGGATGTGCAACGTATTATAATGTACTCACCTGTCCTCTGTTTTCTGGGGGGCAGAGTTGAACGGAGAAATATCGGGAGCTAATCTTGCCGAGGGAGGACTAGAAAATGGAAGCCGCATGCCAGTCCGATTCGCGGAGAAATGGCGGCTATTTTTGAGCAGACCGAGCACAGACAAATGGACGGGGAACTGTGTACCAAGTAGCTAAGCATACAGACTATGGCAAGGGGACTGTTTGCTTAGGACTGGGCCACGCCGTTCACAATTTTTTGGCTAGCCTACAGCTTGCTTACTCTCAGCATTTTGCTTTTGTGAGATTCACGATTTGTCGTATTCAGCTCTGTTTTTGACTGCCCAGCTCATGAGACTGAGCACGCCGTTCTATTGTCTGAAAATCTCCCCCAAACCCAGTTACCCGACAAGGACAGTAAAACTCTCCCAATCCCCAAAAAACTGGAGAAAAAAATTTGCTCTCAAAAAAACCTAACATATTTTCTTCACTTTTTCATAAAAGAGCTAACCCAACTGTGCACTCGTTGAATAATAACATGGGAACACTGTACCATGTAGCGTATTATTGGGATGCTACGCGTCCAGTGTTCATGGGCAAAATGGGTCCCCTTTTCCTATTATTCGTTTACTTGTCCCCGCCAGTTGTTTTGACGCGACGCGCGAGTCGGGCGGCCGGGTCTGCCGGCCCAACTCCCCAACGAATTCTCGCCGACGCCCGCTGAAAGTCCCAGCCGTGCCGTGAGTGACAAGGCTTTATAGCGTTGCCCCGTTCGGCGATTCAGCCGTTGAATTGTGTCCAGTTTGCCGCGTTGTGCTTTATGTCTTCAAAATTATAATGGTTTATATGTTTTTTGTGCCACTAGCACGCCCCATTTGTATTGTACATAATAACATGTGTGATCACATACACAAGATGAAAGCAAATAATTATGTCCATGCCTAAAAAAATCCCTTCACTAGACAAAAACCGACTGTTTACGCACATTTTATGCACTATTTATCCATAACAACGAAACTTATATGTAGGCGAAAAGCTGATATCACGTCAACAAAACCAAACAATAATGTGTAACACCCAGGCAAAATCTTTCACAGAATCTTTATTCGAAATAGAAAAAAAAGACCTAATGTGACCAAATTACGATAAGCACGCAATAAATCATGCAAATGGTTCAACCAAATGGATTCCAATAACATTTACAAAATGAACTAAATTATGTCATTTCATTATTCCATTTGTCAATGTTATATGAGCCAACTGAAGATGTTTTTCATAATACAACATTCTTCAAATCTATATAAAACAATTTAAACTTAAAATTGTGATTAATGACATTCGAAAATATATACCGGTATACCCTCAAATTATTAATTATTTTCCATAAACCTTTATATAAGTAACTGATATTATCATTTTACCGAAATAAAAATACAGTTGTATATCTATATTTATAAATCCTTGGTTAGAGTGATATAGAAAGTAAAACATAGCCACACTAATCGTTTGATTAATAATTGTTTCATTAAGTTCTTACAAAATTCTTCCAAATAGGCACTTTGGGAGACAAATTAGCGATAGTTTTGATTCACTTGGGAGACAGTGGCACTTAGGGAGACATTTCAGTGTCTCCCTAAGTGTCTAGCTACCCCACAAAACGATATTTGGGAGTTATTTTTGCTCGGAGAAGACAGATTTGGGTCTAAATAGCATAAATATGAAATTTCGTGGAAAAAGCTCCAGGTAAAAACGGGTTAGGTTACAATAAAGATTGTGCACGACTCTATGGGATTGTCTCCCAAAGTGCCCATTTGGAGGTATTTTAATACTAGCAGTTATGGACTGAGGACATTGAAAGTATCCATTTAAAATTCGCGCTGTTGCCTCAGAAGGGAATGTATACAATAGGCTGGCACCAAATATTGTGATTCAAATTGGTTTCAATTCCCTTAAACAACAATTCTGATATTTTCAGAAAAACGATTTGGAATATATCATGAAAATGTTTTAACTGTGTACGTTTGTCCATGTCCTAGTGGTTTTTTGGGGTTTTTTTTTTTGGGGGGGGGGGGTGGTGTTTGTTGTTTTTTAGGTTGTCTCTCTTGTAACACCAGCGTAGTATTGACTGCCATAAACAAGTCTCCGCCCCACATTGAATGCAACATCGTGGTATTGCGTCCAATATACCACGCTTATACAGGGTGGCCTTAACGAGTACCTCAACGGACGAGCTTACTTCCACTATGAAGCCAAAACTATACCAATGGATGGAGAATCTTTCTATTAAGATACATGATACCTAGATATCTTGATTTGGGCTAGTAGTTTAGCACCAGTCAGGACAACAGTCAGAGCCAAGACAACAAACAAGACCCAAGCATTAATATGAATGGGAAAATAGGCTCAAAGGCTGTTTACTGTCTCAGACATGGTTAGAGCCAATATTGTATAGACCCTTTGCCCCTAACGTCACCTCGCTACCGCTATATCCAGTATTTTCCAGCATCTATACCTGAATTGTCCGACAAAAAAGACACACAAAGGGGATTTGTAAATTTGTTCAACATCGGCTTTTATTATGAGTTCTTTTACCCTTTTTTTCATTTTTTTGTTATCCAATTCCGCGAGGTGTACGTTTTTGAGGCAGAGGGTTATTGTCAACAGTGCGACGGGGGAGAATGCCGAATCGGCACATTGGAGCGAGCTGGTGAACCCCGGTCGGCTCCTCTTCTCTTCGTTTCACTGTAATATATTGAAACTGTACATGCCGTGTGGACACTGGTAACATCATCGCCCAGGGCATGATTAATAAAATTACAGCCGAGGTTTGTGTTGGCAAGGCGCAGGAAACCAGCGTTGCGAGAAAAAATGGAATTGTTATAGGTGAATTGCGTTCTGCGTGCTAAAGCCCCCCCCCCCTGTAGCCTCGACAGTTCGTCTTACAAAATGTACAAGCTTCTCGAATTATTTTGGTTGCTTTTTCCTCTTCTTCTTTCTCCCCTTCCTCTCGGAGGGAGCTAGTATCGAGATTTGCCCGGAGGCGGGTATATGTTACAAAGTATCGTTTACGCTGTCTAGCCCAGAGGTATATGGTCATGTTATAGTGTGAGGCATAATACACGCTACGTATTGTGGCGTGCGGTCTTATATCATGCAGGGTATACCAGATAAAATGGTCTGAAATTAACATGGGCAAACCCCATGGAGCTGCTAAGCACAACAAATTGCTTAGCATAAAAACATTTTCTTGACAAAAGCTGGGTTACAGCTGACCACGGTTTAAGTGATGATTGTTTGTAACTGGTATTCATCTGGATTTTGTTTAGTTTGAAAAACGCACGGCGTTCTGGCTGGTAACCGTTTTTTTATTGACCAAGAATTGTGTGTGCTAAACAAATTTGTGTGCTTAGCAGCTCCATGAAACTGGCCCTGCTGGCTAACGAAAAGCTGTTGTTGTTGTTGTTGTTGGCGATCAAGTAGTGTTACGTCTGACGTCTGAGCTGGTACTAAATACTATGTGAAGTGAATCCTTCAGAAATCGTTAGGGTTAAAAGAAGAAAAAAATCATTGAATGTGGTTTTAATTTAAATAAATGGCGCCCGCAATAAAATTTCTGAAATTTCTGCAATAGCAATGGAACTAGGCCCCCGAAATGGGCAGATGTTTTTGCCTTTTTTACACATTTACAGTTTTCTGTAGTCATAGCTAAAACTTTAACAGGCTAGCTTATTCACTCTACTCACAAAACCTGACTATTTTTTAGTACTGCCCTATGTTTGCTATAAGTTACACATCCATCCGTAAATGGGTGCAAGCTGGCTAGTTTGTGTTCCTAACCTGATAATTCCCCGACGTCTATTGTTTGGCTGTTTGTGTCTAATCCTTCACAGTAATTGTCATTACGTATACATTCATTTAATTGTGAAGCTTCATATTTTACTTAGTTTTTTTTGTACAATGAAATTTTGCATTATGCTATTTCAATATTTACAATCATGTCTCTCTTAATGGACTGAAGAAGAATTTTAAGGCAAGTGTTTGAATCTTTACTGCACCGAACTCCACAACAAAAAGGTAAAAGAACTTGGGGAACCAAGAAGTCCTAATGGACTATCTATTGATATTAACGCCAACCCACCTCTCACCATTACTCATCGCGCTATTTCTTTCCCGCCGTCTTGGTGCGACAAGAGCGCGCGGCATGCACCGGCCTGGGCACCGTATGTTGTATACACATGATCAGGTCGGATTTGTCATTTGGTAAATTGCAGGCTCATTCGGCTGGGAATTCATCAGACGATTCGGGCTGAAAGCAAGTCAGTTTCCTCCCCGACCCCCAAATGGCAGGCTTTTTGGATTAATCATTGACAGGTACGGGGTGGTAGTTTCCCCCTACTCTTCTCTGTATTTTTCTCTTTTTTCCCCCCGTTTTTCCTGCCATCCTCGCATTTCAGTCGAAACCGGGGGATGTTCGGTGCATTCGTGCCGACGGTGAGAGATCCCGCCGCCCAACGGTACCGGGGCAGAGTTTGATTATTACCGCACGCGATCCGGAGTTATAGCGGGAGGGATTCATGTCTTTGTGTTCCCGTCAGAACCCGCGGCATCGGCCACCTGATAGATTGACTAGCTCTTAATTAAACTGATTGTCCGGTGTGCTGCACGTACAGTATTTTCCCGTGATAAACTGTTAGGCAAGATATCAGAAACTCCTGGCAGCTTATTTAACAAGTTCTTCAAGTTACTCTGATTTCAAAGTAATTAATTCCCCCCCCCCCTCCCACAGCACAGCACTCTCTTCATTTGAAATCATCCACGCTCATTTCGGCCGAATATTCTCACATCTCAATGAAACGAATTACCAACACCCATGAAAGCCACTACTCTGTGTGCCGCGAGATTACCTGAAACATTCATGCTCTACCACTCACTTTGCTCTTCGCTTTAGAAGGGCGCCACCATTCGTGCACGAAGTGAGCAGTCAGTCTGTTGGATGGAAGCCACTATAAACTATCTCGTGTAGCGATTCTTGTTTTATTTTTCAAGGCACTTAGATTGCAACCTGGCTTTCCCTTTAGCCTTGCTCTATAAACCATGTGCCCTCTGTTTACATCTATATTCAATATGCGCACGCATCGTGTTTTACATAAATTTGGTTAAGAGTTATAAATATACATTCACACCACCCAGCTGCTGAAAAAAATAAATCGCGAACCGCTACACGGTAGTAACAGCTCGAACGCAGGCCCGTACGCAGGGGGGGGGGGGGGGGGGGGGGGGGTGGGGTGCGATGGGTGCGTACGCACCCCCCCCCCCCCCCTAAAAAATAAATAAATAAAAGGTCCACATTTTTCGGAAAAAAAAATGGTATTTTGATGTAGAAATAACGGTACTGGCACAAATTCGCACCCCCCCCCCCCCCACCCCCATACAAAATACCTGCGTACGGGCCTGCGAAAGTGTGTGGAAAAGGTCAGGACTGAACTCATTCTTAGATGAGGTCAAGGCCAGTTACAAAAAGAAATATCCAGTGAACGGGTGGGTGTGGATGCAAGGGCAAACCCGTTTTGGCTGGGAGTGAGGGAAGTTCAAGGTATTTGGCAAGTATTTTGCAGTGTTTCATCTCTACAGGGGATTCTGCATTTGGT
Organism: Crossaster papposus; assembly: GCA_037893245.1. NCBI lineage: Eukaryota > Metazoa > Echinodermata > Asteroidea > Velatida > Solasteridae > Crossaster > Crossaster papposus. Next base: position 987,426 of record JBAIAA010000487.1, on the reverse strand, counting down.
GCTTGTATCGCTTTGACCTATGACCTGTCCGACCAATGATCTGAGGAATATGCCAATTCAAACATTTACTTTAGTTTTCCTGAGTAAATACTATCCTTTTCATTTCTTTAGCCTTGTAATGGCTTTTGGCCTTGCTTGGGGCAATTTTGCATAACAAATCTGGCAATGTGGGTAAGTTTATTTTGGAACAGCGTTTCAGCAAATATCTGAGATTCATGAACACAAAGACGGTTAGATCCTCTGGTCTAGTCCTCAAAACAGAAGTTTGGGATCACACAGATAATTTAGACAAATGTTTCCTGTTGGATTGTACAAAGAGACCCCCACACATACACACAAGTGTGTAAAGGCCTTCGATCGTGGACGGGGTATTGTCCGACCGTCTTCCTTCTTTTGTTTATACTCTAACGTTTTTTGATGATCGCCATAGGATTTGTACATGGGAAAAGATCGTGGACGTTTTGTCAATCGTGGACCCATTGTTTGACTCCCAATTCTTTTGTCCGACGACCACGATTGCCGGTCAATACAAACGCACACTTGCACTCTCTCCCCGTAACCCCGTCAATCCCTTCCCTAGGGGAGATGGTCAGGTGACAATTGCATGCCATTTTGTTCAATACATCGGATTGCCTGATAAGACTGTTCCCACTCGCCAATAGTATGTCAATTCCTGTTATCTGCCCCAGGCATGTTAGTACACGAACACATCAAATGGCGCTAAAGTGTGATTTTTTTATCTCATTTTTCGACGCCGCTTCACATTTAGTTTTGTCCCAAAACGAGCAAGAAATTATGATGTGTCCACAGAGTTTGAATCTTTGAATCTTTAAACATATTACGTTTTAACATTATAATGAGGCTTCCTGAGCCGAGAATGCCGACTGAGCAAAGGTGATAATAAGGCGATATCGTGTTTTTGGAAGAACTCTAATTATTTGATCCGTTTCGCAACAAGCGATCCTGATGCACGCCTGACGATGCAGGCACTTATAAATGCATTATGTCGAACACAACATTCTTTGTCGAAGCTGTCTGTTCACTTTCTCCATTCTGATTTTCTCGTTGCCTGAATTATAAGAGAGCTTTTTTTTTTTAATTTTTCTATTTCTACACACATCTTCCTCCCCCTCCGTAAGAAACACAGAATCGACAGCTTCGCCTCGTAAAAGCGATGCCTGGCCATTGCAGGGACGGTCTTGTAATATATGCCTATACCTACTAAAATTCAATCGGCTACGGGTTGACCGCGCATTACAACGTTGATAATGGCGCTTTGGTAGGAACTTTGGACCCGGTACGGTTGGGGATCTCTTGCGAAAATGCGACGAAACATGCAGCTCGTGTGTTGATTCCACTCGGCTCACAAACCATGTGCTCTTATGTTATGGGCTTTATTTACGAGTCGGCCATATTCAATTAAAAGTGAGGTAAAATCTTCTATTTTTCTTTTTGAAAACTTGCGAATGAAAATGAACGCAATGATCTAAAGTTAATTTACAAATTAATACCAGTCTTCTCTGATCAATAATATCAAATTTGTTTTTAAGCCACATTACAAAAATAATAAAGGTGAGGCTAAAATGCCAAAATAATCTGGCACCATCTCATTTAAAGGTGGATACACCATTTACAGATACCGAACATTTTTACTACCGAATTATTAAGAAAGAAATTACTTATTTGAAAGTAAATAGTAATTAAAGACATTCAGCAAAATGATTGCGCTAGATATCCTATAATTGTTCCGAAAAATTGAATTTTATTTAAAAAGAAATTACGATCGCCAAGCACAACATAAGAACCACTGCCCTACGCCGGCTGAAAACGAGCGCCGTTTTGGGGCTTTTCTCAGTGTCCATGATTGTAAAACTTCAAACCGGTCAGTTAAACGATATTTAATATAAAATACAACAACCCCCAAATCCACCCATCGATGACAATTCAAGCAATTACCAATGTGTATCCTATCTTTATCAGTTCATAATTTATATAATACATTCAGAAAACACGACTAAAATGGCCTCTTCGTAATAAGGTCCGTACAAAAAAACATATCGTTTCATTTTGAAGAAAACAATGCACTTTTAAATTGCGATGCGTATAATTCCTCTCATACACTTGGTCTTTAAAATGAAATTGTGTTCCTCGTTTTATGTTTCTTTATTCAAAGTCATTGTCGTTTGGACTAAGTCACTTGAGTTTTTTTCGCAGAAGACTCGTCTGAGATTTAGTTGACAATTTCATCATTACTGAGATCTATTATGCAAAACATTCCAATGAGGAAAAACTCGCAAACAATACATAATTTCTCTCATTTGATCAACAGCGGCATTTTCATTCGTATTAAATATACATCACATTAATGTGACCGAAAGCATACCGAAAGCGCCACCTAATGTTAACATCAAAATAATGGGGAAAAAATGAGAGGTGTCCGTACATTCGAGAACAACAAAATGCCAAAAAATTAATCCGCCCCCCCATTTTTCTTTTACAAATTATAAAAATTTAATCAAGAAAATAAATCTCAATAAATTTGGAATCGGTTGCTATGCAGTCTCTGCCATATGGATTTCCGCTAAGATAATGAGCCGCTGACGATGATAATAACAAGGAAAACGAAATTGGGTTCCATGGACCGTATAGTGCTCTCAAAATCGGTTAATGATTAACTGATTAATTGCCCGCAATTCGGTTTTTACAGTTTCGATTAAAAGAAAGGAGACAAACGAATGACGTACACGTGATTACACCAGTACCTCTGAGGAGTACATTGTCTCATATTCCTCTTGAAATTCGCATCATTTGTTAATTAGTTAGGTTTGTAGTGCCTGTTTTATAGCCATCGGCTAGATATTCCCAGGCGGTTATCAAAGCACAACCTCTAAAGACAACCATGATTAGCTAGTCGGATGTTCTAGAGTCGACAACACCCTATCCCTAATATAAACTATGTAATAATCCCTAACGGTTACCCTGCGACATTTGTTACAAAAGTGAATGTTGTAGTATACCTGCGTTTGTTTATGGTGTAAATGGAGGACACATACCGTACCTGGCGACACGAAGGTGAATTGGGGTTAGGGTTAGAATCGAGGACGACCTCGATTGAGATTCGTGTACAAAACCAATGAGAGCCGTCGGAAAAAGTTAGAGTACAAACAAAGGAATTTTTCGAGAGGAACAAAGGAAACTCCTCGATTTACACTATAAACAAACCTGTATGTACTCGTCACTCGAGTACATTTTGGTACTATCTTTAAGTCTTGTACTATTCACTCGAGCACATTTTGGTACTCACTGTAAGTCTTGTACTCGTAAATCTCGAGCACATTTTGGTACTCACTATAAGTCTTGTACTCGTACACTCGAGCACATTTTGGTACCCTCTTTAAGTCTTGTACTTGTCACTCGAGCACATTTTGGTACTCACTATAAGTCTTGTACTCGTAAATCTCGAGCACATTTTGGTACTCACTATAAGTCTTGTACTCGTACACTCGAGCACATTTTGGTACTCACTATAAGTAATGTACTCGTACACTCGAGCACATTTTGGTGCTCACTATAAGTCTCGTACTCGTACACTCGAATACATTTTGGTACTCACTATAAGTCATGTACTCGTCACTAGAGCATATTTTGGTACTCACTATAAGTCTTGTACTCGTACGCTCGAGCACATTTTGGTACTCACTATAAGTCGTGTACTCGTCACTAGAGCACATTTTGGTGCTCACTATAAGTCATGTACTCGTACACTCGAGCACATTTTGGTACTCACTATAAGTCTTGTACTCGTACACTCGAGCACATTTTGGTACTCACTATAAGTCATGTACTCGTCACTAGAGCACATTTTGGTACTCACTATAAGTCATGTACTCGTCACTAGAGCACATTTTGGTACTCACTATAAGTCTTGTACTCGTACACTCGAGCACATTTTGGTAATAAGTCTTGTACTCGTACGCTCGAGCACATTTTGGTACTCACTATAAGTCATGTACTCGTCACTAGAGCACATTTTGGTACTCACTATAAGTCTTGTACTCGTACACTCGAGCACATTTTGGTAATAAGTCTTGTACTCGTACGCTCGAGCACATTTTGGTACTCACTATAAGTCATGTACTCGTCACTAGAGCACATTTTGGTACTCACTATAAGTCTTGTACTCGTACACTCGAGCACATTTTGGTGCTCACTATAAGTCATGTACTCGTCACTAGAGCACATTTTGGTACTGACTATAAGTCATGTACTCGTCACTAGAGCACATTTTGGTACTCACTATAAGTCATGTACTCGTCACTAGAGCATATTTTGGTACTCACTATAAGTCTTGTACTCGTACGCTCGAGCACATTTTGGTACTCACTATAAGTCGTGTACTCGTCACTAGAGCACATTTTGGTACTCATTATAAGTCATGTACTCGTCACTAGAGCACATTTTGGTACTCACTATAAGTCTTGTACTCGTACGCTCGAGCACATTTTGGTACTCACTATAAGTCGTGTACTCGTCACTAGAGCACATTTTGGTACTCATTATAAGTCATGTACTCGTCACTCGAGCACATTTTGGTACTCACTATAAGTCTTGTACTCGTACACTCGAGCACATTTTGGTACTCACTATAAGTCATGTACTCGTCACTAGAGCACATTTTGGTACTCACTATAAGTCATGTACTCGTCACTAGAGCACATTTTGGTACTCACTACAAGTCTTGTACTCGTACGCTCGAGCACATTTTGGTACTCACTATAAGTCGTGTACTCGTCACTAGAGCACATTTTGGTACTCATTATAAGTCCTGTACTCGTCACTCGAGCACATTTTGGTACTCACTATAAGTCTTGTATTCGTACACTCAAGCACATTTTGGTGCTCACTATAAGTCATGTACTCGTCACTAGAGCATATTTTGGTACTCACTATAAGTCATGTACTCGTACACTCGAGCACATTTTGGTGCTCACTATAAGTCATGTACTCGTACACTCGAGCACATTTTGGTGCTCACTATAAGTCATGTACTCGTACACTCGAGCACATTTTGGTGCTCACTATAAGTCATGTACTCGTACGCTCGAGCACATTTTGGTGCTCACTATAAGTCATGTACTCGTACACTCGAGCACATTTTGGTGCTCACTATAAGTCATGTACTCGTACACTCGAGCACATTTTGGTGCTCACTATAAGTCATGTACTCGTCACTAGAGCACATTTTGGTACTCACTATAAGTCATGTACTCGTCACTAGAGCACATTTTGGTACTCACTATAAGTCATGTACTCGTACACTAGAGCACATTTTGGTACTCACTATAAGTCATGTACTCGTCACTAGAGCACATTTTGGTACTCACTATAAGTCATGTACTCGTACGCTCGAGCACATTTTGGTACTCACTATAAGTCATGTACTCGTACACTCGAGCACATTTTGGTGCTCACTATAAGTCATGTACTCGTACACTCGAGCACATTTTGGTGCTCACTATAAGTCATGTACTCGTACACTCGAGCACATTTTGGTGCTCACTATAAGTCATGTACTCGTACACTCGAGCACATTTTGGTACTCACTATAAGTCATGTACTCGTCACTCGAGCACATTTTGGTACTCACTATAAGTCTTGTACTCGTACACTCGAGCACATTTTAGTACTCACTATAAGTCTTGTACTCGTACTAGTACTCGTCATTTTTGGGGTATTCGTACTCGTGCTCTTTTAAAAATTCCCAATACTCACACTACTCGTACTCATGTACTCGTACTCATGGAAATTTACTCGACTACAACACTGCTACAGTCACGCGATGCCATATTTTAGCAAACGCAACAATATCCATGTATAGCCCATCTCTTGAAAAATAAATGATTTAACACTGCTTAATGCCGGCCAAATAACATGCCAAAATGCTTAAAGGTTTGGGTGGCCCGTCTGTTGTTTGTCGGCATGACCACACAAGGTTAGTCTACACCAGTTGATATTATACATTGGCAATATAATTGTTAATACCATGTTGTCTGTATAATTCACCACTACATGTATTGGTATGGAGATAATTATTAACAATTCTAAATGCAGGATTTGCACTTACAAGGGGTGGCCGAGCATGAGTCGGTCCTCATCATCTGTGTCCTTGTGCACATTGGAGAATTGGAGAATTGTTCCTCAAACGACATCCCAGTTGGGTGTACGCTTTGTAATTTGGGTGTAATTTGTGTCCCAGTCCGCCCCCGCCTTTCTCTAGGCTTATATAGTCAGGCAGATTGGTGCACACTATGATATAATTGTTCACTTGATGATAAAAACATAAAATTGGACACACAATCAAAACATTAGTTAAAGTATGTCATGACAAAGATAATGGGCTATAGGGCCATCGCATACTTATTTTGTTCTTTGAAAAGAAATATAGATACAATAACATGCAAGGGCAGCTATTTTGTTATTCTACCTATTTGTTTTTTAAAGGACGAAATCTGCGTTGGCCATTATAGCCAAATATCTTTCGCATGACATACTTTTTGTCCCAAATTCCATACTTTTATCAGTATTTGATTAAACAATCTGGCTGACTATTGGATCGACTACTACAACCTCTCATATTCCAAGGTTTTTCAAGTCTGGAATTCCGAATGCCCCACCCCTGCATTACCAAACTCATATTATAGTGTAATCTTAAAGTCAAATCCGTTGAGACAACTCCACGCCGTTTGTTGTTCGTCGCTAGACGCGCTTGTAGACGCGCTTGTAAACGGCTTATAGAGTTAAACTGGATGGCGACTGATAAAAAGGAAAAAGAAAAACACTGGGACATGTCGGTTGTTAAAAAAAGCAAACCAATCCTGGTGTAGCATACATTTTCAGACTTTATGAAATACGGACTTGGTAGTATTGCGCATGTTTAATTAAGTGATGATTATGATAATTAGGAGAGTGACCTGTCACGTGAGAGGGTTTAACCAATAATAGGGAAAAGGAGTCCTATTGTATCACACCTGCACAACGCAGGGTTTCTCGGATTAGTTACAGAAACCCAACTGGACAAATCCTCTTGTTTGTCTTGAGAATTAAATTGGAGTTTTGCCTAATGCGCTGATAGTGAAACACAAATACATCCCTCAGTCGCCCCCCCCCCCCCCCCCCCCCCCCCCCATTCAATAAGACCGTGCTGTCTAAATGTGTTCAGTTTGGGTAAAATAATAAACACCTTTCTTGAGAAAAACTTCATTGCTAGTATTTTGAGTGGCATAACAAAGAACGAAGCCTGGGTGTTCCGTCACATGTATACCAACACGGCAATGTGCCGACTAGTTGAACCAACATGGCGGCTTGCTTTTATTTAATGAGTGACAAATCCGGATTGGGGATTTGGTGGCGTGTTTCACAAGGGGCCACCTTGACAAGAGATATTAGCTCGGATGTCCTCCCAACACTTCTTCACATCATTTTAGTCTTGTCAAGTCTGTATTCTTAAGCCCCTCTGGTATTTTAAACCACACACTAGGGCCCTGTATATAGCGAGTCAATCATCCAATGGCCAAGTTTTTGAAGAAAAAACCTCGCGCGTTTTGAACAACAAAACCAAAACAGGAGATGGTGCGGGGTCGTCATTCAGCCGGCCCGGCCGCACTTGAACGCACTCAGGCCGTGTAAAACTGTTACGATGCAAGATGCGCTAGTGTTTTGACAGCTTGGGAGGGTGTTCGTGTTCAACTTGCCTTTTTTTTCTCCCCGAGCTTCTTCATAGAGCTCGACGCAAATGTCAAGACAGAATGCTGCGCTAGTGCACGGAGTTTCCATGAAACAAAATGGCGGCAGTCAAGCAGGAAAAGCCTAAAACATTTTCTTTATCTTGTATTAATTGTCATTCTTTCTTTCAGGATAACTACTCCCTAAATGTAAAAGAGTGAAAAGCTTACTTTCAAAATAAGTGAATCTCATATAAAAGCCACTCCAAATAAGTACATGTTCACTCTTTCGAGGAGCCATTTGAAGGACAAATGATTTTTAGAGTTGTCCTCCATAATTTGTGCATGGCTTTAAAACAGTGGACATTTACTCTTTTTGACTACGTTTTCATTCTTTTTGGAGTGGTTTTATAAGAGACTCGATCTTTTTGAGAGTGAGCTTTTCACGCTTTTACATTGAGAGAGTGGAGTTAGAGTTTTCATAAACAAAATTATCCAAAAAGTATAACAACAAATTATTGTTGAAAAGCTTACTTGATGTAAAGATATTAATAACATTAAACTCCCTGTGAAATTATTTTTTCTGGTATGCTGTCAATGACTCCCCAAAAATATAAGAGGTCCAATAATGCGTCTCAGAGACTCATTTTTGGAAATTTCCAATTATAAATTGTTTCAAAATTGAAAACTTTGAATTATTGTTTCCGCGGAATGTACAACATTCACAGACAAACACAATTGTCAGGTTAGTTGTCATTTGTCAAGCACCATTCTTAAAATTTTGAGATTTTATTTCTGCACAACTGACAAAATGATGTATACTTCGGTTTAAAAAGTGAGGCTTTTTTACTGGAGCGTGACTTATCGAAAGTTACGTCCTTAATATTACGTGGGGTTTTTAGTCATGAATGCTTTCCCTGATAATGTAAGATTCCAGCTTTCGAAGTGTGGGATTTTCTACAAAAGTTGCAAAAGCTTAATAATTATATACCAAACTTAGCCCCAATTACCTGCATTTTCTCTTAATCATCTGCCGATATTGTCACACGAAAATGTACCGGTGCCGGTAACACCCCTGATAATGTATCAAAGCTCGATATGCGGTAACATTCGATTCACCTGCTATTATGATTCATCTCTCTGGTTAGATTCTGTGTGGTATCCGTGACAAACGGTGCAAACATAAAGGCATCACCCACGAACCAAACATAATACTGACGTCCAAAACATTTGATCTGGTAATATAGAGATCGATCGATAAATCAGTTAATTTCCTTGGATTCTCGTCGGTTCCCGCCAAACAACGTTCTTCTTGAGATTTTGAGGTCTACGAAAAATACACATAATCTTAATTCGGAATTGTCAAAGTTTACCGGAATAAACGACGATTATAGGGAATAGCTGCATTGAATTAAAATATCTTAAAATATTCCCCAAGATTACTTTCATTACAGGCCTGTGCATAGATACAGTATAAAGCCGAAATCGCATATTATGGTAAATTTCATTACGCTGGACTGAAAAAAAATTCCGATTTACAAAAAATTAATAACTCCAATGCTTATTATTTTCATATCGAAGTCTAGAGGTACACTATAAAACAAAATCCCCGTAAAATTTACGTGGAATTACCAGGCAGCCGTGCCTACCAAATAATTCCTGTAAAATTTACGGTCAACGTAAACTGACGGTACAGGGATCGACATAACAAAAACGAAGAACAAAAAGACACATAGATTCACTTTATGATAATAAATACATTAACATGAAAACTGCGCCTTTGTCTATTCAGAGAGAAAATTGGCCAACATCTGTCAGTTTACGGTGACGGTAAAAATTACAGAAATGTGTTGGCACCCACGGCTGCTAGATAATTCCCCGTAACTTTCACGGAGATTGTTTTACAGTGTACCAAACAAGGTTATGATTGTGGTCCGTGATCAGTGATTGTGGTCAATCATGGTGGTACACTGAAATTACCAAGCACGAGATGATCAAGCAATGCTGCGTCCAAAATAACGCCAGGCATGACGTATAATGGCTTGATATATGTAACAAAATAACATTGCGCTTCACCATTTCAAAATTTTCACACTTTCCATATAATATAATATTTTAAGGATCCAAATATTTAATCGGCGTTTTGTATCAATTTGATTTGATTTGGATTCGTGATTAATAACTTGAAAAAAACTGTTAATCCTGTTTGAGATACAGAGTTGACGATTGGTGTTACATGACTTTGTACAACCGAGGGTTTGCAAAGTCACATGAATTAATCCAGTTCCATTATGAGGTTGTGAATCTCCCTTGTTTAAACTGATGTTTAAATGATAAGGCAGTTTTGTTTTACAAAAATAAAAATAGATGAGGCACAGATAAATGAAAAGGCCTATATAATACGTTCCAACTTTGAATGAATTAATTAATTAAACAATAATGGTAAACTACGCTGCCAACCCTGTCAGAAATTAATATCTGATGATGACGTGTGGTATGTGTGCACTTTTCAATTTTCTTCTTGATAGGAGGCCTATATTACTTCAAAAACACTTAAATGTGACCAAAACAGTGAAGCCTGCAGCCAGCTGACTACAGCAAGTGTCAGCTAGGTGCGTGTTTGACTGTTTTCTAGTCTAGTATTTTTAGAGTGATATTTATTTCAAATTGATAGAGACAATATGTAATTAAATTGTTTCAAATGTCGGTAGCAGCTTGCCCGTGTTATTTCGTAACACCAATTTTATTCAGTTCGATAAATGCCTACAAAATGTCTACATAATAACAAAAGAAACTTCAAACTATAATAGTTATCAGCATTTGGTGCAAAAGCAAAACTAGAACTGATTAAATATAATTTGTTTAAAGGTACATGTATAACTACGCCGATAGAAATATTAAAAACAAGAAAGTCACCTGCGTAAAAAGATAATACACTGATAATATTTTTGTTTAAGCAAAAATCTTTCTTTTCGGATATTATATTTTCACGAAAAATCTTGTATACGGTTGTTAATACGATGGGGCGCCGCCATAGTTGACGAGTAAGCACCCTTTGTCTGCCTCTTTCACCGCGGCAGCTGCGTCTGGCCGTTGCATCACCTGCGCGTACAGTATAATACACTGCAGTATGCACGCATGGTGTGTGGGGTATAATACGTGTACGTCGTATTCAAATCACGCCAGAGCGAGCCATCCATTCACGAGCGAGTCCAACTTTTTCTTATCTTTTCTCTCTTTTTTAACCGTGAACAGACTCTTACCTGTGTTTTGTAAGCACCTTGTTTGTTGTGTGTGTTTTTCGCCCGGTGTTATTGTGTGTTGCCGACCTCTGGTGTCACTAAAATCGCAATCAGGTCCTGTTATCTGTGGTACGAGGGGAGCTGGACTGCATTATGGGGTCGCACGTCACCGCGGGTACAATCCATTCCGTTGACACTCCTTTCTCGACGCGTCGATCGGGGGGCGACGGTTACTGGGTCCATTCCGCGCTGACGCCCCGTCAGATGCCTCGGTTAAATTTGTTAGGGCAAAGACAGCATTTCACTATAGTTCCCGGTCCGAAACTGATTGTCATTCTAGCCGGCATTCCACGACCGTGTCCCTCCGCTATAGTAGTGTGTCCGACCGCGGCGACTCGGTACTCGATTCTGCTTGGTTTTCCTCCCGTTGCTTGCACTTTGAGACCGTATATCAGAGCATTTACAAACAAAAAAGTCAGTCCAATATTTAACATAGTCTCCAGAGCAAATGACACCAAGCACTTTGTTATATATTACATTTTTATTTGAAGTTCAGCCGTTCCTCTGTTGACACAGCCAAGCAATGCTTCAGAAGTGACTAGTGCCTATATGGTCTGCAAGCAAATTGGCCATATTTATGCTAAAATGTGTTTATCGATCCCGCAGAAAAATAAACCCCTCCAGATTTTTTAGAAAAAGATATGGGGACGAGTCTATATAATTAGGCAGACGGAACTGCTGGACCGTTTTGTAGTTATCTTTGTTTATATCTTCTGGGTTTTGGTTTGTGTGTGTTTGAGACTCTTCCGTCTGAGAGTGTTTGTTCTCGTGGTTATGGGCCATATTATACCAAATAAAAAAAGATGATGATATCGACACCACGAAGCGATCGAATCACTTTAGGGAGCTGAGCATCGGCGTGGTTTCATTGACGGCCTATCGGGTGATTTTTCGCGTCTTTTCCTTCCTTCTTCCTCCCTCCTTCTCCGGGTCTGGAAGTTTACTCTGCCTTCGGGGCAGTCATCCAATCTGCACTCTGCAATATGATAACAATCCCTCTAGTCTGGTGTTGCTGCTCATTATTGGCCATCGCTATGTGCTCACACTTTAAACAGAGGTACTAAAGAAATCGAGAATATGTGATCGAACACTTTCCCTGTGGGATGGGCATTCCGTATTATTACCCCCCCCCCCCCCCTCCCTCCTCTCCGCCCTATTGGTGCAATACATGGGGCACATATAGGCGCCTTTAAGCCCACCAGGGAACCCCATCGCTACCTCGTGAATTATTGCCTCCTCTCATGTTTCTGGTTTCAGAAAATGGTTGGAAGATGTTCCTTAAGATGAGTTTCTATAAAGTGTCCAGTTAGCCCCATCATTATCCAAGAACCTGCAACATCAGACCTTTATCTTTACTCGGAAATAAACTTCAATATGTTTCTCATAACTTCGTTTTCATGTCAGATTACATCTAAAACTCTCAATTTTGCCTGAATTATGCCTCTTTTCTGTATTTCCCTAACCACACGGCAGGGGTCCCTGCGAATGAAAAGGGCGCCTTCTCCACCCCTTAAATAGCCAATGAATGATTGAATATTTTGGCAGCTAATAATGTCAACAAGCATCTCACATCTCATGGGAAAATAAATGAGGCTCGTCTGGAGAAGAAATTCTCACACTGCAACGTAACAGCTTTGATGATATGGACCAATTCGAACGGTTGGTTTAGAAAGCAAGACAGCACGCATGCAATGACAAGCCTCAGTTAGATTCGAATGTTACGTAATAGTTTGACAACTTCTACACAAGAATGATGCGAAACAAATCTCTGTTGCGCGCTAAGTACGGCATGCATTAAGTCGGAACTCGCTGCTATCCCGTCCGCCACGGTGTTAGGTTGGAGTAGCATCAACACAGTGCTCCTTCATATACGACTGAACCGTCCGCAGCATTTTGTCTGTAGTAAATATTGATTTCTACTAATAAAAAAATAAATTGAAATGCCTGCAGCCCAAGTACTCAATGTCCTCTTTAAACGACTAGTTTTAATAAACAAAACAAATTGCAATTACAGTATGGATTTATACAATTTTACAATTCCATGTATTTTCCCAACCGATCGCTTATACCTTGCCTCACCCAATTTGCCCACCCCTCTTCCCATTTGCCACCTTGTTATTAATCAGCTATAATTGTTGGAATCGGTGGGACACCCCCCCACCTCCCCCACCTTTACCGATACTCTGAAGACCGAGCTCATAACCTCGTACAATAAGTAACACACTATCGCTAGTTGCTTATTAACCCGGTCCGAGTTATCATTAATCTGCCTGTATTAATAAATGACACGAAACTATTGTCAATGGGTGACATATTAATTTCTGGAATAAGTCCTCGATGAATTATGCAAGGTCGCCCCCCCCCCCTCCTCCACCCGCATATGAATACGATTTTACCTCGGTTTCTTTAATCGGCGGTTTTATTTTACACCGTAGCAAGCACACCACATGCAATATTTACAATATTCTCGGCTATAGGTTTTGGCAGATGCTTTCTATTTTCCATCTCAGTGCGATATATTTGTTTTGTCAGCGAATTCGCTTCAGTGTAATTACAATCGCACTCTTGCTGTAGTTCTGTAGACAAGTCACCATCAATGTGCACCGCTTAAAATCATGATGTATTATCCGTATTATACATAAAAATGTCCTCGGTAATGACATGTCATTATATAAATTACACGCTGCAAGGAAACATCTCCTAGTAGAATTAACACTATAAGTATATACCGCTAACCAAGAATTCATGGTGCGCTACCAAAGTTTTGGGCCACGTCTACAAGTTTCAGTACATGTATGTTGTGTGACCTTAAATGGCTTTTGTTTCTTCTAAATGTTACTTTTGAAGATCTTTGAACTCTCGAGAACTAAGAAAACAACGAATTTAAAAAGAGTTAAGATCATACAAAAACACCTTCCGTTTGAATAATATAGCCAAAATGTTGTGAAATAGAACATAATTATGATCAAATATTTCTTAGACTGGTACCTAATACAGTCAAACCCTGATAATAAGAGCACAAGGAAAACAATTGGCACTGAGTCTTTGTTGTCCATTACTGAAGGTACCTGTTAAAATAAGATAATTTGCAAAGTCCCAAGGACCTTGTTATAAAGGTATTTTATTGTGTACCCCCCCCCCCCGCCCCCCCAAACAAAAAGTTTCATTCCATTCGTTTGCCCTTTAATTTATAGTATTTGTTCACAGATAATCAGTATTTGTTGTCAATTATTGCTTTGAGGGAGCAAACCAAACTTTATCGGGAATTAGGCGAGAAACAAAATGGAAACAAACGCCGGTGTTGTTCTGTAGAGTGAAATTAAACAAGCATAAATGCTGCACCGAAAACTGAAACAAATGACTGAAATCAAAGCGTGGTAATTGTTGAAAACAATCAACGAATATCTAAAGAGAGATTGGGTATGGGTATAGTTAAGGATATTGAGTGTGCAGACTCATAGCTCGGGGGCATTCCGTGAGAAACGACTGGCTGACGGTGTTTGTACAGCGCGCTAGTAGGTGCCTTTCTCGCAGCTTTACACAAATGTTGTTGAGCGAGCACAGAAAATCCACGCATACGGTGCGCGCCAATTACAAATTCCCAATTTCTACAGTTTTTTTCTTCCTCTGGAGTACCCCCCCCCCCCCCCCCCACCTCCCCCTCCCCTCTTCCTTCCTTGAACTGCCTTCCATCATAGCTTGCACGTGTAGGTCGGGCCCAAGCTCGCCTTTTTTATCACTTCATCCCTGATCGACGTGCAAACCCTCGTGCGCCTCTTTTCTCTTGTAACAATATAAAAGCAGTCTTGCCAGCTATAGAGAGTAAAATGGAATAAAGAAGGGGTGGAATGGAGAAGAAAAAAAACCGGACGGTGGCCCGGCCAATACACATGCAAAATGGGTGCGTAACCCAAGAAACCATGAAAAAATTATGTTGGCTTGGGCGACAGCACCAAAAGTCCCCGGGGACGGGGGACTTAGAGCCAAAAGAACGCCTTGCCTTTTTGCCCACCGGCGCGGACCGGGAACGCAAGCGCTTGCATGGGCCTGGAGGTACAATGGAAAACGGAGGGGTTGGGAGGGGGAGAGTTGAGGTGAGAATCGGTTAATTGGGCTGTATTTGCTCAAGTAGTGAACTGTTTTGCTTATCATGCGCATTGTAGTGACTAGCCTGCTCTGTGCGTGTGTTTTTGGTGTTCGTCAAACTATCACCATCACTACGGCTTAATTCACACCTCTGCTCTTGTTTTGTTCAAGCTAAGAGCGCCGGGATTACGGTACAAGTTAAGGGGCCGACAATCCTAGAGTAAGCCCCGACAAGGGATCGGCACAGTTCACTGAAGCCAGATTACACCTATCACCGACACTTTTTAACACTTGTCTTGCATTGTTCTTGTATCATAATCGTTACTCTCAAGCCAAGACCGAAAGCCTTTGTGGCCGTGTGCCGCTAATTGCCCAGCAAAAATGAGAGCAAAGTCCGCCGACAATCGCCCACAACTGTCGGCAGGGTGTTTACTGGCTTTTCTTCCCGCTCTTCGCTTCGCTGCCTCCAATAAACCGTACAGGAAGCATTCCCCACAAATAAACCCACAAAATCATTGTTCGTGTTTGTCCTTCTCGAACACCAAAACCAAATCCTTTCTGTATAGAAATGTGCTATTGTATACGTACACCTTTTTGTGTCGTGCATGCAGTAAGCTTACATTACAGCGCCAACGAGTTCAGTGAACTTGATAGAATCCTTTCTCCAAAATGAGGTTTATCTCTTAGGGAAAAAAGGTTAAATTGTAATACGATATCTTAAATATAATTATCTTTTTTATGTTATTTGCTGCCGTTACCTTTCAGAATCCTTCATTAAAATACTGAAATTTCATCATGATTGGTTACAATGTTTAAACCATAAAGGCAGCAGAATTGTTTTAATATGCTAAGCGAGACAATCAAAACACAAAATCATATCGTAATCATGCCAACTAAATACTATGCGTCTGATATTATAATTGCGTTATAAACAACATTCATCGGCGGGGTAAGTTTATTCATAATATGTCATTACACAGAAAGAAGTATATGGTTACCTGTCTGTCAATGTACATGTATTCATTATTATCGCGAGACACACGAGCCTTGTCGTTTCCAAGTAAACGCTATACAGCCTATCATCACGTGCCCCGCGTTTTACTAAATCAAAAGAGAGATCTCGCATTTCCCAGCCGTGCAAATACACTCGCCGTGTGTACATTTAACTCCTAATATTTGGGTGTGTAATCACTAACAAATTATAGTGGAAAGCGCCAGGCTCTTAAACGTTGCCCCAGGCCGTACAACAATCTAAGATTGCCGAGGCTTGGGCCACTGCGCAGCCCAGCGGCTACCGACTAGTCTGGTCGGATACCACGGCGGTGTGAGGGCTCTCACTCGTCAGTTGGGGAGTGTAATATACGCTTGGTTCGCACTGAATGACAAAGTACGTAGGGTTGAGGATTTCGTTCTTATTCCTCCATGACAAAACAGACGAGTTACAGGTTGTGATATTGCGTCTCACTCCCAAAGCATAAGCGCAATTTTTTTATCCCAGTGCGTGCAATTAAAAAAAGTCATTTTATTACTGTGTTGTAAAGTGCTGTAGCCATGATGTTTAGTAGGCAGCGCTGTCTCACAAACCAAAAACCCGAGCACAAATCCCCTGCTATAATTTACTGCGCACCGGACTGGGATGAGTTTGTAAGCCCCACGACAAAATGAGAAAATGGAGGATGTTGGCAGGATTTTGTTTCCCTAACCCCTGGCCCGCTTGATACGCTGCGATGTTGACCTAGCCGCTGAAAGGGCCTGCCTTTAAGTTGCGATTGACCCACCTCGATGACACCCGACACTGGCCCGCCATTACTGCTGAATGGAGCGAATACGCTAATATGCAAGTCCCTGTTAAATAGCGCGGCAACGAACGTCTATATACGAGGCTCGAGCCCCAACGCGCCCGGTCGCGCGCCAGCCGGGGCCGCGCTAATGCACTTGGATTCGCTCTTCCGAAACCCATGCACGTTTCTAAAAGCCTTTGCACGGGAATCGAAATTCTGGCGATAATAAGTAACCGGGTGTTATTTCTCAAATTAATAGCTTCTCGAATGTCCAATCTTGACTGGGATGTGTTTTCATGCACATATTTTGGGCAGCCCCGGCTCGATATTGTGATCGTACAAAATTGCTACATTCTGTTCTCAAGTCATCGTTTTATTCTTTATATATTTTCGAGACAAAACAAATTACTTATTGTTAACAATTGCAATCTTTGATCTTTAAAGCATTTTCTGTTTTTCTACACTTCTCGAAACCTGCTACTGCTAGAAATATATAAACTGAAGATTTGGATAATAAAATCCACCTATTTAGACAACAAAAAACACAAGTTAGGGGAAAAATCTATAGGATTGTTTGCCTGTTGTCTTAACATTGGTGTTATTGGTTCAAAATGTCGCATTTTGAAATCAAATATTATGCTTAAACAATGAAAATGATGTTGTTATAGTGGAGACTCCTGTGGAGATTTCCCCGCGGCTTTTATCCTAATAATACGATTCTACGTTTGGCAAATAAGTCCTGTTTTCCGTACTTCGGGGACTTGTACTTATGGATGTACACACGGGTCCCCCTGCATAATGCGCATGACTAGCCTCATTGTGTGACAAATTCTCATAGAGAAAGGTGTTTTTTTTATATTCGCATCGTATACATGTACATGTACATACATATTAGGCTTGTAGCAGGTTGGCTGATGGCGAAATCAACAACAAAGGGGATATTAGTTTGTGGAAGAATCCTGATCACAAATAAGAATGGAACACAACTTGCGACATCGAAAAATGAAACAACAATCAAGCGGGTAGAATTAGCAAAGTATGGCCTTGCATTGTTTATCCGCGGATTAGTAAGAAAAAGTCTCTTTTTTTTGCAGAGATCCCGGACTTGCTTTATCGCAAAATAGGTCCAAAGATCGAGTTGGAGAGATGCATATACTATGTGGTTACACACGCTCTGCTCCGGTGATAAAACTCTAGAAGCTGTAGCCGAGTACAAGGTCCATACCTATAGGTCATTATCTATCAGCCGTGGGATTATGGCTTTTGCCCCGTACCTCCAACTTATAAAAAGGTATTCGAAACAACCCACCATGAAAATGGATTACTTATTAAATACTGGCCCCGCCGACGAACCGTAAACGTAACAGGCCGTATCACCCGTGAACAAATTCATGTATAGAGGATGATAACATTAAACACAAAATTAGTCGGCATTTTTGTTCATATCGGTGCATGCAGGTAAAAAGATGGGGCCAAATGTATGCTGCCTTGGCCATGTTGTAACATGCATGGCTGTATCTTTAAAGCAAAATGCACGCGTAGGGGTTGTGCGGTGATATAGTAGGCGTTTATGAGGCGAGCCCGATACTTGAACTTGCCTCACCTGATTACGAATTCCTCTCGCATGCATGTCCTTGTAGCTGCGAAACACGGCGCGATCACACGTCCTTCCCAGCGGTTACCTTTTGGGTGCCTAGGTATACTCAGGAGATCTCGTGTGGCTAGTAGATACAATCACGAACCTACTTCACCTTTTGAAGTGAAACTTTGATTAAAACCGATATTCATAACCAAACGGTTTTTATTTATAGTTCCTATATTCAATCGCAAACCAAGCACCTGCGATTATATTTCCCAATAAATTTAAATAATTAGTCGGTTGCACCACAAAGTGACGTACCGTGTAAGGTGACGTATCGTGTGCACAACACCAATGGAAGATCCGTCACTTCCAAGGTGCGACAAAACCACATACGACACTTCGCGCGTGGTGCACCCGACGAATTGTAAACAAGATAAAACCAACTCATAATATAGTGACCCTTTGTAATAATGTAACTACATTGTACTCGTGTTAATTTGATACTTTTGCATTATGAATTAGATATTTCAAATTGGGATTTAAAGGTTTGCATGGTGAAATTCAATAAGATAAGTTGTTAGAGGTAGCACCATGTGGTAATTCTCTGTTGTGAGACGACGGACAAAGCATACTCTCCGAAACGTTGAGTTTCCCCCGGTTCTATTTAGAACTAACACAACTCACAAAAGAGAAAATACCACTAGGTGCTACCGCAAACAACTTATCTTATATTTGAAATTTGAAATTACTTTTCTTTTTCTTGAAATTTGACATATTCCGTCGCCAAACTGTTTTTATGTCATGCCCGAATCAATGTTTGTTACAATCTATCAGTGAGGTATTTTAATTAACATTGACTGGAGCGTGGTTGGAGTGATGCCAACAATCTTCAATAATTTGCCGACCAACCCCCCCCCCCCCCCCCCCCCCCCCCCACCCACCAAAAAAACAAAAAAAAAAACACCCAAAAAACCCCAATTATAATACTATTTTCTTTTTAAATGGACCGGCCGTACCGATGTAGCTAAATTTACCGTGAACGCGACGAACCGAAGACGGGACTCGAGCCCCCCGTCCACGGCTCACTTCGCACGGCACGCACGGCCTTGGACACAAACAAATCGACTTGTAAATGTGATTCCAATGGCAAGTGATCTCCGGACCGGTTTGTCAGGCTCTTGTCGTATCTCCTCGGGCGGGAACGGGGCAGAACGCTGGTCCTAATCGGTTGGAGAGCCCATGGTAACCCGCTAGATTTCCTTCATCGACCGGTCCTTGGTCGATCCCAAGAACATATACTTTACAGTTTTACTGCAGGGCAAAAATAAAAGGTGAAAAAAAATCAACCAAGATATAATAAGGAACCAAATTACAAGGGATTTTTGTTATATTCCAGTTGGTGGTTGCCTGTTGAATGCTGTAAACTTGACTCATCGTCAATTCTGTTGCTGTAATGAAAAGAAAGATCAGCAAAAGACAACGAGACTGACAAAACAAGTGTCATGTTGAACAAAGCAAAGGATTAAAGATTGCTTTGATTTGATGACGAGTTCTCCTGTTTAACTTTAATTTTGTCAGCCAAAATTACAGGGAGGGAGTTTTATTACGAAAGGAGGCTGAGCATGCATGTTTTGGTTTGTTTTGTTTTCAAATTAGTTACCGATCCGGGTTTCTCACAATTCTAGACGCTGGTATTGTTTAATTTTTAATTTTCTTTTTCTTGTTTTTTAAAATATATTTTTATACGGGGGGGGGGGGGGGGGGGGGGGGGGTGTCCGTTGATAAATAGGATAAGATTACACCATACACGTATTTTATAGGAAAATACAAATGTTCTTGTCATCATAATAACAACTGGAACGGAACAAATAATTATGTTCTTGATTTGTTAGGATTATTGGCAAATTTCTTTAATCATAACTTGCTAGACTTAATCTCACAAGAGAAAAAACAACTTGTAACTTGTATGACTTTAAAAAAATGAATGACAAACTTCTGATACGTGACCACTGTTGGTCAGACCGTTTTTCTTCTTTCGAAGTCGAACTGTTTCCTCGCAGGATTGTTTTGTTTTGTCAACACAGTCAATTGTTTAAGTATCTCCCTATATCTATCTTCCTAGGAGCCCAAAATAACTGCTTGTGTTGTGTGGCGAGTTCCGGGCACGTAGGCAGTGGACACCCTGGCAATTGAGCGTGTACACGCTGAGCACAATAGAATCTGCAAGGTGTGAAAACCCCATTAGACAGGCTGAGTTGAGCGGTTCGCAGTTGCGTTTTAGGTCAGCATAGCGGCCACGGATACATTACACACTGTCGGCTCGTTTTTGCCAACCAACAACCAACCTCCCGCAGTACCCCCTATGAACCACGACCCATTTCTATAAGAACGTGTAAACGTGTTTTCACTAAACATTCATTGTTCGAAAACCTTTTTCACTAAACGAAATTACGGTAAAAACAATATTTTTTTAAAGTCAGTGAACCATACTTTTAATATTATAAATTACCGAGTTGTTTCGGTCTGAAGTAGTCGTTCGAAATGGCATAGCTTCAGGACTTAAACAAATTAGAACCTGTGCAATACTTTAAGTGTATTAAAAGACAATACAATAAGTTGGAAACATTCAGTAAAAATAGACCACTTAAAATGAAAATTCTTTATACACAAGCAAACAGTTCATTTGTGGAAACTAATTTATTCAGCGAACAGATATAGAAACATTTCCATCTGAAAGATTGCTAAAGTTTTAAGATGTAGACAGAGAAAAACATGTAAGTTTTTGATATTCCTAGCAGTCAGTTATTTCTTGTGTACAATAAACATTATGTATACAAAAAAGACGATGTCCATAAAAATGCCACATAATCGCTTTAGTTTTGATTGTCATATGAGCGATATGGAAAGACTCGCCGTTAAAGTGCCCGAGGCGTTTGGGTGACGAAGTGCAAACTAACACGGTAAACTTTGGCCGGTGTTTTCTTCAAATATGAACAGCTATCCCGTGCTTAAACACAGACTACATGTGTGTGTAGTAGTACTCCTGTGTAACGTTCGTTTCATCTCAGTAATATACAAACACGGCTTTGCTGCAAACAAAACCGGCGAAAAATACACAGCTATTAGGAGCGAAAAGTGTACGAAAGATATGGAGGTGTAACACACGAGCTCTTTATCCAAAACAATCTCTAAACCTAGAGTAAACTACTAGGAATATCGCAAATATGGATCATCAGTAAAATTAGTTTCTTTTTCACATATAATCACCGTATTTTACAAGTGATTCAAACTGATTAATTATTTATTTGGCACTTCAACCCTTCAATCACTAAAAATGTCCATCACAAATACGATTTTTGTAAAAAATAATAATAATAAGAAGAAAATAAGAAATACTACAACATAATAGCGGCGACAAGACCCTATAACAAATCAAGGTATATGAACTTTAAAAACACAGTGAATTGTTCTCACCAACTGCTTAAAACTATTGCAGCAAACATACACGAAAACATATGAGGACTTGCAAAAACTGTATTCATTCCGAGAGAGCAATAATTTTCACCCGGATTCAGCCAAGAGGCACATTCCAAACAGTTACATGTACACATGTCCTTAGGGTAAAAAACATCACATCAATTTTTTTTCCAAAATGTACAATTCTTTTTGCCTTCCAAACTTAAAACATTCTCGACCTAACAGTCGGTTGTTTTGGTTTATCTTATTTCAAAACAAATACATTTTTGTTAAAGAAAGTCCTTAAAACTATTGACGCAATTCATCTATTGAACGACAGCACGTTCCGTCGCAGAGTTTTAAATACAAAATCGATATAAATAGTGAACAATAACATACGAAAGAAATTGTATTGATTGGCTATATTTAATCCATAATTTAGAATTGCAGTCTTTTTTATAGCATTGAAAAGCAAAGCAAAGTCATAATTTTGGTGGAATCAGCGTAATGATTGCATTGTCTCTCACATTCTTGTCATGATTGCCACGGTTTGCAAGTGTGGGGCAGGTTTTGGGCAAAAGAACACTTAGAGGTACAGCACTTTTGAACTTCGTCATTTTTCTTTCAATCGTACATGTCACTATCAAATTAAGAGTAAATAACATTGTGGCGACAGTGTAAATTGACTCAACCTCTCACAATCGACTGTTTGGAAAACAAACAGAGTACACAGTCATTCATGATGATCCTTGGTCTTGTGATTTGTACACTAACCCTATCTAAAATATATTGACAAAACTCTAAGCCACTAGTAAAATATAACAATATCAAATAAATAAATATCAACGAATCATATCTGCCTTGAGTAAACGTTTGCACACATTGGCGCCGCACGTATTGTGTTTATACTATAATTAAGATGTTGGTATCCATTCTTCACAATCACTAAGGAGGAAATTAAAGAAATCCATGGCTTATTTTTAGATTACTTAACATTTGATTTTTTTAAGACATCTACAATATGTATAAGTCGTAAGTTCAAGTAAAACAACGTCACAATTAATGGTCACGTGATCGTCCTCCATACTAGAGTAAAAATTCGAGTAAAACATACAAATGAATGTCCACATTTTTGAGTTTTTTTTATGTAGTTCAACTGGTATAGACAGAATGAAGTATATGATTTTAACGTACCAGTTTTGTTCAGTTTGCTTGCACACTTGTTGTTTACATATTGTGGTTACCCGCTGTGGCTAGCTGGCTATATGTTGTGTCTCCACTGCTGGCAGGTATTGTGTAGTCCATAGATGGTTTGGCCATGGGACTGGTCATGCTTGTCATGGAGTTGTACGGTGTGTAAGCCATAGCCTCGTACCCCTTCATGTCCAGTTTGTGTTCCGATGAAATTATACTGTTTATGGAGAAAGGGTGGGTGAAGGAGGGATGTTGGCCCCCTGGTCCAAACATGGCGGCTGGGTAGGTACCTGGCATGGCCGACATGGATGTCATTGAGGCTGCAGGGTGTGCGATAGGTCGGGTTGGGATACCGGCACTGGCCATGCTGGCTGGAGGAGGCGACAGGGAGGGGGGCTCCATCTTGTGCAGGTCGGGGTGGTGGCCTGGGTGGGGGTGATGGTGGTGGTGTTGTTGCTGTTGGTGATGGTGCTGCTCGTGGTGGTGATGCTGTTGTTGTTGTGGAATTTGTTGTTGTTGTTGTTGTTGGGGTGGTGAGGCCATCTGGTGGTGAGATGATTGCAGCGCGTTGTGAGTGTGCGACACGTCGCTCGTGTCATTGCTGACCGGTGTTGAGGCGTTAGAGACCGTCACGCCATCTCGGCCGTTCTCACGGTGCTCGTCGTCCTCGTCGTCCTGGTCCTCGCCTTGGCGCAGGTTGTTTTTCTGCTCCTTTCTCAGCGACTCACGCTTGGGACACTTGAATCGCTTCTGCCGCCGCAGGTAGCAGCCGTTCTCGAACATGTTCCCAGCGTCGGGGTGGAGGGTCCAGAAGCTGCCTTTTCCCGGCCGGTCGGGGGTGCGCGGCACCTTGACGAAGCAGTCGTTGAAGGACAGACTGTGACGGATCGAGTTCTGCCACCGCTGCTGGTTCTGGCGGTAGAAGGGGAACAGGTCCATGATAAACTGGTAGATGTCGCTCAGCGTCACCATCTTCTGCGGCGACTGCTGGATGCCCATAGTGATGAGGGAGATGTATGAGTAGGGAGGCTTGGCGTGGGTGTAGGACCGACGGTAGGTCTTCTCCGCGCGGACGCGGTTCAGCGTGTCAGCCTGCGCCTGTGCCTGGGCCGCTAGCCGCATGCTCATCGCCGCCGGGTTGTTGATGCCGTTCATACTGTTCATCGTGCTCATGCCGTTCATGCCGTTGAATCCCGTCATACCGGCCGCCGTCATAGAGTTCATACCGCTCATGGAGTTGAGGTTAGTCGGCATGCTGCCCATCCCGCCGTTCATGCTCATGGTGGACATGGTGGACATTGAGCCCATACCCCCGGCCGCGGCCGCCGCTGAAGCCATCCCGTTAGAGTAGGAGTTCATTTGGTGACTCATGGTGTTCATGGGACTCATGGAGTTACTCATGGTGCTCATGGGCCCCATCGCTCCCATGGAATTCATGTTCTGGAGCGAGGGAGAGGTAGCTGGGTGGTAGGCCGACTTGGGCGAGATCATGGCGCTGTCTGCCATAGGTTTCCCTCTACTCGTTGGGATATCCTCTCTCACTCTCTGTCCCCGTCAGTGTCTCTCAGTGGCGTAAGATACTCCAATCCGTGTACCGTACGCATGTGCGTGTGTATTCAAACTGTCATCCCTCACTAGTGCAGGGGGTGAGGAT
Source organism: Crossaster papposus (assembly GCA_037893245.1). NCBI lineage: Eukaryota > Metazoa > Echinodermata > Asteroidea > Velatida > Solasteridae > Crossaster > Crossaster papposus. The sequence goes on along the minus strand of JBAIAA010000487.1, from coordinate 962,650 downwards.
TATATGCGTCAGGCTATGGAGCGAAGTGACCTATGTAAATACGTACAACGTAGGCTAATTAACAGGCCACGCCCCCTGGTTGAGCGCGGGCAAATCACCCACACCAATCCATTCGCCGCTGACAAATTGGCCTAGCGGACCACCCATTTATAGACGTTTTTATTGAACCGCCACAAGTGTCAATCACTAAGAAACAGCCAAACACAACGAACAACAGAACTTCAGCCACACACACGATAGTTATCCCGTGTACCTTTTTTGCGCTTACCAAAATAAGCCCGATCCGCTGGTACCGTTCGTCAAATGCACCCAGGGAATAACAAACGCCATTGTTGTCGTTATTAGCGCAGGGGTTAGGTTTTTGTATTTTTTATTATTATTATTATTTCCTCAAAACGGTGACATGGCAAGAAAATCACGAGAAGAATAGAAATCGGCCAGTGCAAAAGGTACACGGCCACACCTGAGCGAGCAAGCAACGAGACAGGTTATGTAGGGGACATGTTCATATAGGCAACGGGCTCACAGGGTTCAACCATGACGTCATGGCCTATTGTTGGTATGATTATCAACCTGGTGTAATATTCAGACAAGTACTACAATAAGGGGAAATGGGGAAAGTTCAATAGGTACACAGTATAAAAGAAATAACATACAGCCAAGGTTTCTCTGCCTAGAGTTGAATGGAGTAAACAAAAATATGCCTGGTCCGTAGCTGTAATTACACCATTGGTTCATAAAACCCTCCCCGGCTCTTCATAACCGAAATCCCGGTACATTAGGCCACCGTGTCTCTGTCGGACGGGTCAATTTGTAAGCGAGCGCAACAGCTAATTAATAAAGCCGTCAGCTCCAACCTTTTCACGGTAGAGCCTTTCTTCAGATGGACCCAGCCGACATTGTGGTCGCGCCAAGGTGCGAAAATGTCGGCCTCCTTGTTCAACAGTCGGCGTGTTCACTAAATGGGTGTTTTATAAGCAGTAGCTCATGCTGTAGCCGAAAAATAGAACACGGTGAATTATATACAGTTTTTGGATGTTCTTTTTCAACCACCTACGCGTTTGTTCTCAGTCGATATACTAATACGCGAACACCTTTATAACATGGCGCTTGGAATTTTACAAATGACCATGCTATAACACCTTGTATTAGCCTTTCAGTAACTAAGAAAAAAGAAAGAAACAGGACTTATTTTTCCTTGTTACAAGCAGGATGTCGTATTAACAGTACTCCTACTATCAGGGTTAGAATATAAGGGTATTAAGACACGTTACAGAGTCTTTGAAAAAAATATTAATGCATCACACTCAACCAACAAAAAGGTAATTTACACTTGCCGTATCACGTCTAAATTTGCTAGCATATATTTGATTTGTTTTGTACGGTTTGGGACAATCATTCGACTTCTGTCAAATGTACCATTCGACAAAGTCAAGGATTCGGCATAAAATATTCCCGAGTGTTCTGTCAATCACCCGCAGCCTCTCGAATCGTTATCGTCGTACTCATGTTTATTCATGAGGGGCGAGGCAACGGCCTGGCGGCGACGGACACGCCGACATGGACGTACCAAACGAGGTCCTTGAAAACCGCCCTCTTTGTCTAATGGCTGTATAGGAATACTAGTGTACATGTACATGTAGATGGCAATATTGGGCCTATTTCATGGAGCTGCTAAGCACACACACAAATAGTTATTACAAAAAGTCTGGCTCATGCAATAAAATCATGCGTTACCAGCCGAAACAACTAGCTGAATGCCAGTCACAAACAAATACATCACTTGAAAATGTGGTTTGTAACCTTGTTTTTGCAAAAGAATTATTTCCATGCTAAGCATAATGTTTGGTGCTTAGCAGTTCAATATACACGTATCTGTATTTGAATCCATAAAAAATGTCTGTGTACAATGTGATTATTGGTGTGAATGGTGGGTACAAGAGGGTCGGGTCCGAAAGTAAGGGGTCAAAAAGTGCGACCCTAGTTGGTGTCTCACCTACCTTGTGTTATTCCTCATGCAAGTAGACGTATTATTGAAATTCACTTCGAACTTGTTTAGTTTTGCAGGTACTTTTCTTTATGTACTCATTCTTGGAGATAGAAGGCGTCAAATAATGTGTCCTGAATTATTAACAAATTATGTCAGGTATAACGGGGACACAAAATTGCACTTTTTGTATTCACCTTTTAGCAAAACAAATCTCCATGGCAATTTATTTACGAAAATGCAAACGGAAAATTCACTTCTGCTTTAAGGACTGCTTCCAATTGCTACACATCAATACCATCTAAACTGTTATACTTTAAAGGTAGGATACACCATTGGTAATTGCTTGAATTATCAGGAATGGGTGGATTTAGGGGGTTGTATTTTATAGTAAATATCGTTTAACTGACTTGTCCGAAGTTTCACAATCATGGATGCCGAAGATTGTACGAACAAAACAGCGTTTGTTTTCAACAGGCCGGCGACCGCAAATTTGTCTTTATAAAATTATATTTTTCTGAACAATTACAGGATATCTAGCACAATCATTTTGCTAGATGTCTAGAATTATTATTTACTTTCAATTTAGTAAGTATTTCTTAATAATTCGGTAGGAAATATTTGTGATGTCTGCAAATGGTGTATCCTACACCTTTAACTGATAAAAAACAGCAGTTTTATCCTTGATAAGTGTAGTTTGCACTTCAAGAGATTTGTTTTTGTGATGAACAAAATTAAATTTGTAATTTGTGAGGTTAAACATCTCTAAAGTCCTATACGTTTTGCATCCATTCAAAAAGATCGACGTTGCAGGAACTTCTGGTGATAAGGTCTATGTTAGTACGGCTGATAGGGATGGGGTTGTGCCTATACGGCTGATAGGGATGGGGTTGTGCCTATGATGACACAAGCATTAACTTTGGCACATAGTTAAAGGGCGTGTCAAAAATAATTGGCTATAGGGTCATCTCAGATTTGCCAATTGAAGAAATTTATGTATAATAACATTAAGATAAGTAGTTTGCGGTAACACCATGTGGTAATTCTCATCAGTGAGATGTGTGGTTCTGAAAGAACCCGGAGGGGATACAACGTATGCTCTGCCCGTCGTCAGGAGACAGACAGATTCCAACGTTGTTATATAACAACAAGCAATGTCAGCCATTTAGATTTTTTTTAAATTGCTTGTTATTTTAGCAATATTTCTTCGGACAAACCTGCCACGGCCCTATAGCCAGATAACTTATTTAATGACAGTATATCATGCTTGTATCATAATCAAAGGCAGTTTATCTGTCCCGTGTATGCAGCCACAAATAATCCAAAAGCAAAGAGAAAGTCTCACTATACCCGTACCGTGGATGGAGTCGACTCACAAATTTATATTCTTTCCAATGCCGCTATAACACTGTGCCCAAGCTGAGAAATCGCAAGTCCACCGAACTCAGCAGCAGGTATTACAAGGGCACTTTGTTGAGAGGTTAACCGTGCATTTAATTTTCGAACAAAAAGCGCATTCAACGGTATTTAGCTGTGAAAGCATGCCGATGGAAGGTTACGCGGGGCGCACGAAGCCAGATCAACCCTGGTCGCCTGGTCGGCTTTTGTTGTGAGATGAGGGGTGAAATGACGGGTTTTTTTCTCTAAAATTCGTTCCCGGAGGGTGTGCAAAACAGGCTGTCAATGCGTGACACATTCTTACAAAGCAGCGCAACCAGACAAGAAGTGGTAAATTCTACAGTCTACGGCTGTTTTATATTCCTCGCTTTTTTTCCCATTCACAATTGAGTGCTTTAAGGCACACAGTTGCCTTGCATACGCCTAGCTTATTTGTGGATGAAATGTATTGTGTATTCTATACGACATGCTTTGTAGTTATTAGGGGTCAAAGAAAACACAAACTTGGTTTAAAGGACCAGCATATATACCATTTGTCATTTGTGCGTGTTTTTATCCTTTAAAGCAGCAAAAGACAGGTGCTTGACAACTGACCTGATGAGTGAACATCTACTTTTTTCATTCTTTTTTTTGGGAGTTGCTTTCTCTTTAAAAAAACACACCTCAATTTTACTTATTTTAGAGTGGTTTTGTAAGAGATTGTAAGACAGTATTAGTGTATCGACGTCTTTCATGCATGATGTACATGTAGGCCTAGTTTGAAAAATGTTATCATTGATTTACATATCGAGACAACAATCGCTCGAGTAGTTAAATAATAGTCTTCCACCTCTATACAATATCAGAATCAGCACCCAAATCGCCTCAATTTATTATAAAATGTCAAAATATTTGTGGTCGGTGATTGATTTCAGTAGCGGATACAGTACAAAAGGAGATTGTTTTTTTATTTTTTTATTCGACTGTCAATTTGTTATTTAATTACTTAAAAGACAGACATTTACATACACATGAGCAAATACAATGTATAGGTTTTCCAGGCTATTCCAAAACAATTTTCCTTCAAATTCACCAACTCTCACATTCAATTTCGTCCGAGACAAAAATTCACATGCTTTTACCAAACTCATGTAGTCTGTTATCATTCAATTTCAACGTTTGGTCACCCACTTTAAATACCGGGTCGAAAATATTCGTCATATTTCGTCTTAATAAACTGTTGCCGAAAGGACAGTATGATTCAAAATAACATTATTGTCTTATTAAATAAATTAGTCTGATGTGTGCTTGAGCCACATGTTGAAATTGAATGATAAATGCAAGTTTTGTACATATGCTATGAATAATGGAGCGTATCTTGAGATCTAATTAAGTTATACCCATCATTTTTCATGATTATCCATGGCATGTATACAAAACTAGCTTGCCAACTCTAGGTAAACATACATTCTCTTAAATTGTATAGGAGGTGGGTGAACAATCACCCTAAACTTGGGGGGTTAACGGGTTTTTTTACCACGTGACCCTGTATGTTCGGATTACGCCTCCATTTTGGGATCCCCCTTCTGGGAATGCTGAATTTTCCACTAGCAAACTTTACGACCTGGGACGATCTTCGCAAAGTAAACAAATGACAATCCCACTAATTCTTACTAATAATATTTTTGTATTATTTAATCCTTTTAGGTAATGAAAGCAAACAATCCTCAAAAGCGCCCTTGGCACTTTAGCTCGCAAGCATGAAGTAACATGTATAGAGAGAAGACAATGCGAAGAGGATGTGGGAGGAAAGGGGAACAAACAGAGGAATATCCAAGGAAATCCGACGGAATCAGGCAGGGACTGAAAACCCAATCTACATAATTGGCCTGAGTGGGATTCGAACCTGGGTGGTGAAAAGCGAGGACAAAACCACAACGCCAACCTGACTACCTGAGAAGGAAATAGAAACGGAGGCAACTCGAAATAGTTTTGGGTTCACATCAATCAATTGAATGTTTCTGAAGCATATCAAAGCATCAGAATGTGGCTGGAGATTTCACAGTTGGGAATTTAAAATCACCTTAAACCAAATATGACGACGAAGCTTGGGATTCGAAAAGGCCTTTAGTACCCCTATAGTTTAGTGGGAAATGTCGACAATAGCTAGGCGTAAAAGCGAATTCTACATGAATATGTCTCAGAAAGATTACGATTTTTCGGTTCATTGGCAGTTTCCTCTCTTCGCTTTTTGAATTTCCGTCAGCCGGAAGACCAATTCATTTCTCTATCTCTGTTTACATTATTTCCCTTCTTGGGATATTGTGAAAACCCTCCTGAAAACATGACTATATTTTGGGTTATTCCTATTATTGGAAGTTCATTGGCTGCGGCACAAATCTGTTGTTATTACTTAGACATACGAATTATATATAGCTTTGGTACAAAGTCCAATGTTCACATTTTCTGAGTACCAAAATCACATTACATGTGATGCGATCTGTGAAAACTCGCCACATGGTGGCAAAATAAAAAAATGAGTTCTTTACATTATCTTAAACTTGAGATCATCCCCTTTCTAATGCCTTTTCAATCAGGTCTCTAGGACCTCTACATCAAAAGTTACGTTAAAATGAACGTCTATTGTGGTTTTCATAGATCGCATCACACATTATAAAGGTCTGACAAGACACTATCGTCTGTATAATAAGGGGGTCATTTTAGCATTATCTTCACACAATTACAGGTCTATACAAATGTTCTGCGGTAGAGGGCTTTTACTAGGCGTTAAACAAGGCGTGAACAATTCACACCTCTGGTCTTATACTTCCTTTGAAAGGCCGCTTTGAATCTTGCCGATCGATCAAAGAGACATCGATGACCCACCGATGATTGTAGGGGTTGGTCACCGGGTTCATTGTAGTGTACGTGTACCCATAGATGTTTCTTTCTCTATGGTGTACCATGTCATCAGAAACGAGCCACTTGGCTTCAGACGTCATACATGCTAGGTCCTGCGCGCATGGGCTGCAGACCAATATTTAGACCTCGTGTTAAATACCCACAGTACAAATCTCCATGAGCTTTAAATGACTAATTAAAGCTTATTTCATCTCTTTTTGTTTCTGTTCTACTTTATGATGACTTTTTGATGAAAAAAATTCGGCTTAAAGATGATCAGCCCTAATGTATTCCTGATGAGTCCATTGACAATTAGGGAAAATGACGCCTACGCTGCATTGAAAAGTAGAGGATTTTAGGGCCTAATTTCATCCAAATACAAGAGGGGGGGGGGGGGGGGGGGGGGGGTGAAAAAGAAGACAATACGGCGTGGGGTCCGGGGCCTGTCTTAGGGCCCCGATTTTTATTTTTGAATTATAGTTACTCTTTAGTACATTCTGAGCTGTGACCACTTGAATTAAAAGCAGAGTGGCACATTTTTACCTCATTTTATGGAATGTTTTTTATATTTGTTTTATTGGTGCTTTTAATTCTGAACAAGTTGCGATTAGGCCCGAAAGTGGCGCTATTTAGCCATGTTGTCGAGTGATCCTTTTTCAATGTGGCTAAGTTTCCACTTTGGGCAACATCATTCGTTTTAGGGGTCGTATTCTTTGGGTGAGAATTTCTCGAAAAGTCATCGGTCAACCCACACAACATTGAAAATAAATTTAAATATGGTAATGTTGATTATCTTTTTTCAGTGCAGCCTAAATACCTGTAAAAGTTCTGAGTAAATTTCTGAAATATGGAAATTTAACCCAAGTCTATATGGGAATTTGTTTAGTTCTCGGCACCCTGACATTAACGAAAACATCCAAATGAGTAATGTGTGAGAGACGGCGCCATATTTAGCATCGTTAATCGCCTCTTTAAGTCCAGACCCAGGGTCTAGCGCGTGTATTGACCCCTCGCCCACTGGCTGCGCTATATAGCTATAGGACCGCTGGCCTAAATATCGCCGGGTTTCGTAAATGAGAGGGAAGAGTGGCGCTCTCAGTTCACGGAATGCTATAGCATCCAGTGCTTTACAGTCGTGGGAAGAGGCCCGCTAATCTTCTCAAAGCTACCGCTGATAAGCTGCTTTTGTTGCGCTTTAAGCTGGCGTTAAGGGAGGGTATAGATCATGAGACTTGTTGGACGTAATGGGCTTGCGCCAACTCATAGATGCTGGCAAGGCCACGACAGTGTATCGTGAGCTTTGATAAACCACGGGTTTGGTGGTAAAAGCATTATTGATGATGACTCGCTTTAGAAAAGAGATCGGTACAAACAGGGCTGCGAATATTCGCGACCATTATGGGTCAATTTAACGCAATTGTAACCAAACAGCTGCCCATTGTGCTCGCTAATTTATTGGAAAGTGAATTTGGGGATCAGGGGTGAAAGAGAAGTGATATTAGAGACGCATATTTGAAAAATTCCGTGAGTGGTTGTTTTAAAATCAAAATCTTAGAATATTAATTTCTCGGAATATATATTAAATCATTCAGGAGCTTGATCCGGTTAGTTGTCAAGCATTCAAACGGTTAACAAATGCACAACTGACAAAATGGTATACTATAACTTTATCACATTTTAGATATACTTTAGATATATCATTTGATATATTGATGAGATTTGAAGGTTTGCATGGTTAAAAGGCGATGAGATATGTTGTTTGTGGCAGCACCGTGTGGTAATTCTCTTTTGTGAGTTCCGGAGAGTTTCCTAAACTTGAAAAAGAGAATTCATTTATCACATTGTGCTACAACAGACTTATCTCACTATATTATATAAGGCAATTTTGTGGACGAGTCAAGAGGTGTTTTACTAAACTCAAAACAAGTCTTACTCCTTTAAAAATTGTAACCACGCCTATAATGACCTCCTATTAAACTGAAGTAAACTTGGTTTGCAAACTTGAGGTTATACCAAGGAGATTCAACAAAATTGAGATCGACGATAAGAAACCATGTGCGCATTGACAACCAACGCAACGGTTGGTGAATGCTAACTTTTGTATTAATTAAATAAATAAGGCAGCAAAATAATGATTTACTGTCCTGTCTAATTTCTTATTACCTTGTAAACATTAATATTAATATTAATCCACCAAAGGAAACAATCCTCTATGGGTGAGTTTATATATCGAGTTTCACTGATGCCCCTCTCCCACATAAAACGATGTTTGCTACGGCAGAGCACGATTTTTCAAAGTAGAACAATCTTGATGAACCTTAGCAATTCGCACTAAAAAGTTTAAGGTCAAACGAATTATACGTCTTGTCAAGACGCCGTCAAGATGTGGTACGGCAGTAGTGTGATAGTGCCACCACAGTGTTACGAATTATTACGATAGAGTTACAACATCGTCAAGATTTGTCAAAACGTACTACGAAGTGCCAAGTTTGTAGTACTACGTCACTACGGCGTCAGCACGATTTCGCAAGACGCCAGTACAACGTCAGTACGATTTAACAAGACGCCTGTAAGATTTAATTAAGCACTTGACAAACAAGGCGCAATGGGTGAATATTTGAATGTTGTCCATGGAAGGAGGTTTTTCGAGCCCTATAAGTGGGAGCCCTCTTTTGCCGTTTTTCTCAAGTTCGGCATGGCATCGTGTGTGTTATAACCTTTCCTACGATGAAAAAAAACAAACAATACGATCAACAAGAGCCACGTGACACAAAAAACGTTCTTGTGGGGTTTTGGTGGCGTCTTGTTCACGGTCGTGCTATAGGACACAGCACCATCGTAGTGGCATCGTTTCAGCAACGTAGCGAAATCTTGGCTTGCTGTATGCGTTGTGGCCACTACAAATGAGTACGAATGAACCGAGACGCCGTCACGACATATACCACGACAACGTCACGACTCTCATACGATGCTGCTGCGATGGACTATGATTTTTTTTAACCACTACGGTAGAGCAAGATATATTTGAACATTCCAAAAAAATCGTGCATCACGTTCCACTACGGTGCGCTACGATAGACCCCGGGCCCTGTGATGATTCTTTTTCCGAGTCAGAATGATACTTTTCTGACCCAGAAAAGTGTCACTAGTGACCTGAGATTTTTAGACTGTACAACATTTTCTTTGGTTGTATTTTATTTAATGGATGGATGCGGAGACTTGTATGTTATAACAAATATTGTTGCACTGACCTGTTTAAATTGTTGTGTTCATAAATGCTTGAAATACCAATACAAACTAATGTTGTTCTGGTGGTGTTGTTCCCTGTGCCAACATCAGACAAAACGAAGCAATTTATTGACGTTCGGGAATTATCAGATTGAATAGGGCACAGGCTATCTGACACACACCATGCACGGATGTATTGCAAGCCAAAGATGGATTAAATTATTAAATGGGGGCATGTATTGGGGGCTTTTCCAACGATGGCCGGCCTACCATCGTTGAAAATCGATACCCAAACTTTAATTTCCTTAAAAATGACAGCACAACAGGTGCAATGATTTGACAGGATGCTTGAGACTATTATTCACTTAGAGTCGAATAAGGTATTTCATAATAATTCAGGGTTGGTTTTGTTAATGTTTGCAAATGTTATACATTATACCTTTAAATCCAAAAGAAGATCGTAAAACTGCAAGCCACGAGTCCTATTATTACGCGAACCAGGCACTTTATTTTCTTAAACTTTTCGTTTGACTCTTGACCCAAATTTTGTTGACACCGAAGATTTACCTGGTGCCTCAATAAAAGGGAAAACTGTCAGACATAGCGGCCAAATCATGGACAAACAAATCTAACAATAATAAAGTAGAGATCAAGATTGTGCGATATGTACCGTACGGATCAGTGAATCGACTGGGTATATTTATCAAGGGGGACAGTTGCTATCAGCAGGTTGTTTGCTAGAATCACAGATCAAACCAAGCGGATAAATTTAGCAAGAGGACAACAGAAAGGAAGAGAAAACACACCGTTCTGTGAGCCGACGGTCCCCCTTTATACCTGTATTTGCTAGTCAGTTACTGGCAGAATACTGGACAAACACATTGTTTGGTGTGGTCTATTATGAAGGCAATAACATTTTGTTCTTGTTCTTTAGGTGTTTGCTTGTGTCCCAGGCGCGGCTCTACTGGGGTGGGGAAGGGGGGAGGCTTTATTCGCTCAAACTTTTGTCTAGCACCCCGCCCCCATGCTGTAGGCCTATATAGGTTGATTTTTGAAAAAGAAAACAGCAGTAACGAAAGTTAGAAGTTGACATACACATGCGAAGGGTCTAACCCCCTGAAATATTGGCTCTAGAACCGCGCCTGCGTCCTGTTTTTTTGCGCGAGAGGTGGGTGCCTCTGTAAATGTAGGCCTTCGTAAACAGCTCTGGTGCCAAATGTAGTCTCTATATTATTAACGCCTGAAAGTTGAACCCTGGTGGCGCGCTTCCGGATTCACGAATAGAAAAATGTACGTGTAAAGGTTGTTGAAAATATCTTTGGTACATTGATTTCTTAAGAAAATCCCCAGTAGGAAAGGCATTCGGAAAATTGTTGCTAGCATCTCAATACATTGTAATGGAAACTGAAAACATGCATGACGTCAAAGAAAATTATCGTGCCAACAATTAACCCCGAACTTTCTAAAATCTAACTTCATGTGGACTCGTAGAATCGAAGCACTCGTACAACGATGAAATATTGTGGCGGTCATTGGGTAAAAACTTAAACTTAAATAGGAAATTTAAATGTTCTTTGGGACACCGATTAACAAAAATATATAAACTTGAAGGACGTATTTCTATTAACAAATCTAAAATGACCGTTGATAAAAATTGTTGATTGAGAGTAAGTACGCTTAGAAATCATTCAGTCATCGAAGGGTCACGGAGGGGTCAGGAAGTCCAATGACAAAATGGCGTACTTTCAGGCTCAATTACAAAATCGGTGAGCGGAGTTTTGATGTATGCATTTATGACGTCGTCAGTCGAAAAGAGGAAAGTAAATAGAGATTTAGTTCAAAGAGGACACATGTTAATCAGGAAGACTTAGAAGAACCTTTGAAAATCTAAAATATCAAGTGTGTGTATTAATAACACCTAACGTTGATGAAGTCATATCCTTTGCGAGCCAAAGGTCAACATCTTATATCATTACTTGTTCTCAACAAGGTAACAGAAAATGTTGTTCAATATTGCATTTTTTGTTAAGCGCGAAATGTCGCAATCGTTAATTCGAGTAACTTTGAAGAAATGATCGCTCGCTTCTAATCCTTAAACATGGCACAAAGGCGACCAATTTGCACCGACCCGTAAAAGTCCCGGTTCCTTAAATCTCCTGAGTTGTCATAAAACACACTCACGGCGCGGCTTTTTCTCTTTTGGAAGAGTCTGATCCCTTTCACCAAGTAAACAATACGGTGTTAAGAGGCACGGGCAGGTTACAGGGTGCACTGCAGGAGAAAGCCAAAGTATGGTGTGATAGACAACTTTATTGGATTAATTGAACTAAGAGGCTGTCACATACGCCCAAGAATGGGATAACGATGTAGCTTAATTGAATCTCAGACTCTGAATGAATCCCGGACGAGTAATGCGCATGCCCAAGTGAAAATACTTAGGTGTCGGTCACGTGAGAAGGTTTATCCAATAATAGGGCAAAGGGATCAGATTTTCTCATTTCTCCTTGTTTTTTATTCGACGCGCACCACCTTTTAGAACTTAAAGGCAGGCTCACACTTTGACGAATAGGGGGGTGCCGCAAGCTACGTTAAGCTGCGAATTGCAATTTTGAATTTCCCGCCATTTATCGTGCGTTGCCTTCAATTGTCGCTGACGAATCCGCTATCGACCGCAGACGGCCGAAATTATCAGTCGCGTCCGTCGGCAAATTTTGAGCATGTTGAAAATGTTGTGGCGGCCAAAAAATTCGTTGTGATTCCGTTCAGATTTCATTGGAGACCGCAACCCTCATTTCCTTGACGTTTCCATGCCGTGCGACTCCGTCTCTAGTCGTTTTGAGGTCGTCACAATTTTGTTGGTAGTCGTTGTCAACGACCATTGACGGCAAAACTACGGCAAGTGACGTCACATCTCAAACTTTGACGACACATTGGGGCAAGTAACAAAATTGTAACGACCTTGGTTCGACGATGGATTGCGAATTTTGGCCGGAGGGTGACGGGTGATGACTGTTGATGGCGGGTCGTTTGCGAGTACCTGCGGCATTGCAAAGGTGATCTGCGATGGGTTACGATTTTGCAACGATGGTCCACGATTTTAAACTTTTAGTGCGATTTTTCACGTTTTGTGAAGCCAGAACGTTGTGAAGAGTGGGAACGCCAAACTCGACTATTTATACGACCCGCACACACACAGGCTTTGATGTCGGCCACTGAGTCACGTCATCGTCGCCGCAACCCACTGTCAGCCGCCGTTCCTTGCCGCCAGCCAATCCGCTTCCAGCCGTCTGACCTCGTTCCTTGTTGCCGGGCTCCGTCGAGACATCGTCACTCGCCGCCCAGACAACGTCCGATTTTGGTCGCTAGACTCCGTTCCCTGCCGCAGCCTTTCGTCCCTTGCCGTCGTGTTGTCGCTGAAGGTCGTTCCCACCCGTCAGCGAATCTTGGTCTTTGCCGCTACTATGTGAGCCAGCCTTAAGTGAATAAGTGAAATAAGCGAATCAGATGTTCGTGTTACGAGACCATAAGAGATCAGACACCCAAAATATACACCTTTTCTCAATGATATGAACTACTATTATATACAGTTAAATAGGTCATTGTCCAGAAGGCGTTAGGAAAGGGGTGCAACGTCGCACCATATAATTAAATTTAACTTATTATACTGACTCCCAATCTTGTACTTTTAGGGGCTCTTTTGGATTTCCGTTTTCCATCCATCCAATGTTGTTGTTACACTAATGCCAATATACATCATACTGGACGGTTGCGTTTATAAATGTAGTGGAAGGCCATAATTTGTACTGATTACACGGGAGATATATAAGGACTCAAATGTACTATCTACCTACAGATTTACCACGAAACATTGTCATCGGTGTCCCTTTATATACCACACTGTAAACAAATGCTGTAAGAAAAAGAAGTAACGTGCACAGCAATTGTGCTTGTTATTATAACAAATTATTAATGTTTTCAAACGACAAATCTGCGATGGCCCTATAGCGAATTAAACATATTTCTCATTAAATTATTTGCTTGTATCATTTGATAAAAAAAAATCCCCAATCTGCCTGACAAGCAATGAAGTAAGACATAATAAGTCAGTAATGAAAACATAAACTACGTGAAAACCACAGAAGGCAAAACATGAGGCATACAGTACGGGCCATTACACTGCGCAAGGCACTTTTCCCCTCCTTTGTTTCTCAAACGACACCTTTTATTAGTCAAACGTAAAAATCAATCGCAGTGTTCAGTCGTGCCGTTTATGTTATTGATCAAGTATATTAATGTTTGATAGGCGGCTTGGGAAAACAGATCCCTGTGTACAGATGGTATAGCGCGACCGCTCGCCTTTTATTGAGCCGGCACCGTCTGTTCTGGTGCGCTTTACGACTCTAACGTCGTGCATAATATTTTGGGGGGTTTTCAAAAAAAATCCTAACGAATTTTCAATTTGTAGTTTTGTAATAGGTTTCCCAGTAATTATACTTTCGTCCCCGAACATCACCGAGCATCATTTTTAATTTCAATTTCAAAAGGTTACCAATGGTTTTCATTTAAGGTGCAGTATAACTCAAATAGCATTCCAATTCATGCTAAATTTGAGAAATTTGTTTCATTGTGTGATCGGCGTTGAATCGAAAAAGCAAATTCGTTTTTTTGTCATATGTTTCAACGCTTTGGTCATGTAAATTCATTTCAAATACCGTTACGTTTCACAGTAAACGGAACGAAATGGAACAACAGCGTCAAAATGAATGAGAACAAACAAATGTGATTGTTCGATTCCACGCCGATCGCCCCATCGTGAATTTAGTAAATTGAGCACAAAACAAATGCTACAAAATGTATTTGAATTATACTACATCTTAAAATGAAATGCATGTTTGCTTTATTTGCCTCTCTTTGATTTTCAAGATGGCGTACCCTGATAGAATAGGCCTTATTGTTCACACTTGACTGTCAAACTGTTATTTAAATTTTTGTTTAAAGATGTTTGCAAACAACTTTCCGTTCTCGTCTAAACCATCGTCTTTATGCCAACATGAAAACCCTCCTTGTCATGGTTTGCATCAATGACAATGTAGAACGGTTACCCCTTGAAAACCCTCCTGAGGGCGCTGCTCATAATGCGTGAGTAATGTGGATGCCACCGCCATAATTTATCCGGAATGGCAATAGGTGTTTGGCTGGTGTGCCAAACACCTAAACCTAAACCTTAAAATGTAGCATATGGGTGATTTTGTGAGTTGGTGAGGTGGGGATAGCACACTGTAACAAAATATATAGACATCAATAATGGGAGGGGGGGGGGTTCACGAGTATATACTTATTAAAGAGTGATTGACTCAAGCACACAACAGACTAATTTAACATCAGTTTGAGATTGACTAACATTACTAGAGCGGTACTTGTAAAAATATTCGTCTCATAAGACAGAGACGAAAGAGAGGCGGTTCTGGTATACAGACTAGGGTGTCAATCTACGGTCAGTTTTAACCGTCATCGTTGTAACCGTGACCCCGAAGACGGTTTGAGGATATTGATCGAAACGTCAAGTTACCAACTCTGATTTGTTATCATACTTCTCCTGCGTACATTATATGTATTTCTTTCAAATATAATAATAGCATATTGATGGACCCACATTTAGACAATATTACTATGATGCCGACTGGGCCCTGTTTTTGCCCGTGCGAAACAACACTGTCATGCGAAACCGAGTTTTAGAGATATTGCAAACACTCGACGTTTGATATGTTTGATCTGATGTTTGGAAAAACCGGACTATTTTCAAACACTATACCCCAATTTATTAAATTTAGTTTGTCCAAAAATGCAAGCCAACTAGTTTGGCTGACTTTTTATACAGGTTAGCCCCCAAAACGGACAAAGCGTGCTCCCGCCGCACTGTGGCCAAATTGATATAACGGCTGAAGAACCTTTCTGCAAGCAAACAAATTCAAGATAGGGTCTGGAGCTAAAACTACTCACACTCAAGAAGGATTCTCCATCTATTGGTATAGGTAGTTTTGGCTTTGGATGGTGGAGGTGTGCTTGTCTAGAAGGATTCTCCATCTATTGGTATAGGTAGTTTTGGCTTTGGATGGTGGAGGTGTGCTTGTCTAGAAGGATTCTCCATCCATTGGTATAGGTAGTTTTGGCTTTGGGTGGTGGAGGTGTGCTTGTCTAGAAGGATTATCCATCCATTGGTATATGTAGTTTTGGCTTTGGGTGGTGGAGGTGTGCTTGTCTAGCTAGAAGGATTTCCCATTCATTGGTGTAGGTAGTTTTGGCTTTGGATGGTGGAGGTGTGCTTGTCTAGAAGGATTCTCCATCCATTGGTATAGGTAGTTTTGGCTTTGGGTGGTGGAGGTGTGCTTGTCTAGAAGGATTATCCATCCATTGGTATATGTAGTTTTGGCTTTGGGTGGTGGAGGTGTGCTTGTCTAGCTAGAAGGATTTCCCATTCATTGGTGTAGGTAGTTTTGGCTTTGGATGGTGGAGGTGTGCTTGTCTAGAAGGATTCTCCATCCATTGGTATAGGTAGTTTTGGCTTTGGGTGGTGGAGGTGTGCTTGTCTAGAAGGATTATCCATCCATTGGTATATGTAGTTTTGGCTTTGGGTGGTGGAGGTGTGCTTGTCTAGCTAGAAGGATTTCCCATTCATTGGTGTAGGTAGTTTTGGCTTTGGATGGTGGAGGTGTGCTTGTCTAGAAGGATTCTCCATCCATTTAGTTTTGGCTTTGGGTGGTGGAGGTGTGCTTGTCTAGAAGGATTTTCCATCCATTAATATAGGTAGTTTTGGCTTTGGGTGGTGGTGGTGTGCTTGTCTAGAAGGATTCTCCATCCATTAGTATAAGTAGTTTTGGCTTTGGGTGGTGGAGGTGTGCTTGTCTAGAAGGATTCTCCATCCATTGGTATAGGTATAGTTTTGGCTTTGGATGGTGGAGGTGTGCTTGTCTAGAAGGATTATCCATCCATTGGTATATGTAGTTTTGGCTTTGGGTGGTGGAGGTGTGCTTGTCTAGCTAGAAGGATTTCCCATTCATTGGTGTAGGTAGTTTTGGCTTTGGATGGTGGAGGTGTGCTTGTCTAAAAGGATTCTCCATCCATTTAGTTTTGGCTTTGGGTGGTGGAGGTGTGCTTGTCTAGAAGGATTTTCCATCCATTAATATAGGTAGTTTTGGCTTTGGGTGGTGGTGGTGTGCTTGTCTAGAAGGATTCTCCATCCATTAGTATAGGTAGTTTTGGCTTTGGGTGGTGGAGGTGTGCTTGTCTAGAAGGATTCTTCATCCATTGGTATAGGTAGTTTTGGCTTTGGGTGGTGCAGGTGTGCTTGTCTAGAAGGATTCTCCATCCATTATTTTAAGTAGTTTTGGCTTTGGGTGGTGGAGGTGTGCTTGTCTAAAAGGATTCTCCATCAATTATTTTAGGTAGTTTTGGCTTTAGGTGGTGGTGGTGTACGTGCTTGTCTAGAAAGAGTATCCATCCATTGGTATAGGTAGTTTTGGCTTTGGGAAGTGGAGGTGTGCTTGTCTAGAAGGATTCCCCCATTCATTGGTATAGGTAGTTTCGGCTTTAGGTGGTGGAGGTGTGCTTGCCCAGAAGGCCTCTACATCCATTGGTTGCCGTTGGTGGTGGAGATGTGCTTGTCCGGGTTTTTTTGTGGGCCACCTACCTTATAAACTGTTTCGTCTGAAGGAAGTCAAGGAGCCAGACTTTAAAAACAACATTTCTTCTTGGTTTTTTCTAGCATCTAGGTTCACAAAACATTAAAAACGGGCCAGCTTCACAATAATTACTATAAATATATATCTCGTAACCCATCTATTTTGGAAATTTATAGCAAAATCAAAAAGGGGTATACTATACCTTTACCTTTAAATAATTACATTATTATCATTTTACCGGATTTCTATATCTCGGGGAAACAAATAAGACTGACAACTCCAGTAACAACTTGAGACAGCTTAAGGACGATTTACACGGTTATGCCGTGTGTGACATCGCCAGCACATTATATGAGAACTGAGTATATTTGGGGATTAAACAAGGCGAAAAATGTAAACAATAACGGCGGTAAAATGAAGATAAACTGTCAAGTGTTTGATCAATGAGCTTGAATGCATAGCTGCGTGTGTATATTGACTTCTGCATGATCTGTGTGTGTTCTATACTTTGCTGTGAAGTGTACATGTGTACTTAAGTAAAATAGAATTGATGAGACGTTATTCTCTGTACACTTTAAATGTAGGATACACCAATGGTTATAATTGCTTGAATTATCAGAAATAGGTGGATTTAGGGGGTTGTATTTTATAGTAAATACCTTTTAACTGACCTGTCCTAAGTTTTACAATCACGAATGCTGAGAAAAGCAAGAAAAACAGCGTTCGTTTTCAACCAGGAGACAGACTGTGGTTCTTATGTTGTTCTTTGTTCTTATGTTGTTCTCAATTTTTCGGAACAATTACAGGATATCTAGCGCAATCATTTTGCTGGATGCCTACAATCATTATTTACTTTCAAATAAGTAAGACATTTCTTAATAATTCGGTATAATAAAGATTTTCGATATCTGCAAATGGTGTATCCTATACCTTTAAAACTGTAATATAATGTTGACATGAGGTGAATAGGCTTGGCTGTCAGGAGTGGATATAATTATTTTGGTTTGAGGGTTTTACAATCTTGGGGGGCAGTTTTGCACAGTCACGCAAAACCTCTCGAGATTCAAAACCTCGGCTGCTAGTGATGCGCCGCCGTAGAGGGCGTATAATGAGAGTAACAAGAATGTCGCGGAATCTGGAGGGAAAACCCAAACTTCTTCGGATCTGAGTTCGACAGCAATTCATTTTAAGACGAAAACATTAGTTACATTGTGTCTGTATAAGTTCAAATCTTTGTGATGTAATTCGAGAAGCAGGGGCACATGTTACTTTCCTCAAATGAATACAGTTCTACCCGCTGAAAAGAAAGGTAATCTCCATTGCCGTAGGACCTGTCTACGTGATTGATTAAGCATATGCGTGAAACTACAAAGTTTGAATATTCATTTGTTAGGTGGCGACGGTTTTACAGTAGCTAGAAGCATGAAATTGTTCTTTTCTCCCGCCACAAAAGTCTGGAGTCTATTTTATTAATGGATCACGGCCACTTAGTTCGCCACGTCGCCTTTGGCCAACTTCCAATTTTTTTCGGTAGAAAACTTGAGGTTAAAACCACCACAATTCTCTGATCAGATTTCGCCATTTACGTCCATTTTTTTAAACCCCCCGGCCGGTAATGAGCATCTACTCGGACCTATTTTATCACCTTCAAAAAGGAAAGTCTGGTTTTCCACGATTCCTTCTGAAGACGCCTAAACTCAATGGTGTTTAGCCATTAAGCCATCAAGACAAGAAGTGATCTTCAGGTTCGGGCCCGGGGAAATACGCATCGCCGAAGGGTATCAACCATGAAATATCATATTGATCGGAGGGGCAGAGACTGCTTAATGGTCCTGTATCACCGGAGCTGTGCGCGGCGCGCGCGCGCGCTCGGTCGGCTCATCTCATGATGTTGCTGCTGCGACTCAGGAGTAAATTGTCCAGCGGCAGAGCCAATTGCAAGTACTTGGATCGTGTTAAGTTCCAATGCCGGATCAATATAGGAAACACAGTCATGTAAATTCATGAATCAAAGTGACACACTCCATGCCGGATATTCAACTGTGACAATTAGGTTTTCTACGAGGGGATCGCATGGGGCTTTTTTTGCACCGCGTACACGAGCCCAGCAATCCCCGCGGGCTGCTTGTCGTATTTTCTTCTCGATACACATGCGGTGGAGTTTTGTAGCTGGTCATTTTGATCTCCTGGACGAAAATGAAGCAGGGGTGATGTTGTATACATGTACACCCTCAGTTCCACTATACTCTCCAGAAATCGCCTCAAAGCTACTTCCCGTTGAAATTCCAAGTGGTTTTTTTTTACTGAATATTTCATGGCCGTTCATGCACTGCGAGAATAAAGACAGCAGATCGAGAGACGGAGGTGGAAGAGAAAACGGCCGTTAGCGACGAACTGAGATCCTTAAAACTAGCACGTGTGAGTGTTCCCAGGCATCGTGGGTTCGTTGTTCGATCGATAGCTGCAATTTCGTGTTTGACGTTCTAATCGAGGCTGGGATCAAATACACCACCAACATTTGGATGGGTATGTTTGCCGAAAACATCATGGCCAGTTTGCAGGGGCAAGTGGGCATGGAAAGCATAACAAACTATTTACTCTGAGCCAAGGGCAGTTTGTCTTCTTCTCTTTTTTTTTAACCGCGCTCCGGCAATCCCTTCAAATCCGATCGGCCGGCAGCCGCTGTCTGTCAACTCAGTGCTTTAATATCGGCGATTTGCCAGGCATATATCGACGAGTTTACCTTTGGGTACTAACTCTGATTGTACGAATAAATACAGGGGTTAGAAGTATAAGAGGCATTACAACTGGCCAAAAGCACCAGGTTGATTCTAAAGCTTGAAAACTCTTGACCTGTCTGCCGTAGGGGGAGGGGGGGGGGGGGGGGGGGGGGGGGGGGTTATTGACATTATTGTGAAATAACCGACAGACGATGGTGCAACAAACATTTTCCAGCTCTCGTGTGTATAATGCATGGGAGATGAACAAAACTGATCTGTAACAATACATGCACTGGGATAGAACTCTCAAGAGCCTTGAAACTTAAAGGTAGGATTATTATTATTCGAAACGTTTATTTCCAAACTTTTCACAAGCAAGTTAGGTTAGATTTTTTAAATAAACAAAAAGAAATATGCGTAACTATTAATATTAAGAGCACAAAATCTGAAACAATAAACTAGAGATTATTGAAGGGAGTGAACAGTTTGGGGCTGTTCAAATAAACCGAGGCTTGTAGAGAACAGCCTGACACAGACAATCATAAGACAGGCAATATACAAACGATAGGAATTAACACGAACGAACGGACAAAGAACAAAGAAGACAAAACAAAACAAAACAATGGATGAGACAGTGGAGACTGAGACAGGGAGACAATTCCAATAAAGATAACAAGTTAGATATAGATTTCACATTGACAACATGCAGCAGAGCAGAGTAGAGCTAAGGAGGGAAGCTACGTTACATATTGTGACAGGAGCGCCTTTTTGTAAGACGATACACCATTTGCAGATATCGAACATATTTACTACCGAATTATTAAGAAATATCTTACTCATTTGAAAGTAAATCATGATTATAGGCATCCAGACAATTTATTGCGCTAGATATCCTGTAAATTATTGTTCAAACAAACTGAGTTTTATATATAAAAACAAAATCCATCGCCGGACGGCGATCGCGACAAAACAAAGAACAACTGCCCGACTCCGGTTAAAAACACCGTTTCTCCTGTTTTTTTCTCTCTATTCTCATCCACGATTGTAAACCTTCGGACAGGTCAGTTAAACGATATTTACTATAAAATACATTCCCTCAAATCCACCCATTCCCGATAATTTCATGCAATTACCGATGGTGTATCCTACCTTGAAGGGTGTCCCCCAAAAACGCATAGATCTTGATAAAGACCTTCAATCGTGGACGGGGCATTGTCCGACCGTCTTCCCTCTTTTGTTTATACTCTAACGTTTTCGGATGATCGCCATAGGATTTGTACACGAGAAAAGATCGTGGACGTTTTGTCAATCGTGGACCCATTGTTTGACTCCCAATTCTTTTGTCCGACGACCACGATTGCCGGTCAATACAAACGCAACCATATACCTTTCAGAAAATCGTCTCTCACCCAAAAGCTTTAGAACTATGTCTTGGTTATCTCATGGTTAAAGGTAGGGTACACCATTTGCAGATATCGAAATTTTCTACTACCGAATTATTAAGAAATGTCTTACTTATTTTGAAAGTAAATAATGATTGTAGGCATCCAGCAAAATTATTCTGCTAGATATCCTGTAATTCAATTGCTCCAAAGAAATGAATGTTAATACAAACTTCACGATCGCCCGACGGCGATCGCGAAAAAAACCAAGAACAACATAAGAACAACTGCCCGACGCCGGTTAAAAACGAACACCGTTCTTTTCTCAGCATCCACGATTCTAAAACTTCGTACAACAGGTCATGCAGTTAAACGATATTTACTATAAAATACAATTCTTCTTTATTCGTGATTATTCAAGCAATTACCAATGGTGTGTCCTACCTTTAAATTGTATTCACTAGAAATATGGCTGCAAAATCATTAATTGAATAGACCTGAAACGTAATGACGTCATGGCTTTGTTTACATACGCTTTTCTGTGGGAGCGAAATCGGGACGCCAGACGACGTATAGGACAGACTCGCTCAAAGGAAAGCGCACACATTTATATACATGTAAACCAAGTGTGACGTCATTACGTCTTAGGTTTATTGCGCAACTTGACAACCCAATTTGCAATTCTTCTTTCAGTTCACTCTGTTAATATTGTATGTTCCTATTGGTCGATATTTGGTACGACGCGTTATAATAATCATTGTAATTATGCAGAATAGATTGTTCATTTATTTATTTATACAATTTTCTTTCAAGAATTTGAATTAGCAAGTTATTTTATTTCATTACACTGAAAAATTTATTACAATGAAAAGAAGACAAATATTCAATATTGTTGTTGCCTTATTGTTTTGTGAGGATGAGTCATCTTAATGAAGCAACACTTCATAACAGAACAGAAAGGAATATTGAGCAATTCAATCGATGATTTTCTTGTCCGTTTTGCCCAAATTTGACCAGTAGTCATGTAGATTGGTACACACACTGTAAACACGCTGGTAATGTTGTTTTGGGTAAATCCACTCAACCAATAATTTGTTTTTTTAATACAAAATGTTGGGTGTTCTTGTTCAACATTTACCAACACGAAAAAAAAATCCAAACATTTAGCAGCAAATTTGTTTTTATCGTTAATGGGAATTTTACGCACAAGTGATGGGCAATAATGTACCATGTCGTTGGGTAGTTTTATATTTATTTATTAGGTAAAGTGGATTACCCACAAGTGATAGGCAATATGTACCATGTCGTTTGGTGATTTTATATTTATTTAGTGGGTAAAGTTGATTCCCACTATAGTTATCTGTTCCACGTCGCTGTGTGATTGTATATATTTTGGTCATTGGGTTAATGTAGATTACCCAGTATAGTAGTGATGGATAATCTGTACCATGTCGTTGGGTGATTTTATTCAATTTATTTTGAGTGGATCATGCATGTTGGTTGATTTTATTTATATATTTGTTATTGAGTGAAGTGGATTACAAAGTAGTGATGGGCACTCTGTACCGTGTCGTTGGGTGAGATAACATTTTGAATTAACGTGATTGGTTCAGATCTGTATCATATTAGGTGATTAAAATGTTGTATGTGTAAATGTATTTGCTCAGCACGCGTTATAAAATATAGGTATACGCATTCAAACAGTGGACGTTAAACAACATGGTCCACTATTATTTGGGGCACTTCGACATGTTATATTGCTGAATAGATTTTAATCACAATGTACAGTATACGTTTTCCAACCTAAATTCTGGTTGTTGTTTTTTGCCTAGTGAAAAATGCCTTGATATCTTTTTAAAAAAAATTCAAAGTAAATAATAATAGGCTGTTCTTATACATGCATAGCGCACGTATCTACCAAGGCCGGTACTTAAAGGTTGGATACACCATTTGCAGCTTTCGAAAAAAATTATGCCGAATTATTAAGAAATATTTTACTTATCTGAAAATAAATAATTATTCTAGGCATCCAGCAAAATGATTGCGCTAGAAATCCTGTAATTATACTGAAAAATAAAATTTCGTAAAGAAAAATTCGCGATCGCCTTCTGGCGAAAAAAACCCAAATAACATAAGAATAACTAATCGACGCCAGTTGAAAACAACCGCTGTTTTTCGTGCTTTTGGGGCATCCATGATTATCAAACATCGGACAGGTCAGTTAAACGACATTTACTTTAAAATACAACCCCCCAAATCTACCCATTCATGATAATTCAAGCAATTACCAATGGTGTATCCTACCTTTAAGGCGATGTCGTCATTATCCCTGCTCATTGGGTCCACGAAACATTTCGAATACTATCTCATCTCTAATGACAACCATCTCCGCCCTCATAGGTACCCACTTACTCCTGGATGAAGAGAAGCAATGAGTGACAAAGTGCCTTGCCCAAGGGCATACGCGTCATAGTACCAGGCAGGACCCGAACCCACAACCTACAGCTTTAATGCTCCAAACCACGAGAAAACAGCACGATGTGAGTTTTGTGCAGGTAGCTGCAATTTCTTTCTTCATAATGATACACCAGAGTAAATCAAGTACGTTCCGAGTACCAGCTTAACAATCAGACATTAATAATAATATGTGTTGGTATGAATCAAGCTTTATTAACACGGACAATGGACAGTACTTTGCTAAACAAATTAAACATTTTGGACAATCAGAATAATATGAATTAAGCTTTTTTAAGACAAAAGTATCCGATAAGTACCTGACCGAGTACTTTTCGAGTACTTCTGTCCCCCAAAATTGATTAAAAAGTATCTTTATGCATCCAAAGTCCCAAGTTAGTTCTGGTTCTAACACTGACTTTATTTGTTGTCTGCTGTCAATGTTTGTTTATAGCACAAAAATAGTTTAGCTCAGTAAAAACAGGTTACCAGCCAAGACTCCATGTGCTTTTTATGCTGAGCTAAAACCAGCTGAATACCAGTCACAAACAATAAACATCACCTGGAAATTTGATTTGTAACCCTGTTTTCGCCAAGGAAGAATTTACATGCTAAGCACATTGTTGTGCTTACATGTTTTATGAAATTGGTCCCATATCGCAGCGTGATTTATGCCTTGGGCGGCACGGGCTTGTAAGCACAATATGTAAGTAAGGTTACTGTTCTTCATCTGATCTCGATAAAATCACCCTCTCATCAAACCCCTGATTACTTCTAGAATGATTGGAGGTACGGGTGACATCCACTTTTAAATGTGTCCCTCTTGAACAACTTTTATCCGCAAATTTGTATTCCTGTGGAGACATCTACACTGCAAAAACTGTGGTGTTAAAATTTTAACACCAATGTTTTTTAAATGTTTTGGAATGAAAATTGGTGTTAAAATGGAGTAAAATGATTCTTGAAGTATTAGTTTCAAATCAAATACTGGTGTTACGTACTTTTGGTGTTAAATTTGACCTAGTGCGCATGCGTGTGTGAAATAAAGCCATCTGCTTGGTCAAGAACAATTATGGGATATGTTAACAATAGTCCATGTTAAATTGCTGTATTTAGTCCAAAAAATCATTTTGTTTACCATAATATGTAATTATTTAAACGATTCCATGATTGAATTTTGATTTGTGTGCAAACATAGTTAAAAATTCGCGTTACATTTTATTCGTTTTCAAATTTTGACATTATTCATAAAAACTAGCTGTGACTTCGTCGTGGACAAAAAAGCGCAGTATAAAACTAACAACGGCAATGGCTATGTGTGTAGTACGTATTCAGTAGGAATATGGATGTGTAACGTGTAGTAAGTCAGTTCTTGTTAATATTTCATTACGTAATTTGTCCATGCAGTTAATATGTACAAAATTATAGTGTTAAAACAGTATATCTTTTCGCTAGAATGACGAGCAAATGACGTGATATCCACGTAAAATGTTGCTATCAGGGTGTACACCAAAATTGGTGTTCAAATAATTTGATTCCCAAACTGGTGTTATTCAACACCCAAATCCTTGCCCAAAATAAACACCAGGAAATAATCGAATTTTACACCTTTGGTGTACAATTTAACACCACAGTTTTTGCAGTGTATAGCTCTTTGTTCTTATGTACAATTGTTTGGACTGTCAACAATTATCTTTAAAAATGCTCCTATTTGAACCACAGTTAATTTCTTGAATTGAAATGCTGACCAATTAATATACCCATTATTACCCCCTAGCCCAAAACCTAGCCTAAACACTAACCCTAGTTTGAGTGAAATCCATGAATTTATTTCATAAAAACCCTGTGGAGACCTATTCATCTATAGCAATATACCGGTGGAGACCTTTTGAGTCGTATTGTCTCCATTGTGTTCAGGCCTCCACAGGGTACCAAATTTCGAAAACCAACGACCTCTCGATACTCTCAAAACATGTATTAACATTGGGTTGGTTAAAAAAATTGGTTAAAATGTTAACCAACAATATGTACATTAATTTGACCAATATTGGGTACAACGTTGGGTAAAACACATTTGTAACCATTTTGTTTTAACCAACTGTTTTTTGAGCAATTTTTACCCAACGTTGAATAAATTTAACCAAATTTAACCTATTTTTTTAATTATTATTATTATTATTTCTGGTAATGAAACCAAGGATCCCTTAAAAGCGCCCTAGGCACTGTAGCTCGTAAGCCTGAAGAAACCTATAGAGAAAAGACAATGAGAAGAAGGTACAGTTTTAGAGGTGGTTTGGTTAAAATGGTTTAAATGGTTTATTGATAAAACAAATTGACATGGCAGCCCCGGGACTGAATTACATCGAAATTTACAAATTATTTAAAAAATGTATATATAAACATTAAAAATAACTAGAAATAAGGACCACACAAAATAAAATATAATCTAGTTCGTAAGTAAAATTAGCATCAAACAATTTAAAACGGGGAAACAAAATGACCTACTTATCCCTCATAGCACTACCTCTCCGGTAAATACTATATACGGTCTATCTAGCAAGTTTGGTAGTTTGATGCCTCTTAAAAAAAGAGGATGTGTGTGGATTCAAGGAAAACCCCAGAAGAATATCCTGGGGGAAACCCACAGAGTCAGGCAGGGAATGAAAACCCAATCCACATATTGGCCCAGGCTGGATTCGAACCCGGGTCATAGTGATAGAAGGCGAGGAAAGAACCGCTACGCCAACCCGACTCCCCATTTTTTTTAAATTGCTTGACTTCTTTTTGAAAGTAAAATCCCACAGCCCACATACGAACTCGTCACATTTAGCTTCATGACGAATGGCGTAATACCGAACACTTCGTCTCTTTTCCTAGTATATAAAGGGGCACTTTATCCTGGAATCGCCCGATTGGGCTACAAAATGCGTTTTAAACGAAATGGTGCTAATAACTGGAAAGATCATTTAAAAGTAGGATAACAAATCCACACAACCTGGGCGTTTTTGACCCCACCTTTCAGACCCCAAAACTCAAGCTGTTTGGCTGTAGTCGTGATTCAATTCCAACGTATACGTAGCGGCACAGACGCAATTACTACCGTGGCAAGGAACTACAATTTTCAGTGTGATATCGGTCGTGTATTTAATGCACTGTTTGCGGCATCAGTCTGATGCTGTCACCGCGCCGATTATACGAGATACAGTCCATAATTTCATGACGGCTGGAAATGCGTATACGAATCCCCCCAAATGTCCGCCGCGTCAAACGTAAGCAACGGTGTTTTTGTGTCTTTTCTCTATATAACGGTAAGACATTAGGTTGGTTTCCTTTAGACCAGATGTTTGAAAAAAGATAAGTAAACAATCCAAAACATGAAATTTGGGGGATTTCAGGACTTAGTATATACCCCTTTAAGTCTTCCCTTTTATTAAGCAGCGGGGAAAGTAACTTTCTCGTGACAGATCACACCCAAGTGAAGCAATTTCCATTGATGCAAATTAAAAACCAAGCCTAAATGTTCCAGCGCCCGGAAAGACCGAAAATCGTGAAGGCAGAAAATTAACGGGGTTTGAGGCCGGAGCGTGTCTGGCGTGATTATCCGACCGGCGAATACAGCATCATGTCTCCCTCCGGTACAATTATCACTCTGCAGTAATTGTAAGGAATCTGGTTACGCCTGCCCCTTGTCGTTTTGCTTCTATATCTCCTTCTCCGTTTCCCCCTTTTCATTTGAGACGTGGAGATAACTGCTTGGACATGATCGCTTTACGTGGTCTTCGTTTATGCGATCTCATGAAGCGACGAACGAGTTGTGCCGAGGGCTTGGTGTCGGGGAATATTAGATGGGACTTCATTCTCTTAGGTTGTGGCAGGCTTTAATTCATTGTTCAGATACAAAATGTTTGGCCTGTAAATCTATGCTTGACCTTGTCAGATGGATGTCACCGGGTTTGTTCTCTCTCAATTCTCGATTCCATTGAATTAGGCATAACGTCCCATCAGGCATTCATTTGGGGAATACAGTACTACAAAATACTACACACTTCTCATAATGGCCTGTGTAGTGCATACTGCAGTTTACTCAAGTAGTATTTTGTAGTATTAGAGATACATGTATTTGTTTTATCTTACATCAGAAAATACTCAAATGGAATCTCCGAAAACAGGGGAAGAACAGAATATCCGTTTATGGCTGATACTTCTATAACAATCTTAACGATTTTCACCTCACCTTGTGAATACGATTTGGAAGACTAAATACAGAAATGATTCGGCAATGTATACTGATTATTATGAACGCAAATACATGTAGGCATGAATGTGTTGATACAAGTCTTATATCAATATATAATATCGAGTTTTTCTGCAAACACATTGCCGCATTTGCGTTCAGACTTGTCAAAACGGTTGCCTGAAGGTTGACCACTGTTCGCGCGCTTCCGGGCCCCTCGAATAGGAAAATTAGCGTGTAAAAGTCTGAGTTTTGGAAATAATTGTTGGTACATTTTGGATTAAGAAAATCACTCCCAGACAAAACTTATGTAAAATTGTTGCTAGTATATCAATATATGAAAAACTGAAATGAGAAAGAGAAATATCGTGCCAAAACTTGCCTCTCACTTTCGAAAATCTAAAATACATGTGGAATCGAAGCACTCGTACAAGGATGCAAATGTATGAATTAACTTACGTATACGTTTGGTAATTACTCCAAAAATTAATGGCAATAAAACTTACTTGGTAAGAAGTACAGCAGCTTTGGATAGTATAATGCATTTTTAGAAACTTTTCACTTCGAAGTATTGCGGTTATGGAAAAAGATATCACTTTTTATCCCCAAAAATTTGAATCTGAAAAGCGTTACTGCAGTGACGTTTCTCAGATTTTGTATTCCAATGCAGATTATTCTTCCTGCGTGGACATAACCGCTCCAGATTTTCGGCAATATCTCAAAATCGCTACCAGTACCACCTTTGAAATGAAATGTTTACAGGTTAGTTTTATGGTATATATCTATAACTATATAGGATTGAAACAAACAGTGGATTCCAATTACCAAACTTATACGATCCCTTTAAGAGACTAAAATGTCTTTTTGGACAAACATTAAACAACAAATAAACTTGAAGGACTTATTTTCATTTACAAACAAATCTAAAATGACAGTTGATAAGACTTATTGAAAGCGTGATCCAATCGAGCCTGAATAAAATCTAGAATCCTAGATCCTAAACCTTTACGTCCTTTTCGTTTTCGTTCTCACGCAAGTACGCGATGTGAAAATAATCATAATCGAACAAGAAGACCTTGGAACAAAAATGCGGATGTGAAGGTCATATAGGTAAAGTTCGTATTTACTCATTTCCAACTGATTTATCATATTTTTTTCTTATGGAATGCC
Source organism: Crossaster papposus (assembly GCA_037893245.1). Classification (NCBI taxonomy): domain Eukaryota; kingdom Metazoa; phylum Echinodermata; class Asteroidea; order Velatida; family Solasteridae; genus Crossaster; species Crossaster papposus. The sequence continues at coordinate 933,518 of JBAIAA010000487.1, read as the reverse complement.
AAGATAAAATTAAAGCATTAATGTTTGTCGGGGGATAGTATGCTTAGAAATAATTCAGTCACAAATTATAACAAGAGAAAAGGGCAACCTCGTGTAAAATGCCCATAGAAGGGTCACGGAGGGGTCCGGAAGCACAAAAACAAAATGGCGTACTTTTAGGTTCTATTATTATTTGACCTGGAGTTTCATTTGACCCCTTGATGGTGCATAAGCTTGTCATCTTTACAATCTTGAAGAAAAAGAGCGCTAAATTACCGGTATGCGCCGGCTTACGGCCCCGCTATCATAAACGTGTGGGTGAATGCGAAAAGCGCGAGACTATACTTCCATAAGAAAGTAGAAGAAAACGGGTTGATTTTTTTAGCTCTGATATTCCAGGTAGACGCCTATGTATAGGTCGACAGTGGGCTAGCGGCTTAAGTAGACCCGGACAAGCTTGCTCGGCGCTCGACAATGAACGTGATGATGTAGTCAATGCACACTTGTCAATCCAATGTACCCAAAAGCCATTCTTTCACTACAAGTTTTGGCCCTAGGGTTGCAATACCATTCCCACAAAGGGATAACTTTAATACAATTCGAGGGAAGGGGTGGGGGGGGGGGGGGGGGGGGGGGGGGGGTAGGAAAGGAGACTGTTGCAATTGTGGTCATTCCGTCCTGCCATGAGTTAACAAAGGGAACGTGCGGTGGGACGTGGTTGTCGGATTGACATGTTAACGTCGTATGCCGGGTGCCCGTCTCTTCATCAATTTTAACCGATGGTGGTTTTTAACTTCTGCGTCGTATCAGCGAATTGGCAAAATAGTTTTCTCGACCTCTTTTAGACAAATGCCGAGGGAGAATCTGTGAAATGTCTACAATCATGATTTTCCCAAGCGGAAGCCTGACTTGAGGGGCTATTTGCCCTCGTTCGGCTTAACCGGTTGTCTGCTGTTACCTGTTCTTGTATGTGTTTAGTTTGACTTTGTAGTTTGCGTTATTTGGGTAGCTATTGTTCCCTATATTTGTGTGTTTGTTTTCAAACTTAATGTGTGTTGTTTTGTTGTTCCACTGGATTCCACAAACTCTACCTCCGTGTGTGTACCATCATGCTGGTATGTGGTACGTGGGTTTGAACCTTGGTGGGTGTTTGTGTTCTTAGGAAAGACACTTTGCTACAGTTGCCTCTCGCCACCCAAACGTAATGGGTGCCTGTGAAGGTAGAGACCACATGCGCTGATCTTGAGCTGCTGCATATTATTGGTCTCGTTCCTGATGGACAGGGATAATAATTGTAAAGCGCTTTGAAACACTACATTGTGTAGGGGTAGAAAGCGCTATATAAGCACCAACATTATTATTATTATTACTACAGATAGGTGATAAGAATGGGACTGTACCTTTGATTATACAAGCATGGAATTTGGCACACAGTCCGAGTACGTCATGAGAAAGATATTTGGATATAGGGCCATTGCAGATTTGTCCCAAGTTGAAAACAAATTGTAGGTAGAATAATAAGCAATTTTCAAAATGGCTGCCATTGTTTGTTATTTTGCCTATAATGTTTTTCACAGGACAAAGTATGATGGCCCTATATCATAGGTTTCTCACGACAAACGTTTCACCTCAGCGTACACAATCCCTGTATTGCATTTCAGTGCGCTAACGTACGTGTGCGAACGTCAAAATGTACATGCGACGACCGCCTTATACCGCATGTAATCTACGCTTTTTAGAAAGACTAGCACGTACACAAGAACAATGGAATGACATACATATTAATAGCTAACAATTTGTGTTCTTCTTTTTTCTAATTTGATAAATTGTTCACATTTGTAAATTGAAATGAAAAAATATATATTAATTCAAACGTTCGTTTTTGTACCTTTCAGTATAAAGAACAGCGCCAAAACCAATTATTTTAAGTAAACTACTCGCATACACATTGAAGCTCGTATTCGATCTGCCCGGAAGTTTGGTTTCCCGTAAAGTCTCCGCGTTCTCAAAGTCAACTTACACAGGTGCGGATCCAGAGGAGGGGTCCTGGGGTCCAGACCCCCACATTTTTGGACTGGATTTAATTTTAATTTTGTTATTTTTTATATCAGAGCAAAATAGCAGCGTGGTGCTTTCTGTAAAAGATTCCCAAAGAAAAAAAGGCTCCTAATGTCCCAGAATGCACCTCAGAACTTCTACTGTAAAACAAATTCTGGGAGAGAACCCCCACACCCCCCGCCCATGGCTAGGACCCCACATTCATAAATTCCTGCATCCGCCCCTGTTACACGCTCTATTATAACCAGGTCATGACTATAAAGTAAATCAATTACCGCTTAGAGTTTAGAGTTTAGAGTTTATTTACATCTTCGACCCATGTGAACAATGGGTATGATATCTTTTTAATAAACAAATACGTTTGTGTACATACAGATATTGTACACGTTTAAAATATTAATTAAAAAAACCCAATTATACAAAATATTTAATAAATACATAATATATAAATTAAACTATAGTAGTGCTATGGTTGTTTTTAAGTCGGCACAAGAGAAGAAGCATTATGCTAATTAGCGCCAAAGCGTGAAAATGTCAGTGTGTTACACACACTGACATTCCCCTACAAAAGCCTAAATTACATTGTATTCACTCATTTCTCCTGAAATATTTTGTCAGTGGGAATATATGTATTAAAGTTACACCGGGCACTCCTGACAATAGAGCGTGTAACTTGACCTCGAGAATATATTTTTTCCGTACGTGGGTGAGTCAAGATTTATGAATTATTCAGTAGTTTGGATGAGAAGTTATGATTATTCATCAGAATAAAACATGACGTCACAGCATTGTTGTTATAGTTAACTAGTTACATTAAATCGCTTTAAAGAACAGCTGTTGTCGAGCTGCTATACGTAGTGTAGTGGGTAGTGGGATGGGCTATGAATCAAAAATCCCTGGTTCGAATCCTGCCGTAGGTCACTTCGTTTTTTCTAGTCAAATTGATATCTTTGGAGTATTTTTAATTTAAGGGGAAAAGAGACCTAGAACCAAGTGTTGTACAGTGATCAATGCAACTACTGAATAATTCAACAATTTGGATCCACCCACCTACGGGGAAAAAAATTCGCCTTCCGGGCACATCGAGTAGGAGCTTCAACGTGTAAAGCGAGTAGTTTTCATGCAATACTTTGTTTTGACGCTGTTCTTTTTACTGAAAGGTAGATAAAAACGTTTTAATAAATATAATTGTTCTTTTCAATATACAGCATTTTGATATATACAATTAGGAAAAAAGAGAGCGATAACTTCTAGTTACGTCATATTCTCGCGATCGGCATGACGTCACGAAGGGGCGAGCCGTCCATAACAACATGCGTTAAACCTCAAATTTTCCCCTTTGCGCTAATTGCATAAACACTGGGAAGGTAAACGAGGTTCCCGGATGTTCTCGTTCACGCACTAGTTTTGTAAAAATCGTACACCACATGCAGTATAAGGCGGTCGTCGTTCTACGTTCATGAGCCAATCACGTTGCAAGTTGTACGCTCAAGTCAAACCCTTTTCTGCTTTTCTTCAATCATTTAGACAGTCGTGCATGTTTTTATATATTGTAAAATTATGTTTCATGGTTCAGATCTTCGCAAAAAAAAGTATTTTTTGACAAAAATCAACCACACGTAAATTTCTTATAGCCGGCGGCTCGGTTGTGCCATGCCCGAAAATAAAATCGTGACCTTTGTGCGCGAGACTCATTATGGCCTATACAAGTCCCAGGCCTCAAAATTGTGCTTGCAAAAAAACAAAAAAAACACCACAAAAACAACTAACACAACTGTTTCCTTTACACTGTGAGTTTCTTACTTGGGAACTGAAGAGAAACCCCGTACAACCACAACGATCGTGAGCTGTGACCGTTGGTTATTTCTCAGCGACAGCCATCCATCACCGATCACCCATGGATCACCGCACCGACCGACTGCTATATAGTATCGCCTCTGGCGACCGCCGCACACTTAAATACCTTTCGCACGTCGACTCCACAATTGCCGGTCATTTAAAATTCATAGTTCTTTTTGTCCCAGCTGTCAATAAGAACCTGACCTTATTACATTGGTTGCGATGTCTGGAATTGTATTTATTACGCTTTGTTCAGTAGATTGCATAGACTGTTTAACCCAAATGTTTTCAATGACGGCTTCATTCACAACGGAAATGTTTCCTTCATTGAAATAATAGTCCAGGGAAAATAAGTTGCAATAGAATATTTTTCACCACAGTGCACCTCCATAAGGTCCCTAGAATGACATACTAAAAAACTAAACAAATCCAAGTGGTTGAAATATGACTAATTTGCATAAATCCTTAATCCCTGCCGCGTAATATATTTATTCCTATATTTGGGTATATTATTATTTTTATTTTTTTTGAAAAGTTTATTTTGGTGATTATATTTAGCCTACATCTTTACTTCAATAACATTTTCTAAAGCATATAAGTGACTGAATAATTATGTGAACATAGTAATTATCCAAAATGACAACTTTGTGACCCTATAAATGTGCGCACATTACACTGTCTCCAGATATCATCAAGTAGTCAGTATTGGTGAGCTTCAAATTCACCAAGTTGCTTACTGGAAAATCATATGAACAATGATAACATTGTGATATTTAGCCCAGCGAACCAAAACTGGGGGAAATGGCGTGTCCATAAATTTGGCGAAAAAGTAGTTAAAGGGTTGCCTAACATGAAAGAAGTTTAAGAAAATCCCCAAAATACATTTTAACGTAGATATGATTATTGAAGGAACAAAACCCTTAATTTGGGGGGGTTTCCTTGAACTTGTTCAAGTCTCTCACCTTAGGCAACCCTTCACCTACCTTTTAGCCCAATTTATGGACACATCATTTTTTTTCCAGTTGTTGTTTGCTGGGCTAAATATCACAATGTTATCATTGTTCATATGATTAAGATTTTTCATATGGTTTTACTATGATAACTGTGCCAGTAAGCAACTTGGTGAATTTGAAGCTCGCCAATACTGACTACTTGATAATATCTGGAGACAGTGTAATGTGAACATTTATGGGTTTACGAAGTTGTCATTTTGGATAATTACTATGTTCACATAATTATTCAGTCACTTATATGCTTTAGAAAATGTTATTGAAGTAAGGATATGTAGGTAGAATCACCAAAATTAACTTTTCAGAAAATAATAATGATAATAATATACTCAAATTTAAGAATAAATATATTACGCGGAAGGGATTAACGATTTATCCAAATAAGTCATATTTCCACCACTAGGATATTTTGATTTTTTTAGAATGTCCTTCTAGGGACCTAATAGAAGTGCACTGTGGTAAAAAATATTCTATTGCAATTTGTGTGAGGTCAACAAAACAAAATTAGGTATTTTCCCTGGACTATAAAGGGAATGTACAACATTTGCTTGTGCTGTAACTTTTAGAAATGGATTGATTTGAAGGGTTATGTTAGAGCAAAATAATATTGTTACACTTACTCGTTTCCGGTTTATAGATGCTGGAAAAATCAAGAAAACCACTCATGTTCTTGCAGTCTGGTTCCTTGACGCAACTTAATATGAAACGGAGAAATGTATAGATGTTGGGGAATTGTAAGGTCAAATAGTCAGTCTAGCTGGCTTAAGTACCCTTCACAGATGTGTAATCAATTTAGAAAAACATGTAGCATAACCAAATTTGAAAAAAATGGAGCAGTAATTTAAGCCAGTTATATCAGCGTTGGAAATTTAAAAAAAAAATATATATATCACTTTACTTAAAAATGTCAGCACACCAGAAGTCATAATTTTATAGGATACTTTAAGACTGTCATTTCCCTAACAGTCCAGTAAAGTATTTCGTGATTATTTGGTCATTTTGAGTTTTTATGTTTGCAAGTGTTGTATTTTTCTTTTAACGAAAGTGTACAGATGTTACATTTATATAGCGCCACCTTATGACGCCGATAGGAGTAAATTTCACAATTATTACATTTCTTTTTAACATTTCAATACAAGTAAAACCCTACACACTAATAGCTAACAAATACATCAAGTTGTCGTGGCAAACTGAAAAAAATATTCAACTGCAAATTGTATGCTAATCATTCGAACAAAACATCCGAAGTGCGACGTCGCAATAAACTTGAACCACAAGTAAACGTCACACAACAACCTTTGATTGTATTATTAATCAAGAGAGGTCGCTCTTCAGCTCACGCACCCACATTTTGGCAGTTTTCTAAACACCAGCTTATAGGCTCCGTCCTGGCTCCTTCACGATTGCCAAAAAATAGGAGTTAAAGATTTAATGATATAAGGTGAAGCAATTTTGATAGTTTTAACACTAATGCCATCCTGATCTGTTGCTTTCCTAACCGACATGGATGATATTTGCTTTTGAACTAACTCTTCTGTAATATTATTAGTATTACAGAAGAGTTTTTTTTCTGCAGGTTTTCGCCCATCCTTTAAATCAGAATTGGCCTTAAACATGACTGTTCTAGAAGTTATTAAAAAAACTTACCTAAGTTTAATGTTTTGTAATCCTGTAAATATCTTTTATACTCTGTAAATATTTTGTTTGTGTTCTTGTGCATGTTGTTGTATTTGTATTACCGTTATTTGTTTAACAGATGTACGGTTTTGTTGATGACTTTTGATGTACATTGTATTTTGGTTTATGATAGAGTAATATCACCAGAAATCTACTTACTATTCAAAATCACGCACAGGAATAATCTTGGATGGTTTAAGGAAAACTTGGGATGTAGGCCTAATTTAAGTCAACCTGGTTTTGAAAAAACTGGAAAAACGAAAGTGTGGACAAAATGTGATTGGAAAATAAGTATCTGATTGAGGGCGCCCTATGTGCTAACCGGTAGTATAGTAAGGGTGCATACCACTAAAGCCCCAGTCCCAGCGAAAGCCGGATACGCTACGGTTCACCCCGGATGCACTACGGTTCATATCCGGGGTCATTCGGGAGTGGAACCCGTAGTCAAACCGTGATGAACCGTAGCCAATCCGGGACCATTCGGGGCCATCCGGGACCATCCGGGGACATCCGTAGTACGTCCAGGAAGTCGAGCGTCACCCCGGATAAACATCTAGCATCCGGGGTGATCCGGGGCCATCCGGAAAGGGAGAGGGGGCGGCGGAGAACCGTAGTGAAACCGTAGTGAAACCGTAGTGCGACCGTGATGATCCGTAGTGTATCCGGGATAAACCGTAGCGTAACCGTAGTGTAACCGTGTTTATCCGGGATGAAACGGTAGTTGGTTCACACACGGTTCCACTACGGTTCCACTACGGATGACCCCGGATACACTACGGATCACCACAGATTCACTACGGTTTCACCACGGTTCACCGGGGTGAACCATGGCACATCCGGGATGAACCATGGCGCACCCATAGTGAAACCGTGGCGGAACCGAAGTGAATCCGTGACCATCCGGGATGATCCGGGCCCATACTTGGCGGAACCGTAGTAAAACCGTAGTAGAACCGTAGTAGGACCGGGGAACATGCCACTTTTTTTCGATTGCCTTCCCGGACCACCCCGGGTGACCCCAGATCAAACGTCTGTTTCATCCGGAGCCATCCGGGGCGATCCGTAGCATATCCGGCTTCAATTATCCGGCTGGGGCTTAAATCTTTAAAAATCACTGCTCGCGAGCTCATTAATATTTTGTGATCCCTCCGGTAATTTTAAATAAGAGGTCCCCGGGGCCTATAAATTGGACTGATTGTAGAAATATTTGTGGAAATCAAGAATTGGTGACCCGTGGCTTCCAGCTAGGGGGATTCCGTTCACAAAAAGACCAATACGTGGGTCTATTTGGCATAGAGGCGGGGGGCTACATTGAGACCTGGGCCCAGAGATGGGCCACCATTTTAGGAGTGGTTTGTGGGAAGCGAACTATACAACAAATTCATTCCATCAACCCTCATAAATTTGAAAAGAAAATTATTCTAGGAGTCTTAATTTTTAATTTCCAGTCAACAAAATATTGCCACCCTACTCCTGAGCGTCACCAGGCGGCGCTCTTTCTTTCTATTTTTGTGTTGGTTACAATGAGCGCCGTATTTGGTGGAGTAGAACCTATAATGCAGCAAACATGGCGGCGGACTAAACAGTAGCGCGCCATTTTACGCCCCATTTTAGAACGACTGGGGCTATAAGCCAGGCACTCCGTGCATGACGTCACTTGCTCACATCCATCACACATACGAATTATAGGTGCCTTGTAAATTAGACTCTGCTTCAGCCGTTCCAGTATTGTAGACAATATCAACATTTTTAACAAAAAGAACATATGACATATGCAATAGTCTGGTGGATAATGTACATGTCTCGATATCCATAGGTTGTGGGTTCGAATTCTAGTGTTGCTTTCTTTTCGGGTTTTTTTTAAAGTTAATTTTGGTGAATTATACACCTAAATAATCTCATCTAGATAGGGTCCGATAGAAAAAGGTATAAAAGTCGTGCATTTAGCGTTCTTATCTGGGCGTTTGTAATAGGGTTTTCGATGCAGCCAGTTGTGCCGTCAGCGAATTTATTTCCCCACTATGGGAAAGGGTAAATGGGCACCCCTCGCGTCATGATTATTCAGTAGTTTCAACAATAATACTAAAATATATTGTTATTGCTCAGTCAACTAGTTACACGTAGGCCAGAGGTACATTAAAGCACTTAGAAAAACGGCTTCTGTCGACCTCTCCCAGTAGCCAAGTAGATAATGGGTTAGGTTATAGATCGTAAGATTGGGGTTCGTGTTCGGATGGTGCTCATGTTTCATTGACTATTTTTGGATTGTAAGTTTATTGTGGGATGAGTTTAATTTGTGGGGAAGCAAGGTTTTAAGAACCCTGTCAAACCTCCAGTCAAAACTCTTCATATAGAGTATTTTGGAGGATTAACTATCCAAGATCCAAGATCCAAGATCCAAGTATCTTCCATTCAGTCGGCATACAAGCCTTTTCATGGGACAGAAGCTGCACTTGTCCGTGTGAGCAACGAAATTCTTTCAGCAATGGACAATGGTAACCTTATACAGCACTAGTCCTGTTAGACTTGAGTGCTGCCTTTGACACTGTTGATCACAACATCCTTCTCTCTCGGCTCAAGAATTACCTCGGCATACAGGACACAGCTTTAGCATGGTGCAAATCGTATCTCTTCAATATACCTCAGCATGTGTGTATCGGCACTGCGATATCAGACCCTGTTGTCCTGAATTACTCTGTGCCACAGGGGTCAGTACTGGGCCCACAGTGGTTTACGCTGTACACTTTACCGATTCGTGACATCATTCTGAAATTTAACCTGAATTACCATGTGTACGCAGATGACACTCAGCTATACACCACGTTTAAATCTTCTCAAGAACATGCCAATGCCTCCATTGAAAGACTTGAGAAATGCATCCAAGAGATTCGACGTTGGACGCAACAGAACTTCCTGAAGTTGAATGACGAAAAGACAGAGTTCCTTCTATTCGGGTCCCGTCAACAATTATCAAAGGTTTCAGTGCCATACATTTCCATCGGTGATGCTCAGATAGCTCCCTCGTTGCAAGCACGGAACTTAGGGGTTATTTTTGATTCATCAATGACACTTCAACCACACATCAACAACATCATACGTCTGTCATCATTTCACATCCGGAATATTGGTAGGATACGCAAGTACTTGAACAGAGTGCCACTGAAAAAGTCATTCATGCATTCGTTACTTCTTGTCTTGACAACGGCAATGCTCTTCTCTACAGTCTTCCTAACAACCAGATTTCTCGTCTTCAACGCCTCCAAAACACCGCAGCCCGCATCGTGACACTGTCTAGAAAATCCTGTTCTATCACCCCCATTCTGAAACAACTTCATTGGCTCCCTATCTCTCAACGAATCATCTTCAAGCTAATGCTCATCGTCCACAAAGCACTTAACGGCAAGGCTCCCCACTATATCTCAGAACTACTTCAAGTTTACACTCCGTTAAGGAATCTTCGATCCAGTACCATGCTTCTCCTCAAGGAACCCAAGTCTCGACACTCCTGGGGTGACAGGTCTTTTTCTGCAGCTGCACCACGCATCTGGAACTCTCTACCACTCGATATTAGATCTTGTCTTTGTACCACAAAATTCAAATTACTTCTCAAAACTTATCTTATGTCACAGGTCTTTATGGACTAATTTAGTTGTGTCTGTTTCTTGTGTTTGTTTTTTTGTTTACTGCGCCTTGAACACCCAGCAGGGTGGATATGTGCGCATTACAAGTCTCTAAATTATTATTATTATTATTATTATTAGTGGGGTCTAGACACGCCCAGTTATGATAATTGGCCTTTACCATGCTGGAAAAAAATCACGCGTGCCGTCATGCACGGTGTGCCTGGCTTATAGCCTCAGTCATTTTAGAACAGCAAGTCTATCGCATTAAATGTTTTACTATATTTTAGGTAAATTTGTATTTATAAATATAAATCGCAAGAGGGCGCTAGTTAGCACAACCAATAGTTACTGCTTTCTGACAAGGGTCATGTCAAGGAATGTCACCAGGCGAAATAGTTAAGGCCTAAACCTCCGGAGTTTCGCCTCTCCGGTTTAGCAATTCACGATAGCCGACGTGGATCCGGGCCAAAATATATGACAAGCTTACCAAGGAGAGAATACTTCATGGGAGAATGGACGTAAATGTTATGATCCCGATCACTACGATTTGGAAGCACTATCCATTACGATCTGATGCGATGATCACGATTGAAAATTAATCGTAGAAAATGTTTGAACCTTCCAAAAATTGTCTACGATCAACACGATTGCCACGACTGACCTCAAGATCTGATAAGATCTGATAGGATCACCACGATTACTCTATGAATCGTGTTAGTGGGAACCTAGCATAAATGTTGATTTATTGGGTAGGGTGCCGGGCGAATTAGAATAAATCTACTTTATCATTGTTATGTAATTGATGTACGGTTCAGTGGTACAGAGCGGTTGATTTGAATAGGGAGTGGTACATAAGGTGATCGCAAGGAATGAAGTTAGGTCACTTCACGCTTGCGAGCAGCAACGACAGCACAAGATTTTTATTACAGGTCCTTTTCCTAAAAAGAAATTATTCTGAACTTGTGTTTAAAGTTTAAAGGAAACATGCAGTCTAACATTTTCATTAAGCAATTTTTGTTTTAAATTAATATATTTATGTGTATTAAATGTGAATAAAAAGGAAAACTGGTTCTAGTTTACGTTTAGTGTGGTAATTTGCCGTCCAAAAATTGTCCCCCCCCCCCCCCCCCCCACTAAAAAGGAGTGACGTAAACCGAGGCAGACCCCGGACAAATTCTCGATATATGTAGTCGGTACGCGACGTCTCCGGTACGAGACAGGTTCGCATGGCCACGTACGCACACTATGTATACGTACCCACATTGTACGAATCGCGTACGCTTTGTGCACGGTAATCGAATTTCACATGGACGATCGTAAAAGTTCTTCCTCGGTTTTTGGTGAATCCGACGAAAACAGTACTGATTTGTCTGATTCGAATCACAGTATTTCTTATTCAGACACGGACCCGAGCGAGGATAAAGATGAGATCCCTCTAGGCGCTCTAGGTCAAAGCACGACCGCTCAAAATGGTCGCTGCAGAGGATCGAAAATCACTAGGCGCGGACCACATTGCTCTGGTAAGCTTTAACATTGGCTGTACATATCCTCTGATATTTAGGATCAGCCGGAAACAAATGAAGGCTTACTCCATCCTTAATAGTTTTTCTACAACTAGCAGCTACACACCTAGTCGGCATGACCGAAAACTGTTGTATTATAATTATTACCCTGATTTAAAATGAAAAACCATGTAAAGACGGACACTTTAGACTGGTTTGATTTTGAGAAAATATGACTGCATGAGGCATTTTTGAGGAAAAGCAAACAAATAGGTGATTCTGAACGGTAATTTTGTGCTGAATCTGAATATCTTGTTTGTGTTTCTCAAAATTGTCTAATTAGGTCAGTAATTAAGGTCAAAGGTCAGTAAGTGCCAATTTCATTTTTTCACAGAAAATTGTTTACTTTACCTTTTGTATACAATGGTGTAAATAATTTTGCAATTTCTCTTATAATAAATCACGCACAGCATATCAAAATATCTAAAATAATGGAAATTGTTAAAGAATTATTTACTTCTTTTGCGAATATCTCCGTAATCATTGGACTTTCTCTTTTTCTTCACGGGATGAGTTTATACCTGCTTTTCACACCTAAATGCACCTTTGATCAGTGTTCTCTGGCTGATTTACATTGTTTTGGGTATTGGGGGACAGGAATATGGTATTTGGTTTCATAAATTATTACAATTAGGACTGTAATTAGAGCCAAGGGTCAATTAGTGCAGAATACCCAATTTTAAGGGAATTCCTTTTATGTTCATTTTTGGTTTGGAGAGAGGGATGGCACTATCACATTCATTACCCTGTGACCTGTGTGGCTTAAAGGTAGTATACACCATTGGTAATTGCTTGAATTATCATGAATGAGTAGATTTGGGGGGTTGTATTTATAGTAAATATCGTTTAACTGAGCTGTCCGAAGTTTTAGAATCATGGATGCCGAGAAAAGCACGAAAAACAGCGGGTTTTTTCAACCGGCGTCGAGCAGTTATTCTTATGTTATCTTTGTTTTTTTCGCGATCGCCGTCCGGCGATCGCAAATTTTTCATTATAAAATTATATTTTTCGGAATAATTACAGGATATCTAGCGCAATCATTTTTTGCTGGATGCCCAGAATCAACATTTACTTTCAGATGAGTAGGATATTTCTTAATAATTCGGTAGTAAATATTTTCGATATCTGCAAATGGTGTATACTACCTTTAAACAAATGGATTTTAAGCATGACTTAGTCTTTGCCGGTTATGTCCGATTGAAATGTAGGTGGGCGGACATAAGAGATTGAGTGACTATGATGATTAATCAAATGTGATTAGTGGTGCCAGCAGAGGATTATGTTCGAAAATCATCTTGTTAGCAATAGCATGCTTTCGTGCCTTGCTGTTTGGGCATTCTTCAGTTCCTGCTGACTCGCGGAAAAGTTGTGGCTGGGATTGGGTATATTCCAATCATGTAAGTTTGGTTTGAGCCAATAGTTTTTTTAGTCGGTTTCAAATTGTTCGTCCAGTAGGGAGAGCAATATGTTGAGGGTTTCGTCTGGTTCAATTTGTTGTTCGAAAAAGCCGGAGTCTGTTGGGAGTGGTTCGAGCTTTTGATTTTGCTGTGGTAGTTTAGCTCTTATTAGTTTCTCCCGAATGTATTGGGCTTTTTGAAGGCAATGAATGGAGGTTTCGGAAATAGTTCCGAAAGTATTTGATTGCCTTGGATTAAGTTCCAGTGTTTGTTTTAAGATTAAGTTCCAGTATTGCTAGATGTGTGCCACCGTGGTTTATGGCTGGGCTGTAGGTGGTTGTGAAGACAAGTGGAATTTGTTTTGTTTTTTCTCCATCTTTGTGTTGTGTATCAGTCTCGTTCGGTCGGCATGTTAGACTTTGGTTGTCGCTGTTTTAGTCTCATTGGGATTGTAACCTCTTGTGGTTAGTTTCTCTGAGAATGTTTTGACTTTGTTGTGGAATTCCCCCGCGTTGTTGTTTTTTGTCCAGCGTATAGCGGAGTGTTTCTCCGTATAATTTATGAACGCTTTGAAAATATGGGGTGGGTGGGATGATGTTTTATGGAGATATTGGAAGGTTTACGTTGGTTTGGTGTAGACTTTGGTGTCTAGGATTCCTGTTTTATGGAAACGGTCTCCTTTGAATATAGTTAAGTCAAGGTAGTTGATTGATGAGTCGGAGGCTTCGTATGTGAATTTTAGAGTTGGGTGCATCTTGTTTATCTCCGTGACGAGATTTGGAAATTCGTTCAGAGTTCCGTTGTAGATGACCAGTATATCGTCTCTTTAGCGCCACCATGTGAGGATGTTATCCGCTTTTTCTAAGTCGTGCAATGACCAATTTCAGGGCTGGATGTAGAGCTCATTGTACAGCCAATTTTCTGGAGAAAGAACTTATTTCCGAATTGGAAACAGTTGCGGCCAAGAATGAGTCCCAGAAGTTTTGGGATGTAAGTCGAGGGTGGTTTTGTGATCGGATGGTTATGGTTTGTGTTTTCGAGGGCATTGCAAACGCATTGGTTGCTTCCGTCTGTCGGACATTTGTGTACATAGAAACAACATCGATGCTTGTAATTAAGACATCTTGTGGAAATTGTCTTTCTTCCAGTTTGCGCAAATTATGTCTGCTTTGTCGCGGACATATATGGGTTGTGCGGTTACGGTGAAAAGAAGAAAATAGTCTATGTAATATGAATTGTTGGCCGTAGGGCTGGTACATCCACTTATAATTGGTCGTCCAACAAAAGGTTCTCCCGGTGGCGGAGTTTTGGGTATTTTGGGGAGGAAAAAGATGGTTGGACATGTTGGACAGTTTTGTGGAAGTGGGTTGAGGTATTTCAGAGTATCGTTGTTGATGTGTTTGTTGTTTCTCATTTCAATTAGTGTGTTGTGAACCATCAAAATAGTTTGTGGGGTAATGTCTTGGTCCAGTTTGGTATAATGATGGGACTCAGGGTGGTGGTATAACCCACTTGTAGATAGTCTGAGTGGTTCATAATGCAGATGCCTCTGCATTTGTCATATGGTTTGACTACGATGTCAGGATTGTTTTGTTTATGGCGAAAAGTTCTTGTGTGGTCATGTTTTTCTGCCGATTCCTTAGCCTGATGTGGGCCAGTTCGAATTTTATGGCTTCCAAATATTCTTCTAGTGTTGCACTAGGGGATGATTTTGGTTGCCATTTTGGTGGTGGTTTGAAAGGATGGTTTTTGAAACGTTTGTTACGCATTAAGAATGCAATTCTTATAGTCTTCGATTGAAGGTATAATACTCACTTACAAGTGAAATGCGGTTTGGTTTCGCAGGAGTGCATGGGTACGAAGTTTAAACCTTTTCCTAAAGCAATTATTTCAGTTTGCGATAGTGTTGCTTTGGATAGGTTCGTTATGAAAGATTGACAATGTTCTGCTAGTGAGCGCAAATAATTAGTGAGTTGGCTCGTTTGGTTTTCGATTTGCATTTGTTAGAGAAATGGTTAGATTTCGATTGACTTATGGATCTCTTGGTTTCTTTGTTGAGTTTTCTTCTTGCCATGGTAGTTGAAAGATTTGTAAATTGTAGTTTGAATATAACGGATAAGGTATGGGGTGGGTTATATTCAAGTTTATTTATTATAATTATTATATTATAGAGGCAAGATGACGCCGGATTTATCTCTTTTGAGAAGGTGTGGTGGTCCTGAAAAGGACCTTTTGGTTTTGTGGTTAGAGAACGACTAGTGTTGTCGGTTTCTTTTGATGCCTCTTGTCGGTTGGTAGGGTCTTGTGAAGAAGCTCAGGAGTTGTTGAGCGGTGGGATAATCTGGACTCTGGAAATCTTGAGCAAGCTTTTCTTGGGCTGAGCGTCTGGCGTTGTTCAGCTTGGCCTCGGTAATTCCTGTGAAGAGCAGCGATGTTCTTCTCTGGAGATTGCTCCAGCGATCCTGGAATGACCCCTGGAAATTTAGGGCTCGGTGTGGACGTGGTGGCCGTATTTTTACCTCGATATAAGGTGGTGGTGTGCTAGTCTCGATTGACCGGGAAAGGGGTCGTATTTGGCGGGTGATGTGCTCCTTGACAGATGTCAAAATGTTGACGTTGACTGCCAGGAGTTTCACCAGTTTGAAGTTTTCCTCGGATAATTTTGTGTGAGACCGTGGTTGGTGTGGTTCTTGATGTGGATGGGCCAGAGTCTAGTTCACATGATAGAAGAAGTGAATCATCGTCGCTTGGAATGCTGTTTGGGGATGCTGGATGAAATGGAGCTGGATGGAGATGGAGGAGGCTGGCTGGACTTGCTCTTCTTGCGCGAGTTGGACTTGATAAACTTGATGCAACTGTGCAACAGGTTTATTAATCTGTACCTGCGTCCTCTATTTGATAGGAACTTCACAGAAATTGCCGATACAACCAAATTTGAAGGGGGGGGGGGGGGGGGGTGGGGGGGGGGGGGGGAGGCCGGGGTGTCATAAATATACCCGTTACATGTTCATTATGTATGCCTATCCATATCCACATAGGCCTACTATCATTATACAGTATACTACTGGGCTTTGTTTTGTATTCTAGAGCATTTATTACTACATTTCCATTGCCGGTCTCGGTCGGTCTCGGCACCGAGACCCGAGACCAGACATCCGAGACCAAGACCGAGTCATTAAGATTCGAGAAAAAGACCGGCTACAGCCGAGACCGAGACCAGGCCTCGAGACCGGTCTCGAGACTGAGACCGGTCTCGAGTATACTACATCACTGATTCAGACAGTGGGTAGGGATTCCCACCCTGTAGATTTAACAAAAGCATGTGAGGTATTGTATATAGAGGCCTACTACAGCACCAGCATTTTGTAGGGATGCACACAAATGAAATTTCCTAATAATTGGTATTCTGCACTAATTGACCCTTGGCTCTAATTACCGTCCTAATTATAACAATTTATGAAACCAAATACCATATTCCTGTCCCTCGGTACCCAAAATAATGTAAATCAGCCAGAGAACACCTATCAAACGTGCATATGTTTTGAAAAACTGCCTGTAGAAACTCATCCCGTGGTGAAAAAGAAAAAGTCCAATGGTTAAGGAGATATTGTCAAAAGAAGTGAATAATTCTTTACAAATTTCCATTCATTTCGATATTTTGACATGCTGTGTATGATTTATTAAAAAAGAAATTGCAAAATTATTAACATCATAGTATTTAGGAGGTAAAATAAACCATTTCTTGTGAAAAAACTAAAATTTGCACTTAATGACCTTTGACCTTAATTACTGACCTAATTAGGCAATTTTGAGAAACACAAACAGGATATTCATATTCAGCACAAAATTATCTTTCAGAATCACCTATTTGTTTGCTTTTCCTCAAAAATGCCTCATGCAACTTAAATAGGCACATTTCTGGATTTTTTGCCTAGACTACTTGTTGCAATGAGCGCAGTCTAGGCCGGGTAGCGGCCCCCGCAGCGCGGCGAGTCTCTGCCTCGATTTTCGTCATACCCCTCGCGAGGGGTTTTATGTTAATGAGGCTTCCCTTCGAGGGGCAAAGTCGTTTGACAAAAAAATTCTAACATTATTTTCCCCCATTTATCACAGAAAGTAAACACAACCACACAATGTTGTTGTCAACAATGTACTTTATTCATTTAAGCAAAAAAAAACCAACTTATAACATGTTTCCTTTAATCAATTACATGTTATTCATTACTTAATGGCAAGAGCAGAGTGATCATTGCTACCCTAGCCTGAAGGCGTCGACTTGCACTGATCAGGGGCCAATTTCATAGAGCTTCTAAGCAAACAAATGTGCTTAGCACAAAAAAAGTCTTGCTCATTAAAAACAGGTTACCAGCCAAAATTATACGTGTTTTTCATGCTAAGCCAAAAAACAGCTGATTATCAATCCAGAACAATAAAGATCAGGTAAAAATTTGGTCTTTAACCTTGTTTTTGCCAAGGACAAATTGTCATGCTAAGCAAATGTTTGTGCTTAGCAGCTCTATGAAATTGGCCCCAGGTCTACGTTTCCACTTTTCCACGGGTTTTTGTGGTTTTTCGTAGCTGGCAGTCAACACAGCAATCATTGTGAAAACGTGGTGTGAAACAGACATGACCAGTATCATGAAAATTGTAACGAACTAGTATCCTAATAAGATTAGGATATTTCATTTTGTATATGATTAGTCAACCGGCGAGGTTAATATTAAGCCCTTGCATTATATACACGTTGTCAAGATTTTTCTTACATTAAGGTTTAAGCTGATCAACAAATGTATAATTCAAACATTGGGCTAGAACGCCCGGCTGCATGCTGCATGCTGTAATACCAAATTATGTTGGTTTGAATTTGTATTGTACAGAATAGTGTAAATGATAAAGAGTATTACCGTGGTGTAACCGCAAACTATACCCAGCAAGATATGGGACGGAGGACTCTCTCTTAGTCCCCTAGACTATTGTTACCTAACTATCACTCCTAGACTATTGTTACCTAACGCACCCCCTCCCCCCCCCCCCCCACTCCCCCTGAATACCTCAAAAGAAACCACAACATTCCGCAAGCCCAATGACCACCACAAAGGAGGGGGGGTTCTCTCCGTCCCATGTATTGCTTCATACGCTCCAAACATTCAAATCTCATAAATACACTGACACCCAAGAGGAGATTGTGGACAATCTTAACAAAATTAATTATTTGGTAATAAAACAGGCAAGATATTCATTAGCGAAACCTTTAGAAATTATCTTCAAAAAATGTTTAACATCAGGAGTATTTCCCAATGGATTCAAAATAGCCTAAGTAATGCCCCCGTCACATTTCCATTTACTTCCAAATCATACACCCTCATCAAGTCCATCTCTACGTCCGACTGGCTATCTGACGACTGGCTATCTGACCACTGTGCACCCCACTGTGCACCCCACTGTGCACCCCACTGTGCACCCCACTGTGCACCCCACTGTGCACCCCACTGTGCACCCCACTGTGCACCCCACTGTGCACCCCACTGTGCACCCCACTGTGCACCCCACTGTGCACCCCACTGCGCACCCCACTGCGCACCCCACTGCGCACCCCACTGCGCACCCCACTGCGCACCCCACTGCGCACCCCACTGCGCACCCCACTGCGCACCCCACTGCGCACCCCACTGCGCACCCCACTGCGCACCCCACTGCGCACCCCACTGCGCACCCCACTGCGCACCCCACTGCGCACCCCACTGCGCACCCCACTGCGCACCCCACGGCGCACCCCACGGCGCACCCCACTGCGCACCCCACTGCGCACCCCACTGCGCACCCCACTGCGCACCCCACTGCGCACCCCACTGCGCACCCCACTGCGCACCCCACTGCGCACCCCACTGCGCACCCCACTGCGCACCCCACTGTGCACAAAATAAAAAACCAAGACAACAAGTTGTTGCAGGTTAATTTCATCAGAATTTTTTTACAAAAACATTCCTTATTTCATAAATACCTGACCATATCTCGTCATCCATACAGGCAAGTTCCAATTCCCCCCCCCAAAAAAAACCCCCAAAAATATAGTTTAAATCACCAATGGCTCATTGCCACTAACAAATCATAAATATGTAAATGTTTGACCTGTCACCACAAAATGAGCTTAAAGTCAGACTTTTTAAAAATTAAGATATTTATATTTCTGGATTCTGGAGAACAAGAGCTTTCAATGGTTAATCATTAAGTAGTAGTTTAGTAAAGGAAATAGAGACCACCAACTTTAAAGGTAGGATACACCGTTAGTATTTGCTTGAATTATCATGAATGAGTGGATTTGGGGTTGTATTTTATAGTAAATATAGTTAACTGACCTGTGCGAAGTTTTACAACCATGGATGCTTAGAAAAGCAAGAAAAACAGCAGTGGTTCTTATGTTGTTCTTGTTTTTGAAGTGATCGCCGTCCGGCGATTGTATTTTTTTTTAAATAAAATAAAAATAAACAATTTCGAAACAATTACAGGATATATAGCGCAATTCTTTTGCTGAATGCCTACAATAATTGTTTACTTTAAAATAATTTGGTAGTAAGATTTTTCGAGATCTGCAAATTATGTATCCTACCTTTAAGTGGAAAAACTGATTCTTGAGAAAATGGCATTTAAAGGTAGTATACACCATTTTCAAACATCAAAAACTGAATTAATTATGAAATACCTTACTTTACTGTATTATTTAATAACAGTCTCAAAAAATCTGTGAAATCACGGCACTGCTGTTGAACACTACCAAAGCCGGCAACTAATTTTGAAATTGTTTTTCCAGTTAGGAACCATGGAAAGCAATTGGCTGCCTCTGTCTGATTGGTCAAAAGTACCTCATCTGCACCTGCCGCCCTTTTCCCTCATTGGTTGGCTTTGACAAGGGAGGCAAACACGCTGTCGGGATTGGCTAGAAGGTTATCTGGCGTGTCGTGCTCTATGACCTGACCCTGGCTCAGGGTCAAGATGGTGTCCGAGTCCAAGATGGTGGCCACACGGTGCTGTGGTGAATAATATAATGTAGACACCAATTAACTTCAATTTAACAGTATACCATTTGTCAGTTGTGCATTTTTATAGTTTAAAGCAGCAACCATTCTCAAAATCAAAAAATTGGTGCTTGATAATTATTAAATCTGAAGAAGTTTTAGCCCTGTGAATGCTCTATATTCCGAGAAAATAATATGTGAGGGGTTCTGGCAAAATGAGACGGAACTGGGCACAGATTAATGAATAATGGATTAAAAAAAATATATAAGATTTATTGATATATCTTTGATATACCTACCTTTTATGGAAAAACAATTGAAATTTTTCTATATCACATGTACGAAACTTTAAAGGCAATTTTTATCAATATGTTACTTTTGCGACATGTTGATAAATACAAACTTTAATCAGCCATAACTTGTTGACGGATTGTCCGATTGAAGTGCAACAAACAGCATTGTAAAGAAAATATTATCCTTCTTTCTAATACCCGAGAACTTTTATTTCAACCACTGCCCAGTTCCGTCTAATTTTGCCAGAACCCCTCCCATATTCTAAGATTTATATTTTTAACCAATTATTAATAAAAATGTCCCAAAAATATGCTTCTCTGAGATAACAATTTGGTTGGTTACTTTTTGGATAGTTTCAAAAGGTATACTGTGCCTTTAAATTTTAATTGCATTTTTGGCTGTGCATTTCAAATTTTATATACATAACGCACTGTGATCTGAAATAAAAGGAAATAATTATGATTTTATTTCTTTTGTAAATCAAACAAACATTTTCAGAAGGATTGAAAAGATTGTTGTTAGTTAGTTGCATACTTACGGCAATTGTTAAGACGGTTTTGGTGGCAAAAGCTGTAGCAACAACTTGCTGAAGAATTTTGTCCTGCAAGGTTCAATATCAGATTAAATAAAACATCAATAATTTATACCACCGGAACATTTAAATTAAAAAGTTAATTACCAACAAATTCACAAACTAATGAAAAACAATGGCCAAGAAATAAATTGATAAAGCAGCCAACAAACAAACAACTCAAATTATCCCCGTACAGTTTTCATGTCTATCGACGCCGTGGCCTCGTCCATTATAAGCACGGGGGTGTGTCGCAGGAAGGCGCGAGCCAGGCAGAAGAGTTGACGCTGTCCAATGCTGAAATTCTCCCCGCCTTCTGACACCTGTGAATCTGCAGACAGATGATTATAATGCAAGATTTTGGAGAATCGCCTAGGGAATTTGTGGATATATAACTACATTTTCAGTATGACGGACTTGGACCAGGATGGCCTGAGTCACTGCTGGGGGAATCCAATAGATTTTGTTCATCATGCAGTACCGCCGACTGCTGTTGTTATATAAGCCGTGTGTACTTAGAAAATTCATCAAAATCAACCAGCACAGTTGTGGTTCCATTTTCTGGCTATTCAGGTTAAAGGTAGTATACATCATTGCTTGAATTATCATGAATGAGTAGATTTGGGGGGTTGTATTTTATAGTAAATATTGTTTAACTGAGCTGTCCGAAGTTTTAGAATCATGGATGCCGAGAAAAGCACGAAAAACAGCATTTTTTTTCAACCGGCGTCGAGCAGTTATTCTTATGTTATCTTTGTTTTTTCGCGATCGCCGTCCGGCGATCACGAATTTTTCATTATAAAATTCTATTTTTCGGAATAATTACAGGATATCTAGCGCAATCATTTTGCTAGATGCCCAGAATCAACATTTACTTTCAGACGAGTAGGATATTTCTTAATAATTCGGTAGTAAATATTTTCGATATCTGCAAATTTTAAAGCACAACAGACATGTGTAAGACTTTCACATGTTCCCATTTCGTTGAGCATCCAGACAACTAAATGTTTTAGCCTTTAGATGTTTAGGCACATACACAGTAGAAGTCAGTTTAACCAGTTCACACCAGGATTATTTTATTCGAGACGGGTTCAGGTGGGCATCTGTGGGTAGCGCACCCTTCTATTTCTTGCCTCACTCACTGCGAACCGATCACTGACAGATATTTCTGGCCTTGCTCGTGACGTGTTTACCCGTTTGTGGTTTTGAATTAAAAACAAACTTTGTGTGTACATGTATACACATCTTCCGACGCAAACTGGAAAAAACCTAGCAGATTACCAGTACATGTACCTACAACAAAAACTGCATGTTTGTGTAATAAATTTGTAATTATTTGCAAAATAAAATCCTTATATAGTAAAATCCTAGAAATGGTATTTAAGTATTCCATCAAAGTCTATGTTTAGTGCGACTGTGAAAGTCTCGTCTAAAACGAACCTATTCCCTCTTCCATCGCCATGACAAGTTCTTTGAGTTGGGCTGTCTCCAGGGCATCCCATAATTCCTTCTCCGTCCTTAGACATTCGGGATCAAGATTCATCCTTCATAACAAAATTTAATGCGTAAAAGTTTATAAACAAAACATTAGACTAAGGTTACGTGTTTCCATTTTTTATAAACAATAAACTTGGTTTTCTGTAAGTTTCCATTTGTGCAATAAAAAACAATGTGAGACAAAAACTAAAAATTATAAAGAGCCTCTAAGTTGCATTACATCATAAAGTTTTGAATTAATGTCTTACCAAGAATTTGGGATACACCAGTATACACCATTTGCTTTTGCTGTAATTTTGTTAAATTTTATAGTAAAAACTGCGACACTGGCCTGTTTAGTTTTGTGTTCATAGAAACTGGAAAAACTAAGGAAAAAGTGCTGTTTTTTGCAGTCTGGTTCCTTGACTTACTTCAGACGAATTCAATAAATTGTGGCCAGTGTTTGAAAATAGTAATTTTGTTTACAACGATTGCCGGCTGGCAATTGCTTTAAAATTGACGCAAAATTTCAATTTTCTTGAAACCACATCACATCAGGTGCCGTGATTTCACAGGATACTTGAGACTGTTATTAACTTACAGTCAAATAAACTACTTCATAATAATTCAGTTAATAATTAAACAAATATATGTATATATAAACTAGAGGTGTTTGTGGAGGACAAACACTAGCTGTTTCGGCTGTTATGACATGTTTATGTGACGCCACAAGACACCCGATGAAGTCATTGCTGACACCCGATGACGTCAAAGAATTCCTTCGAGTACCATCAAGTAGATCGGATTTACCAAAGTACCAAAGTGTATTGGTTGAAGAAAACATGTACAAATCCTATGGGGAAAAATTACACCTAGCTATGAATTTCTAAAAAAATATCAATTAATGACGTTACGATGATGTCACTTTGGATTTCTGCATACTAGTATTTACCGACCCACCAAGATAGCCCTTCCCCGTATACACATATACACCCGTAATTTGATACATGATGACATCACCATAACATCACGCATAAACACGCCATGTTCAAGTTCGGAAATGTATGTCAGCAGCACGCAAGGCCGGAAATGCGTGGGTGTGCTTCCCGGCACTATCAGCCTGAACCCGCTTCGGATCGAGTTTCGTTAAAAATAATCCTGCCCGTCGGCTCGGCGATGTTAAAATAATCCCGGCGCAAACTGGTTAAGATTAAAGTTTGTCTAATGACGAAACTGACCCCGAGATTGAATCGTGTACAAAATCTGAATCATTTTTTAAACAAGAACAAGAAGAAACAAAAAGAAAAAAAAAAAAGAAAAAAAAAACTAAAATATTTTTTTTACGAAAAAAAAGAGCTGTTTCGGCGGATTTGCCCAAACAGCTAATATTATGCAGTGCATTCTATACAATTATTTTTGCATGGTTATGACAGTAAACTCGACCTCTGACACATTCGGGTGACCTTTGACCTCACCTGATGGTTCCATCAAAGAGAACTGGGTCCTGAGGTATGATGGCCAGGCGTCGCCTGAGAGTCATCAGTGGCACGCTGGCTATGTCGATGCCATCAATTAATATGCGACCTGTATCATGAATATTCAATCAGAATCATGAATATTTATCAGTTAAACTGATCAGTTAAATATTTTGACACAAGACTCAAAACTACCCAGTTGTGTCTCAGAGACACACCTTTGTTTTTTATGACAGCATGGCAATGGAATAATTTCACAGGGAGTTTAGAGTCATTCAAGTTGATGGGTTCTAGCATTTTGGGTGTGGCACCCTGAAAAATAGATTTTCAAATTGAATTGATAATTTTCAAGCATTGTGTTTGTTATGAGCTTTCAAATGAGACATCGCATGAAAAACAGAAAGAAAGAAATCAACCCACAATGAGTAATATATTAATTAATGTAAACCTTTTAATTGGAAGCGTCCTAGTATGTGCTTTTATGACTGCATGTAATTGTATAATGAGCGCTGTATAATTCAGGTATATATACCTTTGCATTTACGCATTCAAATAGTGGATGATGAACAATTGAGGGCAATATAGTCCATTATTGACACACATTCAATGTTGATATTCATGAAGAAAACATATAAGTCTTCTCAAAAAGTTAAAATACAAACAAAAGAGGACAAGAAGGGGTCTACCATTGGAGGTATTTACATGTTGCGAGTATAGAGGTATGTTTGTACACTGTTAATGTGCGTATTACTGTACATGTGTTGTGTGCATATAAAATGATACGGTACTGCTAAACCAACTTGTGCCATGAGCGCAGCGTAATTTGAACAATGATAACAAAAACATGTTTTAAAACTGTAGAAAAGCCTGCCAATGCATACAAGCAATTTTGTGTGTGAGAATATATTCCTTGGAAAAGAACAAATGAAATGTTGAAAATGCCTAAAGAACAAATGAAATGTTGAAAATGCTTGGACACACCAACTTTAAGATTAACAACAAGTAAGCTTTTAACAGTATTTTAGTTGGTTATTTTTTGGATAGCTGTAAAAGGTATATTCCACCTTTAAACAGAGTTCTATATACCCAACTACAACCAACTGCTTGTTAATTACCTGCGTATGTGTCTACTACGCGGAGGAGGGCTAGTGCGAGAGAGGATTTACCACTACCAGTGCGGCCACAGATCCCAACCTGAGACAAAGCAAAAGATGGACAACTTAAAATTACCCAGAGTCTGCACTTATAAGTAGTGTCGTGAAACTTGGTACGGAGTCTATTTCAGCTAGGAAATGTACGAGCAATATTTCACAAATGACACATACATACGGATGGACGGATGGACAGACAGACAACTACGTATAGTAAATAGTAATCGCATTGTCTCTTTCTGAACTTCGTTCAGGCAAGATAAAAGGACAGCAATGTTCTGTTTAGAGATGTTTGAATACCTTTTCCCCAGCCTGTATATGGACAGTCACATCCTTGAGTACTGCATCTAGCCCTTCTGCATACCTTACTGAGATTTTTTCAATAGAGATGGCTCCCTTAGAAGGCCAATCAAATGGAGGCTCCGTACCTGTCCAAAAAGATAAAAGGTAAAAAATATCTACACTGAACAATGTTTAGGTTGCATGGACGTCACACGAGCATCACACGAGCGTCGCACGGATGCCGCGAGAGCGTCGCACGGACGGCACACGAGCATCACACGAGCGTCGCACGGATGCCGCGAGAGCGTCGCACGGACGGCGCACGGACAGCACATAAGCGTCGCACGGACAGCACATAAGCGTCGCACGGGCGTCGCACGGACGGCGAACGAGCGTCGCACGAGCGTCGCACGAGACGGCGTCGCACGGACGGCGCAGGGGCAGCGTCGCAAGGACGGCGCAGGGGCGGCGGCGCACGGACGTCGCACAGGCGGCGTAGAACGGATGTCGCACAGACGGCGTAGGAGCGTCGTAGGAGCGTCGTAGGAGCGTCGCAGGAGCGTCGCAGGAGCGTCGCAGGAGCGTCGCAGGAGCGTCGCAGGAGCGACGCTCTTTTATCTCTTCCCAAATTCCCTCTCAAAATGCCTTCATTTAGGGAGAGTTGTGCATACCTTCGTAAGATTCCGTTGTGAGCAAGGTGTAGTGCTTGACTCTCTCCACAGCATTCATCTGCATCTCGACATTGGCCACTTGCCGGACCAACTGTTGCAGGAACACCGACGCCTGTGACAGAGATACAACAGTCAGCAGGTTGAAAAGGGGAAGGGGGGTGACAGACATACAACATTGACAAGTTGGTGGGTTAAAGGGGGGGGGGGGGTTAACATGCCACTAATTAGTAAATATATAGTGAATAACAGTAGAGGGCAATACGTATGATGAGGTAACGAGATTTGAGAATTGTACAGAAAGAGACATCTAAACCATCACTACCTTGTGAAGCCTGTAGGAATCAAATTGTGTATTGGATTCACTAGCTGTATAATTCAAAACAAATAAACATGTAACGAGGGAGGCTTGAAATATCAGGGTGTGCTACCCACAGATGCCAGCCTAAACCCATTTTGGATCGAGGTTGGTGAACTGTAAGTATACTGTCAAGTATGGGCATAGTGAATTAGTGGTATGGAAAAACATCTCAGAAAGGTATAACATTAATTTTCAGAATTGTTTCAGTGTAATTTTTGTCATTCTTTTATGGCTTCTGGAATGCCTGTAGATTTATATTTTGCCATGTATAATGTTCAAGGGAAATTCACAAATATGTCGACATATATCCTCACAAACTTCTTGCCAAGAGTGTCGTCTGCTAAGTTAATACTGCGACACTGTTTATAACGTTAAATATTAAATAGCCACTTTGTGAATGCCCAATACTGATGTTGCTGATTGCGCAATGCGATCCGAGAGAATTGCGCAGGCAGCATTTTCCCGTCATTATTGAGAGTAAACATATTCAGATGAATCAATTGTTTTCTGAAGTACTTACCAAGATTGCATAGCTGATGCCAAGGCCTACAAGGCTGGAGTCCAGAGTGCCATAGAGAGCCCCCAGTACAGTCGTTAGGCCTGATATGAGTACCACAAATGCACCCACTAAATCCTGATAAGGAATACAATTGGGAGAAAATATTATAAATTCTACAGGTTCTACAGGTTCTGACATTAGTGTTACTCCGTGGTGACGATATATCGCGATGGAAATGCTCACTCACCAATCTGATTGCAAGCCATTTCAAGCCTGCTTGTAGATACAGGTACGCTGTGTTGTTAGCGGCTACTCGCTCTATAATGCCATCAAAAAACACTTGGTGCTTGCTGTTTGGAAAAAGACCAAAAAAACACCTGTAATTGTTCCTAAAATTTGAATAACAAAAAAATAACAAATCATGATCGCCGGATGGCAATCGCAAACAGGAACAAGAACTGCATAATACCGGTTGAAAATGAACGCCGTTTTTCTAGCTTTTTTTCTCAGCATCCATGATTGTAAAACTTTAGACAGGTCAGTTAAACTATATTTGCTATATAAAATACAACCCCCCAAATCCACCCATTCTTAATAATTCAAGCAATTACCAATGGTGTATTCTACCTTTATTCAGTATAGACATTTTTTATGGAAGTTGTTTTGACAAATCTAACAGAAGTTGGCAAAAGCCTGTGTTGCAATTAACTCGTGCTCTACAATGGAGTATACCTAAGCAGTTCTTGATAATGGAATATGTGTAGCAGTGAATACAGTTAGATGAAGATATTGGGAGGGGGGGGGAGGTTAATTGAGTAAAGGCAAAGCATCATAAATCTTAGGGTTGACGCAAGGTTAAAAATATGTGACATTTCACACTTGATAATGTTCAACCACGCGCCAACCCTCCGTCAACCCCGAGATTGATCTCAACCCTGCTCCAGACCAGGGTTGAGATTTTCAACCCGGATTGAAACTCTCACCCAGGATTTAAAATAATAGTAACTGATCAAAATAAGCTCAGTTTGCGCAAAGTGTGAAATGATACAGGGTTGAGTTCAACCTGGGTTGTGAGGCTGTAGTGTTTATGGGATATAGACTAACCTGTAAGCTCTTATTGAAGATAGTCCACCAAGAGTTTCAGAGAAGAAGGCAAAAACAGGCGATTTGGAGATGCTGTCAAGTCTCTGCAGCTCTCTGTATCACAGCAACAAAAGTACTTTGCATTATATTTCAAAAGAAACAAAATATGAGGTTTCAGAATTATGACAGAGATTATAATTAATAAGTTATCATGTAATTTTTAAAGGTGGAATAAACCTTTTGCAGCTGTCCAAAAAGTAACCAACCAAAATACTGTTGAAAAGCTTTCTTGTTGTAAAGATATTAATGATTCTGAACATCCTGCAAATAGTGCGCACAAGCGTTTGAACAACGCACAGCGCATGCGTGGGTGCTATTAATCGGATGGATTGGATGGATGAAAACTCGCCCTTAACGCAGATTGTGGTCGCAATTCAAATGGTTGAATATTGTTTTCTAGGAATATGCAGCATTCACAGAGCTAACCACTTCCTCAGGTTGTTTGTCAAGCACCTTTCTTTATATTTGGAGCAGTTTTGCTGCTTCAAACAATAAAAATCAACAACCGACAAATGGTATAATGTCCCTTTAACTGTGGAGGTAGATGTTGCGGTACTCTAGATGCATTGATAACCGTTTGTGCCATGATTTGAACACCAACAAAAAGCACTGCCACAAATCAGATTTGACTTTGACTAAAACTAAAATCCAAATTGAACTACACTTGTTTTCTAAAAAACAAACAATTATCTTTTCAAAAAAAGATAAAAGTAAAATTTCTTGATTTGTTCCTTGCGTTACCTTGAGGTTGCGATGAAGATTCTCTGAATTAGGAAGAATAAAACACAGAGGGGCAGACAGAAGAGGATAAAGAAGGGACTGATGAGGGTGTTGATGATTAAGGAAGTTATGATGTCATTCATCAGCATGCAGATTGAGGGGTAAGACTCCCTCAGTTTCTGCAAAACAAATATCAAAATAGTAGAAAAAGACAAGCGATCCTCGGATCGCGAGTGTCGCCATTTTGTGCAGTCGGTCCATATAATGCTTGGTGTTCACAATTTGGTACATGTTTAAATGCCGACCTCAAATGACCCCCACATGACCATTGATCCTCAGTAATCCTAAAAAAATAATTTTGTCTTCCTACCCAAAGGTCACTGAATCCAAGTTTCATCAAAATCCCTGAAAGCATGCAAAAGAGAAATTTTTTTTTAATCTAAAACTTAGTCCTAAATTCTCCCAAATATTTCATTTTTTGGATTGTTTACTTATCCCATTTTAAACATCTGGTTGAAAGGAAACCGTTTTTTGAGAAAAGACAAAAAATAACTGACATTTGTTTACATCGGACACCGATACGTTTTTTCTGTCGTTTTTATTCAATGTGCGATACACCTTTTGTACAGCACATACAGCAACAATGCACAAATGTGGTTTCTTACACTTTCTGGCTGGACTACATGTACACCCAAACAGGTCGAGTTTCGGTTGGGGTCACAAAAATGAACCCCGAAACTCGTTCTACACAAGAATAACACACAAAAAATGCCCAGTTTATAAAGGATGGTTGTGTGGATGTTTATATCGTACTTTTAAATGCTCTTTCTGATCATTTTGTTCAACATCATTTCGTTTTGTAGCCCAACTGGGCGTTTCCAGGACATAGTGTTCCTTTAACATGAAACTAACATAAATACGGATAAGCATACATACGGGCAATACAGACTGTACAGAATTTAGGACTGGTTACTGCCCCCAAAACGTTGTTTAGGTGACACCAAAATTGAAAGTATGATCGGCTCCG
The DNA here is from genome assembly GCA_037893245.1 of Crossaster papposus. NCBI lineage: Eukaryota > Metazoa > Echinodermata > Asteroidea > Velatida > Solasteridae > Crossaster > Crossaster papposus. Next base: position 903,693 of record JBAIAA010000487.1, on the reverse strand, counting down.
TGCGCAGGCAATCCCCTTGACGGCAAGAAAGGAAGAGTTGGAGAGAGCACTAGGGCTCAGACGTGGCATTGTTTTTCATGTACCACGATCCGAGAAAGGTTCAAACAGGCATCTGTGGGTAGCACACCCTAATATACCCAGGCCTTACTAGATGCGTGCCGGTCGCTGACAGACATTTCCGGCCTTGCTCATGATGTGTTTATCTGTCATCCATTTTATATTCTGGAAAAAACTTTCCGTGAATACACGGCATCCGAATTGATGCAAAATAAACCTGTAAATAGTCACTTACAGCCACAGGCAATGGTTACAACAAAAAGTCCAGCAGAAAGAGTAAAATTTGGTAAACAATCCTGGCATCATAATCTAAAAAATGAACATGGACATGAACTACACTAGTTGTCTAGTACAGCACCCTCAATTGGCAAATGTAGCCTAACCACAAATACGCCCCATCTCCCAACGTTAGCAAATCATTTAAAGTGATTCAGATTTCTGATCCGGTTAATGTAATCATCTTTGATGAGCATAAGCTATCTACCCACCAAGTTTCATTAAAATCCAAACAGTCGTTTTTTTTCTCATAACCCTGCTAACAAACAAACAGACCACCCAACAAACAAACGCCGGCAAAAACACAACCTCCTTGGAGGAGGAAATAAATCCAATAAACTATTGGTCTTACCGTATCTATAGTTTCTGTGTCTGCTGAGAATCTGTTAATGATGCGCCCGATGGGAGTGGTGTCAAAGAATCTAAAGACAGACGGAAAGAAAACGCTTTCTCAACTTCCACTAATTGGCTTGGAAAGTTAACTACTTATTTAGACTGCAAATTTGAATGCACTTCTCTTTACAATTATTTACGTATTTGTTTTCATCCAGCTACAGATTTTGTTAGCCCCGTATAGAGCGTGCAAGTTCACCAAGAGAACGTACGAGACCAAAACTTGAAGTTTGTGGGAATTGATAGAATAATCCAGAATCTTCATTTTATATCGTGTGCGTAAAATCATGTGAACCCTCCTTCTATTCCGGTCCAAACGATGTTAGTCTCTGGCTAGAATGTACGTTATATAAAAATTACTGGTGACGTCAAATATAGCGCCCTCTAGCGGCAGGTTGTAAAAAGGTTAACATGAATAATCTGTTGATGTGTGTGACAAAGTTTGCTGAAATCACTTTATAATTGATGTATAGAAGCAGATTCATGCTAGGAACAAGTTGGGGGAGAGAACAATTGCCGGATGACGTCACCAGACCGGAAGTTACAATAAAAAAACTTTAAACCTTGAAATAATTGCTGAAAAATCAACCGCGGGAAATTTCAACGATGTTTAGTCTATGGCCAGGTTGTATTTTACAAAAAAGTTACCGATGACATCATAAAAAATATAGCACCGTCTAGAGGCAGGTTGAATAATCAATTCCATATATCTTTTTTTTTTTCAACTTATCTGCATTTATTAGAAACAAATGCAAATGCAACATTCAAAATTCTTCTATTAATTAGAACAGGTATACGTACAGAATACAAAAAGATGACATGATCATGATGTCATCAAAATTGTACCTGTAATTACAACACGATGACGTCATCAACTGACGGCGTAAAAGCCATATGTTCTGTTCAATTAACAGAGAGCTCTAGTTTGTTTTGACGTTCTTTTTACTGAAAGGTAGATAACAACTTTAAACAAAATATTATTTTTAATTTCAATATATAAAATGTGATCGATATATCAAATTAGGAAAAAGAAAAACGAAAAAAAAATCTAGTGACGTCATACGTACATCATTTCATTAAAGCGTGGACCACATGTATAAGGCGCTTTTCGCCATATAATTTATGGAAATTTGTACCTTCTGCTACGTCCGCACACGTCAGAGCCAGAGCCAGCAATATAGGAATTTGGGGGGACGGGCTTTCTCTTCTCAACAATGAGCCAATTATGTTGCAACTTGTCGCTCAAGTCAAACGTTTTTTCCCTACTTTTCTTTAATAATTTAGACAGTCCTGCATGTTTTCAGATCTTCAAAAAAACTAAGTATTATAGAAAACAAAATCAACCACACGTAAAAGTTCTATAGCTCCTTTGCACCAAGTAAAGGGTTAAAACAAATTCTAAAATATCCAGGTGAATATAACACGTAGGACTTACCTCATGGGCATGTGAAGGATGTTAACGAGCATGTTTTTGAAAAGACGCCGTGATGCTACGAGGAAGCTTACTGTTATAAACAGTAAGGCAATGAAGATGTCCACTAAAAAGGCGACTGATAGAACCGCGTAGATCCTAATATAGTAGGCAGTGTCTGTGGCCTGGCACACAAAGAAAGACAAACACCAAAAACTGTGTTGAGTAGGTGCCCTAGGCCTTACTTTGGGCTAAAGAACTGCGTACTACAGAATACTACTTAGTATTTTGTAGCATTGGGTCTCTCAGTGACTGATGATTGGGTGTGTACTGACAGAGTACAGATACTGCCAACTACAAAATACTAATAGTGGCAATACAGGTCAGTAATATTTACCTGGCAAAAAATGCAGTAGTCCAGCCTTGACCCATTGTGTCCCAAGTGACAATCTTTGCTGTAGAGTTTAGAACACCTTACACAGCATACATGGGCCATGCACACTCAGCAAGCAGAGGGACCCAATGCTAAAAAGTACTACGAGTGCAATTAGGGGTGAAGTACCCAATACTAAAAATTACTACAGGCATTGCACACAAGTCAGTGAAAGTACTGCATACTACTTTTTACTACTAGTAGTAAAAAGTAGCATTAGGTAGGGTTAGGGTTAAGGAAGACTCATCACGCTAAGCAAATTTCGGTGTTAATTAGCAGCTCCACGAAATTGGCCCCATCAGATCTGGTTCGCAATTTTCATGTTGTAAAACGTTTGAAGAGATATTTGCATCAACACTTGAGTAAATTAAAGCGTAACATCAACACACAGTGCAGTGTGTCTAAAAAACAAGTGCAAACAAAATATAACAGAATGCCACAAGTGGAATGAAACATACCGGTAGATAATATAGATATGGGTTGAAAGATACACCGTTCCACTTTAAAATGTGACATCAAACGTCTAAATCTTATAATGTTTAACTGAGTTACGAGTCATTTCCCAAGAGATGTCAAATTGACCATGGGACCAAGTTGTTCGCTTTTGTTTTAGATGTGCAAGTGTTGCAATGTGGATAAGGTGTTGGTGTTTGCCAGCTAAACGCACATGTCCAATTTCTAAACATCAATTTTCAATGGTTAAACACTATCCACCATGGTGCTAAACAAGTTTAGTATGTAAGCATATTTACAAACATGGGTTTTGTTTACTGAGTAAAGACAGTTTTTGCAGTGTAGACCAGGCAATCATCCACACATCCCAGAGGCACTGAATCACGCTACATGTACTTTTGTTCTAATGCCTAAAATTGAATACTTCAACTTGGTCCCATGGCCAATTTGACCTTTCTTGGGAAATTACTCATAACTTGAACGTTTGATATTTCCTTTTATAGTGGAAAGGTGCATCTTTCAAACCATACCTATCTTCTCAATGTTGGTTAACAAGTTCGCGCCGGGATTATTTTAACATCACCGTGCCGAGGCGCAGGATTATTTTTAAAGAAGCTCGATCCGAATTAACCTAAATTGCAAGATTTTCAGAAATTGCAAGATTTTCAGATTCAAAAATGAGCACAGGTACACTCTTTAACCAGTTCGCACCAGAGAACATATATACATATATATACAAGTGTATAAGTTTTCCCCAGATTCAAAACGGAGACACATAAACACGTCACGAGCAAGGCCAGAAATGTCTGTCATCAGCGAGCAAGGCCAGAAATGCGTGGTACCACCAGCCTGAACGCGTTTCGGATCGAGTTTCGTTAAAAATAATCCCGCGCATTAAAAAAAAGGCATAAAAAAAACATTCCTAAATACCAGAGAGTTACGAGGGTATGTTTTTAAATAGCGGATAAAACATGGCCAAGCCAGTTTTAAAAGCTTGTAACATCAAATGTGGACTTCTATTAAGTCTGGTCCATGGCCCTTTCATTGTTTGAAACCTCACAGCGTATACATGTGCAATATTAACAGCCCAAAAGGCATATCCCGCCATATCGTCTACATCATCATCATGTCGTCTCGTCCACATCATCATGTCGTCTCGTCCACATCACCATGTCGTCTCGTCCACATCATCATGTCGTCTCGTCCACATCATCATGTCGTCTCGTCCACATCATCATGTCGTCTCGTCCACATCATCATGTCGTCTCGTCCACATCATCATGTCGTCTCGTCCACATCATCATGTCGTCTCGTCCACATCATCATGTCGTCTCGTCCACATCATCATGTCGTATCGTCCACATCATCATGTCGTATCGTCCACATCATCATGTCGTATCGTCCACATCATCATGTCGTATCGTCCACATCATCATGTCGTATCGTCCACATCATCATGTCGTATCGTCCACATCATCATGTCGTATCGTCCACATCATCATGTCGTCTTGTCCACATCATCATGTCATATCGTCCACATCATCATGTCATCTCGTCCACATCATCATGTCGTATCGTCCACATCATCATGTCGTATCGTCCACATCATCATGTCGTATCGTCCACATCATCATGTCGTATCGTCCACATCATCATGTCGTATCGTCCACATCATCATGTCGTATCGTCCACATCATCATGTCGTATCGTCCACATCATCATGTCGTATCGTCCACATCATCATGTCGTCTTGTCCACATCATCATGTCATATCGTCCACATCATCATGTCGTATCGTCCACATCATCATGTCGTATCGTCCACATCATCATGTCATATTGTCCACATCATCATGTCGTATCGTCCACATCATCATGTCGTATCGTCCACATCATCATGTCATATCGTCCACATCATCGTGCGTCTATCTCCATATAAGGACACGTGCCTGATGCACATACCATTAAAATAGCTAGACCCTCCAGCTAATTGGTGCACTTTAATTGGTTTAGCTGTCAACAACAGTTCTTTAAAAAAAAAAAGAGGTAAAATTGTTAACCAAATTGTTGGAAAATAGTAATTTTTTTACTTGTTTTGACTTTTTGACCGAAAAGTATTTATGAATGGGAATACAAATGTAGTTGGCTGGTATTAAACCAGTGCATGTTTAAAACCATGCTCATGGGCCTGAGCATTGTTATCCCTAACCCTGCCAGGTGCAGTGCAGTGCATCAGGTAAAAAACCTGGTGCAATTTGATGGATTTAGCTGTCAACAACTGTACATAAACAACCACAGTCTAAGACTAAAAGAACTAATCCCCATTGAACAATGCCAGAGATGCATTAGGTGATCACAGACTCTTAAAGGTAGTATACACCATTGGTCATTGCTTGAATTATCATGAATGAGTAGATTTTGGGGGTTGTATTTATAGTAAATACCGTTTAACTGAGCTGTCCGAAGTTTTACAATCATGGATGCCGAGAAAAGCACGAAAAACTGCGTTTTTTTTCAACCGGCATCGGGCAGTTATTCTTATGTTATCTTTGTTTTTTTCGCGCTCGCCGTCCGGCGATCGCGAATTTTTCAATAAAAAAATCTATTTTTCGGAAGAATTACAGGATATCTAGCGCAATCATTTTGCTGGATGCCCAGAATCAACATTTACTTTCAGATGAGTAAGATATTTCCTAATAATTCGGTAGTAAATATTTTCGATATCTGCAAATGGTGTATCCTACCTTTAAGCAGTTTGACCTTGAGATTTCTAACCTGATGGATCTCGCTGCACTGGGCAGAGTTGCCACTTTGACAAATGATGCAGATTGCTGCATTTGGCAGGGTGCTCAAATAATACCCCGTGGGGTTAGGCTTAATTCCCTTGCCTTTGGCTCGGACATTAACACGTCCAGGCCCATGAGTGAGTTTCAGACATACTTGTTTAAAACTGGCCAACTACATTTCTATTTCCCTATTACGAGATCATAGTCCAAAGTTATTTTTAAGTTACATTTCCATAGGTTAATCCTGCTTCCGTCCACTTAGAGAGCCAGTAGCTACTGTAGCCAAAGATAGCGTTGCTAATAATCAAGCCCATCACAATCCCGATGGCTAAAGGAAAACTAATAGCCTTGGCATAGAAGAAGTAGGCTCTCCAAGACACAGAGCCTCGCTCTAGCTCCTCCTCGACTATCAGCTGACCTCTCTCAACTGGAGAAAGAAATAAAAGGTGCAGACACAAGATCATACAATAAGCAATTTGCGAGTTAAATTTGAATAACATCTGGTACACTGACTTGCTCAAAATGCTTGGTTAAACATGTAAACTTTGAATTCTTCAGACCAACTTGAAGAGACTGTTACTATATCATGTGACTCGGCGCAAAACACCAGACTATTACAGGGGCCAATTTCATAGAGCTGCTAAGCACCAACATTTGCTTAGCACCAAAAAGTCTTGCTCATTAAAAACAGGTTACCAGCCAAAATTCTACGGGTTTTTCATGCCAAGCCAAAAACCAGCTGATTATCAGTCGAAAGCAATAAAGATCACGTGAAAATTTGGTCTGTAACCTTGTTTTTGCCAAGGACAAATTGTCATGCTAAGCACATTTTAGTGCTTAGCAGCTCTATGAAATTGGCCCCAGAGCTGGGGGTTGCTAGCGTAAGGCTAGCCCCGATTCACGTGATATAGTAACAGGCTCTTTGGTCTGGAGAATCCAAAGTTTACATGTGCCAAGTATTGAGTGCAAGTCAGTGTTCGGTACCAGATGTTATTCAAATTTAACTCGCAAATGGCGTTTTGGAGTCTATCATAAGTCCCATCGCAATGGACCGATCCGGCCTGTCAATCACTACGCGCGCATTGACCAATAAGATTACGAGTTTTGTTCAGGCAACTTAGCAACGGTTGCTACAGGCGTGGTCCGCCATTAGCTCGGTCAAACTGATCACATGTGGTTAGAAACGTGTACACAAACAAATGGCTTCGGTACGAAAAAGCACCGTATTTGTCAATCAAAATACGGCTGTATGGAGTTAAAAAAAATTGTCAAAAATATGCATGAAATGGTCATGAAATATGTAAATAACACGCTGGTACTCGGATTACGACATCATTTTTCCCCGTTAAATACCAAAACAAATCCCGAAAATGAGAATTACCGCGTTGAACTCGTCAAGAAGATAAACATTGCAAGGTCAAGGACAGTGCAGTCTAAGGTAGGATAGGGGCCTATGTAGAGTTAATAGTAATGCTCTACATGTATAGCAGTCTATTAATTAGGCTATGGTTTAATCCTGTTGTGACAAAATACGCGATTTATTCCAGTATCGGTAGTGACTTACCAAGCAACACTTACATGTACACCGTCCATATAAATTGACATGCATGCATGCTTCATTTCCCCCAACTGCAACTTAACCATCCTCCATGTACTGTTCATACCGTTCCTTAAAATAATGGTCATCCTTTTAGTTCGCCCGCTAGCTTACTGATAGTAATTTTGTCCCCGCCTATAAAAGTTTAAATCAATATTTTCGTTGTACGTGTTCTACGCCTAGCCTACATGTACATGTGTACACGTATACGTACACACACGTTCACGTGTGTGCAACTTGACCGAGGTAATGGCGTCGCCATGCCGTTGCTAAGGTGGGCGGGGCTTATGGTTAAATCCGGATCGGTCCATTGGACAGTCTGTTTAGGGGTCTCGCTTAATAACATTTTGATTCTAAATAGCCATGCCACCACACAAATTGCAGCCAGGCAAGATGACGTCGACAGTGTCTCCTCCACCCCCATCCTCTCCACCCCCATCCTCTCCACCCCCATCCTCTCCACCCCCATCCTCTCCACCCCCATCCTCTCCACCCCCATCCTCTCCACCCCCATCCTCTCCACCCCCATCCTCTCCACCCCCATCCTCTCCACCCCCATCCTCTCCACCCCCATCCTCTCCACCCCCATCCTCTCCACCCCCATCCTCTCCACCCCCATCCTCTCCACCCCCATCCTCTCCACCCCCATCCTCTCCACCCCCATCCTCTCCATCCCCATCCTCTCCATCCCCTCCTCCACCCCCATCCTCTCAAATAAGAAAAAAAAATTTACCCTGCTGAGCAGCTCTATAAGATTGGGCCAAGGTGACTAACGCCAAACCTTACCAGACGCTTCTCCAGCATTGCTGTCTGGTGACATGTTCTGCAGTCCTGCTGTCTGCTTCCTGATCTCCATCATCTGTAGCTTCCTTGTCTCCGATTCTGTCTCCACATTCGACTCTTGCTCCGTCATCTTCTTAACGGCTTTCTCGTAGCCACTGTAGAGGCCTTGCTCGACTGCAGCTATGTCTTCCAGTGTTCCCTCGTGAGCTACCTGCCCATCTCTCATTACTAAGATCTGTTAAAATCAAAATAAAATAAAACAAAGAGCTACGGACTCCCGCACCCGATTTATAATTAAACTCATCACAACTTACAAAGAACCATAGCGCTGTGGCGCCTCATATCCCTAAAATGCATCACACAATGCGTTAAACATCCTAGGATGCGTTACACGTCCTAGGATGCGACCCGTTCCGATATTTATTTCACGAAACAGCCGCATCGTCAATAGCACAAAAACGACAACTGCTATAACAGACCAATCCGGCCCGTCAAATCAAACAGCGTGCATTGACCAAAAAGATTACAAGTTTCGGCCAGGTAACTTAGCAACGGTTGCTACAGGCGTGGTCCGCCATTAGCTCAGTCAAACTCGATCATATGCGCTTAGAAAAGTTTACACAAACAAACGGCTTCGGTACGAAAAGGCACCGTATTTGTCAATCAAAATTCGGCTGTGGGGAGTTTAAGAAACGGTCAAAAATATGCAGTCATGGAATGTAAATAACCACCCGGTACTCGGATCACAACATCATTTTCCTGTTAAAAACCAAAACAAATCTTCGAAAATGAGAATTATCGTGAGAATTATGTGACGTGAACGGCAGCCCCATTCAGCCCGCGGGAATGTCAAGAAGATAAACAAGTACAGTGTTCTATAAGGTATAGAATTTACAGTAATACATGTATGTTTAAAATGCTCTGAATAGCGGTCTATTAATAGTCAGGGAAAAATACGTTTTGACCTCAAACAAATTGCAACAGATTGTTTTTCACCACAGTGCACTTCTATAAGGTCCCTAGAATGACATACTAAAAATCTACAAAAATCCAAGTGGTGAAAATATGACTAATTTGCATAAATCGTTAATCCCTGCCGCGTAATATTATTATTCCCATATTTGGGTATATATATATATATTTTATTTTTTTAAAAGTGTATTTTGGTGATTCTACTTAGATATCCTTACTTCAATAACATTTTCTAAATCATTTAAGTGACTGAATAATTATGAGGACATAGTAATTATCAAAAATGACAACTTCGTGACCCTATAAATGTGCGCACATTACACTGTCTCCAGATATCATCAAGTAGTCAGTATTGGTGAGCTTCAAATTCACCAAGTTGCTTACTGGCACAGTTATCATATTTAAACCTTATGAAAAATAAGGAACAATGATAGGAACAATGATAACATTGTGATATTTGGAAGAAAATGGCGTGTCCATAAATTGGGCTAAAAAGTAGTTAAAGGGTTGCCTAACATGGGAGACTTGAACAAGTTCAAGGAAATCCCCAAAATACATTTTAACGTAGATAGGATTATTGTAAGCAACAACAATCTTTAATTTGGGAGGTTTCCTTGAACTTGTTCAAGTCTCTCACCTTAGGCAACCCTTCACCTACTTGTTAGCCCAATTTAGGGACACACCATTTTCTCCCAGTTTGTGTTTGCTGGGCTAAATATCACAATGTTATCATTGTTTATATGATTTTCCATAAGGTTTTAATAGGATAACTGTGCCAGTGAGCAACTTGGTGAATTTGAAGCACGTCAATACTGACTACTTGATGATATCTGGAGACAGTGTAATATGCGCACATTTATAGGGTCACGAAGTTGTTATTTTTGATAATTACTATGTTCTCATAATTATTCAGTCACTTATATGATTTAGCAAATGTTATTAAAGTAAGGATATGTAAGTAGAATCACCAAAATAAACTTTTCAAAAAATGAAAAATATATATATATACCCAAATATGGGAATACATATATTACGCGGCAGGGATTAACGATTTATGCAAATTAGTCATATTTCCACCACTTGGATTTTTGTAGATTTTTAGTATGTTATTCTAGGGACCTTATAGAAGTGCACTGTGGTGAAAAACAATCTGTTGCAATTTGTTTGAGGTCAACAAAACAAAATTATGTATTTTGACTGGACTATAATTAGGCTATGGATTAATTCTGTTGTGGCAAAATACGCGATTTATTCCAGTACTTTAATAACCAGCAACACGTACAGATACACATGTATAATTTCTGCAACGACACCGTCCTTTCCAAAACATAAATTGATTTGGTCTTTCTTCTCTCATGCTTTATTTCCTCCAAATGCAACTTGTTGACCATCCTTCATGTACTGTACATACCCCTCCGGTGGTCATCCTTTATAGTTTGTCCGCTTGCTAATAGTAATTTTGTACCGCCTAAAACGTTTATGTCAATATTTACGTTGTCGCCATATTACTGGGTACGTGTCCCACGTCTAGCCTACACGTACACATGTTCACGTGTGCAGCTTGACCGAGGTAATTGCATCGCCATGCCGTTGCTAAGGTGGGCGGGGCTTATGGTCAAATCCGGGTTGGTCTATTATGTTCTTATTCAACGCACAGTAAAATGTTGTCTGATATTTAGCAAAGAGTCGTCGAATATCTTCTGGTAGTCTAGGCAAAAAATCCAGAAATGTGCCTATTTAAGTTGCATGAGGCATTTTTGAGGAAAAGCAAACAAATAGGTGATTCTGAAAGATAATTTTGTGCTGAATATGAATATCCTGTTTGTGTTTCTCAAAATTGCCTAATTAGGTCAGTAATTAAGGTCAAAGGTCATTAAGTGCAAATTTTAGTTTTTTCACAAGAAATGGTTTATTTTACCTCCTAAATACTATGATGTTAATAATTTTGCAATTTCTTTTTTAATAAATCATACACAGCATGTCAAAATATCGAAATGAATGGAAATTTGTAAAGAATTATTCACTTCTTTTGACAATATCTCCTTAACCATTGGACTTTTTCTTTTTCACCACGGGATGAGTTTCTACAGGCAGTTTTTCAAACATATGCACGTTTGATAGGTGTTCTCTGGCTGATTTACATTATTTTGGGTACCGAGGGACAGGAATATGGTATTTGGTTTCATAAATTGTTATAATTAGGACGGTAATTAGAGCCAAGGGTCAATTAGTGCAGAATACCAATTATTAGGAAATTTCATTTGTGTGCATCCCTACAAAATGCTGGTGCTGTAGTAGGCCTCTATATACAATACCTCACATGCTTTTGTTAAATCTACAGGGTGGGAATCCCTACCCACTGTCTGAATCAGTGATGTAGTATACTCGAGACCGGTCTCAGTCTCGAGACCGGTCTCGAGGCCTGGTCTCGGTCTCGGCTGTAGCCGGTCTTTTTCTCGAATCTTAATGACTCGGTCTTGGTCTCGGATGTCTGGTCTCGGGTCTCGGTGCCGAGACCGACCGAGACCGGCAATGGAAATGTAGTAATAAATGCTCTAGAATACAAAACAAAGCCCAGTAGTATACTGTATAATGATAGTAGGCCTATGTGGATATGGATAGGCATACATAATGAACATGTAACGGGTATATTTATGACACCCCGGCCTCCCCCCCCCCCCCCCACCCCCCCCCCCCCCCCCCTTCAAATTTGGTTGTATCGGCAATTTCTGTGAAGTTCCTATCAAATAGAGGACGCAGGTACAGATTAATAAACCTGTTGCACAGTTGCATCAAGTTTATCAAGTCCAACTCGCGCAAGAAGAGCAAGTCCAGCCAGCCTCCTCCATCTCCATCCAGCTCCATTTCATCCAGCATCCCCAAACAGCATTCCAAGCGACGATGATTCACTTCTTCTATCATGTGAACTAGACTCTGGCCCATCCACATCAAGAACCACACCAACCACGGTCTCACACAAAATTATCCGAGGAAAACTTCAAACTGGTGAAACTCCTGGCAGTCAACGTCAACATTTTGACATCTGTCAAGGAGCACATCACCCGCCAAATACGACCCCTTTCCCGGTCAATCGAGACTAGCACACCACCACCTTATATCGAGGTAAAAATACGGCCACCACGTCCACACCGAGCCCTAAATTTCCAGGGGTCATTCCAGGATCGCTGGAGCAATCTCCAGAGAAGAACATCGCTGCTCTTCACAGGAATTACCGAGGCCAAGCTGAACAACGCCAGACGCTCAGCCCAAGAAAAGCTTGCTCAAGATTTCCAGAGTCCAGATTATCCCACCGCTCAACAACTCCTGAGCTTCTTCACAAGACCCTACCAACCGACAAGAGGCATCAAAAGAAACCGACAACACTAGTCGTTCTCTAACCACAAAACCAAAAGGTCCTTTTCAGGACCACCACACCTTCTCAAAAGAGATAAATCCGGCGTCATCTTGCCTCTATAATATAATAATTATAATAAATAAACTTGAATATAACCCACCCCATACCTTATCCGTTATATTCAAACTACAATTTACAAATCTTTCAACTACCATGGCAAGAAGAAAACTCAACAAAGAAACCAAGAGATCCATAAGTCAATCGAAATCTAACCATTTCTCTAACAAATGCAAATCGAAAACCAAACGAGCCAACTCACTAATTATTTGCGCTCACTAGCAGAACATTGTCAATCTTTCATAACGAACCTATCCAAAGCAACACTATCGCAAACTGAAATAATTGCTTTAGGAAAAGGTTTAAACTTCGTACCCATGCACTCCTGCGAAACCAAACCGCATTTCACTTGTAAGTGAGTATTATACCTTCAATCGAAGACTATAAGAATTGCATTCTTAATGCGTAACAAACGTTTCAAAAACCATCCTTTCAAACCACCACCAAAATGGCAACCAAAATCATCCCCTAGTGCAACACTAGAAGAATATTTGGAAGCCATAAAATTCGAACTGGCCCACATCAGGCTAAGGAATCGGCAGAAAAACATGACCACACAAGAACTTTTCGCCATAAACAAAACAATCCTGACATCGTAGTCAAACCATATGACAAATGCAGAGGCATCTGCATTATGAACCACTCAGACTATCTACAAGTGGGTTATACCACCACCCTGAGTCCCATCATTATACCAAACTGGACCAAGACATTACCCCACAAACTATTTTGATGGTTCACAACACACTAATTGAAATGAGAAACAACAAACACATCAACAACGATACTCTGAAATACCTCAACCCACTTCCACAAAACTGTCCAACATGTCCAACCATCTTTTTCCTCCCCAAAATACCCAAAACTCCGCCACCGGGAGAACCTTTTGTTGGACGACCAATTATAAGTGGATGTACCAGCCCTACGGCCAACAATTCATATTACATAGACTATTTTCTTCTTTTCACCGTAACCGCACAACCCATATATGTCCGCGACAAAGCAGACATAATTTGCGCAAACTGGAAGAAAGACAATTTCCACAAGATGTCTTAATTACAAGCATCGATGTTGTTTCTATGTACACAAATGTCCGACAGACGGAAGCAACCAATGCGTTTGCAATGCCCTCGAAAACACAAACCATAACCATCCGATCACAAAACCACCCTCGACTTACATCCCAAAACTTCTGGGACTCATTCTTGGCCGCAACTGTTTCCAATTCGGAAATAAGTTCTTTCTCCAGAAAATTGGCTGTACAATGAGCTCTACATCCAGCCCTGAAATTGGTCATTGCACGACTTAGAAAAAGCGGATAACATCCTCACATGGTGGCGCTAAAGAGACGATATACTGGTCATCTACAACGGAACTCTGAACGAATTTCCAAATCTCGTCACGGAGATAAACAAGATGCACCCAACTCTAAAATTCACATACGAAGCCTCCGACTCATCAATCAACTACCTTGACTTAACTATATTCAAAGGAGACCGTTTCCATAAAACAGGAATCCTAGACACCAAAGTCTACACCAAACCAACGTAAACCTTCCAATATCTCCATAAAACATCATCCCACCCACCCCATATTTTCAAAGCGTTCATAAATTATACGGAGAAACACTCCGCTATACGCTGGACAAAAAACAACAACGCGGGGGAATTCCACAACAAAGTCAAAACATTCTCAGAGAAACTAACCACAAGAGGTTACAATCCCAATGAGACTAAAACAGCGACAACCAAAGTCTAACATGCCGACCGAACGAGACTGATACACAACACAAAGATGGAGAAAAAACAAAACAAATTCCACTTGTCTTCACAACCACCTACAGCCCAGCCATAAACCACGGTGGCACACATCTAGCAATACTGGAACTTAATCTTAAAACAAACACTGGAACTTAATCCAAGGCAATCAAATACTTTCGGAACTATTTCCGAAACCTCCATTCATTGCCTTCAAAAAGCCCAATACATTCGGGAGAAACTAATAAGAGCTAAACTACCACAGCAAAATCAAAAGCTCGAACCACTCCCAACAGACTCCGGCTTTTTCGAACAACAAATTGAACCAGACGAAACCCTCAACATATTGCTCTCCCTACTGGACGAACAATTTGAAACCGACTAAAAAAACTATTGGCTCAAACCAAACTTACATGATTGGAATATACCCAATCCCAGCCACAACTTTTCCGCGAGTCAGCAGGAACTGAAGAATGCCCAAACAGCAAGGCACGAAAGCATGCTATTGCTAACAAGATGATTTTCGAACATAATCCTCTGCTGGCACCACTAATCACATTTGATTAATCATCATAGTCACTCAATCTCTTATGTCCGCCCACCTACATTTCAATCGGACATAACCGGCAAAGACTAAGTCATGCTTAAAATCCATTTGTTTAAAGGTAGTATACACCATTTGCAGATATCGAAAATATTTACTACCGAATTATTAAGAAATATCCTACTCATCTGAAAGTAAATGTTGATTCTGGGCATCCAGCAAAAAATGATTGCGCTAGATATCCTGTAATTATTCCGAAAAATATAATTTTATAATGAAAAATTTGCGATCGCCGGACGGCGATCGCGAAAAAAACAAAGATAACATAAGAATAACTGCTCGACGCCGGTTGAAAAAACCCGCTGTTTTTCGTGCTTTTCTCGGCATCCATGATTCTAAAACTTCGGACAGCTCAGTTAAACGATATTTACTATAAATACAACCCCCCAAATCTACTCATTCATGATAATTCAAGCAATTACCAATGGTGTATACTACCTTTAAGCCACACAGGTCACAGGGTAATGAATGTGATAGTGCCATCCCTCTCTCCAAACCAAAAATGAACATAAAAGGAATTCCCTTAAAATTGGGTATTCTGCACTAATTGACCCTTGGCTCTAATTACAGTCCTAATTGTAATAATTTATGAAACCAAATACCATATTCCTGTCCCCCAATACCCAAAACAATGTAAATCAGCCAGAGAACACTGATCAAAGGTGCATTTAGGTGTGAAAAGCAGGTATAAACTCATCCCGTGAAGAAAAAGAGAAAGTCCAATGATTACGGAGATATTCGCAAAAGAAGTAAATAATTCTTTAACAATTTCCATTATTTTAGATATTTTGATATGCTGTGCGTGATTTATTATAAGAGAAATTGCAAAATTATTTACACCATTGTATACAAAAGGTAAAGTAAACAATTTTCTGTGAAAAAATGAAATTGGCACTTACTGACCTTTGACCTTAATTACTGACCTAATTAGACAATTTTGAGAAACACAAACAAGATATTCAGATTCAGCACAAAATTACCGTTCAGAATCACCTATTTGTTTGCTTTTCCTCAAAAATGCCTCATGCAGTCATATTTTCTCAAAATCAAACCAGTCTATGGGAACATTTTCAAAACGTAAATCAAAATGGCTGAAGCATAATGCAGTTTTAATAGGAAAAAAGCTTGCTTGAAATTTCAAGTACAATATTCAAGGTTTATTCATATTGACTACGATGAATGTTCCATTCACAACTTCCATTCACAACTTCCAACACTGTGTGTCGGTATTATAGTTTCTTTTTTTTTTGATTTTTACAGCATCAAAATCGGCTATGAAAAGACGCATCTTATTTTACGACGACCCAAAGACACGCCGTAACTTACTACGTGTTTCAAACTGTTGTCAAAATAGATTGTATGACAGGTCATGAGATGTGACGCATTGAATTGCGATGTTTTGTAGTGCTTTGTTGGGTGCAGGCAGAAGATCATCCTCAACCGTTACAGACAGACTTAAGAGTCCCTGTTACCATACGCTTACCACTCATCTAAAGAGGTCTAAATGCTTCAGCTCTATACCTTGTCAGCATAGCTGAGATACTGCAGTTGGTGCGTGACCAAGATGACCGTTTTATTCTTCTTGCGCAGATTATTCAGAATGCCGTGCTCGAAGAGGTGGCCCCCGGTGTGGACATCGAGCGCAGACAGCGGATCGTCCTGCAGTGAGAGTTCAATCCATTAGAGCGTGTACTACATTGTATAATATTGTACAGTAAAACGCCGCTATAACGACCATTACGAGATACACAGATTTTTGCTTAGTATAACAATTGTTCGGTAGAGCGATTTTCAGCCACCAAACCATCACTCCATTACACCAAATTCTTATTCATCACACCAAAGTCTGAAGCAACGTTTGGCTTTTCCCATTAATGCACCGGCCGTTTGACATTTAGCACATTTAAAATTAAATATAATAGCATTTGATATACTAAATAGCATTTAATATGTACCCAGTGGTTTTAGAAAAATCTGTTAATGCTTTCTTGTGACTGCACGGTTTACCGCTATATATTTTGTGAGTGACCGTACTAATATTAATAATATGATACCAGAAGAAAGTTCGGGCGCGAACTATAGTCCACCATTAGTCAGTCTTTGCTTTGCCAATGCGCATGCTCAATTGCAGTTTGCTCGAACTGCTCTAGTCGAACTACTGTTGAAAAGATGGCAACCACTTTGTTTACATTTGCGACATGAATGAGATGCGTATTGGCACTATTCTCCGACGCATATAAGCCACAACGTTAGTCATTAAATAACATTAGGCCAGCCAGATTTTCACTTAACGTTAGTGCCTTTACCTCCGTCCGACTACTGACATCACATTTTCCACGTCACTGGTTCTTTTTTTATGTTTTCCTATGGAAAGAGGCTATTGTCAACCAGTGACAACTGTGCCCCGGGGTCTGGTTCCAAATAGTCAACTAGATAGTCCAACCATTCCGCGTTCCAGCGATATTAGTCGAACTATCGTTAACTATAGTTCGCGCCGGAATTTGCTTCAGGTCGATGGAGGAGCCAGACCACTTTGCATTCTCAACACCACCTCTTTCCCATTCGTCGCTTGTGAAACCACTGCAAGTGCAATAATCATTTCGGGTATGAGGTTGCTGCACAGCATCGCGTTTTTTGTTTTTTTTCGACTCGACAAAACTGCATGTCAAACAAGGGAACGGGAGGATTATTGGGAAAAACAAAAAATGCAGAGTCGCGCAAAAAAGAGCGAAGTTAGGAAATTAAAAACGCGGAAAACCGCTTAAACGTGGAAGTCTAGCTCACATGCCAGAATGAAGACAATTTCTTTAATGTAATTTTAGGGCCACCTACAGTACACATTTTATCTCCTATGTTAAAATTCGCTCACCATGAGTAAGATGTCCTTTCTGGAGTACATGGCCCGAGCCACGCTGACTCGCTGCTTCTGACCACCACTCAAGTTGATCCCTTTCTCTCCAATCTCAGTCTGGTCCCCTGCCGGCAGTATGTCGATGTCGGCTTGCAAGGCACAGTCAGAGATGATGCGATTATATCTGTTTGTGATTTAATAACGCTGGCTTCATATTACAACTAAACAAATAATGCCCCCATCAATAGCCCAATGTGTTACCGCAAGGCATCATGGGGAAATTCTGGTGTGCTGTGGTTTTCAACAAATTGATGTGGAATTTTGCATCAATTTCCAATGATTGCCGGTAGGCAATCGTTAGAAACACCAGACTCTTTTCAAACACAGCCCCCAAATTTTATTAAATTTAGTGAGTGCATATTTTCTTTGTAACACCATTACACTAACATGAATGGGTGCCAGCCAACAAGTCTAGTTTCCTAATAACCTGATAATTCCCCGACATCTATAAATAATGCTCTGTTTCGTCTGAAGGAAGTCAAGGAACCAGACTACAAAAACAGCATCCATTTTCGAAAATTGTAAATATTGCGATCCATAAGGCCAAACCAACACAATCGATCACTGGTTGGTCCAAAAGTAACAGCAGATGAACAATTAAAAAATGCAGTACCTCTTAGGATTGAAGGGTTCACCAAACAAGATGTTTTCCCGCAATGACATATTCAGTATCCATGCCTTTTGCGCAGCATAGGCAATAGAGTTTCTACTTCTAGAAAATGGAAAAAAAACACACAAAAATTAAACGGATGTGCAGTAAAAATGATGTTCATAATGTTTTGGTGTAGATAATAAACAAAAAATTACAAAAAATAAATTATTACCCATTTATCAATAAGTTCCCCTCCAGTTGCGTCATTTCTTCCAAGATGGCCGACAAGAGCGAAGATTTTCCACTTCCCACTGTTCCAACGACCACTGTCAACTTTCCTGAAATTTGTTAATGAACCTCATTTTCCAAGTTGATGTAGGAATGAAGAAATTGTGTGCATGTTTAAATGACAATCTCCAATGACCCTTAACCAGTTCGCGCCAGATGACGTATATAAACGCAAAGTTTTCCCCAGATTCAAAACGAATGACGCATAAACACGCCACGAGCAAGGCCGGAAATGTCTGTCGCAAGCAAGGCTGGAAATGCATGGGTGTGTAGTATAGGCAAAATACCTAATTTTGTTTTGTTGACCTCAAACAAATTGCAATACACAAATTTTCACCACAATGCATTTCTTAAAGGTCTCCACAATGACATATTAAAAGTCCTTAAAAATTCAAGTGGTGGAAATATGACTAATTTGCATAAATCGTTAATTCCTGCCACCTAATATATTTAGTCCCATATTTTGGGTATATGAATATCTAGGGTGACGCGGGAGCGTCACGCCCAACGGGTTCGCCCGGCTGGGAGTGGCAGCGCCGCGGCACCCTTACTTTGCCAGTGCACCGATTTTGCGTTAATTTTATTCTTTCTTTCTTCTTCAGTCCGACTGGAATAACTCGCGATCGCTCCACGGAATCGAAAAGAACCCAATAACGAAAATGATCAGGAGATCAAGGGCATGAGTTCTATTGGGACAGAATTTTGATTTTCGACTTCTCAGAGGGGGTTGTCATACAAATCTGACCATCTGACAATGACAACAAAAAATGTGAAAATTAATTTCCTCAGTTCGACGACAGAGGGGGTTGTCATACGAATCTGACCATCTGACCAACCCAGTCTCTTCTTAAATTGTGTACATATCACAATTGACCAATTGTGTGTATATCACAATTTAAGAAACTGTACATGCGCAGTAATACCGGCAAAACGGAGGTTGGTCTTGAAAGAGTGAATAAACAAGTGTACAAGTGTATGATGTTCTTATTACTTGAATTAGTTGGTTTAAGTTCATTACTTTGTTTTGGGGTAGAATAAGGGAAAAGTCGGGTTAGGGTACAGAAAGAAAAACAAAACTTGAGATACAATGCAATTAAACTTGCGTCAAATAATAACAATAATAAGAATTGCTGTTAATGCGGTAATATGAATTGTTTTTTTCTTGTACCCTAACCCGACTTTTTCCTTTTCCAATCCCAAACTTAAACAACTACTGCAACTAATAAGAACATCATACACTTGTTTATTCACAACTTTGAGGGCCAACCTCCGTTTTGCCAGCATTACTGCGCATGTACAGTTTCTTAAATTGTGATATACACACAATTGGTCAATTGTGATATGTACACAATTTAAGAAGGAGACTGGGTTGCAACTGACATGTGAATGAATTTCCTCAGTTCGACGACAGAGGGGGTTGTCATACGAATCTGACCATCTGACATGTGAGGGTGACGCGGGAGCGTCACACCCAACGGGTTCGCCCGGCTGGGAGTGGCAGCGCCGCGGCAAGAATGTGTGATATTTCTTGCGTTTTTGTGAGTTTCGGGCGTTTTAGCATTTGCTAGTGTCAGTGCGCATGTACTGCGCAATTGTGCGGCGTTGTTTGCAAGTGTGCGCTGCGCAAATGCCGCCAAAACGCTTGCGCACACAACCACAAATTTCAGCTCTGGTAATAATTTTCGCTGTCTGAATCGCTTCAAATTATCGGCAATTTCGGTCAATTCTGTGTTTCTGTCTAACTTTCTTGCTTCTGTCGCAATTTTGTTTCATTTCCTGCTGAAAATTGTCAAACTATTTCGCTTTTTTGCAGCAGTCACAGTGTGCCCTTTGTAGTGAAGCACAACGGCAACTTGACGCTGGGCAATATCATCACAATCGCAGACGTTCGCCGATGACAACGACGACGCCGACTCGCAGGAGGGGGGGGGGGGGGGGGGGGTTAAAAAAAATAACAAAACACCCGAAATAACGAAGCTAAAACGTATTTTGGCTTCAAAAGTGACCAATTTAGACAATTAAGACAGAAACAACGAAGTAGCAGCTGCTATTGACTAGTGCTATCTCCTCACAGGGTAGGAGCTAATGGGTATACGGAGAACAATGTAATGGTGTACAGTACTATATAGTATATACATACTAGTAGCCCGTAGGTCTGTGGCAAGACGCAACACCGTAGGTCTGACGGCAAAGTAGGCTGATTGGTTTATTTAGAGTCGGGTAGGTTAGTGGCTCGACTAACTGTAACGGGTGGTTCTGTTCTGTGTGGGAACAACGTGTACCGAGGTGTCAACTTGCATCTATACTCAACAACCGTTTGCTGTTTGTTCGCACATCGGCAAACTTACATTGTGTTTTTTTGCAGGTTTCCTTCGCTCGGAATCTACGCATCGATTTCCGGGCACAACAAGCGATAGACGATTGCTTGTAAGAGGTAAGAGAAAAAAACGTAAAAAAACCTTCAAAACAAAAACAAAACACAAAACTAAAAAAAATAATGGCGCGCAGTGCGGCCGACAAGCGACGGCCGCCCAAGGCGTCGCCGCGTCGCCGACTGCGTCGCAAACCCTACGGGGCGCGGGAGAGTGAGCTGCCACTCGTCGACAGCAGCCAGTCGCAGTACACTAGCGACGCGCACGAGATACAAGCGCACATGCCCAAGTTGCCCTGCGGCGACAACACCGGGCCGCAGGCGGCGCATCGCGCGCGGGCGCACTCGTGCTCGCGCGATAGGGCGCATAAGATCAATCGGCGTCGGCGCAGTCACTCCGCGCAGCCACGCGACGACACGCGTCCGGCCCAGCACGTGCAGCTGCTCTACACGCAGTTTATGCACATATGGCTGGACGCGCGTCGCGACCGCATGGCGCGCATTCCGCGTCGAAAGCGACGCCCCAAGTTCCATGCGCCGGCGCCGCTCACCATCACCAAGCGAGAGAGTGAGCTGACACTCTGCAACAACAGCCCGCCGCAGTACAAGGGCACCTCACTGCCGCACAAACAGAAGTGTGCCGGCAAGTGCAGCCAGCTGCCCTCCGAGTAGACTTGATCCAAGTCGGGATTATGTGGTAACATTGCTCATGGTCATCCACACTGTGCGCCTCGCGTCACGTCCACGCTTATCAGTAGCGCGCCCTCATGCGCCACCCATGCTCATGTGTGGTTCAGAAATCCCGACTTGACGGATGTGCCACACGTTTGTACACAACCTATGGGCTCATCTACCGAAAACGGTAGAGGCCAATCAAATTGCAGAATTGTATAAATTAGCATATATCTGTAATAATATGAACTTTGACCCAGTTGTGTGACGGACATACGTGGACATTGTGATGTACAATGTACATACACATGTGCATTGTGTACATTATGTGTAAATGTACAAACGGTTTAATAGTCTTGCTATCGTGTACATTGTCCGGCCGTTAAGTTTTCACTATACCATACTCTAACTAAATAAACGAAGTATGGACGCAGTTATTTAATTTGAAAAAGGCATCTAGTGACAGTACTGCCTACCATTCCTCCATAGTCCGTTAGCGGTCTAGCGAGTCCGTACCGATTGGCGGACTTATTTGGCATACATCGCGCATAACCATGTGATGCGTATGCAAATAATTTATGAATAACTACATATCACCGCGGGGGGTTTGATTGGCCGATCCGTCAAGTCGGATTTACTGCACTGACATGATGACATCGCGTTGATGCCGATAGCGGAACGACAACCAGATGACGGCGCCTTTTTTCTAAGGCCAACAAAGCACATAACTATTCGGCCGGATTGACGAAAGCAAATTGGTAGTCTTAACTCCATGGTAAGTCCGACTTGGGTCAAGTCTACCCTCCGAGTACATTGCGCGCGCCTCTACGCGGCATACGAGAAATTGCGCCGACTGCGCACGCACAAGCGGCGTATCGCCCGCCTCTTCAAAGAGGATGCGCAGTGGTGGGCGCACACGGGCGTCAAAGCGCTGCTGCCGCCGTCGCCGGCCACCATCATCGAGCTCCTCTTCAAAGAGGATGCGCAGTGGTGGGCGCAAACGGGCGCAAAAGCGCTGCTGGCGCCGCCCGTGACGGTCGAGCAGACGTCGCTCCCAACGCCTGCCATGCAAATCGTACAGTCGCCCGGCGCCGACATGAGGATGCTCGGTCACGTCGCTGGCGCTCGTACGGCGAAAGCCAAAAAGAAGCGCGCGAGCGTTGCAGTGAAAAATCTGCCCAAGCGCGCCGCCACCAGCACATCCGCGCAGCCAAGCAGCACAGCGCCGCCACCGCAAAAGCGGGCGCAACCGAAGCGCAAAGAGCAGCGCGAGCGTCTGCGGCAGTTGCAGTCGGCCGCTGTAGACGCCGAGTTTGCCGCTTACGACAGTCGCGCCGACAACCGTGACGCGCTCGAAGCGCGCTTGCGTGAGCTTGTTGCCATGGCGGCGGACGGTGACTGCATTCTGTCGGCGCGCGAAAAACTTCTTACTGTTCAAACACAAGCTACTAAATAAAAGAAAGTGGACAAGTCAAAGGTAAAATGCTCTGAGAGCATAATAAAAGGGCCAACGGGTTTCCAGTTAAAGTAAAATGCTGTGCGAGCATTCCAGCTAAAGTAAAATGCTGTCTCAGCACTGCACTCGCGTCAAAAAGGAAGTGGACAAGAGAATGCCAACGAGTTTTACCTCTTACCCCCCAACAAGCGCAGACCGAGCGAAAGGTCAGCAGGTGTGGGCCACTAGTTCGGTGTGGGCGGGTCGAAACCGTTGCCCTCCCACCGAGCAGTAGATGTTAACTGGTTAGCACCGTACCGTAATCACTGCATTTATTTGCATACACTAATGCTGGTGGGTCATCGTAAGATAGCCATTACGGCTTGGATGGAGTTCAATTTTGGTTTTGCGTTGCTATAAAGAGTACTATCACCAATGTTCGATATACGCTGCGCGCTCTCCTGCACTGACGACACTGTCTGAGAGGTCCTAGGTGCCGCTATGCACGCTCTTCTACTCTGGCGCATACTAGCTACGCCCATAATTCTAACCTACACCCTCCAGCTAGCCCAAGACACTTGACAGCCTTCGCTCCGCTTTGCATGCACATCTGCGCCGGCGTACTTTCAGCATCTGTCAGCTACACCTAATGCATGAGCGCCTGTGCCTGCATAGGGTTGCACTTCATACACTGCAACAGGTCATCACGTCAGTTGACAATGACAATTCTACTTAGCACCGCCTTCTTTCTCCCCCTTTAGACCACCGTACGTAGCTGTGCATTGCGCGCATTTGTCTCACAAACGCTCGCAAATACACAGCGAACGCACGCTTTCTCTAATTCATCCGACACGTGTGCCGGATTCCAAAAAAACCGATGTCACCTTGCTTCAATACTCAACAACTTTCGCACGGAAACATGTGAGCGCCAACAGCAGCATACTTACTACTTGATACACAGCGCGCACAGAGCGGGTAAGAAGTGAACTTCACCGTGGGCCCACAGCGCGTGTCGAGATTATCCGTTAATAAGCCCATTATAAGCTTATTTATAAGCTCGTGCTCATCCGCCCTATCGCGCGAGCACGAGTTATTTTTTACGCGCCGTCCATTTTGTGCCAGTTATTCAGCTACGTGACCACCGACCGCGTTACATAGCCGGTGATCGCCTTCCCACTCTCTTGCGTTGCGGCCTTCTCTCTCTCGCAGCATAATGAAAACTTTTGGCCCTAAACGGGCATAAGGTCCGTGTGTGTGTGTGCCACGGAAGTTGTTGCAAATTGACCTAACAATTAGCATACCACACACAACACAGGCCGCGAAGGGAACATGGCTTGTGTTGGACCCGTCCATTGCAGATTATGGGGTAGAACTCCCGTAGAAGGTTATAAATTTAGGGGCACCCAGCTTTTCCAATCATGCACAGAATTTGTGCAGCACACTTTTCAAGTTTATAACAACACGCAGGAAAATATATAATATAAATGACGCAGACAAGTCAGGGTTCTTTTGACAAACGATAAACTTGAATATTTATTTTGTAAAAATGGGAAAATTAATATTTAAACAGTAGCACAAAACACATTTGTTATAAAGCCCCAAGGAGATGCAATGATATGAGGCTTCCGAATGGAGGTAGTGAATAACATTTAGCATCCTGATTGTTTGTCTCATTATAGTACATTTGCATATTCATCGTAACACTTGTCCCAGCCAATGTAATGAACTAAGCCATACACGGTGTCATGTTCGGTTTTGAAATCCAAAATGTTCAGAGGGTACAGCTTGCTGGTTGACCAGTTTGTGGCCGTTTGACGCTCTCGGTGGAATGCTGGTCCCTCTGCTAATGCCTTGTAGTCAACTCTACGTTGGCACCTTTTTGGCCGGTCTGCCAATACAAGTCACCTTGAACAAAAACAAACAAAAAATGTTTATTAAAACGCCATGGTTTTTTAATATCCGAGCTCATTTTGACAACAAGAACCTGAATTATATGCATGCACATTCTCATGCATTGGCAGTACAGTCAGCATTGGCATACACATACCCGGTTGCTAGTGGAACAGTCCAAAATCGCACGATGTCTCAGAATTCAGGCGATGACGATCTAAAAAACTCTCTCAAATAGATTCTTCTCCTTTGTCAAAATCACTCTGGTCACGTTTACATTATTCCAAATGAACACAATATACCAGAGAAGCAATCACAGTCGATATGGTGGTAAAACGAGGGTACAAATCAGCAGATAATGCTCAGCTTGGACAGCGAAACATTCACCAGCAAGCACGAATAAGGTCAATTGTTGCGCAACACAACGCGGGCTTTAGGACACGTGGCCACATACCGGTCGACCTTTGTAACAATTCTGTTTATTGGAAGAAAACTTGGAAGAAAAAATGATCACTGGATTTCTGACCAATCACCATGGATCTTATATGAGTGGACGGGGAATTTCATCTACTTTCCAAAACCGTTCACCCCTTTGCGATACGACGTCGATTTATCCGGTCACGTCCGGATAAACAACGCGGGTAGCAAATTTAGGGTCAAATTTCTGTTCTCTCCATAGACAATTGCATCGAATGCCCAAGTTTGAAAGAAAAATGATCACTGGTTTTGTGACTTTACTTAGTAAAACATACATGATCATGAAGCTAGAATATTGAACTTTAAGAATCTGTTCGCCCCTTTTTGCGGCGATTACCCGTTCTAAAGATACATGTGTTTTAGTCGGAAAAAACGTGCTAAAAACTTGATGATTTACGTGTTAAAGCCTCTGTGGACGTTTACGGGCGAGCAGATGCGCGCTAGTTTTCATTATGAGAGTGCAGCGCTTTCCCCTCCAATGCGTGTGTCTCTCTCTCATTGGCTCATTGAGTCGGTGCTTTAGACTACCCGATTGTGAGTCCATGCTGCTATGGGAGGAGGGGGCGAGGTGGGAGGGCAACGGTTTCGACCCGCCCACACCGAACTAGTGGCCCACACCTGCTGACCTTTCGCTCGGTCTGCGCTTGTTGGGGGGTAAGAGGTAAAACTCGTTGGCATTCTCTTGTCCACTTCCTTTTTGACGCGAGTGCAGTGCTGAGACAGCATTTTACTTTAGCTGGAATGCTCGCACAGCATTTTACTTTAACTGGAAACCCGTTGGCCCTTTTATTATGCTCTCAGAGCATTTTACCTTTGACTTTATATATATATATCGTGTATATATTTGTTTTTAAATGTTTATACTTACACATCCTTACTTCACTAACATTTTCTAAAGCATGTAAGTGACTGAATACTTATGAAAATAAAGTAATGGTCCATAATGACTACAATTATACCATATAATGTGCATGTATTTACCTTGTCTCCAGATATCAAGTAGTCAGTATTGACAAGCTTCAAATTCACCAAGTTGCTTACTGGCAGTTATCCTATTAAAACCTTATGAAAAATCATATGAACAATGATAACATTGTGATATTTAGCCCAGCAAACAACAACTGGGGAAAAATGGTGTGACAATAAATTGGGCTAAAAAGTAGGTGAATGGTTGCTTAAGGTAAAAGACTTGAACAAGTTCAAGGAAACCCCCAAAATACATATTTTTGGGGGTTTCCTTGAACTTGTTCAACTCTTCACCTATCTTTTAGCCTAATTTATGAACACATCATTTTTTGTCCAGTTTTTGTTTGCTGGGCTAAATATCACAATGTTATCATTGTTCATATGATTTTCAATAAGGTTTTAATAGGATAACTGTGCCAGTAAGCAACTTGATGAATTTGAAGCTCACCAATACTGACTACTTGATGTTATCTGGAGACAAGGTAAATGCGTGCAAATTATAGGGTATAACTGTAGTCATTTTGGACCATTACTATATTTTCATAATTATTGAGTCGCTTTAGAAAATGTTATTGAAGTAAGGATGTGTAAGTAGAATCACCAAAAATAAACTTTTCCCCAAAAAATATAGAAATGTAACCAAATAATGGGACTAAAGATATTACGCGGCAGCGATTAACGATTTATGCAAATTAGTCATATTTCAACCACTTGAATTTTTAAGGACTTTTAATATGTCATTGTGGGGACCTTTTAGAAATGCATTGTGGTGCAAAACTTTGTATTGCATTTTGTTTGAGGTCAAAACTGATTTTTCCTGGACTAGTGCTTCCCGGCACTATCAGCCTGAACCCGCCTCGGATCAAGTTTCGTTAAAAATAATCCTGCGCGTCGGCTCGGTGATATTAAAATAATCCCGGCGCGAACTGGTTAAAGACTTTTGATCTCAGTAATCTAATGAACAATTTTCATCAAAATCCATGAAATCATGTAGAAGTTACACTTGTTTTTCTTTAAAACCGTAACCTGAATTTCTAACATACATAAGGACCTACAGACATTGGGTCATACAAAATTTAGGACTGGCTATAAATATAGTGCCCTAAAAAACTTTTAGGTGACACAAAAATAATTATTCATTATAAAGTGTGTCAAAAACAAATGCAAACAAAATATAACGGAATGCCACACGTAGAATGTGTAACCAACATAGATAATATAGATATGGTTTGGAAGATGCACATTTCCACTTTAAAAAGAGACATCAAACGACCAAATCTGATAATGTTTGGCAGAGTTATGAGTAGTTTTAATTTTAGGCATTGGGCTAACGGTAGCCTACTTGCCTATGTTTGGATAATTGCCTGGCCTAACACTGCACAAACTGTATTTATTAGTTTAAACAAAATCCGTGTTTGTAAACATGTTTACATGCTAAATATGTTTACATGCTAAACATGTTTAACATGAGGATGGGTGGTGTTTGGCCATTGAACAATTTAAGAATTGGACACGAGTGTTTAGCAATAATCACCAACAGCTCATCCACATGCAACACTTGCACATCCAAACAAAATCGAAAAACTTGGTTCCATGGTCAATTTGGCCTCTCATGGAAAATCATAACTCTGTCAAACAGTATGATGTATTACGTTGGATGTCTCATTTTAAAATGAAAAGGTTCATCTTTCAAACTGTACCTACCGTACCGTATATATTCTCTATATGGGTTATACAATCTACTTTGGCATTCCGTTATATTTTGTTTGCTTTTCTTTTTAAACACACTGTATACCTGCAGGAATTGTGACATTAAGATCCCGGAGTATTGGCTGAGAACTATCTGGATCCCAGACAAAGCGACCATTTTCAATCTTTAAAAGAAAAAGTAAATGTGTAACTGTAAGTTGTTGCCATTAACCTGCATAACTGTTTATTTGTCGGAGTTGTATCTGAGTCCCTGCAAGTCAGTAACCAGTCCTTCAGTCTCAAGTCAATTCAATAGCTATTCAAATGAACCTTGAACAAAATCATTCTTTTGTCAATCCAATTACTTGAGACTGGCTTTATGAAAGGACTTGCAACTGGGTTTGCGACTGGGTTTGCGACTGGGCTTGCGACTGGGCTTGCGACTGGGCTTGCGACTGGGCTTGCGACTGGGCTTGCGACTGGGCTTGCGACTGGGCTTGTTGTATTTGAGTCCCTGCAAGTCAGTAACCAGTCATTCAGTCTCAAGTCAATTCAATAGCTAATCAAATGAACCTTGAACAAAATCATTCCTTTGTCATTGTTCATCCAATTACTTGAGACTGGCTTTATGAAAGGACTTGCGACTGGGCTTGCGACTGGGCTTGCGACTGGGCTTGCGACTGGGCTTGCGACTGGGCTTGCGACTGGGCTTGCGACTGGGCTTGCGACTGGGCTTGTTGTATTTGAGTCCCTGTATGTCAGTAACCAGTCCTTCAGTAGCTATTCAATAGCTATTCATATGAACCTTGAACAAAATCATTCCCTTGTCATTGTTCATCAAATTACTTGAGACTGGCTTTATGAAAGGGCTTTATGAAAGGGCTTTATGAAAGGGCTTTATGAAAGGGCTTTATAAAAGGGCTTTATGAAAGGGCTTTATGAAAGGGCTTGGAAGTTGGGCTGGTCCGTAAAAAAATAAAAATAAATAAAGGAAAACAAATAGCAATTCCACCTGATTAGATGGCTAAATTAAATGATGAGAAGTGTGTATTATCTCCAGTTTTGGTTATCGGAGTGAGCTTATTATCATGAGTAAAATATCACTGCATACAAAATAATATTTTTTTGGCAAGAACGATGTAGTTGGCTTCTGCACAATGCAGCTCACAAACATTTTGGCTGTAGTGGCAGCCATGACATACTTGTACCACAATTAAGGTATATCATTGACACTAAAGTCTGAAGTTTTCTGCTTTATAAATGCTAAATTCTGCTTTCTTTTGCTTTATAATTCACAAAATCCGTTTTCTTCTGCTTTCTTGAATTAGGCTTCCTCCAGATTTCATAATTCATAAAAAACAAGGTAAAATATCGTCTAAATACGTTGCAATTTTGTAAAATCTTGAACTTTTTTTCGTCGTACAAACCGAAGCACGAACGAGCGGCCATGTTTATGACACAGCGTTTTTGTCTACCGCGCATGCGCTGTGATGCGCTTTCGTTTGACTGGCAATTAGTAACCACAAGAGGGCGCTAAATTAGATTTCCCCCATTGTACTGTACAGCCGTGACAT
The DNA here is from genome assembly GCA_037893245.1 of Crossaster papposus. Taxonomy (NCBI): domain Eukaryota; kingdom Metazoa; phylum Echinodermata; class Asteroidea; order Velatida; family Solasteridae; genus Crossaster; species Crossaster papposus. Next base: position 873,835 of record JBAIAA010000487.1, on the reverse strand, counting down.
ATGTACTATGTAGGCAGTGACCGCACACTTGTACTGCTACACAGCTACAAGCGGTCGACATGGTAACGGTGAATGAATGCACATACTCCACACAGCAGTGGAATAATACCGCGAATGGGCTGCACGTGACAAACACTGACTACGATGTGTTGTGCAATGCTAGTTACTACACTACATGACTACATGCAGTGGTAGTTTAGTACAACAAGCCTTGCTCGATCGATCGTGAACGTATAAACAACAATCAGTTGTCACTGTTTCAACTTTCGACATGGCTTTTACGCGATAATGTTCACATATTGAATGATATTGTAGAGGGTAAATATGATTTATTACGATGTATTTTGAAGGATTTCATTCTTCTTATTTATCAAAATCACTCGGATTGCTCATTATCAGTCATTTTGATAGTTTTTCCTGGTTCATTTTTCAAACTTTCTTCAAAACCGCGTTTTCCGCTTTCTTGGGCCGATTTTGCCGATTCCGCGATTTTCGCGGAAAATCCGCATCGCGGTAAACTTCAGACTTTAATTGACACCTATTATGATGAGAGGCAACATAATGCATCCTCTTATCTTCTGAGATTCCACAGGTTGTAGTACGCCATATTTTGAGTATATTTAAGATAAGTTTGCAGTAACATCATGTGGTATAATTTCCTTTAGTGAGTGTATGGTTCTGAAAATAGCTTTCAAATAACACAGAGCGAGATTGTATACATTTACTACATTGTATTCTTGTTTTATTTGTTTGCAATTTTTGTGTAAATTTGGTTCTAAATGGAGTCAACGGTAATCACAAAGTTATTTTCTCTAGGCTCAGGAGCCCAAAATAGACTCGGTTGAAAATGAGAACCACAGAAATAAAAAGAGGCACCCTTATGGCAAAAAAAACCCACTTCTGCACATGGGTGGGATTCGAACCCACGGTTCACAAAGACAAAACCAGAGAGAAATTCTAACCTTAATTGCAATGTTACTGGGCAAGCCTGTCAGTGAATCTAGGCTGGATGAGTCCATAGAGCCGAGGGGGCTGATTGCGTCTTGACTGATGGTAGAGTGCAGCGAGGCGTTGAAATCCTTAAATGGCTCTGCTCCACCTGCACCGTCGGTAAAATGGACCTCAGGATTATTGTCGTTGGGTGGCTGAAAAAAAAAAATTATAGTAGGGCTGTGATTTTTAGTAATTTGATTATTACCTTATTTAACCCTATTAACTGCCTACTGCCTCTGCAGGATACTGGACCAATTCCGCCAAAATCCATCAATCAATTTTATTTGTATACATGGTGTTGAAGTGTTGGTTGATGTTGATGAATATATTACACATATCTTATAGCAAAATTCATGAATTGCACCAGCACACTTTCTGGCCTACTTTACCAAATCCATCATAATCCATCACAATTTTTTCACGCCAGGGCTTTAGGAATAGGTCCACCAAAATCCAACATTTGTTTTTGTTTAGTAGGGGTTATGGATTTTGGCAGATTTGGGGCGGTTACATAAGTTCCATATTTTACAAGAAACTTGCTTAAAGAGCACGGGGAAAAGCAAGTTCAATTAACTCAATTTTTTTTGTTTTTTAGTGTATTAAGCTGCCGAAGATTTGACTTCTGAGCAGTTAAGTTTGTGTTTGTTTTTTTAATCTTAGACAATTAATTTCAGTTTACAATCAATTTCCGGTACAAAATCTCACTCTATCCTCTTCACTTCCAGGTGCTTGTTGTGGCTTCTTCACTTCGATGGACCCCAGCGTCTTTCTTTCCACCTCAGGCGCCCTCAGGAAAGCCGACAGGCGTCCCGTACTGATGACTCCGTTGACCGTTTTGAAGACGATGCTGGGGAACAGCATGAGAGGGTCAAACATCAATATGAAGAGGACTAGGCAGGGGAAGGCTACGCTAGGTGTCAGGGCTACGCCATTCAAGGCCGTGTAGGTGCCAAAAGACTGGGGACAAAAATAATTATAAAAAGAAACAAAATAGAGATTGAGGTTAAGGCTGAGGCTGAGGTATGGTAAGGTAAGGCATGATGAGGTATGGTAAGGTAGGTCGAGAAGGCCTATTGACGGTATCAGCGATACAACAGGGAGTCTGTTCCCTTTTTAAAGATATCTACTGTTGCGGCGGAGCATTACCTGTCTTCAACCCACAGTTTACTTTTTAAGTGCTATTCTTACACATGGGTGAGCGGAGGCCAACTTGAATCGTGGACCTTGCGATCCTCAGTTAGATGCTCTACCCAGGCGTGAGAATGGGTGATGATAAAAAAAGCAGAAAAATTGTGAAGTTTGAGTACAACTTGTTAGAGTCCCAAATTTGTGTGCGAAGTCCCATACGGCCTGGGTCTTTGGTGGTCTCTGATGCATTTCTGACACCTGTTTTTCCAGGTAGAGATGAGCTACTCTGGTAAAAATTTTCCTTTTTTGAACCAAAAATAATAGATTTAATGGAAAATACGGAATGTAAAATTGTGCACTATTTTTGCTTTTTATTGATGTACATGTACCATACTTAATGGTCACTTCGCACCACTCACAGTAAGCTTCCCCAGGTTCACAAAGTTTTTGAAAGCAGTCTCCTTCAAGATGTTCATTTGGTGATCCCGTGCAAAGACTCTTGTCACACCAGGCCCAAATCCATTTATTTTTAACACTCCGGTCGATAAGTTTAACATTGGTATCACCACGCATAGCAAACCGCGAAACATGCTGCCTTGCCGGCAATGTTAATATTACTTTCCAGTTTCCACCAATAATGTGTTTTCTTTGGTTCTCCATATCTTTTGCTGATTGTGGGGCAATAACAGGTACCAGTTTCCCATGGCCTGCAATTGCAGTCGTGCCTCGCCGCTCATTGGTTTGTGTACAAACTTGCACGTATATATATATACACACAGTACACACGGAACAAAACACGTGCATTGTTTTGTCAGTAGACTTTCAAAAGTCTCCACACGTGCATCTGTGCTGCAGCAGTAAGCGTATTCCGGGCAAACATTATTACCGTTAACAAAGCGAGGAATGAGACAATAAGTCTATACATCCATTGCATCTCTCGCAAGCCGCATATCGGGCCAGCTGCAGGGCGGCAATTTATTGTTAACGTGCCGTTTTTTCACGAACGCCGTGTTGATCGGCGATATACAATTACAAAGGTAAACTTACAATTTCTGATTTGAGAAGAGGGATTAGCGAAATCAAAATGTATACTACCTACAACTCATCCCCCAAATTTTATATCAAATTCACACTGAACTCGAAGACTACAAATTTAAAGGAAAAAAAAAGGAATTCCGGTTTAAACCAGAAGATTCCTATGCCTGTCTACCAACTGAGCTAAGCCTTCCGTTTAAACTCCCTTAATACTCACATTTCTGCCACTTGTCTGCAGTTTTCACTAGATAAATAAATAAACTACTGTAACTTACACCAAGAGCAAAACCACAGGTGAAAACCACTGAAGTAGTTACTGCCCTTCCCAAACTATAATTATCAGTGACCACATCACAATTGTTTTATAGTAAAAACAGTTGGACAGCGTGGCTATGGTTTTTTAAAGTCTAGTAGCTGTGACCCAGGTTCGAATCCCGCCTGGGCCAATATGTGGATTAGGTTTTCAGTCCCTGCCCGATTCCGTGGGTTTACCCCAAGATATTCTTCTGTGATTTTCCTCCCACATCTAAAACTGTACCTTCTTCCCAGTCTTCTCTCTACAGGTATACAGGCTTGTGAGCTACAGTCCCTAGGGCGCTTTTGAGGGATCTTTGGTTTCATTAATACCAGAAAGAATAAATAAATAATAATAATAAGAAGAAGAAGAAGAAGAAGGACTCTTCCATTTGTGGATTTGTTTAGTCCATACTTGATTACATGGATTTTCCATCCTTATGATCTGGGGTTTCTTTCCCTCTCACTATTCACTCCCTTCTTCTGGCTTTCGAGCTAGAGTGCCGAGGATAATTTTGCAGATTCCTTGGTTGCATAATACAACAAAAGCATGTATTGATCTAGTTCAATTGCCTTGGAACTTTTTTTTTGTCCACAAATCTGGGTCAGTGGGCTTCTGCTAAACTTACTTCTTAATTCTACATCCCCTCCACACAGATTATTTATAGTTTATAAGCAATGGCCAGCTATGGAAAAGACAGTTGCAGTTATACCCAGCACGATATGTGTACCCCCCTCTTATCCCTATACTCTATACGCACTCAACACTATTGTAACCTAACCCACCCCCCCTTGAAACCTAAAAGGAATTCCTGAGATTCCGGGAACACAATGGTCAACACAAAAGAGAGGGGGGGGGGGGGGGGGGGGGGTTTTCTCTGCCACATATCGTGCTTCATATGGTTGCAGTGACCACATAATTGCCTCAGACTACAGATAGAAATACCCATTCCCTTTGGGAATTAATTGTTTATGACCTCAGACTGAGTCTGAGAAAGTTAAAAGCTTTTCCATATGATGTCACAGATTTGCATCTTTTACCGAGAAGGTCCCGGATGTCGATTTTTGGTACAAGAACAACAACAGCAAGCACCCTGTCTGCGACACGGTTACAAATAATAGTAATAAGCTTTCAAAGCTGGAAAGTAAATATCTTACCACTAATGTCACGGAGATTGGGACTGAGATTGCGATTGCACCTGAGAAAGGAACAAAACCAGACTTATACTTTCGGTCTTCAAAATGCATCAACTCTGCTTTCTAACTAGACAGGGGCCAATTGCATGGAGCTGCTAAGCACAAAAACGTGCTTAGTATCAACATTCCTTTGCAAAAACAGGGTTACAAACAACTTTTGCGGGTGTTTTGCTTTGCATGAAAAACAGAGTTTTGGCTGATAAACCTGTTTTTTACTGAGCAAGACCTTTTTGTGCAAAGCAAATTTGTGTACTTAGCAGCTCCATGAAATTGGCCCCTGGCCACAAAAATTAAAATACATTGGCCAAATTTTATCGCATATTGTTTGAAATCCACCCAGTGAATATAATGAAAGCTGTAGTTGTAAGTGACGCGTTTGTGCGCGTATATTGTCCAAAGTTTTTAGAATGTTTTTGCACCGAGTTGCGTATTACAGCTAGCTCAGTTCGAAATGAAACTACGTAAAGTGCAGACGGGTCGTTATGCTAAGCACTTTCTAATGGCCCTGTCACACCAGAACCTTTTAGGCCATCGCGCGAGTAGCACTTTAAAAATAGTTGATACGCTGGCAAACGCTGAACTTCCACAGAAAAAGTCAAGTGGAACCGTGATTTCAGCGTGTCCATAACGCGTTGATAACGGGTTCATAGCGTTCGCCATGAAAGTTCAGCGATTGCCAGCGTATCAACTATTTTTAACGCGCTACTCATGCATTGGCCTAAAACGTTCTGTTGTGGCAGGGCCATAACCAGCGTGTCGCCAGCGTACGCAAGCGTACACCAGCGTGTGAGTAGCGGGTTGATAACGATCGTCTAGCGTGTTCGACACGCGAGTAATGAACCTCGAACGTGCCGCCAGCGTGTGCAGTCACACGCTGGCAAACGCTGGAAATTGTAGGTATGTTGAAAAAAATATGTTTTCCTCAGCGTGTGACAGTGTGTCCCAGCGTGTGAGTAACGCGCTCAGCGTGTTGCTAATGCTGGCCTAGCGTTGGTCAGCGTTTGCCAGCGTGTTGCCAAAATTACAACACATTACTCACGCGTTGGCCTAAAATGTTCTGGTGTGACAGGGCCATAACAGTGTTTATGGGTACGTACATGTAACATTATTATTTTGTTTAGATACTGGTAATGTTAAAGTTAATGTAATATTCCCACGCTTAATTTTGGGTCAGTTTGATTAACGTTTCTGATACCACAAGTGAATCTTTTTGTCATAATTGTCGGTAAGCTTTATACGTGATGCGATGTGTTATGCATTACGTTTCATGATGGTAAGTTTGTTCTATTGTTTGTTTAACTTCAGCCTTTGGAGTAGCCATGCATATAATTGACAAGAGTCGAGTACTCAAAATTATGCCGGTCTAAGGCGTGAACGGTATAGGATTTCTATCTGCAGTAATAATTACAAATGCATTCATGGTATTTGTTTACATTGAGCCTCAAGTAATTTCTTCTCGAAAATAACTCTTGTAATTCCATGTATCTGACTTTAAGGAAAGGGACATACAATAGGCTACTGTCATTTACATTTGCATTGTAATTCATTTTCTGTAAATTGATCTCTCTCTCTCCATTTTTGACGGTGTTATTTGGGTGATGAATCAACAATAAATTACTCAAATCATCAGTCAGAAATCGTCTCGACGTCCATTTAAATCAAGTTACACAGACCAGGCCCCTTCAAAAGCTTAAGTGCGTTATAGTAGTTACTTTGCAGAATACATTTGTAAAGGATTGGGGCAGTTATGACCCATCTCAATTCATATTTGGGACGAGTTCTAAAGTTTTAGTTATTGTATCGATAAAAGTTGGAGGATTCAATATGGAGTTATCAGTATTGATCGAATCTAGCAATTGCTATTGATAAGTCTCCCGGAATATGTTCGGGGACAAATGCAGAGCTCCTGAGTGATTCTACCCGCAACTTGTCTAGACGGAACACGTTGAATTGAAACAAGCCCTAATCATTAATGTATAGAAACTTACTTGATACTCCAACCAACGCAAACAACTTGCCCATTGCCCATATCTCTGAATGTCGTATTTGCTTTATCTTGGTGCCAAAGAGATCCTCCCAGCCGTACATTTTTAGCAGCTTGATCCCCTGTAGCACCTCAATGGACAGTTTCAGGCGTTTGTCGGCAAAACCCTGATAGAACCCAACAAAATAACATATTATAATTCTAGGAATCTGTCTGAGCTAGTTTGTATCCGCATTCAAATAGTGGACGTAGAACGATATAGGACAAAAGAGGGACAATAGGGGGTCCACGATCGAAGGTGTTAATAAAACAAAATAGAGAAGACGACAAATTAGGGTGATGTTGAACATTTTAGGTCAAAAAAATATTCTGAGTTTGAGTTTAGAGAGATAACCCTTAGCACACAAACCCTAGAAACTCGCTTCCAAAGCTGTGATACACACGTGGTATATGATGGAAACATACACCCATGGCTTTTTTAAACGGAAGCCAAGCGATTTTCCCAATTTAAACAGGCACATTTTGAACGGGCACTGTGGGCAGTGCACAAGTAATAATTAATAGCAAATTTGTTTAAACATAAAAATCCTAATCTAGTCTACATGGCCCATATTATGAGTGATTTCCCAGTACGGCCAGTCAAAGTCAAAATTTGAAGGGGTGGTCGATTTTGAGATTATATGTTTTTTTAAAGACTAAATCCCCAACAATCAATTCCCAATTTTTCAGGACGATCAAAAATTTGTTTTTGAGACAATTTTGACTATGCTTTTCTATGCCTTTTACACAATTTCTCGCAAGAAATGCCCGTTTTCTCATAATCTCTGTGTTAAGACTCCAGACTAAAAAATAAAAATAAAAAAAATATTGAGTATCAAATTCCAAGTGTTATATACCATTGGAAAGCTCTGTTTCCACAGAATTTAGAAATACCCATATCACAATTTTTGATTTTGCCGACTTTACGCTCATTTTGTGATGACAGGTCACATATGACCCATCATCAGGACTCCATTTGTCTCCCATTAGCTCCTGGATTGAAAAAAAAAAATCAAATTGAAGTAAAGTGGCTAGCTCAGATGCAGTAATATTATTTTAGGTGTGCCTAATGCTTCAGTCACACCAAACTAGTTCTTAAAACGTCCTGCCCCGTCCTAAAAAAAAATTTAAAAAAAGGGCTGTGCTAGGGGTAGAACGTGCAACTTTGGCAAAATAATGTCATAAATATGATTTTGAGTAAGTTCTGGAGCACCATTCCCGTCTGAGCCCGTCCCTGAAGTTCGTAAAAAGACCGTAAACAGTTGCTGCTACATCCACTCCGTTCGCACACAGTTTGAGCCCGTTCGGCAACATTTTCAAGAACGTAGTGAGAACTAGTTTGGTGTGATGGGGGCATTACCAAGGTTTTTGCTTCCAGACCGGCCACGTAGTTCCCAAAAACGATTTGCACAGGTATGAAGATCACAAAGACCAAAATGCCCAGGGCAGCGGAATAACCCAGATGATAGACCAGGAGCACCATGGCAAGTCCAATCTGCAACCAACCAGCCAATCAAAACACTCGTTAGATAAGGATTGCTCAGTTAATAATTTGTCACGTGCCATCCGATTGGTGTGTTTGCAAGTTTTCTGACCTTCAACCTCAGGTGACCACGGTTTGAATCCCCTCTTTACTGTGGATTGGGCTTTGTTTATCCCGGCTTGACTGCTAAATGCAACGGCATCCAACAGGGTTAAGCCTGCTCTAGAATGCACAACACTTGGCACTTGTGAGTTGGCTGTCAAATGCAACTACTGGCCACTCCTGTTTCTTCTGCAATTAGTGGGGTGAGGCCGGTCACTTGGAAATGAAATTCCACTAGCAAGGTTTTCGTGAAACACCTCAAAGAATTGTATTTGACAAAATACAACGTATTTGACAAAATACAACGATTTTGTGTGAATGAAAAATTAATGCAACTACCGTAATTTCCTGCGGTAAAGCCGCGGCTTATCTGACTTTCTAGACCACAAAAACATCGCCGCGCCTTATCTTTCGGTGCGCCTTATATGATGTCGCTTGATTTCAAAGTGACGGTCTTTGTGTGAAGAATTCTTTGAACGCCGTAATCTTACTCAATAATGCGGTCAACCAATTAGCTCAACTCTTCGGACATTGTGACCGTGTTTCCATTCTAACAATGCCGTGATGTGTTGATCCCCTATGAATGTGCTTACCCTTCAACAATGCCACGATGTGTTGATTTCCCCCCCCCCCCCCCCCCCCCACGACCGTGCTTTTATTCCAACAATGCCGCAATGTGTCGACGCCCTTTTTCTTTCTGGCCGTTTTCTTTCATTCCGAAAATGCTGCAACAGAATTACTTAAACGTTTGGAATTCGCATTCACCCAACCTCTATTGTGTGAACGTTGAGGGTGTTTTATTATATCTTCATTTTAGATGTTTGTTTGAGAAAGTATTATAAGAATTTAACGTAATATTATCTTATTATTCAGGGTGACTGAGTGATGAGCCGACCAAGTTTCTTGAAAAGACCAACATCAAAGCCCTCAGCACCGCTCACTACTTCCCCAGTGACAAAATCGTTATCCAACCCTGAAGTCCAGTTAAAAAAATCTTCATTACCATTGGGTGTTGACGTTCTCTCAACACAAACTGCTTCTCAATAAATGTTGTCCCGGCCCGCTTATCTCCAACAAAGATACATTGTATTTACTTACACTAACCCTCGCCTGGCAGTTATTTAATTTATTTAAAAGGCGTTTGTCAATGTATTTCTCGAGCGAATTGATTTATTTCGCCATAATCGTTCCCCTATACGAATCTGGCGATAATTAAGGGCGCCCTCAATAAGCCCAGATATATACGGACGGCGGGCCGCGGAACAAATAAACGGCTAGCTTGTTATTGGATAAAACTAACACTAAGAGTAGTGATGTATTAAACAAATATCTTATGAACGTGATTAACAAATTATAGGTTTGAAATAAAGGAAAAGAACTTTATTTAAAAACAAATCCCCTCTAAAAATCCCTTCCATATATTAAGTCAACTCTATGTTGTCTGATTACGTTGTCTGGAAAGAAACTATAATCACTGACTGACTGAACTTACCGGTACTACCGGTACTGAATTAATTTATAATCCCACGGACCAAAACATTAAACGTGGTTTTGAAACCCGATATCTGTGGGAGAGGCACGTGTATCGGCTTCCATTGTATAAACTCTGCGGTCAGGAACATCTGGTGTTTGCGATTGTTGATACATTTCGTGTCGGCTCACTCAATGGTTTTAGTTCATTGAACCTTATTTCTTTTGGAAAAAGACGCACCATTGCAGGGTCAGAAACCGCAATCACGCACAGCTAGCTTTGGCTCGATGGATAATTAAAGGTACTTTGGATTTTTTCTTCATGGGACCAGCCCATGGGGTTACGGTTTAATTCATGCTTGGAATAGTGGGATCGTTCTAAGGCAACAAAATGACCCCAATCATGCACAGCGTTGGCACGATGGATAAAGGTACTTTGGGTTTTTTCTTCATGGGACCAGCCCATGGGGTTACGGTTTAATTCATGCTTGGAATAATGGGATCGTTCTAAGGCAACAAAATGACCCCTTTCTGGCGATGTACCTACACCGGGTGGCGCCTGGTGTTCTTTTGGGTGCGTTCAAGCATGCGCCTTATTCGGCAGTGCGCCTTATCTGTTGGCGTTTGAATTTTTTTGGGGTGATTTTAGGGACCTGCGCCTTAACCGCCGTGCGGCTTTACCGCAGGAAATTACGGTAAATTGTTATTAGTACAATCAGAGAGGCCATAATTTACTAAATGATGTACTTTTTTCATGACAAGATTTGTGCTCTTAAACCAGTTTGCGTCGAATGCCAGGATTCAAATCGGATGAAGGATAAACACACCATAAGCAAGGCCGGAAATATCTGTCAGCGACTGGTTCACAGTGAGCACGAGGCTGGGTGTGCTACCCACAGATACCGACCAGAACCTGCCTTGGATCGAGGTTCGTAAAAAAGAGTCCCGCGCCTGGGCCCGGTCAATGTACAATTAGTCCGGTCAATGTACAATTAGTCCGGGTGCGAACTGTTCAACTTTTCCCCTTCATTAGGTATTATGTACAATACCTTTTTTTTATATGTTAACCCTAACCCTCCCAAATTTTTCAAAATCAATATGATTTTGCACACATCCTAAAGAGTAAGAAAACTGGCAGGAGCGGGATTTTAACCAGCGACCTCCGGAATACCGGACTGGCGCTCTACCAACGAAGCTATCCTGCCCTATGTTGGCGGTCTCCAAAATTAAGTATCTTTGTTCAGGGGGGATAGTCAGAGGTTATAAACACCAGAATTCTGTGTGGCCATGGGTCACGCCAGATGTTACGATACTACTCTGGAAGCGGCATTGTGGAGATAACTGTATGCGATTTTGTTTCTTATATTAAACCAATATACTACAAAAAAATAAAAAATTTAGTCGACATCAGTCCTGGGCACTCCAAGTTCAAAGGCCAGTCCTTCTCTGGGTGATACCTCCTACCCCATTCGTACAATCTTTACATATTTGGTTATGATACCACAGATTATAGTAAAATTAGTAAAAATGTTGGAGCTTGGGGTAATGCACAGGCATTTATTCGTGGGTGAGCTCACCCATGGTCACAGCACAGTTTCTGGTCAACTGTAAGTGTACTTGTGTACACCCCGTGTACTGTGTCCCCATCAAAACACACTCCAACACACACTGGGAACGCTATTTGTTGTGGGCTACTTTGTTTCGTTCGACTTATACCGGTACTTCCCTTATTTTGTTCTCCTTTGTCCCCTTAGAAATCTTGAAATACATAGTGTTAGCCTGCGGGGTACTTCGATTTCTAAAGACAGGACTTGCGAGGTACAATTGTCCCAATTGTTGCCCTTTGTTCCTAAGTGCCAATTCGTAAATGCACTGAACAATGCATAGACCCATCTGTACCAAATCAATCAAACTTCAACAAGTTAAAGTTTGGCTGGTTTAGTACTGTTACTGAACATGTGTGCAGTTGTTAAAGTCTGTTAGGCTTGGTATGCTTTCTAGTGTGAGAGCCTCGGGGGTTAGGTTTTATAATAATTGAAATTAAGACTGAAAACCTTATTTGAATTGTCAGATTTTGTGTATATTATATATCGATTGTTCAGTATAGCGATTTTCAGCCGCCAGTCCATCAGGTGCCATCTTTAACCAGTTCTCGCGAGAGGATGTAAATACACGCATAGTTTTCGCCAGATTCAAAACAGATGATGCATAAAAATGTCACAAGCAAGGCCGGAAATGTCTGTCAGCAGCAAGCAAGGTCGGAAATGCGTGGATGTGCTTCCCGGTACTATTTGCCTTAACCCGCCTCTGATCGAGTTTCGTTAAAAATAATACCGCGCCTCAGCTTGGTGATGTTAAATAGTTAACATAAAGCACCGGTATTTGATATTGGATATTAAAAATGGCCTAAATAGAATTTGATATACCCAGTGATTTCTTAAAATATGTTGACAATGTCAACATATGTTTGGACACAACAAACATCGAGAGCAAAGGACGGTGGATATTTCTTTTAACAACAGTGTTTAGTATTTTAGTACGTAAAAATTGGTAGCCAACAATGGTGTTCGATGTAGCCGAATGTTCAGTGTAAGCGGCGTTGCACTGAATGTATACTTATGGAAATAGAACAAACAATATACCTGTATAGGCATTACCACCAACCAACCGATGTTTTCCATCATGAGAGCGACATTCGTGGCATCCGTGGACATATGATTGGCAATCGATCCTGTAGTTATCTCACTGCTGGAGTCTACAAAGGTAGATTTCCGAAGGGACTTCTCAAAAATCATCGTCTGTCAAAATTAAAGGTAGTTTACACCGTTTGCATTTTGCTGTAATTTTCAAGAATTAGATGGGTTAAGTGATTTTAAAACTGTACCTTCTTCTTATTGTCTTCTCTCTGCAGGTTTCTTCAGGCTTAAAAGCTACAGTGCCTAGGAGCTTTTGAGGGATCCTTGGTTTCATTACCAGAAAGAATTCATAATAATAATTCATAATAATAATTCATAATAATAATTCATAATAAAAATTCATATTTTATAGTATTATTGTGACAATAACCTGTTTTAAAGTATTGTGTTCATAGATGCTGAAACAAGGATGGTTCTAAATGCGCCAGTCACACAAACACGACGCACGACCCGTGAACTGAAAAATTAGCAATTTCTTTTAGTCAGTGCGTTGTCGTTCGCTGGGTGTGCGTCAGCATTCGTTACTCGTTCGTCGAGCGCACTGGACCAACGCTATGAATTTGTTGTCATTCGCAGTGTGCATCGAAATTTGTGTGCATGCACAAAAATGTGCGCGGAGCTGGACGCATGAATGTACACGCCAGAAGAATGCCAGACATGCACAAAGCGCGCTGAACCAACGCCAGACACATGCTAGAAGCACGCTAGGTGTGCGCTAGCTGTTCGCTAGACCTCAGCTATCGAACATACAACGAACACCCAGCGTGTGCTCCGCGTGTGTCTAGATTGGTCCACCGCGCACATTTTTGTGTATGCACAAAAAGTCCAGACGCACACTGCGAATGACAACGAATGCATAACGTTGGTCCAGCGCACTCGACGAACAATAACAAATGCTGACGCACACCGAGCAAACAACAACGCACTGGCCAAAATTGCTAATTTTTCAGTGGGTGATGACAGAGGTTGTGCGTTGAGCGGGCGGTGCATGTGCGTGCCATTCGTTTTGCGTGCAGGCAACATGTATGCGCTCTGTATGCGCTCTGTATGCGCTCTGTATGCGCTCTGTATGCGCTCTGTATGCGCTCTGTATGCGCTCTGTATGCGCTCTGTATGCGCTCTGTATGCGCTCTGTATGCGCTCTGTATGCGCTCTGTATGCGCTCTGTATGCGCTCTGTATGCGCTCTGTATGCGCTCTGTATGCGCTCTGTATGCGCTCTGTATGCGCTCTGTATGCACTCTGTATGCACTCTTTATGCGCTCTTTATGCGCTCTTTATGCGCTCTTTACCCAGCAAACACAAAACGTTTAAAAAACGTTTTTTAAACGTTTAAGTAGGTCCGCTAGGTCTTCGTCCTAAATAAACGTTTAAAAAACGTTATTTAAACGTTTAATTAGGCCCGCTAGGTCTTCGTCCTAAATAAACGTTTAAAAAACGTTTTTTAAACGTCCGCTACGTCTTGATTTTTAACAAACGTTTAAAAAACGTTTGGAGAACATCTAATTTTGACCTAATATTTGCCCCAAAGCAAAGGTTTTTTTAAAACGTTTACAAAACGTTTACGAAACGTTTGAAAAAGACGAATTTTTTTCTGGACGTTTAAAAAACGTTTTCTTTACGTCCAAGTCAAATAAAAACTAATTGTAATTAATTATTGTTTTTTAATATTATGATTTAATATGATTATTATTTTGATGATTAAATTGAGTAGCCTAATGATGGTGATTATGATGATGATTATGATTATGATGATCGATGATGATTATGATTATGATGATGATCATGATCGTCATCCTCATCGTGTGGCCCATATGGTCGTCGTCGACGTCGTTGATGTACGTAATTGTTATATTTTGTGACATCGATATCATGCGGTGCGCCGGCGCGGCCTGGCTGGCCGCCTACGTACAGCGTGCATGCCATCGTTTATATTCAAACGCTATGTTGGATGTTCTTGAAAGGTTTTCTGAACGTTCTGAATAGGTTTTCTGAACGTTCTTAAAAGGTTTTCTAGACGTTCTTAAGAGGTTTTCTGAACGTTCTTAAAAGGTTTTTTGAACGTTTTTAAAAGGTTTTCTAGACGTTCTTAAAAGGTTTTTTAAACATCTAAAGGTTTTCTAGACGTCCTAAAAAGGCACTGCAAAAACTGTGGTGTTAAAATTTTAACACCAATGTTTTTTTAATCTTTTGGAATGAACATTGGTGTTAAAATGAAGTAAAATGATTCTTGAAGTATTAGTTTCAAATCAAGTACTGGTGTTACGTACTTTTGGTGTTAAATTTGACCTAGTGCGCATGCGTGTGTGAAATAAAGCCCTCTGATTGGTCGATAAGGAATTATGGTATATGTTAACAATAGTCGATGTTAAATTGTTGTATTTAGTCAAAAAAAACATTTATTTTACCATAATATGTAATTATTTAAACGATTCCATGATTGAATTTTGATTTTTGTGCAAACATAGTTAAAAATTCGCGTTACATTTTATTCGTTTTCAAATTTTGACATTATTCATAAAAACTAGCTGCGACTTCGTCGTGGACAAAAAAGCGTAGTATAAAACTAACAACGGCAATGACTATGTGTGTAGTACGTATTCAGTAAGAATAGATTATTATTGTATATGGATGTGTAATGTGTAATAAGTCAGTTCTTTGTAATATTTCATTACGTAATTTGTCCATGCAGTTAATATGTACAAAATTATAGTGTTAAAACGGTATGATCCTCAAACTGGTGTTATTCAACACCCAAATTTTTGGCAGTGTAGACGTTCTTAAAGGGTTTTCTAAACGTTCTTAAAAGGTTTTCTAGACGTTCTTAAAGGTTTTCTAAACGTTCTTAAAAGGTTTTCTAAACGTCTAAATGTTTTCTGGAGAGCTGGTCTGGAAAACGAATACGAGACAAGGTTTTAAATTGGTTTTTTAAACGTTTTAAATTGGTTTTTTAAACGTTCAATAAAAACGTTTTTTAAACGTCCAAAACCTACCACAAAAAAACGTTTACAAAACGTTTTTTTTGAACGTTTAAAAAACCAATTTAAAACGTTAAAAAAATGTTCAAAAAACGTCCGATTGTTAGCTGGGTATGCGCTTTTTATGCGCTCTTTATGCGCTCTGTATACGCGCAGCGCACTAGCAATACGCTGTGCATTCGTTGTCAACTCGCTAGCTTCTCCAAAATCCTGACAAAAGTTGGGCGCACAACGACGCACTTAATATCTTATTTTCCATTTTTGTATTAATTTTTAATGCGCGGGCCATCCGTCGCTTATGTGTGGCCGAGCCATAAACCACGTGTCTCGCCTGCTTTTGAAATTATCCTATTTTACAACTTGACCTCAAATGACCTTTGACCTCACTAACTTGACCTTTAACACAACCATCATATAAAAGTTACACTTTGGCATGCATGAACCAAGTTTGATTGCTATGGGACCTCGATTTTTCAGATAACAATTCCAGTCTGTTTAACAATGCGACCTTAAATGACTTTTGACCTCAGTACTTGAACTTTCACACAAAACTTGACCTTTTATGCAAAGGTTACACTATTGCATCCATGACCCAGGTTTGATTGGAACTAAACTTAAGCTTTGCATATTAGACCACTAGTTTCTAAACTTGACACCTGTGACACCTGTGACACCTATGCCGTGTACAAATTATTTGGCTGCAGCTTAATGTTCTGCACAAGTTGTTTTTCCCGGAACTTTGTTTAGGCGAGACATCAATGCTGAACCAGCTTTGATCAAGCATCATGTACATGTAAGCCAATGATTGGCCGAATACAACATTCTTACGGCAACCTAATGCAACAATACATAAATACAGCACGTGTCCAATCTTAATACTACACGCTGTGTACGGAGTGCGATATTTTTCAAAACTATGCGCTTATGGGTGCGTCTGTTAACATTAGCACGTTGCTATGTACGAGATACATGTAAATCACAGTGGTATAGTCTAGTCTCCAAGTACGGTTAATAATAACAACACATATTAAAGAGACATGCATAAATATGGCCCCTGAACATGAACACAAAAGTCTGAAAATATCACCGAAAGAAAAGTCACAAATTTTGAAGCATTTTCAGCTTGGTCTTATGACAGCAGACATTCCCAACAGGTCTGTTATTAGGCAGTTATGACCGGGTCCTCATCTGTTATTTCCCTAATTACATCACCAACAGGAGGATGAGTTTGGCATGAACTGCTTAACTGAGGAATTGAAATAGAAAAGTCAATTGGTTTTTTTCTTTCTCACCTGTATTGCAGAACGCAAGTGAATTCCCACAAGGGCACACCAATACCCGAACGTTTGCGTGAGCAGGGTACGGATACAGGTAGCGATGAAGGTGATTACGACTAAGACTAAGCCGTTATGAAAGAACTCAGACACCGTGATGAAATGGGGCTCAATAGGTACCTAATAATGAACAAAAAAGCAATAATAAATACATACTTCTCACCAAACCCCCTATTCAAAGCCTGGCTCATAAGTTGGGGAAAACAAATTAAAACAATTAAAAAATGTATGACCAACCCACACATTCTTTTGGTACGTTGCGTTATGGGGACAATCCATAGGGTTTGTGTGCTAAGTTAATTCTCTCTAATCTCAAACTCAGAACACTTAGCCTAATTTTGTCTTTATTTCTTTCATTATACCCTAACCTAGACTTGTAGACAAGTCGTTAATGTTTGTCGCTGCCAGTGATAATCGAGTTGCGGTGCATAATAGTCGAGTCACTGTGCATAATACGCTAAAGCGCGCCCTCGTGCGAGGCTGCTGGCTCCCGACTATACTTCCCCATTAACGACTTGTGAAACCCGAATGCTGTACGTATTCATATATTCGAGCACGAACGCAATATACATTACGGTTGTCATAGAGTCAATCATTGAGATGAGTCCATTTTATCTGAGGGTAGTAATAATTTCAGTTACTGTAAATGTACTGAATGCTTGAACCGGAGAGCAACTGTGAGTGTGTTTTTGTGTGTTAACTGCTTTATTAGTTTACTGAATTAATAAATAATGTAAACTTATCTTAAAATGCATTATAATATATCTGTTTAAAATGTGTGTGTTAATTGCCTCATAAAAATGAACAATGCCTACTGTGAATGGTGATTGATCCGCTCCAGTCCTTAAGCCTGACGCGTTTAAATATTCATAGATTTAACCAAATTGACCAATCGGATGCGTTTGTACGAAATCGGCTGAATTGCCCATAGGCCGTGCACAAACCGCTGTCGGGTTGTACAAGTCGTTAAATGAGACCGAAGCCGTGCAGCACGGTGAGTAGTCTCGCGTCGCCCGTGTCGCGAGGATTCGCGGGGGAGTTTGAACGCTATCAGCGCGACAAACATTTAACGACTTTCCCACAAGTCTAACCCTAACCTAATTTTACCATGTTCTACCTTTTTTCTGGTCGAGTAGTACACAGAATGGACTTAAGCCGCATTCCCATTAAACTTTTTCTTCTGCGGCCTCGCGGAAATTTACATGTACCGGGAGATGCATTTATGTAATTTTATCGTGCGTTCCCACAGAGACTTTGTTTTACCAAGACGGAATTTGTTATTGGCCTTGCAGAGCTGGCAGGAATGTCACACATTGCTTGTGCAGATAAATTTTTGCTTGTTCAGATAACTTTCTGCTTGTGCAGATAACTTTCCGCGACCACTTTCGACCTGTTAATTTTACATCACCGCTGCAGTAAATAAAGTTGGCATACAGAGACGTTTGTCTACCGAGCGTTTCCATTAAATTTATTTTGGTCATTAATCATAAAAGTTGCAGAACGTAAACAAAAAAAGTACAATTGCAACACAGCTTTATATTAATCGCCACAAAAGATTCATCAAAATTCTTAGAAACTATTTAATATTCTCAACCTACCTGAGATACATCCTTTCTTTCCACCCACAGGATGATGGCAGGGAGTACCAAGGGTCCCACAAACCCACACAATTCCCCAGCCAATTGGAGGATAGATGCAAAAACCATCCTCCATCCATGGACGGCCCAGTAAACCCGCAATAGGGAAGACTTACGACCTTTGGACTTTGACCTTTCCTGTTAGAAAAACAATAACTGCCAGGATTTAATATTTAAAGTTAATCAACATAATTTGCAAAAAAGAAAGAAAACCTTTAGCCGATTCAAAACTAGTCTGGTTACCAGACCAAAAAGTTCTGACTATTTCAGATGAACTGTTATATTCCGGTAGCCGCCAATGTCACGTGACAAAAACAAGTCAGATTTAGTATAGTCATTTGAACAATTTAGTTTCCTTAGAAATTTGACATTTTATGACAAATTGAGTACTCTGATGTAAAAGGTGAGGCTGTGTCTCTTTTACATTTTGTTGTCGTGTTGAAAGATTTATAACCTCTGTTAACTACTAAATGACCACAAAATAGAAAAATGTAAGGTTATTGTATACAAATCACAAGAGGTACATGGATGTTGACAAATATGTTTCAACATAAACCTAGTGTGACATTTAAATGTCACACTAGGGTACATGTGAAATTGTTTATAGCTATTTACATGTACTTGTAATTTCTGATGCATAGAAAAAACTATGTAGTGATGATATGAAGAAGTCTTGAAATTGCCTCACAAAAAGTTCTGTACTGTAATAGGCAGCCACTGTCGCACCATGTCCCAACTTAATGGGATGATCACGTTCATAAACCTCCAGGTAGATTTTCTTCCAACAGATATACTGCACACTTTTCTCATGCAGTGTTGTTAGATTATGTTTAGATTCAGCAGGGTGCAAAGAGAAAACCACACGGATTGGGAAATCTTATCAAGTTTTACCTGTTCCTTCTTAAAGGCTTCTTTGAACTTCTCGTGGATGTAGCTGGCCGAGTGTACCTCAGGGAGCTGACCAAGGTCCTCCATCTCCAAAGGTCGCTTGTAGCCCAGACGGAAGACCCAGTTGAGCCAACAGTAAGTCAACTCAGAGATGAAGCTACTATACTTTTGGGTGAACTTCATGGAGTTCAGGGAAGGGACAGGGTCGTACTTGTGAGCTCTTCCCTTGGATCTACACATCTGTTAGAGTGGATAAAGAGAGGGATTTGACCAAGTGCTGCTATAGAATAGACCATGTAAATGTCCACATAAAGGTCAGGATGAACTACCGGTCACATCCCGAGCCACCAGTTATAGAATTTGTAAGTGTGGTTGATTTGGTTTTCTACTTTGTTTTTACGAAGATCTGAACAAAAAAACGGACATATAATATACTGGTACCGGTAGATGATAAATTCAAAATTAAACGTATGACATTGCTGTCTAAATTATTGAAGAAAAGTAAAGAAAAGTGGAAAAAAGTAACGTGATTGGCTCATTGTTGGAAAGAGAAAGCCCGGCATACCAAATCCCTATATTACATGCTCTGGTGCTGACAAAATGAGACAGAACTGGCCTGGGGGTTTGCTTCTTATAATTAAATTATTCTTATAAATACCATATTGGTTACACTTTGGAATTCTGTTGACAAGTTATGGCTGTTTAAAGTTTGCATTTACCCTCATGTCAAAAAAAGTCAAACTATGAGGAAAAAGGCCTTTAAAGCTTCGAGTTTTGTAGTCGTGAAAATGAAAGATGCCAATTGTTTTTCCTTAACAACTTTTTTATTCCAAGTTTTTTATACTATTTCTTTCAGTAGATGCAGTAGATACATCAAATATTACAAATATCAATAAATCTAAAAAAACATCGGCGGTTGCTTTTTTCTTCTTCATTTTTCTCCATTTTGCCAGACTCGCACTTTATCTACATTGTACATATAACTGGGTGGATTTTTTTTCTCCACTGCACATTACTAGTTTTACATGACAATGCCTGAATAGCGAGACTGTAATATGCAACTTCAATTGTTGTTGGTCACATATGATAAATATTTACCCACTAGACGATGGGGAATTATTCAGGCATTTCAAGGTGACAATTTTCCATGGGGCCTTTCTTTGGTTGGGCGATGAAAATTTGGCTGACATATGACCTATGAGGCGTCGAACTTATGAGTGGATCCCTTTCACACTGAAACGCTTTTGTTAGCACTTGTCAAAATGTTAAACCTTAACAATAGACTCACATTGTTGGTTTCAGACATTAAATGTCTGAAACGTATGTAGAGACTACAATTCAGACATTTCAAATGTCTGAAACGTAAACTTCCTAATCACCAATACATTTCAGACATTTTTAAACCTCAAAATGTCTGAAACATAATCAGGGCATTCAAACATCTTCTGGCCAAGGTTGGGCCAATTAATGTTCTAAGAGGGCCTAATATTTTGATCTTAACAAGATCTTCTTCAGAGACATAATGACTGTGTACACGAAACAAACATATATAGGGCAACATACAGCATGATGCACATCGTGGTTGGCAGGAGAAACACAAAATAAAAAACACAGAGAGGATTAGGCTGAGGGATTAAATGGAGAGGTCAGTGTGGGTGCATGTAGGATCAAATTAAGACAGGGTAGGAACAAAAACAGAAGGGGACGTAAAACCACAAGGACGGGCTTCCTGAATTAAGTAAATCTGATATATCAAATCAAATAGCTCAAAAGTGTGAAGAAATGCAAAGTAAATATGCTTCATAATATAGATGGGCCATGAAGTGATCTTACATACATCTTAATTGCTGCATCAAAATACCTCCCCATGGTGATTGAGTCACTGCCTTGCCACGATGAATTTATTTACCATCCTCACTCTCGCTAACACAAAGCTTGCACATTTGTTTTTCTCATAAATTCCAGACCGCAATTGGGTCTTTCCATTTAGGGAGTCCTTTTTTTTTCAGTCCCAGTTACGTCTGACATAATTGGTTGGTTTTGTTTACACATTCGTTGATGTCTTCTATCTCCAATAGCGATTACTGGTGCATACAGTACTTTACCTTAAAAACAAATAATCAAAAGTTTGAAGTCAATTTCACTTACACTTGCATGGGAATTATTGGAAATTACACAGGTTATCAGGTGTAACCGGGCCACCAACAAATGTTACACTTTTGGACTATTTATTTATGGACTAACCCAATTAAAGAAAACAATCATACAGAAAGAATTCCATATAGACATCATTTTGTTATGCTGGGGATCAGGTCCCGTCTTTAACACAATGGGCGTTAGATTTGGGGTTGAAAAAAAAAATGTTTATGAATGACGAACCTTTCTTGATAATTGGAGGTTTTTTTGTCGTGGGCCAAAACTGTTTTGTACACAGGAAGTAGATATGCAATTCTGTTCGCATTATAACATGACACTTGATAGAGAAATACATGTATTACCTTCACCCTAATATTGTTAACTTGCAGGGCAAACAGCGCAAGGTACGCCAGGAGTGAGAGCAGGGAAAGGTCGAATCGGAGCACAGCAACCGCCCCAAGCTCCAGCCTGACAATCCCAAAGAGATGAAGCATCTCTCCGATCAAGGAGAGACCCCAGTAGGCCAGGAGCAGCAAGGCCATCCGGGGCAGCTTCCAAACCTCCATGAAGTGATAGCAGAGTGTTGCCAGGAATGCCGACGCTAACATGCAGAGCTGCGGGACATAGAGGTGTGGCCGGGTCGGGTCCACAATCCCGTCGAGACTGTCGACGCGGAAGGTTTCGTCGGTGAAGAGGCCTTCAGCGAAGGAGAAGAGATCTAGAAGGATGACGAAGAGCATCAGGATCCACTGAGTAGAATGCAGAGGATACCTACAGCAGATGACAAAAACAATCTGATTGCAGTTGCCGTACGGGCATAACAAATTACTGACCAAAATGTTTGCCGGCTTTAACAAACAATATTTGATTCTACACTTTTATCTCAGACTTTTGGCCAATGCCTCCTTTAACTTGATCCTTGCATAAATATTCCTCCCCCTCAGGCTTAAAGGTATCCGGTACATGTACACTATTTGCAAACATCCAAAAACAAAACTACCAAATTATTATGAGATACCGGTACGATACCTTACATGTACGTTGACAGTGAATAACATTTTCAAGCATCCTGTGAGATTACACTCTGTGTGATGTGGTTTTCAAGAAAAGTAGCAATCGTTGGAAAAACCTAATATTTTCAAACACTATTTATTTTCGTCTAAAAGAAGTAAAGGAACAAGACTGCAAGGACAGCACATTTTCTCGGTTTTACAATTAACTATAATTATTTATAGAACAATTTAAAATTACAAATAAGAATGTTAACGTCATCATTTCAAACTCTAATAAAAAAATATGGGAATGCAGCACACACAATTTTTTACATACTGTAGTTGTATAAATAAATCATTTTTAGTGTTTGATTTGAATTGCATGTGTGCCTTAATTACTTCAATTTCTTTGTGCACTTTTCCTTCAAAGAATATGAGTTAGAGAGACACATTTTTGGGGTTATCTTTATAAAACTACAAAACTTTTGATAAAATGGGGGGGGGGTGCACAATTACTGAATAATTTCCAAAATAGTGTGATCGTTCTAAGGCAACAAAATGACCCCTTTGTGGCGATGTACCGACACCGGGTGGCGCCTGGTGTTCTTCTGTGTGCGTTCAAACATGCGTCTTATGCGGCGGTGTGCCTTATCTGTTGGCATTTGAATTTTTGGGGTGATTTTAGTGACCTGCTCTTTATCCGCCTAGTGCCTTATCCGCAGGAAATAACGGTATCTGTTGGTTTTTTTTTAACGCGCTATTTAATTGGTCAACGTTTACCGCTAGCACATAAAAAACATTCATATTGGTCGAACTATCATGCTATACATCCGTGTGTGTGCTGTGAACATTCCCGTTCCCCCCCCCCCCCCCCCCCCCCCCCCCAATACAGCTCGTATCCACCTCGGGCGCCCAAACTGGGCGCTGGAAAGCGCTGATACAATGGTCTCAACCAACAGTGAGGGTGTTTTGTTGTTTATACGCCTTTTAACTGAAAAGAGATGTCTCTAAAATCGTTATAAGCATCCAACATAAATGGGTTTTTTTATTCCCAAAATAAAATAAAGTGCACACAATGTCAATGCCTTCTTTCAGCAATAGTGACCAAAATGCATACATGTGTGAATCAGGGTACCATCATCCATCCAATGTTGTGCCGATTACTTTCGCAAAAAATACACAGGGTGAGGCACTTTTCTCCAACAAGAGGTGACAAAATTCTCGACCTTGTCCTCTGCTCTGGCCAGCTACAAGTTTCATGTGGTAGTGGTGACAACATCTTTGCCTCCGACCATAATTCTGTGAGAGTTAACTTTCGTATTGCTGCCAAACCCAAGCCATCTCATGTAAGTCGTCCAATTTTTTACTTTCGCAAAGCTGACCTAAATGATCTCCAGAGAACAATGGAATGCATCCCGTGGTGTCTTTTAGAAGCTACTGATGATTGTGATGCCGCTACTTCACTGTTCTACGACTTTGTTGAAGCTGCAGTGATGGATGTCGTACCAGTTGTGCGTCCGCGTCGTCCATCTCCTCCGTGGTTTGATGGCCAAGTTCGTCATGCCCTCAGAGCCAAAGAACAGGCATTTCGCAGGAAGAAGGGCAATCCAACTTCAGATAACATTGAACTCTTCAAAGAAGCACGATCTACTTTCAAGAAAACTGTAAGAACAAAATACGCCAACTATTTAACTTCTGTAGCTGGTGACATCGGTAAAAATCCAAAGCGTTTTTGGAGTTTTATAAAAACTCGTTCCCGTCAACACTCCTTGCCATCAGTTCTTCGAAATGACAATTCTGGACTGGAAGCAGTAAACCCAGCTGATAAAGCAGCTCTTCTAATGGATTGTTTCCAGTCTGTTTATCTGCCGGCCTCTTCAGAATCTGACCCTACTATGCCTGCTCTTCAATCTGTGAACTTGGATGCTATGCCAGCTTTATGCATCTCAAAATCTACTGTGCATCGCAAGCTGTCAGACATTGATGTCTCTAAAGCCAGTGGACCAGATCATCTATCTGGCTTTGTACTCAAATCATGTGCTAATGTTCTCTGTGGTCCTTTAGCATTTCTATTCAATCGGTCTGCCCTGGAGGGTTGCTTTCCCTCTTGTTGGAAAGCTGCTAATATTGTTGCCATCCACAAGTCTGGTAAAAAAATTAATGTTGCTAATTACAGGCCCATTTCCTTGCTTCCTCAGGTATCGAAGGTTTTTGAAAAGATCTTGTGTGAGCAAATCATGTGTCACGTCCAACCAGCCATCTCTGAGCAGCAGCATGGCTTCATCTCCGGTAGGGATTGCTCCACTAACCTTACATCATTGCTGCAAGAGGCGTACCATGCTGTTGAACAGAGGGGGCAATTGGATGTTATCTACACTGATTTCTCAAAGGCCTTTGATCGTGTCAATCATAATTTTCTCTTGCATAAGCTTTCATCCTACAATTTTCATCCTAATGTTCTTCTTTTGTTACCTAGTTATCTTACTGGTAGAAAACATAGAGTTATTGTTGATGGTCATTGTTCCAACTGGAGTACAGTGCCCTCTGGTGTTCCCCAAGGCTCAATTTTAGGACCTATCCTGTTCTCATTATTCGTTAATGATATCCCTCAGTGCTTAACAAATAAATGTTCACTATTTGCCGATGACCTGAAAGTTTTTCGTAAGATACATTTTCTTTACAGGAGGACTTGGACAGAATCATGTCTTGGTCTTCTACTTGGCAGCTATCTCTCAATTTCAATAAATGTAGTGTTCTTTCCCTGTCACTTAAGAAGAAACCCATCAGCGTCACTTATACTCTAGGAGATAACATGCTTAACCAGTTCGCGCCGGGATTATTTTAACATCGCCGAGCCGACGGGCGGGATTATTTTTAACGAAACTCGATCCGAAGCGTGTTCAGGCCTATAGTGCTGGGTAGCACACCCACGCATTTCCGGCCTTGCGCGCTGCTGACATATATTTCCGAACTTGAACTTGGCGTATATATTCGTCATCCGTTTTGAATTTGGGGAAATTTTTGCGTTTATATTCGTCATCCGGCGCGAACTGGTTAAAAGAGTCCGTGTACAGAAGGATCTTGGAATTTTTATTGACAGCAAGCTGACCTTTGTTCCCCATGTAAATTCATTAATTAAAAAGGTTAATCGTATGTGTGGTTTAGTTTGGCGTAACTTCCGCTCACTGAAGAATGAACATGTATTGCGTACTATGTATTGTTCACTTATTAGGCCCCATCTAGAGTATTGTACAGTAGTGTTTAATTCAATCTCTGCACACCAGGCTCATAGGATTGAAAGAGTCCAACATCGTTTCCTGAATTTCATGTACAAGAATCTTAACAATTTTACCGGTACGAATAATATAGATTACCTTGAGTTATGTGATCTCTACAGACTTCCTACTCTAAAGCACAGAAGAGATGTCAATGATTGTTTGTTTTTGTATAAACATTTCCATAATTGTTTTCACATTACAGATGCCAACCCTTACAGTTTACACACTCCATCACGACGTACACGGCATACACCGGAACACATTCTCCATGTCCCATGGAGTCGCATTGAGGTGACGAAGCGTGGTTTGGTCTCTAGGATTTCCTCCACCTATAATGGGCTCCATGGGAAATGTGATGTGTTCGGTGCTTAAGTCATTCCGTATACAGGTATCCCGTGCCCTTTCAAGCATGTCTGTTTAGTATATGTTTAGCTTTTTTCTGTTGCATTTCACCTCTTGCCAATAACTTTCTCATAATTGATAATTTCATTCCAAGTTTGTCAGCCCCACACCCCCGACGGGTTTGTATAATTATCAATTGATTAAGTTACATGTATTTAATTTGGCCCAGTATAATTATTTTTCTGTCGTATTCCTCTATCTCTATCTTTGTATATTTTGCCTACCACTACCCAAGTTTTTGTCTATCATTCCCCTACCACGTACATCCTCCTACCCCCTGACCCCAAACCCCTCCCCACCTTCAACCTACATGTATCAACCCCCAAACTATCCTCATCCCCTGTTTTGTCCTACTCTTTGTGTGTTTTACAAAGTAATTTAATACAATTTGTATATCTACAGTGTATATACTTGTTTTATATATAAAGATATATTGTTTGTATGTTTATCCCATTCCTGTAATTGGCGGTTCCTCCGCTGTTGGAAGTGGTTAATAAATAAATAAAAAAATACATTATTCACAACATAATAATTACAATCTATGGTTGTAAAATTTGATAAAAATCTGAATTTTCTCTGTATAAAAACAAGCTACATGTACAAACATTATTTCCATATAAAAATAGGTAACCACGTGAACACTGTATTTCTTGGCTCAGCGGCATGCCGTCCAACACGCCGGGCCGACAAGCTTTGCTAGTCTGGGCAAAGTTAACCGCAAAAGTCCAGAATGTAAACCAAAAAAAATCAAAGACGCCCAAGCCCAACACAGTGGTTGGGTATTCTTTTGTTATACATTAATAAATACCTACATGTAGGAGAGTTGCTGGCTTCTGATTGGTCGAGACTCGATCACGTGGAGTGGATTATTATGTAGTAATAACCCGGCTTTCAAGAAGAAGCGAATAAATGTTCCCTGAACCAGCATTAATCAAGCATCATGTAAGCCAATGATTGGCCGAATGCAACAGTTCTACGGTAAGGACGCGTCAAATCTTGATACTGCGCACTATAAATGTACGCGTAGAACGTTTGTATCTATACGCGCGACATTTTTCAAAATGCGCATGTCGTCTGCTAACGCTAGCGCGTTGCTATGCACGGTGGGCATCAGTGGTCAGCTAGTCTGGTCTCAAAGTATGGGTTATAATGACAACACATCTTGAAGAGACAGGGTACCATGCATAAGCTAAAACATGGCCCCTAAACATGAACACAAAACGCTGGAAAAATCGCCGAAAGAAAAGTCACGAAATTTGGAGTATTTTCACCATTTTTCTTGTAAAAAGGTAATTTATTAAAGTTAATAACAGTGCGAGAACCCGGTTATTACTGCGTGACAATGACCGGGTTGGGGGATGACTGCTGGTAATGGACCTCGCCTTCGGCTCGATCCATTACTAGCGGTCACCCCCCTACTCGGTCATTATCACCCAGTAATAACCGGGTCCTCGCACTGTTACTAAGTAATGCACACCAGCTGCTCACACAAAGAGGAGCTTATCTGTCACTCAAGTCTGGGCCAGCCAGGAAGGTGTGATGTAGTCTATTCATTGGGTGTGTGTCTATTGTCACTGGATTAGGATTAAAAAGATTGCAAAGCCCAGGCTTTCATCAGGCCTTGCTCGGCATTTGAAAGGCTTTCACCATTTGAAAGGCTTTCACGCATCAGAGTTTCAACAGCCTCCCTTAATTAACAGTTTGCAGTTTTAAAACTATCTGTGTCGGAAGTTTGTTCATAATCTCATTTGTTACCACGTAAATGGCAGAAATTGTTCAAAAACAGGTTTATCAGCCAAAACTCCATCTGTTTTTCATGCAAAGTAAAAATCCGCAAACTGAAAATCACCTGAAAATTTTGTTTGTAACCCTGTTGTTGGCTTCTTCGTGTACTCCAAAAATGGAAAGGTTGATTTTTAAAAATGAGTTTAAGGTTAACCAGTTCGCGCCTGGATTCTTTTAACATTAAAATTATTTTTAACAAAACCAGATCCGAGGCAGGTTCAGGCCGAGGGTACCGGGGAGCACATCCACGCATTTCCGGACTTGCTCGCTGCTGACAGACATTTCTTGCCTTGCTCGTAACGTGTTTATGCGTCATTCAATTTGAATCTGGGAAAACCTTTGCCCGTACGTCCTCCGGCGCGAACTGGTTAACCGAACCGAAAAAATATAACTCTATTGAATCATATTGAATCGATGACAATGGCGCACAGCCAGCCTTGCTCATTAACTTCGCCGCGCTATAGCGCACACCCCGTCCTCCTTGACAACGACGGACCGACCGTCTATGGAACCAATTCAAATCATAAAAAAATGAACAACTTTTTTATCTTTTCTGCCCAGAAATCGTAAAAAGAGAAGTCCCCTTATTCAGTTTCAAAAATCCAAACCGGTTTGTGGAAGCACATTCAAATAACCGAATATTCGGTTTCGAGTCCCAGCGCTAATTTCAACCCAACAGTTGCGAGATCCACAAGGTTAAAGTTAAGGTCAAAGTGTTATTGTACACGTGTACAATACAGTAGGTCAAATTGCTCAGACATACAAAAATAATACCAACAGTGGATATAATATTATCTTTCTAATGAAACAGCAAATTTGGTCAACAGGTTAGGGTGATACCGGTATGGTCCTTTTAATATCGGCAGCCATGCCGATTTTGGCCAAAATCACTAACAAATAGCAGGGGCCAATTTCATAAAACATGTAAGCAACAAAAATTGCTTAGCACAAAAATGTCTTACTCAGTATAAACAGTTTACCAGCCAAAACTCCATGTATTTTTCATGATAAGCAAAAACCAGCTGAATACCAGTAAAAACCAATAAACATCACCTGAAAATATTATTTGTAACCATGTTTTTGCCAAAGAAGAATTTTCATGCTAAGCACATTTTTTTGCTTACATGTTTTATGAAATTGGCCCCAGGTGGTAGCATGAAAACCGCTAATTAGATGCCGCTAAAACTGTTTAAATAAAATCACCCAAAATACAAAAAATGTAATTCTATAAAATAAATTTGAAGAGTGTGGATCGGAGTATAACATATTGTAACAAATGCTTTTTGTTATAGTTGACCTGATTGACTGGATTAGAGGTTGACAGAAATCTTAATTATGGCTAGGCCTGCCTGGCCTAGTACATGTACCGGTAGTTTGTCCAAATTTGCATACATTACATGTATGTCATTTTAATGGCCTGGGCTCGAATCCCACACATTTACGAAATGTGTCTTCACCTGGTGGAGGGTAGTTGTAATAAACGCTTTTGTTATAGTTGACCGATTGACTGGATTAGAGGTTGACAGGAATCTTAATCTTGGCTAGGCCTGCCTGGACTAGTAGTTGGTTCAGATTTGCATATATTATGTCATTTTGATGCCGCGGGTTCTAATCCCACCCATTTACAAAATAGTTTTGTGGGTCACATACTTTCTTTTTAAATCTATTCAAGGGGGAAAGGGACAGATATAAAAGTGTTGTGCTGGCATATGAAGCACGATATGTGGCAGAGAAAACCCCCCCCCCTCTTTTGTGTTGACCATTGTGTTCCCGGAATCTCAGGAATTCCTTTTAGGTTTCAAGGGGGGATGGGTTAGGTTACAATAGTGTTGAGTGCGTATAAAGTATAGGGATAAGAGGGGGGTACCCCTCTGCCACATCGTGCTGGGTATATGTGCTGGAGGTTGAAGTGTGGTCATTTTAGTTTGTACTGGGTCTGGGGAACACCGTACAGGAGAGGAGTTTCATTTTTCAGATAAGTCTCTTTGATTTTGTTGTTTCATGTTGTTCTCCTGTTTTAATTTTGGCATCACTTCTTTTTAGTATATTTTTGTGCCATTTTGGGCCGTTACTCCAGCCTCCAGCACCTTCTTTCTACAACATATCGTAACTATATTTTGCTATATATTAGTAATGGTATATGTTTCTTCATTTGGGTCAAACCACATGTATAGTAATAATTTAATAGTTTATAATTTATAATAAATTGCAAATATATTGCCTGGAGGGCCCTCCAAATACTGTTCCTGTGCCATAGTATGTTTTTCGTATTGCATTCAATTAAAGTTGCTACCTATACGGGGGGCGCCCCACCCTTTTTAGAACGCTCGGCCCGTTACAATATTGTAGGATGATTTGACACAAAATGACCCAGTACATAAAATCTTGTCCAGGACCAAAAACGATGGAACAGGCTTCCCAACATTAAGATAAACCATCTCTTTCCACAAACAAATTTGCTTTATACTGCAAAATTCAAACATTCAAATCAATAAGCCAATTTGGTATTTTACTGTGCATACAAGTGCACAACAAGACTTGAACACTTTCTTTAGATCAAGATTTCATCATATGCATGCAAATTACAAAACTTACAGAGAT
Organism: Crossaster papposus; assembly: GCA_037893245.1. Taxonomy (NCBI): domain Eukaryota; kingdom Metazoa; phylum Echinodermata; class Asteroidea; order Velatida; family Solasteridae; genus Crossaster; species Crossaster papposus. The sequence goes on along the minus strand of JBAIAA010000487.1, from coordinate 843,384 downwards.
CGTCATGTTTTGAAGTAAATTTGTTCAAACAAATTGGACAGCAAAGTGTTTTCAGGTGTCTTGTGTGTCAAACCTTTGTTTGAACAAAAGTTTCCATTGTCTTTTTGATTGCATGAAAAATTGCAAATAATGCAGATTTGGTAACCTTGTCTCCCATAGCCTTGTGTGCATAATATCCGCCTTGTTTATCCCATGAGAAAAATGGTTGAGTCTTGAAATACCGAGCTGGTTTAGTCACTAGTGCTAGGATTTAAAACAGACTTTTTTAATATTCGGTTTTAATTCTACCATTCAGTTTCGATTTAGAAAACCGAATATTTGAAACCAACCCCCAAAAGTTTAGTCTTTCATTTTTGTGTGACACAGGCTGAAGAAAACAATTGAAACATTTTCCAATTTGCTCCATGTCTCCGATTGTACTATTGGTTTCATCATTAGCCTGCCCATTTGACGTATTTGCGAGTTCCCATTAAATTTCCCCACATCACAGCTCCAGACCCAGTGGTCACTGAATCATCCCCACTATAACCAGTCATTCATGAGAGGGCATTTCTTGTGGCACCTCACTCATCACTTTTTGCTGGTATGATTGTGAACTGGATGAGAACCTCCGGTGAAATATCAAAAAAAATTGGTATTCGGTTTGAAAACAATTAGGATAAACAAATTTAGTAACCTCTGATTTCTCCCACCACTATTAGTCACATTGTTCCTATAGTGCCTCTATTAAAAAGAGTAGCCGGGTAATTGCTCATACCTTTTCAGATATTTAACGTCCCATCCATTACGGCGGGAGCAGTATCCCAAGATCAGCAGAATGAGCGACAAGAAGACAAAGCATGCGGTGTGATAGAGGAAGTTTGCAACGTCAATGAGACAGACTGTCCGTAGCACATCCTGACTCGTCCAGAGGGAGGAATTACTATCGCAAAACCAATTCCACGGATCGTCGTCAGTTTCACTTGGACTGTCCATGACTGCTGGCTGTTTTCACGTCTAAAACCTGCCTGCAATAAAACAAAATTAAATGGTCATCAATGATAAATTAGTGGTCGTTAATTTCTTTGACATGTTTGACCCCTCCTACTGCAGGATCTTGTGCATCTCATACAAACACCGTGTGACAAATGAAGAGGTCCGTGACAAGATTACACAGGCTATCGGCCCATACGAAGGACCAATACCACTGTCAAGAAGCGTTGTCAAGAAGCGCGCCCCCATAAAAAAAGTAACTGGGATACCACTGAAAATCCCACTGGGATCCCACAGGGAATTTTTGTCAGGATTTTAAGCTGGATAACCGGGATCCCGGTAGAAATCCCATCGGGATCCCATCGGGATATGAGATGGGATCCCACCTGGATTTTTGGGTGGGAATCCCACTTGGATTCTGGTGTGAAACTGTGAAAACGTTAACAGAAAACTGGTTGATAATGTCCATCATTGTTTTATGTTGGTAATATTTAACCTATGTGGAGGGGTCGTTCGGTGTGAAGAAGGGGGGCGTCAATCCTGATGTTTGGGGGGCAGGGGAGGGCACACAGGTTCAAAGGATAGATGTGCGTGTGGAGTCTGGCTTGTTGATTCTCAATTTTAATAATGACTCTAGCAAACTGCTGGGTCTGGAGCGCCTGTGAAAGTTGGGCAGGCACTCATAAGTTTCCATTTACAAATTAAGATTGGATTAGAATGATCACCATTTCTCAAATAAAATGAAATGACTGAAAATAATGCAAATACACAATTTATCTATATGTTTACACTACGCATATCAGTCAAGGCGACTGTGTTGTACAAATAAGAATAAAACCACAAATACACAGGTCAACCCCGGCAGCAGGCCGACCAACACTTGCACACACTCGCACACACATACAGTCGTGTATGCATGGACATGTGGTAAGTCTAGTCACAAGACCGGCGGAAACACCATTTCGCGACTTGACTTTACGTGAAAATCTGACTCTTTTTGCCTATTGCCTTATTGGTTTAATAATCTCTCTCATGTGACCAGTTGCCGTCAATACTACCAATGAGTCGAAAATTTATGAACAAATCTGTCAAATCTATTTCGAAGAAAAAAAAATCCCACTGTGATCCCACTACCATCTCACTTTGCATCCCACCGGGATGATGATATCCCAGTGGGATAGACCTATCCTGCCGGGATCCTAGTGGGATCCCACTTTCATCCCAGTCACTTTTTTTATGCCAAGTCTCCCGATCATCTGGGCTAGCAAAGACCATCTTGCAGAGTACAGTGAGAGGGAGAAGGAAACGAGACAGGCAAAAGGAGAACTGGCTATAGACAACATCAGAGACTGGAAGGGCCCTTGAGTTTGCCGAGGCCAGTAGAGAATTGAGAAAGGAGGAGTAGTCAGTGGTTCCCCAATGACCTCCCTAGAGGTCTATGGAAGGGATAGATACTGTAGAGACCTCACCCAGAGTTGTAACAAGTCACTGTTGAGTCAAGTCAAATCAGTGTGAACTCGAGTTGAGTTAAGTACTTAGCTCAAGTAAATTTGAGTCGAAAATACAATTATTTGAACGCTATACCAATAAATAAACACAAGTTTATCTTTTGGGGGAGCTTTTGTTGTAACAAGCCGAACAGATGACGTTATACACGTGTACATTCATAAACATAAACCATTGGTAATTGCTTGAATTATCAGGAATGGGTGGATTTGGGGGGTTCAATTTTATAGTTAATATCGTTCAACTGACCTGTCCTAAGTTTTACAATCATGGATGCCGAGAAAAAAAATAAGAAAAATGGCGTTTCTTTTTAACCGGCGTCGGGAATTTATATTTATTTTTTGCAATCGCCGTCTGCCGATCGCGATTTAATAAAAACAAAATTAAAATCAATTTTTTAAACAATTCTAGAAAATTTAGCGCAATCATTTTGCCGGATGCTCAGAATAATTATTTGCGTTAAAAAAGGATGATACCGTATTTCTTAATAATTCTGAATTTTGAAATCTGCAAATGGTATAAAGTCGGTGCCAATTTGTTTTTGGCAAAGTTTTGCTTTTATTTTTGTGTCTTGGGCGAGTCTTATTATTAACCGTCACTCAATTTGAGTCAAGTCATTCTGGTGAGGAACAGGGGTCAAGTCATTCTGGTGAGGGACACCAGTCCTGAGTCGTTTGCTCACAGTGACTTGAGTCGAGTCCAGTCATTACAACTCTGATCTCTCCTGGTTAAATCATGGGAGAAAACAATGACACACTTACAAATACAGGGATGAACTTAAGCTGTGATAATGATGACAGGCATGCAATGCAAGATGTACATTTGACAAATGACTTCAGTTTTCTTGCATGTACAGTACCTGCTCTATTCCCAACTAAATTAAAAATGTGCCATGTACAAGTTGTACAACAGTACATTTGTACATTGCACAACTGGCCAGGTTAACAGTTTTTTTCTGAAGTATGCAAGGTCACACATTTTGTACAGGTCACCCATACAAATTATATACATTTTGTACACGCCTAGAAAAGCAAATTGTACCTTAGACTTTACATTGTAAGATAACTACAAGCTACCGGTAGGGTCAGCGAATTTTGGACTAATGATCTCCAGACTTTAAATACATGTATTACATGTATATCTCTAAAAGTACATCATTTTGAAACTCTTTGAAATCGTAGTGTAAAGCATAGAGAAAATACATAACAAAATGACTTTTGGCCTTGAATTATGAAAATGCATCAGCTTCAAATTTGGAAATATTTTTTTCTAAAAGTTAGTTTATGATGTTATGATTGGCACTCTTAAAATTTGCAAGTTATGATTTTGTAAAGAAATTTTTTTTCAGGAAAAAGCCTAAATGTACAAGTCTGCTTCAAGGTAGGATACACCATTTGCAGATATCGAAAATATTTACTACCGAATTATTAAGAAATATCTTACTCATTTAAAAGTAAGATAATGATTCTAGGCATCCAGCAAAATGATTGCGCTAGATATCCTGTAATTATTCAAACAAATATAATTTTAAAAAGACAAATTCGCGTTCGCCGGCCGGCGATCGCGAAAAAACAAAAATAACATAAGAATAACTGCTCGACGCCAGTTGAAAACAATCGCTGTTTTTCGTGCTTTTCTCGGCATCCATGATTGTAAAACTTCGAACAGGTCAGTTAAACAATATTTACTATAAGATACAACCTCCCAAATCTACTCATTCATGATAATTCAAGCAATTACCAATGGTGTAGCCAACCTTTAAGCTATTTCTTGAATATAAAAAATATCTAAAAAAATTCACTGCTGCTAGCATTTCCCTTCGCTTGCTTCACGTTTATATTATTAAACCAATAAACAGTTAAATGCTGGTAACTAGAAATCAAATTCACACAGGAGCCTGTAGATATTGTCTAAAACAACGACTGTCCACATATAGTCATTGATCCGAGTTCCCGACAAGCCCAGCCATTGACATGATATTGTACACTGGACCTTTCACTCTTGGAACCTGATTATCAGTGGGCAGCGCTTGCAGCGCTTGCATCAGGCAGCTCCACTTTCTTGCTCTGCAAACTTTTTGCTTTTCAACTGGTTTGCTGTATTTATATGTCAACAAGTTTACACCATGTTGAAGCTAACAATCTTCTGATCACAATGAAGTATTCCTCGGTTTGTCACCTTATTTGGATTTGGAAGTATTTTATGATTTATTTTCTTGCTGTTGGCTGTATTTTGGATGTTGACTCAGCATTGGTCGTGCCATGTAGACATACCCATTGTTCAGGATCGTTCTCTGGAAACCAATGGAACAATAGAGAATAGCAGATGGAACCACAACAATAGCAGATATTTTCCAGGAACCACCACTGACAGTTCTATAGCCTTCTTGGTTCTTCTCTGGAACTGCCAGTCATTAACAATGGTTGCTGACCTGGAAACACCCACTCCATTGATATATAACAATGAACTGCTGCATCGTTATAACCCTGGATTCTATACAGGTTTGACATGCCAATTCACTGCCAGTCTTTGTTACTGTTTATCTGCCTTGAGTCTTCGAAGGCAGCCATGTTTATTCCACAACACCTTGAACAATCTTGTTTCTCAATCTTCATGCTATCAGCGTTGACGACGCACAAGACGCGGTTGTAAGGGAGGTAGACGCATGAGATCGAAATGTCCTCAGTTCCAGCCAATTCCCATTATTGTTGGCCAATCGGATTTGTGCACATCTACCGGTTTTTCACATCCTGATTACACATGTCAGCCCCGAGAGTTTCTTCCATCATGCAAGAATTTGATTACCCTTACGGGTGATTCAAAGTCACGTGATTTGAGTTTGGGAAAAAAGCTCTCATTCTGTATGCTAAATGCCCGATCCCTTCGAAATAAAGCTGTGGATTTTCAAGATTTCGTCTTGGACAACAGCTTTGACATCGTGGGGGTTTGTGAAACCTGGATAGGATCCTCCGATGATGCAGTCATTGCTGACGTAACACCCCCTGGTTTCAGCTTTAAGCACAGGCCCAGGAAATCGAGACGCGGAGGTGGCGTCGGCATCCTTCATCGGAATGACATCAATGTGACCATTAATGACTGTATGGACATTATGAGCTTTAAAGTGATTTCAGCTACCATGGCGACGGTGAGCTCTAGCGTGAATATTGTTATTATTTACCGTCCTCCTGGAGCTAGGGTTCCTTTTTCACAGTTTCTCAAAGATTTGTCTACCCTGTTAGACGAGACACTTAGTAAACCGTCTCCGATTGTAATATCAGGTGACTTCAACGTTCACCTTGATAATTTGTCTTCTGCAGACACAAAGAGATTGTCGGATCTTCTTGTAAGTCATGACCTATCACAGCACATTCAGCAATCTACACATGATCGAGGACACATTCTGGATTTACTTATTACGCGTAACACTGATCATCGAATCTGCTCCCACATTGAGGTTGTTACAGGGATATCAGATCATCTTGCCATAACTTGTAATCTTAATGTCTGGAAACCTAAGACAGGTGTGACCTCATGGCAGGTTAGGAATCTCAAATCCATTGATCATACATCCTTTGCCAGTGACATTAATGAGAGTCGGCTGTCTTCCTTGCATTCGGATGCAAACTATGCAGTAAACTATGCAGTGAGCTGTTATGATACCATCCTTGGCTCCATCCTCGATGATCACGCCCCAACGAGAACTCGTTCTTTTCGGCTTCGCAATGCTCCGTGGTACAACAGTCAAATTAAAGAAGAGAAGCATAAACGCAGGATCTCTGAACACAAATGGCGTCATACCAAACTGGAAGTTGACCGTCAACAGTATTGTCAACAGCGGCAGTACGTCGTTGCTTTAATTCGTCGGGCAAAGTGTGATTACTACAATGAACTGATTAGTGAATGTGGCAACGATTCCAAGCGTTTATTCCATGTTGCCAACAAACTCTTGAATCGAAAGCAATCCTCTTCATTACCCACTCACAACTGTTGTAAATCCCTTGCCGAGCAATTCAGCCGTTTCTTCATAAACAAAATCTCTACTATCCGTAAAAACCTGCTTCCGGACATTTCATCTATTCCCTGCCGAGCATCATCCATTTTCGATTCTTTGGATCCCACAACAGAATCAGAAATCCTGTCACTGATTTATAGCTCACCAAGCAAATCTTGCAAACTTGACCCCATCCCAACAAAGCTCATCAAGGACAATGCTTCTACAATGGCACCGATTATTTCCAACATTGTTAACATGAGCTTGGAATGTGGAGAGGTACCGAAAGCACTCAAAATGGCACATGTACACCCTTTGATAAAGAATCGTACCTTGGATAAAAACTCACTACAAAGCTACCGACCAATCTCCAACTTACCATACCTGTCAAAGCTTCTTGAACGTGTCGCCTTTTCCAGGCTATCCGAATATCTCCAAGATAACAATCTCTTGGACTATAGACAGTCTGCATATCGCAAGAACCATAGTGTAGAGACACTGCTTCTAAACCTGTCCAGTGATATTTTGTGTGGCATGAATGACGGCAAGATTACGGCTCTTGTTTTATTGGACCTGTCCGCTGCATTTGATACAGTGGACCACTGTATTCTTGCCAGCATTCTATCCTCACTTGGTGTCAGAGGGACAGCTCTAAATTGGTTTATTTCATATTTGCATGATCGCCAGCAGTCAGTGTGTATTGGTCAGACCAAATCAGAGCCTATACATGTAGAATGTGGTGTTCCACAAGGTTCTGTTGGAGGACCACTTCTCTTTTCAATTTATCTGAGTAGACTTGGTTATGTAATCAGTGGTCACAATGTTAATTACCATTGCTATGCTGATGATATCCAGTTATATGTTACCTTTAGTCCAAATCAAGATGATGCAATTTGTAATTTAAAGAAACTGGAACAATGCATTGAAGATGTTAGAAAGTGGATGGTGGTAAATTCTTTGCAACTTAACGATAGCAAATCCGAGTTCATTCTCTGTGGTTCTAGAGCACAATTGGCTAAGATCTATATTACTAGTATCCATGTCGGAAATACAGTCATCACTCCTAAGGCATCCTGTAGAAATCTTGGAGTGATGATTGATTCTCACTTTTCAATGTCAAATCAAATTTCCAATGTTTGTAAGTCAGTTCGTTACCAGCTTCGTAATCTTGGTTTAATCCGTAAGTACTTGACACGATCGGCCACAGAAAAACTGGTTCATGCACTTATATCATCTCGCCTTGATTTTTGTAACTCTCTTTTGTATCATTTACCTTCATCTCAAATTTCACGTCTTCAGAAACTACAAAACTGTGCAGCTCGTGTTGTAACTCGTTGTCCACGTAAAACTCACATTACACCTATTCTACATTCGCTTCATTGGCTCCCTGTTCTACAACGAATTGAGTTCAAAATTCTTCTGACAATATTTCACATTCTACATGGCTCTTCACCAACATACAACAGCAATGTAATTAAATTACAGCAACATGGCACTCGTTGCCTTCGCTCTTCCAGTGCTTGCCAGCTGATAGTTCCACGTACTACCAACACTTGGGGAGATAGATCATTTTCACATGCTGGTCCATTCCTGTGGAACAAACTTCCCCAGGCCATCCGTTTACCTACAAGTCTCTCTGACTTTAAAATCGCACTAAAAACACACATGTTTAAGCTGTTTTTGTCCTAAGTGTTATGTTTTTCATTGTTATGCGCCATGAGCGTCATTAATGACGGATACCGGCGCACTATAAATATTCGTTATTATTATTATCAAATAGTCTGCTTCCAAGAATCTAGTCTGTGCAATTTCGTCGTTTTATCGTCGTTTTCAAAATCTCACCTTGCCGTGAGCACCAGCAAATACAATGTACATGTAGCTAACCGAGCAGCCAGTGTATGCAAACATCTACTTTGCAATTATTTCTGATTCCTGGATGGCGGCGTTGGCATGGGCTTACATAGATCTCCCCAAGTGGTGAGTAATTCAAGACTTGTGTTTTATTTGTTTTATTTGTATAGTTTTGTGTCACAATCTTTTGATGCCACAATCTGAAAAATATATCCGTTCCGAATACTGTTTGTACGTTCAGATTTAGGCCATTGTAAAACCCGACACTGCGATTTGCAATTTGATCGATTGATCATAGTGGCGATAAAGGATTGTTTGTTGATTATAAGGCCAAGTAACAAAAATAACATGTTGATCGTCCGGATTTTTTAAAAATTGGTGAGGGAGGCCCTTATTATTTGTAATTTTTCTGTTTTTTTTAAATTTTCGTCAAAGATGGCCGACATGTCCAAGATGGCCGCCGTAATATATTTGAAGATGGTTTTATGGTGCCGTTTAAGTTATTAAGGTGCAATGTACATGTAGATCAACAAATGATTTTATACGTATCATACTGTTGACTTGTCAAGCAAGTTGCGAATATCACAAACAGTATTTTGCAGCTTGAATGACGAGTGAATAGCCAGTGACGCAAATACAGTAGAGCATGGTCCCTTGTGTGCACAAATACAAAAGTGATGCAGATGCGTTGGTAGTGCATATAATACAAATATGCAGTGATTGCGATGTGTTTCCTTGTCCATTTTGATACATGCTGCATAAACGTATTTTTAGTTCAACACGATAGTCGCAATGAGGATTTTCTCACGATTGCGTTGTGGAAAGAGTATAGGCCTACAGGTACATGCAAGAAAGATGATGAAATTGCTCAATGAAAAATGAAGGATACACTTAAAAATAAATATATGAGAGTTGGGGCTCCGATATTTGTTTGGTAAATTTTTGGTAATTTTTTTTTTTAAACAAATAAAAAAATTGGAGCGGGTGGGGACGATCAACATGTAATTTTTGGTACTTGGGCTAATATTATACAGAAACATATTCCACTTCCTTTTGAAGGAAATGAAATGAAACATACAACGTTCATCTACGTATCCTGCAACAATACTTTAAAAAAATCTAAGGCATCGCCCCGTCTGCCCTGTTCTTATTCCTCCATGGTCTGCCTTTACAAAGTGTTGAGATTCATGACACTGTTTAAACTCAATAGAATAAAAACAAATTGACAATGTTTGAATTTAGGCTTTTTTGTTCGGCCTTAGAATTCCACTTTCTAAAACATACATTACTTTCCTAAAATAGCACGATAATGCTGGTCTACAGCTCCAGTCTTAGACTCGCGAAGACGGATTTATATACCATCTAGATGACAATTTGTTGTAAAATCAAAATTTTTACTCACCAACTGATGAACGCGACACGTAAATTTTCCAGGCCTCACTGGCACGATATTGCTTTGTCTGGTTTGTAAGTTTAGGTTGGCAATTACTTGCCCTTTTTTGTATAGTGTTCTACACCTGGGGGGGGGGGGGGGGGGGGGGGGTGTTGTTGCACAATCATTTGCAATCGCAGTTTGGGTACACTCCATTTTAAAAAGAGGTGATGACCATTGAACAAAAATAATAATAATCCATGTATACCGTAAAAAAATTCTCTTTAACAGCACTGAAAACATAATAGTTTATATTGTAAGAGTATTTTTCGATTGTTGAGGTGCTTAGTTTTAAATAAAATGCGTAAAAAAAAAAATCAAAAGGTCATTTTGTTCATAACTTTTGTCATTTCATTCGTCTAGTTCAGCATTTCAATCGTCTAGTTATAACAGCAGGACCGCGTAATTCTCATATCCAATTTCACATTCGCATAGTCGACCAGTACGTCGCCAGACTTTTGTTGCGCAGGAATTCTGGTACAAACCATCTCAACATGAAGTGAATATTACAGAAACAATGCAGTTTGATCAATGTCAGGTTTGAATGTTAAATAGACGTATTTTCGGAAAAAGATATTCATGTCGGACAATTATTTTTAAGAAAAAAAAAATATATATATTTTCTTTTTGGGGGGGGGACACCAGAATTCCACATCATAACCTCATGCACAAACCATTGGAAAAGGCAAAACGAGTTTTGGGAGGCTTACAAAAATGCTCGAAAATTTGGGTTTAATTACATATTCAGACACACACAAATATGCCTTGAACCACCACTGCTGCTGTATAATAAAGATACAGCCTTATGTCTTGAACCATGGAGAACTAAGAACTTGAAATAAATCATAATCAAAAATACCGATCACACATGTGTAAATAATGAACTAGCTAGGGGGTAGGGCCATGTTAAGTCACACAATGAATTCAACTTTGTTTGCTTTAATTTTGCATTGATACACTACAGATAACGTGTAATAACTGCTGCCATAGACGGATTTATATATCATCTGATGACAATTTGTTGTAAAATCTAAATGTTTACTCACCAACTGATCATGAACGCGGCACGTTAATTTGTCAGGCCTCACTGCACTGGCACGATATTGCTTTGTCTGGTTTGTAAACTAGACTGGTTGGCTATACTTGCCCTTTTTGTATGGGGGGGGTGTTGCACAATCATTTGCAATCGCAGTTTGGGTACACTTCATTTTAAAAAGAGGTGATGACCATCGAAAACAAATAATAATAATCCATGTATACCATAATAGTTTATATTGTAAGAGTATTTTCGATTGTTGAGTATACAGCTAAACGTCTTTGTATATTGTGCAGCCGACGTCTTTGTACTGTATACACACATGTGTGTACGTACATGCAATTTGAGTTTCCCATTCATAAAAACAGGCACGTGCGGGGTGTGCGCGCGTACGTACGTGTATACATGTACAATGTTTTGTACGGGGTGTATGCGTTTGTTTATGGTGTAAATGGCATATGAAGCGCGATATGTTATTATTTCTTTTTCGGCAATGAAACCGAGGATTCCTCAAAACATAGAGCAAGGACGCCCAAGGCACTGTAGCTCGTAAGCCTGAAGAATTAACCCGAGTAGGAGGCCTGAACGGAATGCCAGAAACACCGGGGCGAACCCCTTCTCTTACAGTCTTAGCGATAAGCATAACTGGGTTCTTTTACGTGCGTGTCCTGGTGGCAGAGAAAGCCCCCCCCCCCCCCCCCCCCCCCAACCCCCACCCCTCCCTTCCCACCCTCCCACCCCCCCCACCCCCCCCCCCCCCCCCCCTTCCCACCCCTCCCCTCCCTTCCCACCCCTCCCCTCCCCACCCTTCCCACCCCTCCCCACCCCCACCCCTCCCCTCCCCACCCCCACCCCTCCCCTCCCCACCCCACCCCCACCCCTGAATTCAGAGCACGGCAGTCTTTAGTTTAGTTTGACTGAGAGTATGATTCGTGAACACTCGTGTAGAGCTAATCCTACTATATTTAAAGTAACAAAAATTGAATTAATTATTTTAATATTAATGTACATTTCCAACTTTATTAATACATTTCTTCAATGATAACAATACAAACTGGGGTCTACATATATATTAAATAGGTAAAAATGTATAAATTGGATGTGAATTTTAAATATATGCTTTTTGTAAAAACAAAATTAACAAGTATTGAGAATTAAACCATTATGTCGAATTAATCTTGAAATTACGAAAAGTGTACTGGCATTGAAAAAAAAAGAGGTAAATAATTAGGTTAAAAATGTTTAAGCTAATATATTTTCCAAAATCAAGGAGTAAAAAATGTTGTTCTTGAGTTGCATGACCTGGACACCGTAGATTTTCCATGAAGCGCCCCACTGCACAGATTTAGGCAGGATTTTTTTCTGAACGCCAAAACTGCACGCTTTGGAATTCCCCGCTTGTCGCTACAAATAAAAAAAAAATTTCTTTGTTAATCGGCATGGTGGAAGATCGTAAGCCAACAATATAAGTTTTGTTGATGAAAAGAGTGGTTGCTCTTTTAGTTTTAAGCTACTCGGTTGCAACCCCTTATGTGCGCAGAAATAGGAAGATCGAGGATATATGCAAATGTAGTTATTTATTAATTCTAAATAAATTGAACAGTTAATGCCCAATTAAATTTTTTGGTAAATGCAATTTTATTTAATGCCCCCCCCCCCCCCCCCCCCCCCCTCACGGGGTCATTCGAATACTACATGTCCGTCCGCCGGGAGGATGTGGAATCGCTAATCGCGTTGCAAAATAGACCACCTAAAGCTAATTGAACCAGGGCAGTATCCATTTAATTTTATTGACTTCCCCCCAACCACCCCCCCCCCCCACCCCCAAAAAATGTAATGGCCGACTAAACCCCACCCCTCTCCCCCCCCCCCCCAAACAAAAAAACACATTGATTTTTATTTAATGATCCCTTTATTACTGTCGACTTTTTGAAGGGCACATGTATTTTGCAGGGTGGCAGATGTTTCTAAATGACGGTAGATGTTTATAAATAATTTGCGGCCGCGACTTATTATCTCGTGGCTGCAAATTATTGTATTATCTAGCAGCCGCAACTTAATAACGTTAGTCATTTCATTGTATCTACATGTACTCCCCACCCCCCAACAAAAATTAAACTAAACACATAATTCACGAACCAGGCCGATATTTTGTTTTTGGGTTGGGCGACTTTGCGAGGGGCAGACAAGGGGGCGAATTGATGATGGGCGACCTGGCCATTGGGTGAGTTGGCGAGGAGGTGATTTTGTAGTGTGCGACTTTGCGAGGGGGCGAATTGACTTGACCCCTGACCAAAAACCAAATTTGTTATTTTTGGGGGGACCTTAGGCTTGAATACTAAATAAAGCAGCTTCCTAAGCAATAAGGATGAATAGCAATCAGTCTTGAAATGTTTAACGAGTCCAACATGTACTTACTGAACCTGATTACAATAAGTATGGTTGCATTTCTCTTTGCAGGTGGCCCCTTAGTATATCATCATTTGTGACTGTGTTGAAGTTCTCCAGAGAGGGTTTACATATAAGAGTTTGTTCACCAGTTCCCATGACCTTTACAGTTTGAATCCTATTATGGCAGACCTTGGACACAGTGCTTGCAGCAGCACTTCCCTCTGTCTGTCCAGTTGTAACGATGCTCCAGTTCATACGGATGCCAGCGATTCTGATTGCGTTTCTCACGTCCGTTTGGATGACACATTGAATACTGCAAATGAACCGTTGAGTGTACGATCTCGCATCCCGTCTCCCATCAGAGACTTGACAGATGAGTGTAACATCACAGTTATGCAGACTATAGTAATAAAAGTGGTCAAAGAAAATGGGACAAGAAAAACTTCTGCTTCTACTGTGATGAACCACAGGCCAAATTACCCCGTCATCTCGCGTCTTTGCATAAGGAAGAAACCGAAATAGTGCAGATATCGTCCGAAACCAACAATTTGATCCGCAATAAATTTCTGTTAAAAATCCGCAATGCTGGTAATCACAGACACAATTGCCAAGTACTTCGCCAAGGTCACGGTGTGCTTATACTGTAGTAGCATATAGACCCAATCATCTTGTAAATGCAGATGCATATGGACCGTGCATGTATTGCTTTGGCTATTATATGCGAACTGATCTTTGGAGACATCGTTGCTTACTAAATCCAGCGCTCTCTGCCCATGATAAAGGTGTTCGTGTACGTGGCCGAGTTGCTCACAAGAGTGATTTATTGAAACCGCCTCCTCCGGGTGTTATGTGTCCTTTGAGCTGAACAAGATTCTCTGTCCGATGAAGAAAGATCAGGTTGCCTTGATAGCCAAGACCGACTCGTTGGTTATTGAGTTCGCCAAACGTGAATTCCTAAAAATGGGCCATGATGTAGATCAACACGGATATATCCGAAACAAATTGCGTGAATTAGGTCGCCTCATCCTACAACTCAGGAAGATACTGTGCAACCAAATGCATCGCTCGAGCTGTTTGTGCATCCCCGGCATGTGAATAACATAATTCAGGCTGTTTATGACATTTCTGGCTTTGACAAACGCAAACAATTGTATTGTGTTCCATCATTGGCACTAAAGATAGGACATTCCATAAAAAAGTGACCCTGGTGGTGAAAGGAATTGCTCTAGAGCATGGCCTCAAGCAGAAAGCTGACGACGCAGAACAGTTTTTTGGAGTTATGCAATTTGAAGTGGCGAGACCATGTATCTGTCCATGCACACCGAACATTGTACCAAGAAAAGCGGAACAAGAATACAGTTCTCCCAACCAATGCAGATGTTGTTAAGATGTCGTCCTTCCTTAAAGAAGCTGCCAACCAGCAAGTGCAAATTCTGGAAGATGCGTCTGGTGATGGAATCAAACCTGCATGGAAGTGTTTGAATGAAGTGACGCTGTGCCATCTCATAATGTTCAATCGCAGGCGACAAGGGGAGGTGTCAAAGATGCAATTACACGATTTTCACAAGCGGACCACAGCACAAATTGATGGGGGCTGTGTCTTGAGTGATTTGGAACGGCATCTATGCAAAATGTTCACAGTTGTTGAAATAGTGGGTAAGAAGGGCCGGACTGTACCAGTGCTGCTGTGTACTGATGCAGTGACATGGTTGGGTGCACGTGTAGCCAAGAGAATTGAAGCTGGAGTAGCGGCAGAGAACCCTTACTTGTTTGCGCGCTGTTATGGAGGCTTGGGCCACATACGAGGCCAGCTCCTATGCTGACATTGTGGGCCTAGATAATCCTACAAGCATCCGGTCTACTAAGCTTCGTAAACATGTAGCAACTGCATCACAAATATTATCATTGAAGGAGCATCAGCTGGAGACATTAGCAAACTTCATGGGTCACGACTTGCGAATACACCGTGAATACTACCAGCTACCAGACACTGTGCACTTGTCGAGACTGTTCCTCAGCTTAGAGAGGGGCAACTTGCCTTCCCAGGAGGGCAGGTGCTTGGACGAATTGGATGTATTGGGAGGTAAGTACAATTGAAATGGATCTGTGCATGAGGTACACATGCCGATGACGGTTTGTAAGTTGACCTGGATACATATGCATTTAGACTATGCATTTAGTGTTTTCTATGTTTTTTTTTCCCAATCACTTCAGAAGGCTTCACGAGTGACAGCAGCGATGGCAGTGACGATGGCAGTGACACCCGCAGTGATGGTAACATCGGTGATGTCAACGACACCCGCAGTGATGGTAACATCGGTGATGTCAGCGACACCCGCAGTGATGGTAACATCGGCGATGTCAGCGACACCCGCGGCGATGGTAACATCGGTGATGGCAGGGACACCTGTGGCAGCAGTAAGTTGAAATGTTTTATCAGTGTGTCACAATGTCAGGCGGTCATTGTACAAGTATGTGTGAAAACTACTGATGAATTCGTGTGTCTAAAGCTGTAATGTATGTGTTGTATTACAGTACAGGTTCAAGCAAACAAGGCATCAGTCACGGTGAGGCATCGGCGGATAACGGTGACACGTCGTAGTTGGACGGAAGAGGAGAGAAGAGACGTCATGGAAAGTCTGCACAGATTCTTTGTTCTGAAGAAAATTCCTGGTAAGCGTGATATTGAAAGATCATGTACCATAGCACTGCAGAGTCGATCATGGAAGAACATTAAAGACTTTTGCCGCAACACACTTATTCGAGAACAACGATAAGTGGCTATCTTTAACCACTCCACGCCGGTGGACTTGTACACACGCAGCGATTTTCCGCACCCTAGGAAATAATTCACTCGTGTTAGAAAACATTTGTGAATGTATTTGGGCTGAAATGGCAAACGCACCTTGATAATAAGCAAAATAGAGAATTATGTGTATGGCGTCCTCACATTGATATGATCGTGTACCTCCAGAAAAATGTCCCCTATTGGATAGACTGCTCAATAGGTCCTCCATGTGATGGTCTGCACATGTATGCATGCCTGTGTGGCTATGTGCATATACGTACATGTATGTATGGGTGTATGTGTACACATTATGGTTATTTAGTTGGTAAATTTACTGCTAGGTTTATTCGCTGCATTAAAATTGTCTCGTTAAAATTTTGGCCGTGAGAACCATTACCTACCACAGTGGCAGCGTCAGAAACGGTTCCCGTGCACGCATTTTCGGCTCAAAAAGTCAGGGGAAAGTGGCCAGGAAATGCCTCAGATTGCACCACAGAGCATCTAGAATCCAACATTTTTCGGGACCCGGCCCCCACGCCGTATGGGCTCCGCGTTCGCAGTGTCTGCCCCTAAATATTTTCCAGTATTTATGTGGACCCCCCCCCCCCCCGCTCTTACAAATCCTGGATCTGCCCCTGGAAGGTAATGAATACAACTTTACAAGCGGGGAGGAGGCCTGTGACTCACCAAGCACAATGCAACTTTTGAAGAATGCCAACATTCGTGAGCCAGCAATTTAAGTGCCCGGGCATGGCTGGTTGATTTTCAGAGTACGCAACACCCCCAGGGGGAAGACCAGATAAGTTGCAAAGATGTCTGGTGAATCACTAGCTGCCCACCTATAGATAGTACTCTATTTGCACTGCTGCTTTGTTCGGGCCCCAGAATCTATACTAGAGTTTTAGATATGGGGAGATTCAAGAGAAGAAACCGGAGCCCGAACAAACCAACGGGGGGTGGTAAGGCGGTACACTGATACAAAATTGTGTAACTTCACAGTTGTTTTTCTGTTGAAAATGTCAATATATAACAGTAGATATTACTGTTTTGGGATTTCTTTGCGTATAAACAAAACTAGTACTGTCTATGTACATTTTTCTTAATTTCTCTGTTTGGTTACAGAATGTTCGCTGTTAAATTAAAGTTTTGTACTGGAACAAGAAACATCTTTTGAACAAGCATTTTCTTCCGTTATGTTAAGACACATCAACATTACTGTTTTATAACAACACATTTAGCTGTAAATATACAGCAACGACAACGAAGTATTTATTTACAGAGAATCTACTGTTCTCCTACACGAATCTCATTACGCAGCAACTGACCAATCAGAAGTGAGGAAATTAGTGTTCACAAAAGTCATGTTAAACTGTGTTGTTATACCACAAAACACACTTTTTTGACCACTTTGTGTAATTATTAAAGCAATTCACTGATACAATTTAGATTGTTAGCAAATAAAGCTGAATAATTGCATCCCATCTCCTTCCGCATTGAAATATTGAAATTATTCATTTGAAAGCGTGACTTCATCATTGCGGGAAAAGCTGAATATAAAAGTAACTCACGACCGTGGTTAAAGTGTTTAGTAGGTTATCGTAGCATTTGTACTATATATCTGTATACGTAATACATGTAGTATTGAGTAATGTGTAATAACTAGTTACTTATAATAGGTCTGGTTCCCATTCCCACTTCATTCATCGATGTAAATTGCCGCAATACGCGTAACAGAAAACTGTACTTCAACAGGAGCGTTTATTTTTTGATAAAACTTGCTGTTATATTAACAAAGCAACAACGGGTTAATCACTGTTGCAAAACAGGGGAATCACTGTAGGTGTACAGTACCCAATACAGTAGAATCTCTGTTAATAAACAGAGAAAAAAACAACAGTAGAATGTACTGTTAAAAAAACAGTAACTTCTGTAATGCCAATTGTACTCTATTTGCACTGCTGCTTTGTTCGGGCCCCAGAATCTATACTAGAGTTTTAGATATGGGGAGATTCTTCGCTCCGAACCGGGACCACGAAGCCTCACCCATTCCCACAATATCTCGCCCCAAATACCACCCATACCTCACCCGTACCTCACCCGTACCTCACCCGTACCTCACCCGTACCTCACCCGTACCTCACCCGTACCTCACCCGTACCTCACCCGTACCTCACCCGTACCTCACCCGTACCTCACCCGTACCTCACCCGTACCTCACCCGTACCTCACCCGTACCTCACCCGTACCGCGTCGCCCATACCGCGTCGCCGGTACCGCGTCGCCCGTACCGCGTCGCAACGCGTCACACGCACGACGCCGCCTACATGACGCCGTCCGCACAACACCACTCGCACGACGCCACTCGCACGACGCCACCTGCACGACGCCACCTGCACGACGCCACACGCACAACGCGACGCCGCCATCCAACCGGTAAAGCCGGGAACTATACGCCTATCTGATGGCGTTTGCCGTAAATGCTATAGCGTATTATTCGACAGACGCGGTGGAAATGCGTGCAATGAAAACCAACTTGTATTTGAAAGTCGCCCCTTGTAGACGGGGGGCGCGCGCCATTCAGACTATCGATGCTAACCAGATCGGCGGAGGCAGGTTCTGAAGGACCAGCACCAGAGTTAGAATATCCTACATTTGCGAGTAGCGCGTTGCATGCAGTTTGACACTGTAGGTGGGCAGAGGGCGGATAGCCCTACATACCGAGGCATCAAAAGCCGAGAGTTATTAGGGCGCGGAATACTACCTAATGAGCGACAGTTCGAACCATCCGGCGCAATTGCGACCTTCAAGATATCTTAAACGTACATGTACATTTTCCATGCTCCGCGGTGCCAAGGAGCGTCAATGACGGGTATATTATTATGGGGTCTCGTGTCGTCACTCCTCGCTTAGAACTCCGCCCTCGCTTTCGGGAACATCTCGAAAGACTTGCAGACGCCAAACGAGGACGGGAAGAAAAATAGCGCGGAACTGGGAAATGCGTCCTGAATGAACCTACAAGACCGCCCCCTACCTTTAACGCTGTTCATTTAGTTAATAAATTAATTTTGCAGATGAGCTTCACAAGTCCGCAAATATGCGCAGGACAACAACAAACAGAAGTGCTGCGTGTGGGACTTTTCTCGACGCCGAATTGCATGCATAAAGCGCCCCGAATCCTCAAATTTCCCCCTGTGGGTCAAAGCCTACCGCAACTGTGTACAGTTAATATCTATTTTATTGTAATTATTGCCATTACCACTTTACTCAGGCACTTTTTCACACACAAACAGATAACAATACAAAGAAAAGGTTGTTTCATTCTGAGGACTGAAGACCATGAGACGTTAATTTACTACAGGGATACAGGGCTACTGGCTCCTGAATGTCCATGCATGTTCGAATGGATTTATCTATGCGTTGGAAACGGGCAGTGTTGCAGAACGGCTGCACCGATGGACAGTTGCAGACCAGTCGACACGCAATTTTCGCCAAGTTCAGCGGCGACCGTGGAAACAACAACATAGCTTTTCACCATCGAAATGGTTCTTAGGATCTGTGAAGAAAAAAATATGACTTCAATCAATCATTAAACGTCATTTAGGAAACAGAAAGGAAAAACAAAAGAACATTTCGATTAAAAACAATTTAGGCCAATCTGGTTATTATGGCAACTACTTTACGTGCCGCTATTCCTTTTTTATAATCATCTTTTGAGGTCTTTAGGCAAAAGTTCCGATCCCAAAATAAGACTTTTAAGAAGTGGAATAAAGATGACCACAAAATAAAAAATAGACAAGGATTGGCCGAAACTTGTTTATGTCACTCATGCAGAGGCCCGTCCTCTGAACTTAATTAGTTACATTCAAATGTAACACGCAGGGCCTATCCACTGCGGAACTTCTATTGCCTCTCACGCAGAGGCCCATCCTCTGATCTTAATCGGTTAAATTTAAAATTTAACACGCGGGGCCCGGCACAGCGGAACTGCCCATACTGTGATCTTAATCAGATACATTCAAATTTAACACGCAGGGCCTATCCACTGCGGAACTTCTATTTGCCTCAAATGCAGAGGCCAGTCCTCTGATCTTAACGCTAACCCTACCTAATGCTGCTTTTGACTAGCAGTAAAAAGTAGTATGCAGAACTCTCACCTACCTGTGTACAATGCCTATAGTAATTTTTAGTATTTGGTACATGTACACCCCTAATTGCACTCGTAGTACTAAGCATTGGGTCCCCAGCCCTCTGCTTGCTGAGTGTTCATGGCCCATGTATACTGCGTGGAGTGTTCTAACCTCTACAGCAAAGATTGTCACATGGGACACGGCAATGGGTCAAGGCTGGACTACTGCATTTTTTGCCAGGTAAGAATTACTGACCTGTATAACCACTATTAGTATTTTGTGGTTGGCAGTATCTGTAATTTGACAGTACACACCCAATCATCAGTCACGGAGAGACTGTAGAGAAAGGAACAGAGCTACAAAATACTAAGTAATATTCTGTAGTACTCAGTTCTTTAGCCGGCCCAGAGTAAAGCCTAGGGGGTTAGGGTTAATCAGTTAAATTCAAATTTAACACGCAGGGCCTATCCACTGCGGAACTTCCATTTGTCTCAAATACGGAGGCCCGTCCTCTGATCATATCAGTTAAATTCAAAATTTAACACGCAGTGCCTATCCACTGCGGTACTTCTATTTGTCTCAAATGCAGAGGCCCGTCCTCTGATCTTAATCAGATAAATTCAAAATTTAACACGCAGGGCATATCCACTGCGAGACTCATTTTGTCTCTCATGTCCCTACATGAGAATAATTTCAGAATAATTAACACGCGTGGCCTATCTATTGCGGAACTTCTTTTGTCTCTCATGTAGAGGCCCGTCCTCTGATCTTAATCCGATACACGGTCGAATTTAACACACAAGGCCTATCCACTGCGGAACTACTTTTGTCTCTCATGCAGAGGCCCGTCCTCTGATCTTAATCCGATACAAACGAATTTAACACGCAGGGCCTATTCACTGCGGAACTACTTTTGTCTCTCATGCAGAGGCCCGTCCTCTGATTTAATCAGCTACATTAAAATGTAAATGTAGGATACACCATTTGCAGATATCGTCAGCGTTTTCACGAAGAGACGAATTTGGCCAAAATCATTATTTTTTCAAAATTTTGCCGAAATCGATTAAGTGGATAGCAACGAACATTCTGGCGAGGTTAATATTGTCAAAATCAGTCTGAATCATTAAGATTACGAAAATCATACAGGGGAAAATTTCACCCAAATCGTATTTTCAGTTTT
The DNA here is from genome assembly GCA_037893245.1 of Crossaster papposus. Taxonomy (NCBI): domain Eukaryota; kingdom Metazoa; phylum Echinodermata; class Asteroidea; order Velatida; family Solasteridae; genus Crossaster; species Crossaster papposus. The sequence goes on along the minus strand of JBAIAA010000487.1, from coordinate 822,110 downwards.
CACGAACAGCCAAATTGTATTTTGTCCCTGCGTAGATACAAAATAACGTTGCTCCGAGTGCAACAACAACGCGCGTACAATGTATATACATTGTATATACATTCACGAAGAGACAAATTTGGGCAAAACTAGTTTTTAAGTTTTCACGAAGAGACGAATTCGTGCGCTATGGGCAAAAAAGCCACCACCTTAGATTTGGAATTTTCACGAACAGACAAATGCATATCTACATTAATTACTCGTCAATTAAGTTTGTTAGTGTTATTTAATATGTATATTGTTATAGTGTTAGATCTTACCTCTCTGTACGTACCAAATATAAGTTAATATGTGCTTTATAAATAGGCGAAATCTCTTTTTCAAAAAGTGACCAACTTAAAACCTGATTTTCTCAAAACCAATGTGCAACTCCCCGTGGCCAAATTCGTCTCTTCTTGAAAACGCTGACGATATGGAGAGAGAAAAACACAACATTTACTACTGAATTGTTAAGAAATATCTTCCTCATCTGAAAATAAATAAAGATCTAGGCGTCCAGCAAATTGATCGCGAAAAAACACAAATAACATAAGAATAACAGCTCGACGCCGGATGAAAACAAACGCTGTTTTTCGTGCTTTTCTCGGCATTTATGACTGTAAAACTTCGGACAGGCCAGTTTAAAGATATTTACTATAAAATACAACCTTCCAAATTCGCCCATTCATGATAATTCAAGCATTTACCAATAGTGTATACCACCTTTAAGACGCAGGGCCTAATCCACTGCGGAACTATTTTGTTTGGTCTCAAATGCAGAGGCCCGTCCTCTGAATTAATCAGTTAAATTCAAATTGAAAACGCAGGGCCCTTCCACGGCGGAACTCCTTATGTCTCAAATGCAGAAGCCCGTCCTCTGATCTTAAATTTAACATTCAAATTTAACACGCAGGGCCCGTCCACGCGGAATTTCTATTGCCTCTCACACGGAGGCCCCACCAGATTAAAAATTCAGCACACAGGGCCTGTCCACTGCGTCACTTTTATGTACTCTTATCCTCTGATGATATCCATGTAAGATAAACATTCATCACGCAGGACCCGTCCCCTGCGCAACTTTTGTTCTCTCATATCCTCTGATCTTAACAATGTTAGTTTTAAATTCAAGATGCAGGGCCTACCCACTGCGGAATTTATATTCTCTCTTATGATCTTAACATTGTTATATTTAAATTCAACACACCGGGCCCGTGCACTGCGGAACTTATATTCTATCTTAACCTATGATCTTAACATTGTTAGATTTAAATTTAACACACAGGGCCCATCCACTGCGCAACATTTATTACCTCTTATTCTGTAATCTTAACAATGTTAAAATTACATTCCGACACGCATGGCCCATTCACTGCGTTACTTCTATTCTCTCTTATGCTTTGATCTTAACCATTGCTAGATTTAAGTTCAACACACAGAACCTGACCACTGCATTCTCTCTTATCGTCTGATCGTCTGATCTTAACAATATGTAAGATTTAAATTCAGCACACAGGGCGCGTCTGCTGCGTAACTTATAACTATCTCTCATCCTTTGATCTTAACTACACTAGATTAAAATCCAAAACGCAGGGCCCGTCCGCTGCAAAACTATTATCTTAACCATGTTAGATTACAATTGAACACACAGGGCCCATCCACTGTTCTCTCTTATGCGGAGGCCCGTCCTCCGACGAATCTTAACCACGCTAGTCTAGCGTAAAATTGTGCATTTTAGTACAACTCGACCGACAGTCGGTCGCGCCTTCTTGCATTATACGTGCCACCAAACATGGCTGTTCAGTATGCCTAAAACCGGAAATCTATTGTCCAATTTAAAACACAAGAGGGCGCTGTCCAATAACAGATTGTTTTGGTTTTGTGCATTATATGAATATTCATGAGATCATTGTCCCCCTACAAAAACAGACTCAACGGGCCGTCCAGCATGAGGGCTTGCCTTTGGGGCTGTTCTATTGTGATAAAAAGGGTACTAGCTGTACCATTTCATCATAGCTGTACCATTTCATCATACCTGATGCTAAACAACAATGCGCGTCATTTCCACGCGTAAGGCGTTCAAAAGACTGCACTCATAAGCCAGCGAGCACTAAGAAACTGCCGCGAGGCTGCCGTCCGCCTAAGTTCACACGCTGCTCAAGGCGCTACAATTCATTTGAGGGTCCACTCTCCGTTTTGTTTGAATAAGAAGGCCCCTTTTGTTTGTTTAGGCCCGTCCTAAAACACGAATGCTGCCAACAAGAATGCATTATAGTTCTGAACCGTCTTGGGTCCGGCCCTGTTCGTCGTCTACGTTAATGATCTGCCTAAGCAAGTTCATTCTACCGTGATGTTCATTCTACATGACTGTATCATGTACAGGATGATCAGCATACCTGCAGATAACAACATCCTGCAAGAAGACATCTTGTCTATAAAGCAGCAATACTTGTCTACAAAGCAGCTATACCATCTAGCAGCCGTTGACATCCACAAATTTACAATCGACAAGGAAGCTAGTCAACGTTCCACAATCAGACAAACATCAGCCACTTCATTTAGAAAACTTCCCACTCAGAACGACTGCTACAAGTTTTCCTTCTTCCCACGAACGACAGCACAATGTAATTCTCTCCCGGTATTAATAAGGCAATGACCCACATTCGAAAACCTGAAACATCAGCTAAGTTCCAGCAATTTGCTCAAGCTGCCCAGGGGAGCTCTTCACTAAAATGCTTGCTGTCTTGCTCCGCGTCGGCGCCCTGTGCTGGATATCCATCTAATGGAGATTGCACAGTAGCCAACAGATACAGATACTATGGACAATCATGATTAAATCTGATACGCCGTGCTAATAGGTTGCGATCAACCAACTGATATTTTGAAAAACCAATAACGCTACCAACATCTACGAGCCGTAACTGACTCTACAGCCCCCAAACCGAAAAGGAGAATTCCAGATGGTACCGAGAACAAAACACTCCGCGCTTAACATATTGCGAGGTTGAAAAACCTGTTCCCAGAGAAGGATCTTAAGGGTGCAAAACAATTACAGTTGTTTGAACCCGTGCTAGTTAGAGTGTTGTTGGACTTGTTGACGTACTCGGACTACATGCTTGGAGTCTGGAGGTCTGACCAGAAATGTGGAGCACTTACCAAGGGGGTCTCCGACGACGCACCTGAATCGCTTTTCAATTAAGCAAGAAGAACCATACTTGCAACTAATAAAACCACCCTCACATGCAAACTCCCATTATTTTTTATTCCGATCCATAGCGGGAGGAAAACCTCTTCACTAATTGTTCATCTCGTTCTAGATCGAGACGTCTGTTGCAATGCAATGCCATTTTGTCTTCTGCTTTGTCTCTTTTCCCCCCCTGGTAGTCCTTCCATAACCGTCTTTGTCACCCTGAGTTACCCATGTGTATATACAGTATTACCCAGGTGACTGCGATAAAACACAAATAAGACCATTGTTACAATTTAAACCTTTTTTAACTTTGCACTCAACACCTCCCCTTTGACACGATCACCAAGGCTACAACACATACATGCCACATTTGATTGAAATCTGGACTCCAAGTTTTCAAATGAAAAAAGTTTTTAAACTCCGGCCCAATTAAAAACTTGACCACAGATGGCCTTTGACCTCAGAAGTTGAACTTGAAAAACCACGCTCGTATAGTGAGATGACGGTATTTCATCTCCGACCGAAACAAGATTGGAAATGAAAAGCAAGGCAATGACAGCCATACATTATCGGGGTTGTATTATATTATAAATATAAGGTTTGCCCAGAGCGGGCCTGATCCCCTATACTTATGCAAAATACGGGATCTTAGCACTGTCCTGGGACGGACCATGGCGATTACGCATGCCGGCTTTTCCGTGTCTTAGGTCACAATAGTATTGTGCGGAATGACCTGAAACAAGCCAAGCCCCTTGGTTGTTTCTCCCGGGTTAAACCCCTATGAGCGAGGCTTGAATAAGTTTCTGCTTAAATAGCGCTTAAATTGGCTTTCTCCCAAAAAATTGAAAACAGTTGCATGGCATTATTATATACAATCATATTTTACACATAGGTTTGATTTTACATTTATAATTGGCTTTCTCCCAAAATATTGAAAACGGTTGCATCGCATTATTATAGACAAACACATTTTACACATGGGTTTAATTTTACATTTATAATTGAAATGCATCTGCCACCGTCGAAGGAGGCACTTATAGCAAGTAAAGACATGCTGACATAACCGGCAGTGTTCTTGGACACTAATATTAATAATACCAAAAGCTTCAATTTCAATACGGTTGTTTTTTTTTTGTTTTTTTTTATTATTTTTTTTATTATTTTTTTAACGAGGTTTGTTTGCAACAAAAGGGCTACAAAATACTAATATCGTCTTATTGTTTAGAGAGACTTTTCAAGTTTTCATCAACAATTGTTTTATTTTTTTTAAAACAGGGAAAGAACTATGACTTGTCTGATTTTATGGTCGGTAAGAAATACCCTTTTTTCTTACTAAACAAAGTTGTGCTGAATACTGTGCCGGTTTGGTGACAAGATATGTGATTTAGTTACCTATCTTCAAAATGTGTGGTTCTTTTTTTGTTAGTTACCTTAAAACAATTAGGAACACTCGAAATGTCGTCTATTCTGAAAGCAGGCTCACAAAAATAAGGCCGCGTAAAAAACACATAAATGCCTCATTAAAAGTGTACTGACCTCAAAGGTTAAAACGATCTAACACCCCGACCAAACCTGCGTTGCTATACTAAACTCAAAGGCAAATCACATGTCAGAACCCCTGCCCCATACCAGAGCAAAGCAAAGGCGCCCAACCAGAACATGTGGCACTCTGACTAACGAAAACAAACATCACATGCAAAACGTGAGCATGAAGCAAAGTAATATAAAAACAGGTACAAGTATGCGTTATAATTCACTTGAATTTTGTCATTGTAAAATAGACACTTTATGAATCTATTTTTTTATTTTTTTTTAATATCCCGAAACAGTCGGAGTCACCATGTTGGCCCAACACCACTGCCAAAATGAATATTACTATACTGCGGGTCACTCCTTCGTGCACACAAAACCTCGCATTTTGCGGCTGTGAGCCGTCAACCCGCTTAAGACTTCGCTGCGTACCTCATTATAAAGACAACGCTGAATTCTGACTGGCCATATACGATGCAAGAGCACCCACCAGGCTCTACGATATTTCATTCCCATGGTGTGAATTAGCACCGAAGTCCCAACATTTAGATTATACGGGCTTTCCTACAGATATGCAGCGGAAATATATTATTTCAACAAAGACTTCCAACTCAACCTAAAATTAGCCGGGTAAAGGTTTATAAAGGTCTCAATTAAACCAGCAAATCAGATCTGTAGAAAAAACACCCCCGAAATAGAGCAATCAACGAAGACCACTGATTACACTAAGAGCACTATACGACATTTGAATGCGGAGAAACAGACCCGTTCAACCGAAAACCAGAAACTAAATAAGCGAAATGATCGGGAACACTCATTTTGGGAACAAAAGCCAACTAAAGACGGCTGCCCAAACATGTGTGTGTGCTATAGGGCTGCCCCTACACCATTGTGCATGTTATGTAACTAACTGCAATATACTATACCCCTGATTCAATCGCACGGCGAATTCTACGTAAATATGCATTATATGAATTCAATACAAAAGTGAATTTTTAAATGCGATAAGAGATATACCTCTACTGGTGATCAATGTCTTCATCTTTTTTGTTGCTGAAAATTCATTGCTGAAAACGTATATGCAAACATTAAGTAGCCTGAATAACATAACTTCATTGGACACGATATTAAAACCTGCATTCCTGGCCCTAATTGTTAAACAAATAGGCCAGTCCTTTGTATAGACCATTGTGGCGCTCTCACATTCCATTGCCACGCATCAGTAGAGCCACTCCCAACCGTGCAAAATGTTGTCTTCAGTACGAAGACTCTATACCGCTAAGCATGGCAAGCATTCAAACCTATATGCTGGCGCACCCTGGAGACATTTTCTAAACCGTCTGCCGAAGCAAACGCAAAACGTGAGGTAACACAAGAATACCTGCACTTCTATAAGAATACAATTGTCTCAGAGCACGGCTCCATAAACCAAATCGACACGCCCTTTTTCAAGGGGGGCTCCTTCAGTTTTGAGCTGCACCAACAAAATAAATTAAAAAGTGGTTTGATCCTACCTCATTTCTCCATACAATTCAAGAAAGGGTCTTCACACTAGCACAAATGTCCAAACTCACAAACACAAGCGCGATTGACTTTTACTGGGATGGCAAAACCTTCCCAGAAATGACCCCTCTTAAATCCTAGGTTGCTGCCATGCCGCGGTGTAAAACACGGCCCGAGGCTGGCTATCGGTCCGGCCGGGAAGACGTGAACGTCCGGCCTTGACGAAACCAGACTTAACACTGACAGTATCTAATCTTGCGCCCTCACGCGCCGCAGTGCAAATAGGAAATAACTCAAACAATCCCAGAGATCAACAGGAAAGACAGAACGTATGTAATGAAAGAAATGAATATATAGTGAGCTGTAAATTATTTGTTGATATTACATTTTTGGATGAAATTAATTATTTCGTGCACATTTTGATTTTCTTCTAATTTTTTTTTGTAGATTGACACTCAAGTTGTTTTTGCACGTCGTCATACAGGTTACAGGTGTCACCTTTTCCATCTGGATGTTTCCCCATCTTAGAGAGAAAAGAGAGAAAGCTATTTAAGTTTCTGCAAACTCTAAGTCTCAGTCTGCGAAGAATGACTTCTTTCTCAAGACTTGAAATTAGCTTGGCCTTTTGTTAAACCATTTTAAGGTTAGAAGTTTTAGTATTTGTCAAAGATTTTTGCCATTTTTCTTTTAGTTCAATTAAGTGTATGTTTTATCTCTGTATCTGACAGAGGGATATTGACTCAATTATATCTTTATGAGTAGCCATTTTGGCTTGCTTGTCTGCTTCCTCATTCCCTTTAATTCCACAGTGTCCTGGGACCCATTCAAAGCTGACCATATTGGCTCGATGTTGAATATTTTAGTAAAGTATATTATGACGAACATCACAGACTAGTTTATTATCTGGGATTGGTTCTCAGATGGCTTGGAGAGCACTTAAACAAGAACTAAAAATACATGTGTATAATAAGGGTTTAACTTGTTCAACCCATTTTATACTGCAAGGAGGATGGCAAAGATCTCGGCAGTAAAAATGGAAGCTTCAGTGTTGAGACGAACATTTTTAATATACATGAGGGATGACAAAGCCACATACTGTTCTGTTTAATTTGGGATTAATTGATCCATCGGTGTATTATTGTCAGTAATGTTAACAGTATGGGATTTGATTTCTCTAGAAATAGCGGGCGAGTTGTAATGCCAGAAAGGAAACGGGTTATGCAGAGGGAAGATGTTAATATAAATTTGTTGGTATCTTCCTTCATAAGGGGACCGATGATAATTAATTGATCCATCGGTGTATTATTGTCAGTAATGTTAACAGTATAGGATTTGATTTCTCTAGAAATAGCGGGCGAGTTGTAATGCCAGAAAGGAAACGGGTTATGCAGAGGGAAGATGTTAATATAGATTTGTTGGTATCTTCCTTCATAAGGGGACCGATGATGTGTGCTTCTCTATTTATTGGCATAATATTGTTTTGCCAATTGTCTTCTTGAAAGATTTTATTTGGGTGTAAAAAGTGAGTTTTAAGTTGTACTCCATATCAATTGCACAATAATTGACACCGTAATTGGAGAGGGGGGTGGGGGGGGGGGGGGGGGGTGGGGGGTGGCTCACCACATTCAATTTGGAGAATAATTAAAGATGTACCGTGAATAGCCCTTGAACACATTTTAGGTGATTGATACTGGATACTATCCAGTTTAATTTTAATGGAGGTGGCTGCTGATCCGTGACCCATTACCTGGGTAGTTAGCCAGTGTCCAGCTTGGCCCATTTGGGATTAGGATTCTGTTCTGAGACGATGTCTTTCTGGATACCAGATAAAAAGAAATGGTCTTTTGCGAAGGGGAGGGAGAAGATTCTCGCACGGAGAAAATATCAAAGCATTATGTTGGTTTTTCCGGCAGCCTCTCTCTTCACCCGGGAGTGCTGCTGGTTCATGGCCAGGTTAGACTGACACAGTCGCGGTGCAACTGCCGCAGAATGTTAAAGATGATGTGTTATTCTGGCACTTTGTGGACTCCTTCTCGGAGCCAATTCCATGGAGGCGGCCGGGGAGCACCACCTGAAAGTTCAGCTGAGCTCCGATGCATCAGGGTATAAATTGAGCGGCGTACTGCGGCTTGAAGGTAGACTTGGTGCCAAGTCGGTAAAAGCGGTCCACTCGGTATATATACGGGGGAGGTTGCGGTTGCCTCGTACCCAATTTGCAGAGTTCGAAGTTAGATCTGTCGCAACCACTGACCTCAATACCAACTGTCGCAACTCGGCACGTTACTAGTCTTAAACCAGCGACTTGTCATCAATTCTAGCTTGAAGGTGAGGATGTTACCTTCGGGCACTATCGGTTTCGCAAAGATTCAAGCAATGGCCGGCATAGGCTACAAGGAGGGGCTCGCCCTGAATTTCGTTGTTCATTTCGTAATAGATGTTTTCTGGAACCGCAGAGTGGATATTCAGGTCGACTCCCAATGCCTATAACGCACATGAACACGGTTGAGGTCGAGGTCACCCGCTTTCACAAGCATTCTGAAGCGGATCTTTGCCCTCACACTGGAGGGCAATGGAGGATGGCCAAGGGTCCACCAAGACAGCTTTTCAGGTCAGATGCGCGTCTTACTTTGCCCGTGTGGCGTTTCCTCCAAGAAGAGCTAGGCGGTGATACAGATTTCACATTGGATCTCATGGCACTCCCATGTTCCAAAGGCTAGAAAAGGAAAACCTCTTGATTTCTTCTTTTGTCACGCAGTCTGTGGCAGCTCCGCGGTGAACGTATTTGCTTAGCCTGTTACAGCATGGAGGAAGAAGGCATGATGTCACCGTGACAGGAACCACGAGTTGTACGTATTTCCGCCTTTCGTGCTTATTCCTGCTCTGCTAAAGCTTTTTTGGTAGTTCAGTTTTTTTTAGTAGGTTTCGGTTGTTTATCCGCCAACGATGTCAATAAAATTCACGAAGGGGCCGGCTTGGAGGCGGAAGTAAATTTGCCGACTCTGACACGAGCAATTGCAAATCTATGAGGGCGTGGGGTCAGGGGCCCGCTTAAGGGCCCTGAAAAAAATCTGGATTCTAGATGCATTTTCTTGCTACTCCCCCTGACTCTTTGAATCAAAATTTAAAAAAAATCTTGGCATTTTTTATTGCACTTTTTTTCTGCTGAGCAGAACTTATTACAGAGCGGGGAGGGGGATAACTGGCATCGTGATCAAAAGGTTATCAAAATCAAGACATAATAGTTCATTGCAAAGTCATCTACTTTTGTAAATTCACTGTAGTGTACTCGCGGTAGGCCTATTTCACCAAGATTTTTGATTTATAGTGTTATTTCCCTCAGTCGGCATTTAGAGCCTCAGTCGGCAAATGGGCCATGAGAACAATGCGTTGGTCTGGGTCAGCGTGGCCACTCATCAAATAAAAAAATCCCAAGATGATGGCAGTAAAATTTCGCAAGAATTCCCAAGATGCTATCGGACTTTGAAAAAATACCTTGTTATAACCGGTATATCTTGTATCAGTAATGGAAAACAAAAAACCACAAGGACACAGGACCTATTGTTATAAGCATCATGTGCTCTTTTCAGCGTTCGACTACAGAAAATTATCTAAACGTACAGTATTATTAAATACCTAAGAGAGTTGATGGCTTCTGATTGGTCGAGACTCGATCACATGGAGCCTGGAGGGCATTATTTTGTAGTAATTTCCCGGCTTTCAAGAAGAAGCAAATAAATGTCCCCTGAACCAGCATTAATCAAGCATCATGCAATCCAATGATTGGCCGAATGCAACAGTCCGACGGTAACTTGTAAGTTGTAACAAGGACGCGTCGAATCTTGATACTGCGCGCTATAAATGTACGCGTAGAACGTTTGTATGTATACGCGTGGCATTTTTCAAAATGCGCGTGTCGTCTGTTAACGCTAGCGCGTTGCTATGCACGGTGAGGCATCAGTGGTCAGCTAGTCTGGTCTCAAATATACATATTGAAGAGACAGGGTACCATGCATAAGCTAAAATTTGGCCCCTGAACATGAAAACAAAACACTGGATATAGCCGAAAGAAAAGTAACGAAATGTGGAGCATTTTCACAATTTGTCTCGTTTAAAAGGTATTTATTAAAGGTATCAGTGCGAGGATCCGGTTATTACTGCGTGATAATGACCGGGTTGGGGGCCGGATGACCGCTGGTAATGAACCTCGCCTTCTGCTCGATCCATTATCAGCGGTCACCCCCCAACAGTCAATATCACGCAGTAATAACCGGGTCCTCGCACTGATACCTAAATAATGTATCAATTGAATGAGTACACTATAATGTATTACACACACTTGAGGAGACACACGCACACAAGGCGCCATCCACACTTAAAAAGTTGTTTGCGGTTTACAAAAGTGCCATAAATAGAAAAAAAATGTTTGCGGTTAACAAAAATGCCTAAAATGTATATACGATTTGTTTACCGTTAACACAAATGCAAAAATCCTAAGATTTCGTGAAATTTGGATACAAATTCCCAAGTTCCTAACTGGTCTTGCCCGAATTCCCAAGATCTTGGGGAAAACCCCAAGGAGTGGCCACAGTCCCAAGATGCTGTACACAAAATACCGTTTCCCAAACAACTTTATCTTGCGAGGCGTCATTCAGACAATGCGCCACAGCGACACAGAACCGAAGACAGGGTTTGGAAAACAGCCCGGTCATTGTTGTCAGAGGCCGTGTGATTGGTCCGCGCTGACCCCGCCTAGCCTAGCGGCGCGGCTGGAGCTAGTTGCGGCATGGAGGTACGGTAGGACCTCGTGTACGGTTGCGAAACGGCGATAGTTTTCACCTTTTTTATAGAAATTGGGCGAGATTCGACTGGTTTTATTGGCGCATCGGCTGGGTGAGTTGATAAAATACTCAAGAAAAAAATTTGTTTGGAGATAGACCGTGCAGCAGTATGGCAGTAATTGCCTAAATTTGTGCATTATAATCCATGGAGAAATAAGTCACATTTCTCCATGGTTAACCTGTAAAAACCCTCTCTATGGCTCCGCCCTGCGGGCGACGGGAGCATAGGGATAGAGGTCAGTGGGTACAACATATTGGAAATGGAAGGTATCGGTACATTTTGTAGGATCATGGAGACTCTAGTCTTATTCCTCCATGGTAGGATACACAATTTGCAAATATAAAAAATGTTTACGACCGAATTATTAAGAAATATCTTAATTATTTAAAGGTAAATAACGATGGTAGGCATTCAGAAAAATGATTGCGATAGATATCTTGTAATTGTTATAAAAAAATGAATCATATTTTAAAAAGTCAAGATGACTCGCGGTCGGCATGACGTCAGCGGGCCTTGTTTCTTGTCTCTGATTGGTCGGTGATGGCTGTTAGTTATCGCACCCTCTGGACTAAAAGGGGAATGAATATAGGGCCTTTTCGAATCCCTGGCTTCGTCTTCGTCTTTGGCTTAAGGCGATTTTTGACTCCCAACTGCGAGATCTCCAGCCACATTCTGACGCCTGTTGTACTTCAGAAACATTCACTCGATTGATGTGAACCCAAATGTTAGACTATTTCAATTTTCTTCCATTTCTATTTGCTTCTCAGTATTTCGGAATTCGGAGCCGAAGCCAAAGCCAAAGACGAAGCAATGGTTTCGAAAAGGCCCATAGTGTTGTGGTCAATGTGAAAAATGTCTAAAAATGTCTCCCCCTGAATTGTTTTTACAGTAGAAGCTCTGAGGTGCATTCTGGGACATTATGAGCCTATTTTTATATTTTCCTCTGATATAAAAAATACAGTAAAAAAAAACAGTAAAAAACAATATAAACAAATTAAAATTAAAAATATAAAAAAATCCAGTTCAAAAATGTGGGGTCCGGACCCCAGAACCACCCCCTGGATCCGTACCTGATTGTAAAACTTCGGACAGTTCAGTTTTAACAATATTTACTATACCCCCCCCCCCCCCCCCCCCCCCCCCCAAATCCACCCATTCATGATAATTGAAGCAATTACCAATAGTGTATCCTAGCACAGTACCAGTACCTGTAACTTGACATTAACAACGAAGTTTTACAGTCATTAGCCGAAAAAAGCACGAAAAACAGTGTTTGTTTTTAACCTGCGCCGAGCAGTTATTCTTATGTTATTTTTGTTTATTCGCGATCGCCGGACGGCGAGCGCAAATTTTTCTTTAGAAAATTCTATTTTTTTGAGTAATTACAGGGTATTTAGCACAATCATTTTGCTCAATCATTTTGCTCATGCTGGATGCCTAGAATCATTATTTACTTTCAAATGAGTTGGATATTTCTTAATTAATTCGGTAGTAAATATTTTTGATATCTGCAAATGGTGTATCCTACCTTTAACCAGAGTTGTATGACTCGAGTCCAGGACTCGGACTCGAGTCCGTCTCGAGTCACAATTTTGGTGACTCGGACTTGACTCGAGTCACGTCGGCAAAAGACTCGGACTCGGACTCGACTAGCATGACTCGGACTTGACCTCGAGGACTCGTGACTCGAGTCACGTATTTTCACCAACAATACCTTTTAAATTTTTTTTGTAAATATTAAAAACAATTCCAATGATCCGATCGTCATGCACATGGTAGTCTTGGTCAAGACCAAGCTAGCCTGTTCATTTGTTCCGCGGCGCGCCGTCCGTATTATCTGGGCTTATTGAGGGCGCCCTTAATTATCGCCAGATTCCTGGATCTTTTCCTCTAACTTGGTCTTGGCGCATCGATCACGTGAACCCGGAAAATTCCGAGGACATTCCAAGCATAGCTCAAATAGCTACTCGCCCCCGCATGCGCACTAAGTCGTTTTTGCTTAATGTAGTGTTCGATTATTATAGTCTGGTTCCCAGACCAAATATTTCTGACTATTTGTGATTTTTCATTTATTATTTAGCCGTTAATGTCACGTGACCAAAAACTGGAGGATTTGCTTAACGTTCGCGATGTTCGAGTGTTTCTAGGTATTTATAAAATAAAACTCACATTAGCAAAGGTCAACACCAGACGAAATGCCTAAGACTATCACAGTCATTGTAGTCATTGTGCTATTTTTGGGTAAGAGCCGTTAGAATTTGAATTGTTGCGTCGTCATAGCTACGCTGCTTGTATCGCGTCATTATCTATTTTTTGTCGCCGGCGGCTACGTAACTGACCTACACTACAATTTAGACGTATAGCCCAGGGGGCATCAGGAAGAAAATTTCTCGATATCGGGTCAGAAAATTCCAACGAAATTTTCGGCGTTGACCCACCCACCCTTACGGATATTTTTTTTTGAAAATGATATCCGGATGCCATACCCACCCCTTTTACGGAATATTTTTTTTTCATTTCATTAACTGGAGTTCGGACCCACCCCTTTAACGGGAAATATTTTTTTCATTTCACCAACTCAAGTTCGGACCCACCCCTTTAACGGGATATATTTTTCGGAATTCGACAGGAGATAATTCGTGACGAGATCGAAATTTTCGGAACGACTTTCGAGATCATTCTGAATTTGACCATGGAAATCTGCTCGTTCAGACAGATATAGACGAATCTGTGTCCGTTCACTTTCGCGAACTGCTGCAGCAGTTATTCACTGATAATCATCCCCGGCGCCCGGCGCCAGTCTCAGTCCGCATCCGGTCCTCAGTTCCTCGGAGTCCAGCGTACTATTATCTTCACTTTCGTTTTCAAAGATTCAATGTTTCCGAGTTGGAAAATTCGACAATTACCCGTAAATTACGCCGGTTGTCGCTCTTCATTCAGAATGCGGCGGCCGCATATTAAGAATAGGATCGTCGCCCGACACTGACACCGTGAGAGCAGTCAAAACGGACTTGAAATTGAGAATGCCCGTAAGTTTTTTATTTTTTCTCGATTGAAAATTCGATCACTGACGCTGTCACTGATCACGAAAATTTTAACAAAATGCTTGAAAATGGCGAAAAATGGAGTGAAATATTTTTTTGTAGTTCAAGTCAGGTGTTTTGACCCACCTTTTTTGTTGAATTTTTTTTTTTTCATTCCAAAATCCAGTTAGACCCACCCCTTTTTGCAAAATTTTCTGGCGCCAGAAAAGTCTGCCGCGAGGCCTGTTAGACCACCCCACCCCACACCTGATATCGAAATTTTTTTTTACTGATGCCCCTTGTATAGCCAAATGTGGTTTCTTACACGTCCGGTCAGGTAGTAGTCTTGGTTCCAAGACCTTCGTGTTGTTTATTCCGCGATCACTGACACAAACCACCGATGTTATAGAGGGCGCTATCTAAAGACGAATCGCACCCGCGAACTCAGTGGACTCACTCGAAGGTCTTGGACAAGTTGGCACACAGGGGGCGTGGTCAGACTATTGTAATATATGCATTATTCATATCACGTGATAATGATGGACGGTTATAGGCAAATTCGTGCGATACGAGGGTTACGCAAAACGTTACACGCCGCGATTGACCCGGCCGTGATGTGCATGTATTATACTGTACATGTATTCGCATTTTTGTATCACTGTGGACGGAGACATGGCTTCCCTTACCGAACATGACATGTTCTCGTGTACAAAATGGTTAGAAAGTCGAGCACTTTTTTCAAAATGCTCCCATTTTAACCACAATTATTTTCCTGGGTTGAAATTTCCAACCAATATACCCTATATTATACCCTAACCCAAACACTAACCCTAACCCACATCCTAACCCTAGCTTTTGAGTAATTTAAGTACAATCCAAAAATCTAATTCGTGAAATAACTAATGGAGACCTAAATATAAATCACCCTTTGGAGACCTTTTTACTCCCATTGTCCCCATTGTGTTCACGTCTCCAGAGGTACCGTATTTCGCACCATACAGTACATGTACATATGTACATGTACATGTACATGTACTTTACATGTACATTGACACAGCAAATCATAGCTGCCCCGGCGTTTATTTGTGACTGCGGGTGAATTTGTTGATTGAAACAACTTTGCTCTATGGTGAAAACCTCCAAAGCCCCAGTCCCACCGAAAGCCGGATACGCTACGGATCAACCCGGATGCACTACGGTTCATATCCGGGGTCATCCGGAGTGGAACCTTAGTCAAACCGTGATAATCCGGGACTATCCGGGACTATCCGGGGCCATGCATCCGGGACCATCCGGGGACATCCGTAGTGAGTCCGAGAAGTCGAGCGTCACCCTGGATCAGCATCTAGCATCCGGAGTGATCCGGGGCCATCCGGGAAGGGAGAGGGGGGGGGGGGGGGGGGGGGGGGGGGGCGGCGAAGAACCGTAGTGAAACCGTAGTGCGATCGTGATGATCCCTAGTGTATCCGGGATAAACCGTAGCGTAACCGTAGTGTAACCGTGTTTATCCGGGATGAAACGGGAGTTGGTTCCACTACGGTTCCACTACGGATCACCACGGATTCACTACGGTGTCACCACGGTATTTCCCGGATGAACCGGGATGAACCGTAGTGTATCCGGAGTCATCCGTGAACCGTGGCACATCCTGGATGAACCGTGGCGCATCCGTAGTGAAACCGTGGCGGAACCGTAGTGAATCCGTGACCATCCGGGGTCATGGGGGGAAAACAGGCTTGAACCGGGGTGATCCGGGCCCATTCGTGGCAGAACCGTAGTCAAACCGTAGTAGAACCGTAGTAGGATGATAGATCGGGGAACATGTCACTTTGTTTTTGATTGCCTTCCCGGACCACCCCAGATCAAACGTAGTTTCATCCGGGGTCATCCGGGGCGATCCGTAGCATATCCGGCTTCAGTGGGACTGGGGCTACTAATTTATATGGTGGCCCTGAGGGATATCAAAAGTTGTGAACATTTTCGCGACAAATTTGCGACTTGTCGTTAATTTATTTGCGACTGGTCGTAAATATTTTTGCAACTAGTCGCAAATAATTTCACAACTAGTCGTGACAAAATTCGCGACTAGTCCTGAATTTTTTACGACTTGTTTTTGCGACTAGTCGTAAATATTTTTTCGCGAATAGTCGTCAATATTTTCAATAGTCGCGAAAAAAATTCGCGACTAGTAGCGAAAATATTCACTAATAATCACGAATTATACGACTAGTCGCAAAAATATTCACGAACAGTCGCAAAAATATTAACAACCAGTCGCGAATAAATTCACGACAAGTCGCGAATAGTTTCACAACTACTCGCAAACAAATTCACGACTTTTATGTCCCTCCATGCAGAGCCACCATAAATTTTCCCTTTTATTTCAGGGAAAGGTAGTTTTTGCATGTAATTAACTGTTTGCCAAAATGAAGCACGACCTCACTAGATTTGAGGCTAATACTGACGTACTGTACGTTCGATACACTGGAATACAAAAAAACGCACCGCGCTGAAGCACCATAACATAGCGATGCTGCAGCGGGCAGACCCGCGGTATACGGTACCGGTGGCTGTAGCTAGCTTGCACTGCCATGCCCCGGAAGATCGGACACACGTACTTGTTATACCACGGCAATAGATTGTGAATTTTTATTGGTCGAGAAGCGTTCACGTGACATGCCACAAAAACGCATGTATCCGAGTGTGCCGATGTATGAGCATGGTATGAGTGATGTACGCCGAGTACGCGTGGTACATGAGTTCATGTACCCCACGGGGTACATGAACTTTCTTTTTCCAGGCCGCGGAATCTTTTTTTACACGCTAGCGCATAGCCTGGCCGGCCATTTCTGTGGAAGCGACTGATATTAGAGTCTAGCAACGCTGTGTTATATGAGCTGGTACTACGTAAATTGATGTATGTTCCTGTGCGATGTAAACAGGGAACAGTGAAGTTAGCACTTTCGGCAACGACTAACGACCGCCATTGTTGTTTACACCGGCTTTCGTTTATGCTGTTCGTCTGCTGTTGTTCTGTTCGAATTTTGCCTTATTTTCTCCGTAATGTCGGCAGACGACAGCATTAAGTCACCTCCAAAGAAGCGATTTCTGTCTCGTTCAAAAGAGGAGATCAGAAATTTGATTTTCTAGGCAGGACAGCGCCAGTACGAAGAAAAACACGGAACATTCAGTGCGACTACTTCGGCAATTTTGCACCGCAACGGGAACGGACCCATAACAAACAATTCTTGCCTGCTGTAATCTATTAGTATTACCGTGGTATAACAAAACAATTGTTGCCTGCTGTAATATGGTCCATGGCGTTTTGTACACCCTCGGGGGCAAATGGCACCCTCGGCTTCGCCTCGGGTGCCATTTTCCCCCTCGGGTGTACAAAACGCCATGGACCATGTCACAGCAGGCAACAATTGTTAAATGTACAATGCTATTAAAAGTCTGCACATTTCGCGCAATGCACGTGCATACAGTCACCATCACATACATGTACATTGTAGGCCTACATGTACAATGTTGTACATGTACACTGTCTTGTGTGTACACACACACACAGTATCTTATATTTGTGTATAATGAATAATTCATGATGAGGCTCAAACTCGGTCGCTGATTGGATCCCTCGGAAAAGCGAGGGAGATTCGTCGAAAACTAAGGTTAAAGTTAACAATTGATTGCCAACTAGTGCTAGACCCATTGGGGAATCCAAAATCATGTACGTTTGTCAAACGTCGGCTCCAGTGCGAGTATGGATCCAGCTGCATTATGTAAACTACGCATGCGTGAGACACCAACGCACACGAAGTCGGGATTTGAAAAAGAGACAGCGTTAACGAATCTGCGCGCGTGGGCGCCGAAATAACACAAGGGTCTAGGACTAGACTAGTCTTGACCTGGAGGAAAAGATCCAGGAATCTGGCGATAATAAAGGGCGCCCTCAATAAGCCCAGATAATACGTACGGCGCGCCGCGGAACAAATGAACAGGCTCAGGGGGGGGCGGAGGGGGGGCCCAAGAAAGTGCGCCACCAACGTTGAAATGTATCTCATTCGTTCTTCCACGCTCATGAGCCACACATCTCACACAGTAAATACGTATAGATCGCTACCGCGAAGCGCACCATTGAAACACGTACAGATTTTCTCCGTGTATCGCTCTCCGCATTTAGTGATTCATGCAACGTCCGCAAAGCCAGGTACGCAGGCACGATCTACACGGATTTTGTTTGGGGCGATGTCATTTTCTGCCATTTTCGTTCGAAAACAACACGATAAAACGCAAGGGGTTCACAGGCAGATTTTTTTTAAAATTCAGTATATCACTGCTACATCCTTTTTAAACGTATCCATGGAAAAAAAGTGAGTGGGTTCGAAGCACGATTTTTCACAATTTATCGATTATTATTGCCCTTTTTAGGGGAGGTATTTGTCAACGTCGTTTTAGTATTTGTGCACAATCTCTACGTGCATCAACGGTACGTCAACGCTTAATTTTTTCGACTGCTTTTTTTTAATTTTCAATACAATTTTTGTCATTGGATGATAAAAATTAAGGTAAATAACAACCTTTTACAACTACAAAAGACAAGATGTTAAGATTGGATGCCAAAAACTCTTTATTTTTCGCGTGAGAAAATTGTTCCCACCTATTTTGAGAATGGACGGTACGTCAGCGTTGCGCAATCACAGTCTCGGAGGGCCCCCCCTCCGCCCCCCCCCCCCCCCCCTGAACAGGCTAGCTTGGTCTTGACCAAGACTATGCACATGGAGGAATATTAACGTTTAGCACACGAAATAAGCAGTTACACTGATGTTGCAAGTAATAGTGTTCGTGATTACTGTGTTGCTAATGCCATGTAGTGTGCAGCGCACATAACACTGGGATATAAAAGCATTATTGTGCACGACACCAATATTAACGCTGGTATTCTGTCAACCTTAACACCATAATAGCCACTGTACTGCTTGATGCATATTACCAGGAAAATAGGAATTCGTCTCCGGAATCCGAATGACGCTGGCTGGCTGCGGCTATATCGCTACCTCTTTTTAATGTTAAAACATAGGCGGCTTACGCGCTGATCTAGCCATAGACGCAACCGAAGCGGACCATAGTCTGGCATGTCTGGTACCTGTAAAAACACCGCCTGTATATTGCACTGAGATGGCTGTGTGTTGTTTGCACCAGTTTTCACACATGTCGACACAACTATATCCACCACACACGCTTGGTCACGTCAAGTCAGTTCGCTAGTCGCTACAACAATTTTTAAACCATGGCATCTGTCGTTCCTCGTATTGTTTCTTTTGGTTTAACCATAGACATTTCTCCATGTCTATGGTTTAACACCAACTTTAAAACAAATTTTGAAACTTCAAAATCAAGTGCGATGTGCAAATTTTGCAAGCAAAAAATTGAAGAACGGACCGGCACAACTTAAACCTGTCTCCATTATTAAACATGACAGACAGATTTACATAACATTTTTTATTTGTTTCTCTAAAATATAAAACTTGTTAGCTACCTGCCTTTCTGAAATAACTAAATCAATATATAATTTGTTATTTGGAAGAAACAAAACAATTAAAAGATATTCTGGAGAAGGGGCAAGGAGTATTGGTAAAACCTAAAATAAAATGTTAACTGCAGGCACAGAACTTTGTTTAAATTAAATGTGTTTTATTTTGTCATTTCCAATTCTTTTTTTACGACATAATTTGCGATCAATAGTGATCCAGTCATCTAAGTGAACTGGTTGGAGTATTTTAACTATTTAATTATTTAAACAAGTGACTCGTGACTCGGACTCGGACTCGAACCAAGTGACTCGGGACTCGGACTCGGACCAAGTGACTCGGGACTCGGACTCGGACTCGGACTGAGTGACTCGGGACTCGGACTTGGACTCGACATAGGTGACTCGACTACAACACTGCCTTTAACATCCTCAGATGTATTACTATTAGTGGTAATGATTGGGAAGCCAATTCCATTAAAATTAAACTTGATAGTATCCAGTATCAATCACTTGAAGATTTGTGCAGGGGCTATTTGCGGTACATCTTTAATTAATCTCTAAATTGAATGTGGCGACCCCCCTTTCCAATTACCGCGTCAATTCTTGTGCAATTTATATTGATTCAAACTAAAAACTCACCTTTTACACCCAATTATAAAATACTTTACTAAAATATCCAACATTAAGCCAATATGTGACCTGTCATCACAAAAGAGCGTAAAGTCGCACGAAGTGATTTCCCAGTACGGCCAGTCAAAGTCAAAATTTGAAGGGGTGGTCGATTTTGAGATTATGTTGTTTTTTAAAAATAAATCCCCAACAATCAATTCCCAATTTTTCAGACAATTTTGAGACAATTTTGACTATGCCTTTCTTTGCGCGTTCACACTATTTCTCGCAAGAAATGCCCGTTTTCTCATAATCTCTGTATTAAGACTCCAGACTAAACCAAAAAAATAAAAAAAATATTGAGTATCAAACATCCAAGTGTTAAATACCATCGGAAAGCTCTGTTTCCACAGAATTCAGAAATACCCATATCTCAATTTTTGATTTTGCCGACTTTACGCTCATTTTGTGATGACAGGTCACTCATCTTTGACTGGGTCCCAGGACACTGTGGAATTAAAGGGAATGAGGAAGCAGACAAGCAAGCCGCCAAAATGGCTACTCATAAAGATATAATTGAAGTCAATATCCCTCTGTCAGATACAGAGAAAAAACATACACTTAACCTTGAACTTAAAGAAAAATGGAAAAGATCTTGGACAGATAGTAAAACTTCTAACCTTAAAATGGTTCAACAAAAGGCCAAGCTACATTTCAAGTCTTGGGACCTTCCACGATGGAAAGAAGTAATTCTTCACAGACTGAGACTTGGAGTTTGCAGAAACGTAAATAGGGAAACATCCAGATGGAAAAGGTGACACCTGTAACCTGTATGACGACGTCAGGCACTTTCTCATAAAGTGCAAAAATTACCAAAAACAAAGGGACAATCTACAAGCAAACCTTAAACTTTCAAAGGCTCAAATGACCTTAGAGAAATTATAAGGAGAAATCAAAAGGTGCACGAAATAATTAATTTCATCAAAAAATGTAATATTAACAAATAATTTACAGCTCCCTATATATTCCTTTCTTTCATACATATGTTCTGTCTTTCCTGTTGATCAGTCTGGGATTGTTTGAGTTATTGCCTATCTATTGGGGGGCAGCTAGTGATTCACCAGACATCTTTGCAACTTATCTGGTCTTCCCCCTGGGGGTGAGTGTTGCGTACTCTGAAAATCAACCAGCCGTGCCCGGGCACTTTAGTTGCAGGCACACGATTGTTGGCATTCTTCAAAAGTTGCATTGTGTTTGGTGAATCACAGGCCTCCCTAGCCTGCTTGTATACATTGCCTCTTTTTGAATAATTGTTTTCCTTTCGTTCTCCATTAGGCTCTGTTTGTATATCTTTGTTGATGGCACAAAGGACACGTAGTAAGTGACAACCTATTTACAACAACAACAACAACAACAACAACAACCAGACTAAGCAATATCGTGCCGATGAGTCGCGTCACGTCAGTTGGTGAGGAAAAAGAATCAGATTTTACAACAAATTGTCATCTAGATGGTATATAAATCCGTCTAAGCGAGTTTAAGAGAGCTGTAGACCAGCATTATATGCTGTGTTAGGAAAGTAATGTTTAAGAAAGTGGAATTCTAAGGCCGAAAAAAAAGTCTCAATTCAAACATTGTCAAATCCTATTGAGTTACAGGGTGCTGAATCTCAATAATGTTAGGCAGAGCATGGAGGAGAACAGAGCAGACGGGGCAGTGCCTTAAAGTTTGGAAGTAATGTTGCAGGATACGTAGATGACACTGAGGCTTTTCCTAACGTTGTATATTTTATTTCATTTAATATTATTATTTTGCAGGAAATCTTACAAACAATATATCAATCCACGTACAAATATCAATACACGTACAAATTGGTAGCTCCCTGCCCCGATTGTAGCATGGTGGCTAAGCGCTGGGTTCATTTCGGTGGCGACTTGATTTCAAGTCTACACTTGCACAGTATTCAAACAAAATCGATACATAACCAACATTGAGCATAACCAGTTTGAGCATAATTCTCTCAACTTTTCCATTAAAATTCACTAAGAATTATAACAAATAAAAATTCACTAAAGTGAAAACATTAATGTTACAATTTTTCACAACCCACGCGATTTTTGGCAGATGATGGACATGGCTGGTAGGCCACATGCATCGAACGTTGGGGCGTTGATAGTAGGCTGGCACTGGATCTGAGTAAATGCTTCTTTGGGGATCTGCTTGTCTCCTGATTAGCAACTGCATAACTTAGGTTGAATCTAGAGAGAAACAAGAGAGGAAAATATACAATCAATGATGGATTTAGGAATGACTTGTTACAAGAAAAGAGAAAATATATGAAATATAAGGTCAAGCCCTACTTAGGGCTTCATTCATGCAGTTTGGCAATGGTGATGGAGCTGGATTGAAGCCTATAAGCCAGGGTTTAGAAAAAGGCCTTTGGCAGTTACCATTGTACAGCACAGTGCATTTCGACTGAGAATTGATGCCAAAATGTCTCTATTTTTGTTAGGTGAGATTTAAGCATCAAACTAGATAGTAAAAGCTGAGCGATTATTGATCATCGCGGACATACGTCACAGGTCAGCGCGCCGATGAAAACAATACGCGCTGACACTGCACTGTAGCATACAAGACTGCGCGCGCGATCATCGTTTTTACCGGCGCGGTGTACGTATTATGACGCGTTTTTATGACAGTTCCCGGATGTCCGCCCCGATCTATAGAACACATCTATATCTATACTATTAATCCTGAAGATGGGGCATGGTTGGCGCCATCTTGTGGACGGTTCCCCGTGTGCCGTGTACCTGTTTGCGCGCGGAGGGTGGGAGGGAGCCCGTCTATCTGGCCGCGCCATTTTGGGTCTGGTGTCCTGTTTGCCCGCCGCGGTATAGTGTGGGGTAGCGGATGTGGGGGCCCGTCTTTTGCACGGGCCTCCCGTCGGAATTGCGCGGTGGCTGCGCCGGTCCCGCGCCAGTTTGCGGTGGCGACGCAGAGTATGGAAAGGAGCCTGTCTACTGTCGTGCTGAATGATATCGCGTTCACGTAACGAATGGAATAACGTACGTGAATATGCAGTACCACACTCACTGACGGCCGTTTCTGACGCGTGGCTGCTTAGTTGAGTTTAACACAGAACAGTACAACCAATATTCCTCTCCCTCCCATCCTTTTCCAGGTATGTACTACTAAATTCCTTGATTTGTATATTAAATCTAGAAGTAGGCCAATGACATTTTGGAGTTGACATTATTGTACATCTGTCGTTTAAATAAGTTCTAGACATAGTCAACTGCCATAGACACTGGATGTACCCGGCCCATTCCTTCTTATTCCTCCATGATGTACCACAACACAAGCTGAATTGTTTAGTTTGAAACACAAAACGTTTTACTTTTATACATTATGGATTGATATTTACATGTAGTCAAAGGATTTCTTATATCCCATGATAATTTAGATCGTTAACTTGGTCAGTCGAAGTATTAAAGCGAAGTAATTTAGTTACATTTTAACTTGGAATCAGAACTTTGATTGCATTAGATTCAGGCAATACGGAATTTATAAGTATGTTTTCTGCTTTTGTCTTACCGATAATATATTGTGGGAGATAGTTTTGTTGCAGACTTTAGTTTACAAACTTCCAATATAATAATTAATATACACTGTGCATGTGTGCTATGAGACTAGCTAGAGCTGAGGCACAGCCTGTAGCCACGTAGCCCAGTCGTGACATTCCGATAACAGGTGGTCAATCCATTAGCAATACCTTGGGGTCTGGCCAGTGGCCCTTTTATGACCTAGCCTGGGTTAATGTCTTTGAATCGACTTCTGCTGCAGAAATACTGCTTCAGACCTCGGAGGCTTTATCTTATTCCTCCATGTTCAGACTGACAAAACTAAGTACATTTTCTATAAACATTTTGCTATAGCGCGATGTTCTTTTGATTTTTTTTAAAAAACATTATTTGTAGGCCTTTCAGAAAACGAAGTGCATTTCCTAAAAACATTTTGCTGTTGTTCCAATAAACATCCTATTTCTTCTCCCTTCAGACATCTCGCACAACAATGATGCTGTTCTGGCTGCAGCAGGCTGGTCCGACCGACATCAAAGGTATCTCTGCATCTCTCTACTTTTAAATGTTTTGCTTTATACAGATTCTAGATCTTGCCCATCAAATAATATAATTGCTCTGATTCAACATGTACAATCATGAATTTACCCCTAAACCTTTTACCTGTTCTTTACACTACCACACACATTCCACGCATACACCAAAACCCCTTCAGCTTTCCCTCTTTCACCTATTTTGTTTCCAATCACAAGTCCACCTTTTTCAGTGCATCTCAACCTACTTATACCGTTCCCCTATAGAATCTTTACCTACCTATCCATATTTTTTTTGACTCTTTGGACAGCACTACCAGATGCCACTTTTACCGAGGAAGACAACGCGTCAACAACTCCCCTTACTACCAAACCAGACATCTCTGCTGCTTCACAACAAGCCATCATCGAGTAATTTCCCAACCTTACACTTACAAGCCTTTTACATCCTCTTTCTGGATTGATTCAGCCTTACAAATCAAATCTACACACGTTACCCTTCTCCAGTATTAACCACTACCACAAGGTTTTATTTTAAGTACATTTACTCTTAATTTCACACTATTTTGTTTTTATACTATTAATTTTGGTTCTTTTCATTACCTTTTTAGTATTTTAGAAAGCCATGGTTTTATAGTTATTATTGTGATTGTTTTCCACATTTTACATAAAACACCCTGTGGATGTATTATTATTATTTATTTCAATCCAATTATACACTATTTTGCCACATTTAGTCTTGATCCTTTGAGTAATTCCACACTTCCAAATGCAGTGTTGAACTGTCCAGAGTTTGCGCTTACTTTACACACAATATATGTGTCAACTTGCGAAAGGTCTATGACCTGATATGAAACTCAACACAAACATTTACCGACCTGGTTTCAAGTCAACATTTCCAAGGATAGCCAGTTTTTGTATCCATTTACTTTCTCCAATATTACAGATTTTATTTTAGTCGCCTTAATTTCTCACTTATATTTACATGTCTAATATTTAATTCAGTTCTCTAAATTACATTGTAAAAATCAGTGAAATACTTTTTATTTATTATTGTCGGCCACTTTCATAATTTTTCATAAATCGCCATAGCAATGGCTTATTATTATTATTATTCCTTTCTTTCCAATTCTGTACTATTTAACCACGTTTAGTATTATTCCTCTAAGTAATTCCGCATCTTCAAATAACTGCATCATCACTTCTTCTCTATTACCCCCTATCACTTTAACTCTAAGCCATTATTTATTACAACTTACCGATACAATGTGCCTTATCCACTAGATTCCTTGTACAAACAATAGCAATACTTATTAATCTCCCATTCATTCCATCTACGCACTATTTGCTTCGGGACTTGACTACAAAGTTATCTTAAAAATATCTTAAAATAACCTTTATCTCAACCTGCTTCCTTGCATAAACTAAACCATATTTATTTATTCCAACTTCACAATACCATTGCCTTCATTTTGCCAAATTTAATATTGTCAAGTACTTACTTTAGTTTGCATTCACAAATAAAATCTCTTGCTATTCCTGTATTACAATGGTCTGTGAACAATTGTTTGTTTTTTCTTGCATACTACATACACAAACAACAGCGAAAGGGGGTACAATTTTGCCCCAGCCTCTACCTACATCCCCCCCCCCCCCCCGAAAACCTGACCCCACCCCTACCATCAAACTTGCCACACAAAAATACCCCCCCAAAAAAACAAATTTTTAAAAAATAAAATAAAAATATAGTTTATATACATGTATATATATATCCATCACTAATAATATATATTCATAATAGCAATAATTTAAAGCCCCTCATTCACTGTTTCAATTACAATGCCAGCCGTACGTGTTCGCGCTGGACTTTTCGGAACTTTTGGTAAAATAAAAAATTGTCAAATGTTACCGCACTTGGACTTTCGACTCGGGACAATTTTACCGAGACCGCGGGAGAAGTAACCGAGCTGTTCGACTCATGCGGGTTTACCGACTCGCGCTGTACGCACTGGAGGCTTATCGTCTCGGCAACAGTTACCTGGGAAATTTTCCTGGGCAGTAAGTAAACGTCCTAGCGCGTAGCCCGCACTGGACTTAAAGTGGGAAAAGTACCCATCGTCTCAGTAAGTTTTACCAAAATAAGTTCAGTGCGAACAGGGCTGTAGCCTACCATTTTCCCCAGATCCTCTCAAAACAAAAATTACTTAGCACCCTCCAACCGCGCGCCCGACCCACCTACACAACTTCCCTCTACCCTTCACTTGCAAACCCCCCCCCCCCCCCCCCCCACCCACCCTCTTTGACAAACAAAGTCCCAATCAAAACTCCTACCAGTACGTACAGTCCACGTAGCTACATCTCCATTTTCTATGTATACTTTTCACCGTACATGTAATTTGCATACTACTCTATACGGTCCACTCACTAGCGGGTGCCGCGCAGTTACTTCCAATCGAAAACTTTCTGATTTATGTACAACTTTTTAAAACATGAAACAAACATTTTCGTCACATTTGAAAAGAATCATGGAATGACAAACAAGCAAGTTTATACACATCTAGCTGGTACTCTACTCGCTATGTTTCTATGTTTCGCGGTTTGTTTGTCATACAATCCATTATGTTTTTAGGACGTCAACAGGGTTTATCTATAAGTTACAATTTCACCCAGCTAGCGGGTGCCGCGCGAAGCGCGGCATCCCGCTAGTCTATCTATCTATCTATCTATCTTCTATCTATCTATCTATCTATCTTCTATCTATCTATCTATACTACAAAAGAAAGATGATAAATGCGCCATCTTGTCACTGGGCGCCGCCATCTTGGAACGCAGGGCCGCGCCATCTTGGAAACACAGGGCCGCGCCATCTTGGCGCGTGGTTGGCGCCATCTTGGCTTTTGGTCGGGCGACTCGTCGCCGCGCGCGTGTGCGGCCGGCGTCGGTGCGGCGGGGTGCCGGATCGTTCGCGACGGGGAATCCCCCGGGGAATAAGATTTAAAAGTGAGATTTAAAAGAAACGGACGTTACCGATAAACGCGTAATCGCTTTTCGATTGCCTGTCGATGTCTGTGGGCCTTTTTGCGTGAACTATTGCGTTATTTTTGCATTGTCCTTGCCCAGAGTTCGGGCCGAAGCCTTCCCGAAATCGTACTACCGTAACTCGGTTACCGAATTGTTGGCTGTTTGCGATTAAGCGGCGGCTACATGCGTTACGCGAAGCCTTCGCAAATTGATTGTATCCGCCTTGCTTGCGCGGTGGCCGAGTTGGTGCCGAGTTTGTTTTTTCGCGATTGGGCGGCCCCGTCACGTGTTATTTGAGCTGGTGCCCCGATTTATACTTCCTTGGTTATTGCGGAGTAAACATAATACCAGTTGAGCGCCGGCTTCGAATTCGTGCGCGTCTACCACGTTTCAGTCACAGCTTGGGAACGTTAAAAAATGATTTATTCCTTTCGTGTTGCCTTTTGAGCAAATTTCTTTGCTTCACATTGTCGATACTTAAATATTACAACATTATCTGTCTCAAAACACTCCAAAACATATCGCTATTGCCTCAATTTCAACTTTGATCGCGCAAAAATGTCGCGAAATTGTATGGCGATGGTGGATATGAATATGCAAATTTAGAAACGTGACTGCATTACGTCAGTTGAGGGCGCACTGTCAGATGGCCGGCCTGTTGGGATTTTTAATCACGATTTTCACGATGATGTAAATCAGAAATCCCGAAGTGGTTCGTATTGTTTCCCGTACGATTCCTGTTAAAAAATCACGAGACGCAGGCAGCATGCAAGCGAAGATGGACTGCCTATTGAGTATTATTAGTTCGGAAGTCAAGAAGTATTTTTACAAAGATTGTTTGTTATTCAGAGTCGATGGTCTTCTACGGAGCCCCTAAAGGAACATATGACGAATAAAAATCACCGTTACGAAATAATTTGAGTATTTTATTTCGTGCACTCAAAATAACTTATTTCGTGAGCTCGAAATGTTGTCGTGGCCACGAAATGACTTCTTGCGCTCCAAGAATATCTGTTCGTGAACTCGAAATAATTTCGTGCGCTCGAAATACTTTCTAGCTGGTACTCTACTCGCTAAGTTTCGCGATTTGTTTGTCATACAATCCATTATGTTTTTAAGACGTCAACAAGGTGTATCTATAAGTTACGATTTCACCCAGCTAGCAGGTGCCACGCGAAGCGCGGCATCCCGCTAGTCTATCTATCTATCTATCTATCTTCTATCTATCTATCTATACTACAAAAGATGACAAATGCGCCATCTTGTCCCTGGGCGCCGCCATCTTGGAACGCAGGGCCGCGCCATCTTGGAACACAGGGCCGCGCCATCTTGGCGCGTGGTTGGCGCCATGTTGGCTTTTGGTCGGGCGACTCGTCGCCGCGCGCGTGTGCCGCCGGCGTCGGTGCGGCGGGGTGCCGGATCGTTCGCGACGGGGAATCCCCCGGGGAATAAGATTTAAAAAAAAATCGTATTCGTCCGAAGTGAGATTTAAAAGAAACGGACGTTACCAATAAACGCGTAATCGCTTTTCGATTGCCTGTCGATGTCTGTGGACCTTTTTGCGTGAACTATTGCGTTATTTTTGCATTGTCCTTGCCCAGAGTTCGGGCCGAAGCCTTCCCGAAATCGTACTACCGTAACTCGGTTACCGAATTGTTGGCTGTTTGCGATTAAGCGGCGGCTACATGCGTTACGCGAAGCCTTCGCAAATTAATTGTATCCGCCTTGCTCGCGCGGTGGCCGAGTTGGTGCCGAGTTTGTTATTCGTCATTGGGCGGCCCCGTCACGTGTTATTTGAGCTTTATACTCCCTTGGTTATTGCGGAGTTTGAGCGCCAGCTTCGTTTTCGGCTTCGAATTTTGTGCGCGTCGACCACCTTGCAGTCACAGGCTTGGAACGTTAAAAAATGATTTATTCCTTTCGTGTTGCCTTTTGGGCAAATTTCTTTGCTTCACATTGTCGATACTTAAATATTACAACATTATCTGTCTCAAAACACTCCGAAACATATCGCTATTGCCTCAATTTCAACTTTGATCGCGCAAAAATGTCGCGAAATTGTATGGCGATGGTGGATATGAATATGCAATTTAGAAACATGAATACATTACGTCTGTTGAGGGCGCACTGTCAGATGGCCGGCCTGTTAGGTTTTTTAATCACGATTTTCGCGATGATGTAAATCAGAAATCCCGAAGTGGTTCGTATTGTTTCCCGTACGATTCCTGTTACAAAATCACGAGGCGCAGGCAGCATGCAAGCGAAGATGGACTGCCTATTGAGTATTATTAGTTCGGAAGTCGGGAAGTATTTTTACAAAGATTGTTGGTTATTCAGAGTCGATGGTATTCTACGGAGCCCCTAAAGGGACATATGACGAATAAAAATCACCGTTACAAAATAATTTGAGTATTTTATTTCGTGCACTCAAAA
The DNA here is from genome assembly GCA_037893245.1 of Crossaster papposus. Classification (NCBI taxonomy): domain Eukaryota; kingdom Metazoa; phylum Echinodermata; class Asteroidea; order Velatida; family Solasteridae; genus Crossaster; species Crossaster papposus. The sequence goes on along the minus strand of JBAIAA010000487.1, from coordinate 792,303 downwards.
TAACTTATTTCGTGAGCTCGAAATGTTTTCGTGCGCTCCAAGAATATCTGTTCGTGAGCTCGAAATAATTTCGTGCGCTCGAAATACTTTCTAGCTGGTACTCTACTCGCTAAGTTTCGCGATTTGTTTGTCATACAATCCATTATGTTTTTAAGACGTCAACAAGGTGTATCTATAAGTTACGATTTCACCCAGCTAGCAGGTGCCGCGCGAAGCGCGGCATCCTGCTAGTCTATACTATAAAAGATGTTAAATTCGCCATCTTGTCCCTGGGCGCCGCCATCTTGGAACGCAGGGCCGCGCCATCTTGGCGCGTGGTTGGCGCCATCTTGGCTTTTGGTCGGGCGACTCGTCGCCGCGCGTGTGTGCCGCCGGCGTCGGTGCGGCGGGGTGCCGGATCGTTCGCGACGGGGAATCCCCGGGGAATCCCCCGGGGAATAAGATTTAAAAAAAAATCGTATTCGTCCGAAGTGAGATTTAAAAGAAACGGACGTTACCGATAAACGCGTAATCGCTTTTCGATTGCCTGTCGATGTCTGTGGGCCTTTTTGCGTGAACTATTGCGTTATTTTTGCATCGTCCTTGCCTGGAGTTCGGGCCGAAGCCTTCCCGAAATCGTACTACCGTAACTTGGTTACCAAATTGTTGGCTGTTTGCGATTAAGCGGCGGCTACATGCGTTACGCGAAGCCTTCGCAAATTAATTGTATCCGCCTTGCTTGCGCGGTGGCCGAGTTGGTGCCGAGTTTGTTGTTCGCCATTGGGCGGTCCCGTCACGTGTTATTTGAGCTGGTGCCCCGATTTATACTTCCTTGGTTTACTGCGGAGTAAACATAGTACCAGTTGAGCTCCGGCTTCGTTTTCGGGTTCGAATTCGTGCGCGTCTACCACGTTTCAGTCACAGGTTGGGAACGTTAACAAATGATTTATTCCTTTCGGGTTGCTTTTTGGGCAAATGTCTTTGCTTCACATCGTCGATACTTAAATATTACAACATTATCCGTCTCAAAACACTCCGAAACATATCGCTATTGCCTCAATTTCAACTTTGATCGCGCAAAAATGTCGCGAAATTGTATGGCGATGGTGGATATGAATATGCAAATTTAGAAACGTGACTGCATTACGTCAGTTGAGGGCGCACTGTCAGATGGCCGGCCTGTTGGGTTTTTTAATCACGATTTTCACGATGATGTAAATCAGAAATCCCGAAGGGGTTCGTATTGTTTCCCGTACGATTCCTGTTAAAAAATCACGAGACGCAGGCAGCATGCAAGCGAAGATGGACTGCCTATTGAGTATTATTAGTTCGGAAGTCGGGAAGTATTTTTACAAAGATTGTTTGTTATTCAGAGTCGATGGTATTCTACGGAGCCCCTGAAGGGACATATGACGAATAAAAATCACCGTTACGAAATAATTTGAGTATTTTATTTCGTGCACTCAAAATAACTTATTTCGTGAGCTCGAAATGTTTTCGTGGCCACGAAATGACTTCGTGCGCTCCAGGAATATATGTTCGTGAGCTCGAAATAATTTCGTGCGCTCGAAATACTTTCTAGCTGGTACTCTACTCGCTAAGTTTCGCGATTTGTTTGTCATACAATCCATTGTGTTTTTAAGACGTCAACAAGGTGTATCTATAAGTTACGATTTCACCCAGCTAGCAGGTGCCGCGCGAAGCGCGGCATCCTGCTAGTCTATACTATAAAAGATGTTAAATTCGCCATCTTGTCCCTGGGCGCCGCCATCTTGGAACGCAGGGCCGCGCCATCTTGGCGCGTGGTTGGCGCCATCTTGGCTTTTGGTCGGGCGACTCGTCGCCGCGCGTGCGTGCCGCCGGCGTCGTGCGGCGGGGTGCCGGATCGTTCGCGACGGGGAATCCCCCGGGGAATAAGATTTAAAAAAAAAATCGTATTCGTCCGAGGTGAGATTTAAAAGAAACGGACGTTACCGATAAACGCGTAATCGCTTTTCGATTGCCTGTCGATGTCTGTGGGCCTTTTTGCGTGAACTATTGCGTTATTTTTGCGTTGTCCTTGCCCGGAGTTCGGGCCGAAGCCTTCCCGAAATCGTACTACCGTAACTCGGTTACCAAATTGTTGGCTGTTTGCGATTAAGCGGCGGCTACATGCGTTACGCGAAGCCTTCGCAAATTGATTGTATCCGCCTTGCTTGCGCGGTGGCCGAGTTGGTGCCGAGTTTGTTATTCGCCATTGGGCGGCCCCGTCACGTGTTATTTGAGCTTTATACTCCCTTGGTTATTGCGGAGTTTGAGCGACAGCTTCGTTTTCGGCTTCGAATTGCAGTCACAGGCTTGGAACGTTAAAAAATGATTTATTCCTTTTGTGTTGCCTTTTGGGCAAAATTCTTTGCTTCACATTGTCGATACTTAAATATTACAACATTATCTGTCTCAAAACACTCCGAAACATATCGCTATTGCCTCAATTTCAACTTTGATCGTGCAAAAAAGTCGCGAAATTGTATGGCGATGGTGGATATGAATATGCAATTTAGAAACGTGACTGCATTACGTCAGTTGAGGGCGCACTGTCAGACGGCCGGTCTGTTGTTGTTTTTAATCAGGATTTTCACGATGATGTAAACTCAGAAATCCCGAAGTGGTTCGTATTGTTTCCCGTACGATTCCTGTTGAAAAATCACGAGGCGCAGGCAGCATGCAAGCGAAGATGGACTGCCTATTGAGTATTATTAGTTCGGAAGTCGGGAAGTATTTTTACAAAGATTGTTTGTTATTCAGAGTCGATGGTATTCTACGGAGCCCCTAAAGGGACATATGACGAATAAAAATCACCGTTACGAAATAATTTGAGTATTTTATTTCGTGCACTCAAAATAACTTATTTCGTGAGCTCGAAATGTTTTTGTGGCCACGAAATGACTTCGTGCGCTCCAAGAATATCTGTTCGTGAGCTAGAAATAATTTCGTGCGCTCGAAATACTTTCTAGCTGGTACTCTACTCGCTAAGTTTCGCGATTTGTTTGTCATACAATCCATATATGTTTTTAAGACGTCAACAAGGTGTATCTATAAGTTACGATTTCACCCAGCTAGCAGGTGCCGCGCGAAGCGCGGCATCCTGCTAGTCTATACTATAAAAGATGTTAAATTCGCCATCTTGTCCCTGGGCGCCGCCATCTTGGAACGCAGGGCCGCGCCATCTTGGCGCACGGTTGGCGCCATGTTGGAGAGACGCGGCGCTTTTGGTCGGGCGACTCGTCGCCGCGCGTGTGTGCCGCCGGCGTCGGTGCGGCGGGGTGCCGGATCGTTCGCGACGGGGAATCCCCGGGGAATCCCCCGGAGAATAAGATTTAAAAAAAAATCGTATTCGTCCGAAGTGAGATTTAAAAGAAACGGACGTTACCGATAAACGCGTAATCGCTTTTCGATTGCCTGTCGATGTCTGTGGGCCTTTTTGCGTGAACTATTGCGTTATTTTTGCATTGTCCTTGCCCGGAGTTCGGGCCGAAGCCTTCCCGAAATCGTACTACCGTAACTCGGTTACCAAATTGTTGGCTGTTTGCGATTAAGCGGCGGCTACATGCGTTACGCGAAGCCTTCGCAAATTAATTGTATCCGCCTTGCTTGCGCGGTGGCCGAGTTGGTGCCGAGTTTGTTGTTCGCGATTGGGCGGCCCCGTCACGTGTTATTTGAGCTTTATACTCCCTTGGTTATTGCGGAGTTTGAGCGCCAGCTTCGTTTTCGGCTTCGAATTTCCTGCGCGTCGACCACATTGCAGTCACAGGCTTGGAACGTTAAAAAATGATTTATTCCTTTCGTGTTGCCTTTTGGGCAAATTTCTTTGCTTCACATTGTCGATACTTAAATATTACAACATTATCTGTCTCAAAACACTCCGAAACATATCGCTATTGCCTCAATTTCAACTTTGATCGTGCAAAAATGTCGCGAAATTGTATGGCGATGGTGGATATGAATATGCAATTTAGAAACATGAATGCATTACGTCTGTTGAGGGCGCACTGTCAGATGGCCGGCCTGTTGGGTTTTTTAATCACGATTTTCACGATGATGTAAATCAGAAATCCCGAAGTGGTTCGTATTGTTTCCCGTACGATTCCTGTTAAAAAATCACGAGGCGCAGGCAGCATGCAAGCGAAGATGGACTGCCTATTGAGTATTATTAGTTCGGAAGTCGGGAAGTATTTTTACAAAGATTGTTTGTTATTTAGAGTCGATGGTATTCTACGGAGCCCCTAAAGGGACATATGACGAATAAAAATCACCGTTACGAAATAATTTGAGTATTTTATTTCGTGCACTCAAAATAACTTATTTCGTGAGCTCGAAATGTTTTCGTGGCCACGAAATGACTTCGTGCGCTCCAAGAATATCTGTGCGCTCCAAGAATATCTGTGCGTGAGCTCAAAATAATTTCGTGCGCTCGAAATACTTTCTAGCTGGTACTCTACTCGCTAAGTTTCGCGATTTGTTTGTCATACAATCCATTATGTTTTTAAGACGTCAACAAGGTGTATCTATAAGTTACGATTTCACCCAGCTAGCAGGTGCCGCGCGAAGCGCGGCATCCTGCTAGTCTATACTATAAAAGATGACAAATGCGCCATCTTGTCCCTGGGCGCCGCCATCTTGGAACGCAGGGCGCCGCCATCTTGGGAACACAGGGCCGCGCCATCTTGGCGCGTGGTTGGCGCCATCTTGGCTTTTGGTCGGGCGACTCTTCGCCGAGCGCGTGTGCCGCCGGCGTCGGTGCGGCGGGGTGCCGGACCGTTCGCGACGGGGAATCCCCGGGGAATCCCCCGGGGAATAAGATTTAAAAAAAAATCGTATTCGTCCGTGGTGAGATTTAAAAGAAACGGACGTTACCGATAAACGCGTAATCGCTTTTCGATTGCCTGTCGATGTCTGCGGGCCTTTTTGCGCGAACTATTGCGTTATTTTTGCATTGTCCTTGCCCGGAGTTCGGGCCGAAGCCTTCCCGAAATCGTACTGCCGTAACTCGGTTGCCGAATTGTTGGCCGTTTGCGATTAAGCGGCGGCTACATGCGTTACGCGAAGCCTTCGCAAATTAATTGTATCCGCCTTGCTTGCGCGGTGGCCGAGTTGGTGCCGAGTTTGTTGTTCGCGATTGGGCGGCCCGTCCCGTGTTATTTGACCTTTATACTCCATTGGTTATTGCGGAGTTTGAGCGCCAGCTTCGTTTTCGGCTTTGAATTTCGTGCGCGTCGACCACATTGCAGTCACAGGCTTGGAACGTTAAAAAATGATTTATTCCTTTCGTGTTGCCTTTTGGGCAAATTTCGTTGCTTCACATTGTCGATACTTAAATATTACAACATTATCTGTCTCAAAACACTCCGAAACATATCGCTATTGCCTCAATTTCAACTTTGATCGTGCAAAAATGTCGCGAAATTGTATGGCGATGGTGGATATGAATAGGCAAATTAGAAACGTGACTACGTTTCGGCTTCGGCTTTGCCTCCGAATTCCTGCGCGTCGACCATTTTGTAGTCACAGTTTTGGAACGTAAAAACAATGATTTATTCCTTTCGTGTTGCCTTCTGGCAAAATTTCTTCCTTTCACATTGTCAATACTTAAATATTACAACATTATCTCTCTAAAAACACTCCGAAACGTATCGCTATTGCCTCAATTTTAACTTTTATCGTTGAAAAATGTCGCGAAATTGTAAGGCCTATCGTGGATATGAATATTCAATTTAGAAACGGGACTGCCTTACGTCAGTTGAGGGCGCACTGTCAGACGGCCGGTCTGTTGGTTTTTTTCAATCGTAACGACGTAAATCAGAAACCCCGAAGTGGTTCGTATTGTTTCCCGTACGATTCATGTTAAAAAATCACGAGACGCAGGCAGCATGCAAGCAAAGATGAACTGCCTATTGAGTATTATTAGTTCGGAAGTCGGGAAGTATTTTTACAAAGATTGTTTGTTATTCAGAGTCGATGGTATTCTACGGAGCCCCTAAAGGGACATATGACGAATACAAATCACCGTTACGAAATAATTTGAGTATTTTATTTCGTGCACTCAAAATAACTTATTTCGTGAGCTCGAAATGTTGTCGTGGCCACGAAATGACTTCGTGCGCTCCAAGAATATCTGTTCGTGAGCTCGAAATAATTTCGTGCGCTCGAAATACTTTCTAGCTGGTACTCTACTCGCTAAGTTTCGCGATTTGTTTGTCGTACCATGGAGGAATAAGGTCCTTCTTATTCCTCCATGGTCGTACAATCCATTATGTTTTTAAGACGTCAACAAGGTGTATCTATAAGTTACAATTTCACCCAGCTAGCAGGTGCCGCGCGAAGCGCGGCATCCTGCTAGTAACTATTAATTTTGAAGATGGGACATGGTTGGCGCCATCTTATGGACGGTTCCTCGTGTGCCGTGTCCCTGCTTGCGTGCGGAAGGTGGGATGGAGCCTGTCTATTTTGCCGGGACGTGGGCTGCGCCATTTTATGTGTGTTGTCCTGTTTGCCTGGCGTGGTTTTGTGTGGGGTAGTGGATGAGGGAACCCGTCTGTTGCACGGTGTCCCATTGGCATTGCGCGGGTTTGCAGTGGCGAGGGAAATTAAAGTAAGTATTGGAACCTGTCTATTTTATGTCTCACCGCGCTGGCCATTGATTTTATTTTTGTAGACCGCTATGGCACTTCGAATCGTCCGGAGAATTTGGTTTTCCAGACTGCTATAGCGCTTTGCATCGTCCAGGGTTTTGTCCTTCTTTTTGTGGCGAACAAAATGTGTTTTATTTCCGCTTCGTAGAGGATGATTAGTGTGACTAAGTTAGAGACAACAGGATCGAATCAATCGTCTATTGTTATTAGTTCCTGGATGAGCTCAGTGATGATTACTGATTTAGCTGAATCTGACTGGAAATTGCTGATCTGACTACTGTGAATGTTACTTATGTTTCAATGGATTTCAAAAGGGTGAAAAGTTGTAAGTTACATTTCTGTCTGCGAAGTCTGGATTATAATATATATACTGGAAACGTGCTTTAGTACTGTTACAAGTGTATTTGTTCAGTGCTTTAATGATTAACTAAGTTTTAGGAACTGTGCGCACAAATGCACCTTCAGCTGTTCTGTGTTAGGTTAAATCACGAAAACTGTTTTATGAAACCAGTTATCCACTGTAAACTTTGTTTTATTTTTTCCTGTTTGATTCCTTGCAGAATTGAATAAATATCATATCTCAATCTTTGAACCCTACCACTAAAGTTCAATTTGCATATTTTTTCATTAAAATATATTTTACGAAAAAAAAATGGAGGTTCCACCTGATATATGTATTTTCTCTATGCTTTACAATACGATTTCAAAAAGCTTCAAAATGATGTACATGTACTTTTAGAAATATATAATTATTTAAAGTCTAGAGGTCATTACTCCAAAGTTCGCTGACCCTAGCTTGTAAGTCTAAGGTACAATTTGCTTCTCTCAGCATGTACAAAATATACATACATGTACATGTACATTGTATGGTTGACCTGTACAAAATATATATGGGTGAGCTTGCACGTGTTTACCACAGAAAAACTGTTACCCAGTTGTGCAGTGTACTGTTGTACATGGCACATTTTGAATTTAGTTGGGGATAGAGCAGGTACATGTACATGTACATGTACCCTACACATGCAAGAAAACTGAAGTCATTTGTCAAATGTATCTTGTTACAACCCTGGGTGAGGTCTCCACAGTATCTATTCCTCCCATAAACCTCTAGGGAGGTCATTGGGGAACCACTGAGGACTCCTCCTTCCTCAATTCTCTACTGCCCCAGGCCCCTTCATTCTCTGATGTTGTCTATAGCCAGTTCTCTTTTTGCAGGTCTCGTTTTCTTCTCCCTCTCACTGTACCCTGCAAGATGGTCTTTGCTAGCCCAGATGATCGGGAGACTTGCGCTTCTTGACACTGGAGATCTTCGTATGGGCCGATAGCCTGTGTAATCTTGTCACGGACCTCTTCATTTGTCACACGGTGTTTGTATGAGATGCACAAGATCTTGCAGTAGGAGGGGTCAAACATGTCAAAGAAATTAACGACCACTAATTTATCATTGATGACCATTTAATTTTGTTTTATTGCAGGCAGGTTTTAGACGTGGAAACAGCCAGCAGTCATGGACAGTCCAAGTGAAACCGATGACGATCCGTGGAATTGGTTTTGCGACAGTAATTCCTCCCTGTGGACGAGCCAGGATGTGCAACGGACAGTCTGTCTCATTGACGTTGCAAACTTCCTCTATCACACCGCATGCTTTGTCTTCTTGTCGCTCATTCTGCTGATCTTGGGATACTGCTCCCGTCGTAATGGATGGGACGTTAAATATCTGAAAAGGTATGAGCAATTACTCGGCTACTCTTTTTAATAGAGGCACTATAGGGACAATGTGACTAATAGTGGTGGGAGAAATAGGAGATTTTGAAATCCGGTTATCCTAATTTTTTTCTCGAACCGAATACTTATTATTTGATTTCACCGGAAGTTCCCATCCAGCTCACAATCATACCAGCAAAAAGTAATGAGTGAGGTGCCACAGGAAATGCCTTCTCAATGACTGGTTATAGTGGGGATGATTCAGTGACCACTGGGTCTTTACAAAAACATAACACCCCAGAGCTGGGATGTGGGGAAATATTAATGGAACTCACAAATAAGTCAAATGGGCAGGCTAATAATGAAACCATTAGTACAATCGGAGAACATGGAGCAAATTGGAGGATAATACTGTAACGGGAATACCGCAGGGGACTCGATCTATACCCAGGGGGGTAGAGTGAATCCCTAGAAACCCGCCGGGATTAACCTGGAGATATCGGTGATGATGTTTGCCGAGCTACCCGGGCAGTGTTTGACCAGGCCTGGACCAGCGATGAGGTCACCGTCAATACCCGTCAACCTGGCTCAAGTAGGGTTGGTCTGAAGGCGGAGCTTGGAGTTGGAGGGTAGCGTCTTTTACGAAGCTCACTTCTTGGATAGGGGAAGGGAAGGGTTGGATTATCTGATTTGGCGCGCAAACGCACGAGAAAAGGCAAGGTCGGGGGCACTGGGCATAATTTCAGTCTGTCCTAAAGTCTAGCCCTAAAGTCTGTTCTAAAGTCTAGCCCTAAAGTCTGTTCTAAAGTCTAGCCCTAAAGTCTGCCCTAAAGTCTAGCCCTAAAGTCTGTCCTAATAAACTCAGTGAGGCAGTTGAGGCAAGTGGATAGAATAAACAATGAAACTTCTGGTTTATTTACATTCTCAAATAATCATCTTTAAGCGCAAATATTATCTTAATCACCGTCTTCATCAGTTTGGGTCACTTAGATTGCATATACGCAAATTAATCCTAATGCGCGCAATTATTTAATCCTAATCATTGTTTGGACTGGTAGCAAGTCTAATGCCGATTCGCATAACGCTGAACGTGTAGTACACACAGTACATACAACGGTATACTTCATGCATAGGAATCCCCATGCATAGGCACATCGGTTTATTCGTCGTGTTTTAATTCTTCTATCCTCTTTTGGATAGGCCTACTTCTGATCATCTGGTTCCTTCATCTTCGGGTTGTACTTCATTCCTCATGTACTTCTTCGTTTTCCCATCGTCAGAGATCTTCCCACAGGGCTATAGTTCTGGAGGCGAACAGAGCAACCAAATGCTGTTCCAGCTCGCCTTTTATAGACAATCGGCAGGGCTGGATCTGGGTCACGGTCAGCGCGCGCGCTCTCATAGGCTAAGTGCGCGTAGCGCGTATGCAAATTAGTCACCCACCCTGATGTTGAAATCACAGTTGCATTAGTAAAGTAAATGTACATCGTTAATGTGTGTGCAAAGTCACTAACACGCAAACAATGGGTACATTCAATAACACTGTCATGACTAGATAGACTGTGCATGCTACATTATGTCTTGCGTAAGATTGCATACAAAGTAAGTACCTGAAAGAAACTACAGAGTAGAAAGCATTAGCAACAAAGTTATTGGCTTCTTTACATCATCAACTAATTATTCTCTAAATAGGCCACATCCTAGGTAAGTAATTCTATAGCCATAGGCAGTGAATAAAGTGTGATTTGCTAATTAAAGTGTCCTAAAAATCAACATGTTTCATGGCACATTCACTGGAAGCTGAATTAATATAATACAGAAAATGTATCCCAGGGCAAAGGGCATTTTTGTCACAATATAATTGTTTTCTTTAGACTAAACTTTTTGGGGTTGGTTTCGGATATTCAGTTTCCTGAATTGAAACCGTATAGTGGAATTAAAACCGAATATTTGAAAAATCTGTTTTAAATCCTAGCACTAGTGACTAAACCAGTTCGGTATTTCAAGACTCAACCGTTTTCTCATGGGATAAACACGGCAGATATTATGCACACAAGGCTATGGGAGACGAGGTTACCAAATCTGCATTATTTGAAATTTTTCATGCAATCAAAAAGACAATGGAAACTTTGTTCAAACAGAAGTTTGACACACAAAACACCTGAAAACACTTTGCTGTCCAAATGTTTGTTTGAAAAAATTTACTTCAAAACATGACGATCTCTATAAGTTTTGTAATTTGCATGCATATGATGACATTTTGATCTAAAGAAAGTGTTCAAGTCTTGTTGTGCACTTGTATGCACAGTTGAAATACCGAACTGGCTTATTGATTTGAATTTTGCAGTATAAAGCAAGTTTGTAGAAAGAGATGGTTTATCTTAATGTTGGGAAGCCTGTTCCATCGTTTTGGGTCCTGGACAAGATTTTATGTACCGGGTCATTTTGTGTCAAATCATCCTATATATTGTAACAGGCCGAGCGTTCTAAAAAGGGTGGGGCGCCCCCCATATACATGTAGGTAGCAACTTTAATGGAATGCAATACGAAAAAACATACTATGGCACAGGAACAGTATGTGGAGGGCCCTCCAGGCAATATGCAATTTATTATAAATTATAAACGATTAAATTATTACTATACATGTGGTTTGACCCAAACGAAGAAACATACCATTACTAATACAAGCAAAATATAGTTACGATATGTTGTAGAAAGAAGGTGCTGGAGGCTGGAGTAACGGCCCAAAATGGCACGAAAATATACTAAAAAGAAGTGATGCCAAAATTAAAACAGGAGAGGACAAAATGAAACAACAAGATCAAAGAGACTTATCTAAAAAATGATTCTCCTCTCCTGTACGGTGTTCCCCAGACCCAGTACAAACTAAAATGACCACACCTCAACCTCCAACACAACACTTTTATATCTGTCCTTTCCCGCTTGAATAGATTTTAAAAGAAAGTATGTGACCCCACAAAACTATTTTGTAAATGGGTGGGATTAGAACCCACGACATCAAAATGACATAATATATGCAAATCTGAACCAACTACTATATAGTCCAGGCAGGCCTAGCCAAGATTAAGATTCCTGTCAACCTCTTATCCAGTCAATCGGGTCAACTATATCAAAAGCGTTTATTACAACTACCCTCTACCAAGTGAAGACACATTTTGTAAATGTGTGGGATCGGAGCCCAGGTCATTAAAATGACATAATGTATGCAAATTTGGACAAACTACTAGGCCAGGCAGGCCTACAGTAGCCATAATTAAGATTTCTGTCAACCTCTAATCCAGTCAATCAGGTCAACTATAACAAAAAGCATTTGTTACAATATGTTATACTCCGATCCACACTCTTCAAATTTATTTTATAGGATTATTTTGGGTGATTTTATTTAACAAGTTTTAGCGGCATCTAATTAGCGGTTTTCATGCTACCACCTGGGGCCAATTTCATAAAACATGTAAGCACAAAAATGTGCTTAGCATGAAAATTCTTCTTTGGCAAAAACATGGTTACAAATAATATTTTCAGGTGATGTTTATTGGTTTTTACTGGTATTCAGCTGGTTTTTGCTTATCATGAAAAATACATGGAGTTTTGGCTGGTAAACTGTTTATACTGAGTAAGAAATTTTTGTGCTAAGCAATTTTTGTTCCTTACATGTTTTATGAAATTGGCCCCTGCTATTTGTTAGTGATTTTGGCCAAAATCGGCATGGCTGCCGATATTCAAAGGACCATACCGGTACCTCCCTAACCTGTTGACCAAATTTGCTGTTTCATTAGAAAGGTAATATTATATCCACTGTTGGTATTATTTTTGTATGTCTGACCAATTTGACCTACTGTATTGTACACGTGTACAATAACACTAAATTTAACTTTAACATGTTTTGTTTTTACAATACAAATTTACAATGGAGACATTTTTGATTGCTTCCCAGCTCATTTCAAAGTTGCCAAAATATTATTTTCTCATGTACATGAACATGTAGCAAATTGATCTGTACATTGTATGTAAATGAATGTATATCAATTTTAAAGGGAAACTCATAGCTTATAATGGCATAATGTTAAAGAGTGTCAGTTGCCATTGTGACTTTTATTTCATTTTTATCGGTTTCCATCATGCAAACCGCCATTTTGTTCTGGTTTATCGGTACATACCCGGTACATGTACATGTATGAGATATTGTGACGTAGTGTCTGCACCATCAGTACGCGAAGCCCGATCGATAGCGGCCCTGCACGCGCAAGGAATGCATGTGAACCCTTTTGTGTACGGCAAAGTGTATTCATATTCATAATGTTTACTGTACATGTGAAAGTGGGCTCAAAATCATACGGAGAAGGACCTGATGCCATAATTACTAGCTCACAGATTTTCTATTCTTTTCCGAAAATACAAAAATAAACAATAGTTCGTGGCGCGTCAAATCGATAATTATTCTGCACAGAAATGCAATACATGTACAGTACTTGCAATAGTCGGGCGCCGTACAACATACGTAAGCATAATGTACCGGTAGTTGGCTGCGTCAAGGTAGGATACCAGTGCTAACAACACGCAATGAAGCGATGTGCATTGAGGTGCAGACACTACGTCATAATTTCCCGGATGAGGCGGGAAATTTGAACAATATGGACGCGCCCTTGTACTCCTGAATGGCAAGAAATCGTGAATATAATAGGCGCGTGTGTCGTTCTCGATAACAAACTATCAAAACAAATTCCCTGCAGAGTCGGTATGTTGCCATATATTCTTTTAGACTACCGTAGGTAAAATAATATTGAGCCTGGAATTTCTCTTAAGACTGCAGCGGTTAAATGGTTACACAGTTAACCAACCGTTTAAACGGTTACAGAGTTACATTTTTTTGATTCGGTTAACCAGTTTGCGCCGGAGGACGTACGGGCAAAGGTTTTCCCAGATTCAAATTGAATGACGCACAAACACGTCAAGCGCAAGGCCAGAAATGTCTGTCAGCATCGAGCAAGGCCGGAAATGCGTGGATGTGTTCCCCGGTACCCTCGGCCTGAACCTGCCTCGGATCGGGTTTTGTTAAAAATAATTGTGCGCCTCGGCTCGGTGATGTTAAAAGAATCCAGGCGCGAACTGGTTAACCTTAAACTCATTTTTTAAAATCAACCTTTCCATTTTTGGAGTACGCCAAGGAGCCATATTATAAAATCAAAACGATACAAAGCTTGTTTGTCGGTGTTGTATAGGGGTCTAAGGGAATTTTGTTTACCTGTCTGGATACATGTACCGGTATAATTTTTGTTTGTGATTCCCATTTTTTAATTAGTGATGTTTGAACAATTTCTGCCATTTACATGGTAAACAAACTTCTGAGCCTTTTTTTTTTATATATTTAAAAATTTTTTTAAACATCTGTTTTGGTTAACCGTGACCGCAAAACAAAAAGTTACACAGATAGTTTTAAAACTGCAAACTTGCAGGCTTAGTTAATTAAGGGAGGCTGGTGAAACTCTGATGCGTGAAAGCCTTTAAAATGGTGAAAGCCTTTAAAATGGTGAAAGCCTTTCAAATGGTGAAAGCCTTTCAAATGGTGAAAGCCTTTCAAATGGTGAAAGCCTTTCAAATGCTGAGCAAGGCCTGATGAAAGCCTGGGCTTTGCAATATTTGTAATACTAATCCAGTGACAATAGACACACACACCCAATGAATAGACTACATCACACCTTCCTGGCTGGCTCAGACTTGAGTGACAGATAAGCTCCCCTTTGTATGTGAGCAGCTGGTGTGCATTACTTAGGTAACAGTGCCAGGACCCGGTTATTACTGCGTGATAATGACCGAGATGGGGGATGACCGCTGGTAAGCTGGTAATGGATCGAGCAAAACACCCTCACTGTTGGTCGAGACCATTGTATCAGCGCTTCCCAGTGCCCATTTTGGGCACCTGCGGTGGATACGAGCTGTATTGGGGGGAACGTTCACAGCACACACGGATGTATAGCAATGGTAGTTCAACTAATATGAATGTTTTTTATGCGCTAGCGGTAAACGTTGACCAATTAAATAGCGCGTAAAAAAAAAGGCAACAGATACCGTTATTTCCTGCGGATAAGGCACTCGGCGGATAAAGAGCAGGGCCGATATTCATAAAAGCCTGCTAAGCCTAGTTGGCTGCTAAAATGGCCTCGAGTTGACAGCTAAGCCTAGTTGGAAGCTAAGTGATATTCATAAAACTTTGCCAAGCTTAGTTGGTTGCTAAGTTAACTGCTAACATTAGAGTTGTTTCGGGGTGTATCTAAGTCACTAGCTGGCAACTTGCCTGGTGTCGTGCTTAACATATCTAGCTGTCAACTAGCTGGTAACATTCTTAGCAAGGTTTTATGAATACAAAATAAGTTGGTAACCACGGAGCAGCAAACTACGGATTTAGCGGGCTGCTAGGGCCTAGTTGGCTGCTAAGTTAGCAGGTTTTTATGAATATCGGCCCTGGTCCCTAAAATCACCCCAAAATTCAAACGCCAACAGATAAGGCACACTGCCGCATAAGACGCATGTTTGAACGCACCCAGAAGAACACCAGGCGCCACCCGGTGTCGGAACATGGCCACAAAGGGGTCATTTTGTTGCCTTAGAACGATCACACTATTCTGGGAGTTATTCAGTAATTGTGCACCCCCCCCTTTTATCCAAAGTTTCGTAGTTTTATAAAGATAACCCCCAAAATGTGTCTCTCTAACTCATATTCTTCGAAGGAAAAGTGCACAAAGAAATTGAAGTAATTAAGGCACACATGCAATTCAAATCAAACACTAAAAATGATTTATTTATACAACTATGTAAAAAATTGTGTGTGCTGCATTCCCATATTGTTTTATTAGAGTTTGAAATGATGACGTTAACATTCTTATTTGTAATTTTAAATTGTTCTATAAATAATTATAGTTAATTGTAAAACCGAGAAAATGTGCTGTCCTTGCAGTTTTGTTCCTTTACTTCTTTTAGATGAAAATAAATAGTGTTTGAAAATGTTAGATTTTCCCAACGATAGCTACTTTTCTTGAAAACCACATCACACAGAGTGTAATCTCACAGGATGCTTGAAACTGTTATTCACTGTCAACGTACGAATAAAGGTACGTACCGGTATCTCATAATAATTTGGTAGTTTTGTTTTTTGATGTTTGCAAATAGTATACATGTACCGGGTACCTTTAAGCCTGAGGGGGATGAATATTTATGCACGGATCAAGTTAAAGGAGGCATTGGCCAAAAGTCTGAGATAAAAGTGTAGAATCAAATATTGTTTGTTAAAGGTAGTATACACCATTTGCAGATATCGAAAATAATTACTACCGAATTATTAAGAAATATTCTACTCATTTGAAAGGAAATAATGATTTACATTTTTGTCATCTGCTGTAGGTATCCTCTGCATTCTACTCAGTGGATCTTGATGCTCTTCGTCATCCTCCTAGATCTCTTCTCCTTCGCTGAAGGCCTCTTCACCGACGAAACCTTCCGCGTCGACAGTCTCGACGGGATTGTGTACCCGACCCAGCCACGCCTCTATGTCCCGCAGCTCTGCATGCTAGCGTCGGCATTCCTGGCAACACTCTGCTATCACTTCATGGAGGTTTGGAAGCTGCCCCGGATGGCCTTGCTGCTCCTGGCCTACTGGGGTCTCTCTTTGATAGGAGAGATGCTTCATCTCTTTGGGATTGTCAGGCTAGAGCTTGGGGCGGTTGCTGTGCTCCGATTCGACCTCTCCCTGTTCTCACTCCTGGCGTACCTTGCGCTGTTTGCCCTGCAAGTTAACAATATTAGGGTGAAGGTAATTGTTCTCAAACTATCAAGTGTCATTTTATAATGCGAACAGAATTGCATATATCCAGTTTTGGCCCACGACAAAAAAACACCAATTATCAAGAAAGAATGGAACCTATCCAACATACATG
This sequence comes from Crossaster papposus, assembly GCA_037893245.1. Taxonomy (NCBI): domain Eukaryota; kingdom Metazoa; phylum Echinodermata; class Asteroidea; order Velatida; family Solasteridae; genus Crossaster; species Crossaster papposus. The sequence goes on along the minus strand of JBAIAA010000487.1, from coordinate 776,003 downwards.
TAATAAAATGATGTTTATATTGAATTCTTTCTGTATGATTGTTTTCTTTAATTGGGTTTGTCCATAAATAAATAGTTCAAAAGTGTAACATTTGTTGGTGGCCCGGTTACACCTGATGACCTGTGTAATTTTCCATATGTGATGCGATCAAGCAAAATCAGTCTGAAGTAGGCCTTGGTCATTTTTAGGATTTTTACATATTCTTTTGTAGCCTACCAGGCCTTGAATTTGGCATTTATTAGGGCAAGGCCACTTTGGCCTTGATTGAAGCAAAATTATGGAGGGCACCAAGGCCAGTTAGTAGGGCACCAAGGCCAAAAAATATTTAAAGAAAGTGGCACGGAAGCTAAAATGAAAAAAAAAATATTACGCTCCAGCTGCCGTGCATGCACTGTATCTGCAATGCATCCTTAACTCCTGGGGTGTGTTGAAAATCCTATTACAATTTTAGGCTGTTCACTTTACGCGATCCTTGCGCGTTTTTTTTTTTTTTATTCGATTTTCTTCCTCACAAATTCAAGGCCGTTCATTCAGTAGGATAACTTTATCACCGGCCGCGGCAAGGGTGATCGTGACGACTATCGTTTGCCTCGTACACGAACACACATACGTATTGTGTACCGCACGTGTAAATAGCACGTGTACATGTACTGTATGCACAGTCTGTACATGTACAGTACATAGCATACGCTATATTGATGAGGCCTGATCGCGAAGCTAGATTCAGTTTGTGTCGTTAACGTTGCTGCGTGCGCGATATATTAACGTATGCGGCATAGGTATGCAGCCAGCGTAAGCTATATTTAAAATATACAGCCAACCAACCAAATTAAAGCCCCATGAAAAATTGTCGCCTTGAAATGCCTGAATAAGGGTACGTCAGACAGAGGCGTAAGTTAAGCTAATCCAAAAATACTAAGTTATTCCCTCCGTTGGAACGCTCTAATCCACTCGTGTGGCATAAGTTACGCCACCAAAGGGATAAATTGAGAAAGAGGGAAGGAATTATATTTATATTGAGGTAGTAACGCTCATCCTTTTTAGGCCTACATTTTCCGTTGTTTTCAAAACATTATCAACCTTAAACCTTTATCATTTTTTTTACAATAGCTCGGGCAGTTTTGTTGTCACTGGTGAGGTTCAGTTTTGATAACTTTCGAGACGGATGCAAATTAAATCTTCCCGCAAGATCAGCGATTAACAAGCAGTGGGCTGTAGTGCCGTGCCGGCCGTGACACGTTAGGACAATTTTCCCAGACGCGTGCTTTCGTTACCGGAAGGTCGTATAATGCAGTTGGCGTTGTGTAACCTCGGTGGAATAAGTTAAGCTACTTTTTATCGCACAGTGCCGGCGTAACTTTCTTGTCTGAGCGCAAGCATATTTTGGATTAAGAATTTTGTATCTATTGGCCCAAAGGCTAATTGCTTTTGTATTAACTTACACCTTCGTCTGAACGTACCCTAAATCCCCATCGTCTAGTGGGTAATTATTTATCATGTGTGACCCACAAAAATTGAAGTTGCATAGTACAGTCTCGCTATTCAGGCATTGTCATGTAAAACTAGTAATGTGCAGAGGAGAAAAAAAATCATCCGGTTATGTACAATGTAGATGAAGTGCGAGTCTGGCAAAATAGAGAAAAAGAAAAAAGCAACCGCCGATGTTTTTTTAGATTTATTGATATTTTTAATATAAGATGCATCTACTGCACATAAGTGAAAGAAATAGTATACAAAAACTTGGAATAAAAGAGTTGGCATCTTTCATTTTCACGACTACAAAACTCAAAGCTTTAAAGGCCTTTTTCCTCATAGTTTGACGTTTGTTGACATGAGGGTAAATGCAAACTTTAAACAGCCATAACTTGTCAAAAGAATCTTAAAGTGTAACCAATATGGTATTTATAAAAATAATTTAATGATAAGGAGCAAACCCCCAGGCCAGTTTTGTCTCATTTTGTCAGCACCACAGCATGCAATACAGGGATTTGATATGCCGGGCTTTCTCTTTCCAACAATTAGCCAATCACGTTACATTTTTCCTACTTATTAAAAATCATTTAGACAGCCATGCATACACATATATTATACAATTTATTTTGAATTTATCATCTATATTTATGGCCGTGTTATAGTTTAGATATTCCTAAAAAAAACTAAGTATTATAAAAAAACAAAATCAACCACACTTACAAGTTCTATAACTGGTGGCTCGGGAGGTGACCGGTAGTTCATCCTGACCTTTATGTGCGACACTTACACGATCTATAGCCAGCACTTTGTCAAATCCCTCTCTTTATCTACTCTGACAGATGTGTAGGTCCAAGGGAAGAGCTCACAAGTATGACCCTATTGCTTCCCTGAACTCCATGAAGTTCACCCAAAAGTATAGTAGCTTCATCTCTGAGTTGACTTACTGTTGGCTCAACTGGGTCTTCCGTCTGGGCTACAAGCGACCTTTGGAGATGGAGGACCTTGGTCAGCTTCCTGAGGTACACTCGGCCAGCTACATCCACGAGAAGTTCAAAGAAGCCTTTAAGAAGGAACAGGTAAAACTTGATAAGATTTTTTCCAATCCATGGGGTTTTCACTTTGCAGTTGCACCCTGCTGAATCTAAACATAATCTAACAACACTGCATGAGAAAGGTGTGCAGTATTTCTGTGCCTGGAGGTTTATTTTCAGAACGTGATCAATCTATTAAGTTGGGACATGGTGCGACAGTGGCGTGCCTATTACAGTCCAGAACTTTTGTGAGGCAATTTTAGTACTTCTTCATATTATTACCACATAGTTTTTTCTATGCATCAGAAATTACAAATAAATATACTGAAACACAAAAGAAAATTACCACCTGTTAAACCTTCAATGTGTGAACTTATTTGTGGACAATAGGGTTTTTACTGTCAGACCAAACAGTGTCTGATGGTCACTTGAACCTTCAATGGTCTCTTCATGGCACTGTAAGTCGCCTGCGGGATCGATTCCGTCCAGCATCCTGGACTGCAGCAGAAACTCCGGGGCGTGCAAATCCACGGATCTCCAGTGATACTGCACGAAGACGACTGCATGACTATGGTCTTATTGCCAGAAGACCATACAGAGGTGCGAGGTCGCTTTCAGCGATGAGTCAAGGCTCTGTGTGGATCATCCTGATGGGCGTGAGCGTGTCTGGAGAAAAACTGGCGAGCGATATGACGATTGTTGGGGTAGACTAAGTGTGATGGTTTGGGCCGCCATATCAGGCCGGTACAGGACGCCACTGATGATTTTGGATGGGAATCTTAACGCCCAGAACTGAGAACCTTTCAGCATGACAACGCTCGTCCCCATGCTGCTCGCTTTACCACTGCAATTCTCAAAGGCAAGAACATCAACACCATCTAGTGGCTTTCGCTCTCCCCCGACCTGAATCCCACCCAGTGGGCATTTTACCCGATATTACCCGGGTTGTAACGAGTAATAACGCTAGTTATTACTGGGTAACATACCGATATTACCCGGGTTGTAACGAGTAATAACGCGTTATTACGGGTAATATCACCGAGTAATAACGGGGAAATAGTAGACGAACATTTCCCCGTTATTACCAGCCGATATTACCACATTTACCCACTGTTACCCGGGAGAATGTTACCGATATTTCTGGCATTGCACGTTATTACCACCCGATATTACCCCATTTACCCGATATTGCCAGGGAGATTACCTATATTTCGGGCATTGCATTGTTATTACCACCCGATATTACCCCATTTACCCGATATTTCTGGCATTGCATTGTTATTACCACCCGATATTACCTCTTTTACCCGATATTTCTGGCATTGCATTGTTATTACCACCCGATATTACCCCATTTACCCGATATTTCTGGCATTGCATTGTTATTACTAGCCGATATTACCCGATATTTCTGACATTGCATTGTTATTACCACCCGATATTACCTCTTTTACCCGATATTTCTGGTATTGCATTGTTATTACCACCCGATATTACCCGATATTTCTGGCATTGCATTGTTATTACTAGCCGATATTACCTATTTTACCCGATATTTCTGGCATTGCATTTTTATTACTACCCGATATTACCCCCATTTACCCGAAATTACCAGGGAGAATATTACCGTTATTACCACCCGATATTACCCCCTTTACCCAATATTACCAGGGATAATGTTACCGATATTTCTGGCATTGCATCGTTATTACTACCCGATATTACCCCATTTACCCAATATTAGTTAATTTGTTGGTTAATTGGTTAATTATATTGGTTAATACTAATATTACGATACTACCGGAACAATACTACAATGTATACACATATAAACATCAATGACTCTTCTAAGCCTACAATCTTAGCGTGTACTTAAATGCTATATATGTGCCCAATATCACCGCTGTCTGTAATCACAGCTAGTTTGCAATTAATTTGTTGTTAATTTATTTGTGTGTTGGTTTTTTGGCAAATTTGTTTCTTTGAGACTTGGAGTAAATACATATTACACAATTACGGTATCTCTACGAAAACACCCTAAACATATCGCTATTTCGCAAAACATAACGTTCATGTAGAAAAAAAGTGACAAAATTGTTTCACCAAGGTTTATCACGCGCACTTGGGGTCAACATGTAAATTGAGGTCACCCGATATTACCCTATTTACCCAATATCAGAGAATGTAACTGATATTTCTGGCATTGCCGTGTTATTACCACCTGATATTACCCCATTTACCAAATATTACCAGGGAGAATGTAACCGATATTTCTGGCATTTTCATGTTATTAACTCGGTAAATTGTTACCCATTACCTCTTATTACCCTGTTATAACTCGTTAAAATGTCGGTTTCAACAGGGTAATATAACAGTAATCTTTGAACTTGGAAATTATTAGCTTGGATTGCTATAATTTTACTGTTGTTACCCCCCTGGTACTCAAGTTCCCAATGTTATAACCAATTCAAGCCTTTCACCATTACCCACATTACCTGTATTATCCTGTTGTTACCCGGTAAATTGTCGGTTTCAACAGGGTAATAACAGTAATATTTGAACTTGAAAATTTTGCTAGAATTGCTACTAATTTTACTGTTATTACTCAAGTTCCCAATGTTATAACCAATTCAAGCCTTTCATCATTACCCACATTACCTGTATTATCCTGTTGTTACTCGGTAAAATGTCGGTTTCAACAGGGTAATAACAGTTATATTAGAACTTGGAAATGTTACTGTTATTACTCAAGTTCCCGATGTTATAACCAATTCAACCCTTTCACCACATTACCCATATTACCTGTATTATCCTGTTGTTACTCGGTAACATGCATGTTGGTTTCAACAGGGTAACAACAGTAATATTTGAACTTGGAAATGTTGCTAGGATTGCTATAATTATACTGTTATTACTCAAGTTACCAATGTTATAACCAATTCAAGCCTTTCATCATTACCCACATTACCTGTATTATCCTGTTGTTACTCGGTAAAATGTCGGTTTCAACAGGGTAATAACAGTAATACTAGAACTTGGAAATGTTACTGTTATTACTCAAGTTCCCGATGTCAACCCTTTCACCACATTACCCATATTACCTGTATTATCCTGTTGTTACTCGGTTTCAACAGGGTAATAACGGTTATATTTGGACTTTGAAATTTGGTAGACCGGTGCACCATTTTTCAAGAGTTTTTCTCATCAGAAACAGATCCTGTCGGTCTCAAGGATCAATTAGATCCAATCCTTATATTAAAAAAACAAATATTAAGGAATTTATAACAATTTCATTATCACACCGGTAATATCATTTGGGTAATAACACGGTAATATCGGTAAAATTTGGACTTAGTCAAATTTTGGGGTGATATTACCGGTAATATCGGTAACCGGTAACAACTTGCCCACTGGGCATGGAGCACCTGTGGGATGAGCTTAGGAGACGCGTAGTTGGCAGGGCCAGGACACGGGCAGAGCTGCTTCAGACATTGAGGACTGAGTGGGACAGAATCCAGCACTAATCCATCCAAAGACTGGTAGGCAGTATGCGCCAGCGATGCACTGCCTGTATCCAAATCAATGGTGGCCACACACGCTATTGAAAGGGGACTGACATTGCACGCTCTTCTGTTCTTTACTGTAGAACAAACTGATTAGATGGTGTATCTAGGTCATCAATAAAATGCCAATGTTTCAATTAGCAATTGTTGGTTTGTTTTATTTTGAACTGTTACAATTTAATGACATTTTAAACAAGTGGTAAGTTTCTTTTGTGTTTCAGTATAGCTATAAACAATTTCACATGTACCCTAGTTTGACATTTAAATGTCACACGACAACAAAATGTAAAAGAGACATAGCGTCACCTTTTACATCAGAGTACTCAATTTGTCATAAAATGGCAAATTTCCAAGGAAACTAAATTGTTCAAATGATGGTACTAAATCTGACTTGTTTTTGTCTTGTGACATTGACGACTACCGGAATATGTGACCCGCTCCATCGTAATCAGGAATAAGTCGCTGGCGCCGTTTTACACAATCGGTCGTTGAAGTGAACGCATGGGTGAAAATCGTGACCAAGTCGTTTTTCTGAACATTGTATTTTTAGGAAGTGTAGTTATCACAGATTTTTGTCATTATTGCCTTGTATGTAAAAACGATCAATAAAGATGAAAATGAAGATGATTTGTGTGCGCTGTCCGTATGATTTTGGTAAATGTTGTTTATTTCAAAGCTGTTTTTCTCGTAATGTGGATTCGGCAAATAAATATACACCTGTCATCTTTATCAGACTATAACTCGTTAACCTAAGAAGATACACACGTTTGATGGGTATCATTAGAAAGCTTATGACTTTTCCTTTCTCACCATGTGCATATCTCAAAAAGTCATTTCGAGACTTATTCCTGATTCGATGGAGCGGGTCACATATAATAGTTCATCTGAAATAGTCAGAATTTTTTGGTCTGGTAACCAGACTAGTTTTAAATCGGCAAAAGGTTTTCTTTCTTTTTTGCAAATTATGTTCATTAACTTTAAAAATTGAATCCTGGCAGTTATTGTTTTTTTAACAGGAAAGGTCAAAGTCCAAAGGTCGTAAGTCTTCCCTATTGCGGGTTTACTGGGCCGTCCATGGATGGAGGATGGTTTTTGCATCTATCCTCCAATTGGCTGGGGAATTGTGTGGGTTTGTGGGACCCTTGGTACTCCCTGCCATCATCCTGTGGGTGGAAAGAAAGGATGTATCTCAGGTAGGTTGAGAATATTAAATAGTTTCTAAGAATTTTGATGGATCTTTTGTGGCGAATAATATAAAGCTGTGCTGCAATTGTACTTTTTTTGTTTATGTACTGCAACTTTTATGTAGAATGACCAAAATAAATTTAATGGAAACGCTCGGTAGACAAACGTCCCTGTATGCCAACTTTATTTACTGCGACGGTGATGTAAAATTACCAGGTCGAAAGTGGTCGCGGAAAGTTATCTGCACAAGCAAAACAATATCTGCACAAGCAGAAAGTTATCTGAACAAGCAATGTGTGGCATCCTGCCAGCTCTGCAAGGCCAATAAAACATTCCGTCTTGATAAAACAAATTCCCTGTGGGAACGTACGATAAAATTACGTAAATGCATCCCTGGTACATGTAAGTTTCCGCGAGGCCGCAGAAGAAAAAGTTCAATGGGAATGCGGCTTAAGTCCATTCTGTGTACTACTCGACCAGAAAAAAGGTAGAACATGGTAAAATTAGGTTAGGGTTAGACTTGTGGAAAAGTCGTTAAATGTTTGTCGCGGTGATAGCGTTCAAACCCCCCCCGCGAATCCTCGCGACACGGGCGAAGCGAGACTACTCACAGTGCTGCACGGCTTCGGTCTCATTTAACGACTTGTACAACCCGACAGCGGTTTGTGCACGGCCTATGGGCAATTCAGCCGATTTCGTACAAACGCATCTGATTGGTCAATTTGGTTAAATCTATGAATATTTAAACGCGTCAGGCTTAAGGACTGGAGCGGATCAATCACCATTCACAGTAGGCATTGTTCATTTTTATGAGGCAATTAACACACACATTTTAAACAGATATATAATAATGCATTTTAAGATAAAAGTTTACATTATTTATTAATTCAGTAAACTAATAAAGCAGTTAACACACAAAAACAGTACAAGCATTCAGTACATTTACAGTAACTGAAATTATTACTACCCTCAGATAAAATGGACTCATCTCAATGATCGACTCTATGACAACCGTAATGTATTGCGTTCGTGCTCGAATATATGAATACGTACAGCATTCGGGTTTCACAAGTCGTTAATGGGGAAGTATAGTCAAAGCCAGCATCCTCGCGCGAGGGCGCGCTTTAGCGTATTATGCAGCGCGACTCGACTATTATGCACCGCAACTCGACTATCACTGGCAGCGACAAACATTAAGACTTGTCTACAAGTCTAGGTTAGGGTATAATGAAAGAAAAGAAGACAAAATTAGGCCGAGTGTTCCGAGTTTGAGATTAGAGAGAATTCACTTTGCACACAAACCCTATATGTTGTCCCCATAACGCAACGTACCAAAAGAATGTGTTGGTTGGTCATACATTTTTTTATTTTTATAATTTGTTTTCCCCAACTTATGAGCCAGGCTTTGAATAGGGGGTTTGGTGAGAAGTATGTATTTATTATTGCTTTTTTGTTCATTATTAGGTACCTATTGAGCCCCATTTCATCATGGTGTCTGAGTTCTTTCATAACGGCTTGGTCCTAGTCGTACTCACCTTCATCGCTACCTGTTTCCGTACCCTGCTCACGCAAACGTTCGGGTATTGGTGTGCCCTTGTGGGAATTCACTTGCGTTCTGCATTACAGGTGAGAAGAAAAAAACAATTGACTTTCCTATCAATTCCTCAGTTGAGCAGTTCATGCCAAACTCATCCTCCTGTTGGTGATGTAATTAGAGAAATAACAGTGCGAGGACCCAGTCTTAACTGCCTAATAACAGACCTGTTGGGAATGTCTGCTGTCATAAGACCAAGCTGAAAATGCTTCAAAATTTGTGACTTTTTTTTCGGGGATATTTTCAGACTTTTGTGTTCATGTTCAGAGGCCTTATTTATGCATGTCTCTTCAATATGTGTTGTTATTATTACCCGTACTTGGAGACTAGACTATACCACTGTGATTTACATGTACATGTATCTCGTACATAGCAACGTGCTAATGTTAACAGACGCACCCATAAGCGCATAGTTTTAAAAAAATATCGCACTACGTACATAGCGTGTAGTATTAAGATTTGACACGTGCTGTATTTATGTACCGGTACATATACGGATTGCTGTATTGTTGCATTAGGTTGCCGTAAGGATGTTGTATTCGGCCAATTATTGGCTTACATGTACATGATGCTTGATCAAAGCTGGTTCAGCATTGATGTCTCGCCTGAACAAAGTTCCGGAAAAGACTCGTGCAGAATTTCAAGCCGCAGCCAAGTAATTTGTACACGGCACAGGTGTCACAGGTGTCACAGGTGTCACAGGTGTCACAGGTGTCACAGGTGTCACAGGTGTCACAGGTGTCACAGGTGTCACAGGTGTCACAGGTGTCACAGGTGTCACAGGTGTCACAGGTGTCACAGGTGTCACAGGTGTCACAGGTGTCACAGGTGTCACAGGTGTCACAGGTGTCACAGGTGTCACAGGTGTCACAGGTGTCACAGGTGTCACAGGTGTCACAGGTGTCACAGGTGTCACAGGTGTCACAGGTGTCACAGGTGTCACAGGTGTCACAGGTGTCACAGGTGTCACAGGTGTCACAGGTGTCACAGGTGTCACAGGTGTCACAGGTGTCACAGGTGTCACAGGTGCCACAGGTGCCACAGGTGCCACAGGTGCCACAGGTGCCACAGGTGCCACAGGTGCCACAGGTGCCACAGGTGCCACAGGTGCCACAGGTGCCACAGGTGCCACAGGTGCCACAGGTGCCACAGGTGCCACAGGTGCCACAGGTGCCACAGGTGCCACAGGTGCCACAGGTGCCACAGGTGCCACAGGTGCCACAGGTGCCACAGGTGCCACAGGTGCCACAGGTGCCACAGGTGCCACAGGTGTCACAGGTGTCACAGGTGTCACAGGTGTCACAGGTGTCACAGGTGTCACAGGTGTCACAGGTGTCACAGGTGTCACAGGTGCCACAGGTGCCACAGGTGCCACAGGTGCCACAGGTGCCACGGGTGCCACAGGTGCCACGGGTGCCACGGGTGCCACGGGTGTCACGGGTGTCACGGGTGTCACGGGTGTCACGGGTGTCACGGGTGTCACGGGTGTCACGGGTGTCACGGGTGTCACGGGTGTCACGGGTGTCACGGGTGTCACGGGTGTCACGGGTGTCACGGGTGTCACGGGTGTCACGGGTGTCACAGGTGTCACAGGTGTCACAGGTGTCACAGGTGTCACAGGTGTCACAGGTGTCAAGTTTAGAAACAAGTGGTCTAATATGCAAAGCTTAAGTTTATTTCCAATCAAACCTGGGTCATGGATGCAATAGTGTAACCTTTGCATAAAAGGTCAAGTTTTGTGTGAAAGTTCAAGTACTGAGGTCAAAAGTCATTTAAGGTCGCATTGTTAAACGTCAGACTGGAATTGTTATCTGAAAAATCGAGGTCCCATAGCAATCAAACTTGGTTCATGCATGCCAAAGTGTAACTTTTATATGATGGTTGTGTTAAAGGTCAAGTTAGTGAGGTCAAAGGTCATTTGAGGTCAAGTTGTAAAATAGGATAATTTCAAAAGCAGGCAAGACACGTGGTTTAGGGCTCGGCCACACATAAGCGACGGATGGCCCGCGCATTAAAAATTAATACAAAAATGAAAAATAAGATATTAAGTGCGTCGTTGTGCGCCCAACTTTTGGAGAAGCTAGCGAGTTGACAACGAATGCACAGCGTAATGCGCTGCGCGTATACAGAGCGCATACAGAGCGCATAAAGAGCGCATGCAACGAATGCACACCGGTTGCCTGCACGCGAAACGAATGGCACGCACATGCACCGCCCGCTTAATGCACAACCTCTGTCATCACCCACTGAAAAATTAGCAATTTTGGCCAGTGCGTTGTTGTTTGCTCGGTGTGCGTCAGCATTTGTTACTCGTTCGACGAGCGCGCTGGACCAACGCTATGCATTTGTTGTCATTCACAGTGTGCGTCGGGACTTTTTGTGCATACACAAAAATGTGCGCGGTGGACCAAATATAGACACACGCGGAGCACACGCTGGGTGTTCGTTGTATGTTCGATAGCTGAGGTCTAGCGCACACCTAGCGTGCTTCTAGCATGTGTCTGGCGTTGGTTCAGCGCGCTTTGTGCATGTGTGGCATTCTTCTGGCGTGTACATACATGTGTCCAGCTCCGCGAAAATTCCGACGCACACTGCGAATGACAACGAATTCATAGCGTTGGTCCAGCGCGCTCGAAAAACAAGTAACAAATGCTGACGCACACCCAGCGAACGACAACGCACTGACTAAAAGAAATTGCTAATTTTTCAGTTCGCGGGTCGTGCGTCGTGTATGTGTGACTGGTACATTAAAAACCAGTTAAAAAATTGTTTCAGCATCTATGAACACAATACTTTAAAACAGGTTATTGTCACAATAATACTATAAAATATGAATTTTTATTATGAATTATTATTATCAATTATTATTATTAATTCTTTCTGGTATAAATGAAACCAAGGATCCCTCAAAAGCTCCTATAGGCACTGTAGCTTTTAAGCCTGAAGAAACCTGCAGAGAGAGAACAATGAGAAGAAGGTACAGTTTTAGAATCACCTAACCCATCTAGTTTTGAAAATTACAGCAAAATGCAAACGGTGTAAACTACCTTTAATTTTGACAGACGATGATTTTTGAGAAGTCCCTTCGGAAATCTTCCTTTGTAGACTCCAGCAGTGAGATAACTACAGGATCGATTGCCAATCATATGTCCACAGATGCCACGAATGTTGCTCTCATGATGGAAAACATCGGTTGGTTGGTGGTAATGCCTATACAGGTATATTGTTTGTTCTATTTCCATAAGTATACATTCAGTGCAACGCCGCTTTACACTGAACATTCGGCTACATCGAACACCATTGTTGGCTACTGATTTGTACGTACTAAAATACTGAACATTGTTGTTGAAAGAAATATCCACCGTCCTTTTGCTCTAGATTTTTGTTGTGTCCAAACATACCAACATTGTCAACATATTTTAAGAAATCACTGGGTATATCAAATTCTATTTAGGCCATTTTTAATATCCAACATCAAATTACTGGTGCTTTATGTTAACTAGTTTTTTTCAACGAAACTCGATCAGAGGCGGGTTAAGGCAAATAGTACCGGGAAGCACATTCACGCATTTCCGGCCTTGCTTGCTGCCTACAGACTTTTCTGGCCTTGCTAGTGACATTTTTATGCATCATCTGTTTTGAATCTGGCGAAAACTATTCGTTTATTTACGTCTTCTGGCGAGTACTGGTTAAAGATGGCACCTGATGGACTGGTGGCTGAAAATCGCTATACTGAACAATCGATATACACAAAATCTGACAATTCAAATAAGGTTTTCAGTCTTAATTTCAATTATTAAACCTAACCCCCGAGGCTCTCACACTAGAAAGCATACCAAACCTAACAGACTTTAACAACTGCACACATGTTCAGTAACAGTACTAAACCCGCCAAACTTTAACTTGTTGAAGAAGTTTGATTGACTTGGTACAGATGGGTCTATGCATTGTTCAGTGCGTTTACGAATTGGCACTTAGCAACAAAGGGCAACAATTGGGACAATTGTACCTCGCAAGTCCTGTCTTTAGAAATTGAAGTACACAGCAGGCTAACACTATGTATTTCAATATTTCTAAGGGGACAAAGGAGAACAAAATAAGGGAAGTATAAGTTGAACAAAACGAAGTAGCCCACAACAAATAGCGTTCCCAGTGTGTGTTGGAGTGTGTTTTGATGGGGACACAGTACACGGGGTGTACTAAAGTACACTTGCAGTTGACCAGAAACCGTGCTGTGACCATGGGTGAGCTCACCCACGAATAAATGCCTGTGCATTTCCCCAAGCTCCAACATTTTTACTAATTTTACTATAATCTGTGGTATAATAACCAAATATGTAAAGATTGTATGAATGGGGTAGGAGGTATCACCCAGAGAAGAACTGGCCTTCGAACTTGGAGTGCCCAGGACTGATGTCGACTCAATTTTGTACTCTTTGTTTACTTTAATATGTATGCAAATTTACCTAGCCTGTTTTTTGTTGTAGTATATTGGTGTAATATAAGAAACAAAATCGCATACAGTTATCTCCACAATGCCGCTTCCAGAGTTGTATTGTAAAATCTGGCGTGACCCATGGCCACACATAATTCTGGTGTTTATAACTTCTGACTATCCCCCTGAACAAAAATACTGACAATTTTGAAGACCGCCAACATAGGGCAGGATAGCTCCGTTAATAGAGCTCCAGTCCGGTATTCCAGAGGTAGCTGGTTAAAATCCCGCCCCTGCCAGTTTTCTTACTCTCTAGGGTGTGTGCAAAATCATATTGATTTTCAAAAATTTGGGAGGGTTAGGGTTAACATATAAAAAAATGTATTGTACATAATACCCAATGAAGGGGAAAAGTTGAACAGTTCGCACCCGGACTAATTGTACATTGACCAGGCCGGGACTCTTTTTTACGAACCTCGATCCGAGGCAGGTTCTGGTCGGTATCTGTGGGTAGCACACCCAACCTCGTGCTCACTGTGAACCAGTCGCTGACAGATATTTCCGGCCTTGCTTATGGTGTGTTTATCCTTCATCCGATTTGAATCCTGGCATTTGACGCAAACTGGTTTAAGAGCACAAATCTTGTCATGAAAAAAGTACATCATTTAGTAAATTATGGCCTCTCTGATTGTACTAATAACAATTTAGTTGCACTAATTTTTCATTCACACAAAATTGTTGTATTTTGTCAAATACAATTCCTTGAGGTGTTTCACGAAAACCTTGCTAGTGGAATTTCATTTCCAAGTGACCGGCCTCACCCCACTAATTGCAGAAGAAATTAACAGGAGTGGCCAGTAGGCCAAACAACCCTGTTGGATACCATTGCATTTAGCAGTCAAGCCGGGATAAACAAAGCCCAATCCACAATAAAGAGGGGATTCAAACCGTGGTCACCTGAGGTTGAAGGTCAGAAAACTTGCAAACACACCAATCGGATGGCACGTGACAAATTATTAACTGAGCAATCCTTATCTAACGAGTGTTTTGATTGGCTGGTTGGTTGCAGATTGGACTTGCCATGGTGCTCCTGGTCTATCATCTGGGTTATTCCGCTGCACTGGGCATTTTGGTGTTTATGATCTTCATACCTGTGCAACTCGTTTTGGGTAACCACGTGGCCGGTCTGGAAGCAAAATCCTTGGTAATGCCCCCATCACACCAAACTAGTTCTCACTACGTTCTTGAAAATGTTGCCGCACGAGCTCAAACTGTGTGCGAACGGAGTGGATGTAGCAGCAACTGTTTACCGTCTTTTTACGAACTTCATGGACGGGCTCAGACGGGAATGGTGCTCCAGAACTTCGAGCCTACTCAAAATCGTATTTATGACATTATTTTGCCAAAGTTGCACGTTCTACCCCTAGCACAGCCCGTTTTACAATTTTTTTAGGACAGGGCAGGACGTTTTGAGAAATAGTTTGGTGTGACTGCACCTAAAATAATATTACTGTATCTGAGCTAGCCCAATCCAGGAGCTAATGGGAGACAAATGGAGTCCTGATGATGGGTTATATGTGACGTGTCATCACAAAATAAACGTAAAGTCGGCAAAATCAAAAATTGTGATATGGGTATTTCTTAATTCTGTGGAAACGGAGCTTTCCAATGGTATATAACACTTGGAGGTTTGATACTCAATATTTTTTTTATTTTTATTTTTTAGTCTTGAGTCTTAATACAGAGATTATGAGAAAACGGGCATTTCTTGCGAGAAATTGTGTGAAAGGCATAGAAAAGCATAGTCAAAATTGTCTCAAAAACTATTTTTTGTTGTTTTCTGATCGTCCTGAAAAATTGGGAATTGATTGTTGGGGATTTAGTCTTAAAAAAACCCATATAATCTCACAATCGACCACCTCTTCAAATTTTGACTTTGACTGGCCGTACTGGGAAATCACTCCGTGCGAGTTTACGCTCATTTTGTGATAACAGGTGACGTATATGGGCCATGTAGACTAGATTAGGATTTTTATGTTTAAAAAAATTAGCTATTAATTATTACTTGTGCAGTGCCCGCAGTGCCCGTTCAAAATGTGCCTGTTTAAATTGGGAAAATCGCTTGGCTTCCGTTTAAAAAAGCCATGGGTGTATGTTTCCATCATATATCACGTGGGTATACCACAGCTTTGGAAGCGAGTTTCTAGGGTTTGTGTGCTAAGGGTTATCTCTCTAAACTCAAATTCATAATATTTTCTCGACCTAAAATGTTCAACATCACCCTAATTTGCCGTCTTCTCCATTTTCTTTTATTAACACCTTTGATCGTGGACCCCCTATTGTCCCTCTTTTGTTCTATATCGTTCTACGTCCACTATTTTAATGCGGATACAAACTCGCTCAGACAGATTCCTGGAATTATAATAAGATATTTTGTTGTGTCCGCATCAGGGTTTTGCCGACAAACGCCTGAAACTGTCCAATGAGGTGCTACAGGGGATCAAGCTGCTAAAAATGTATGGCTGGGAGGATCTCTTTGGCACCAAGATA
Organism: Crossaster papposus; assembly: GCA_037893245.1. NCBI lineage: Eukaryota > Metazoa > Echinodermata > Asteroidea > Velatida > Solasteridae > Crossaster > Crossaster papposus. Next base: position 760,172 of record JBAIAA010000487.1, on the reverse strand, counting down.
AAGCAAATACGACATTCAGAGATATGGGCAATGGGCAAGTTGTTTGCGTTCGTTGGAATATCAAGTAAGTTTCTATACATTAACCCTAACCCCCTAGGCCCTTTTTGCTAGCAACCATCCTCAATCCTCCAAAATCCTCATAAATCCTCATTTATTTTTAAAACCTCATTTTTTAAAAACCCCATCTAGCCTCAATCCACAAAAATCCTACACACTTGAAACAACATCATGTGCCTCAATTCTCCAAAATCCTCCAAAACTGCAATGAGGATTCTGGGGATTGAAAAAAGTCAATCCTCCAAAATTCTCATTATGATTTTTGGAAAACACCATTTAGCCTCATTCCTCAAATCCTCATTTTTGGAAAACCCCATTGTGCCTCAAATTTTCAAAAATCCTTCACACTTAAAACATTGTGAAACAACATTGTGCCTCAATCCTCAAAAATCCTCATTTAAAAAAAAAAACATACAGCCTCAATCCTCAAAAATCCTCAAACTGCAATGAGGATTTTTGAGAAGTGAGGAGCGTTAGGGTTAATGATTATGGCTCGTCTCAATTCAACGTGTTCCGTCTGGACAAGTTGCGGGTAGAATCACTCAGAAGCTCTGCATTTGTCCTCTAACATATTCCGGGAGACTTATCATTAGCAATTGCTTGATTCGATCAATACTGATAACTCCATATTGCAAGAAGATTGCAGGGAAAGTTGTTCAGAATCCTCCAACTTTTATCGATACAATAACTAAAACTTTAGAATTCCTCCCAAATATGAATTGAGATGGGTCATAACTGCCCCAATCCTCTACAAATGTATTCTGCAAAGTAACTACTATAATGCACTTAAGCTTTTGAAGGGGGCTGGTCTGTGTAACTTGATTTAAATGGACGTCGAGACGATTTCTGACTGATGATTTGAGTAATTTATTGTTGATTTATCACCCAAATAACACCGTCAAAAATGGAGAAAGAGAGAGATCAATTTACAGAAAATGAATTACAATGCAGATGTAAATGACAGTAGCCTAGTGTATGTCCCTTTCCTCAAAGTCAGATACATAGAATTACACAAGTTATTTTTGAGAAGGAATTACTTGAGGCTCAATGTAAACAAATACCATAAATGCATTTGTAATTATTACTGCAGATAGAAATCCTATACCGTTCACGCCTTAGACCGGCTTACTTTTAGTACTCGACTCTTGTCAATTATATGCATGGCTACTCCAAAGGCTGAAGTTAAACAAACTTTACAAACTTAGAGTTACCATCAAGAAACGTAATGCATAACACATCGCATCACGTATAAAGCTTACCAACAATTATGACAAAAAGATTCACTTGTGGTCTCAGAAAAAGTTAATCAAACTGACCCGATATTAAGCGTGGGAATATTACATTAACTTTTACATTACCGGTATCTAACATAACGACCCGTCTGCACTTTACATAGTTTCATTTCGAACTGAGCTAGCTGTAATATGCAACTCGGTGCAAAAACATTCTAAAAACTTTGAACATAATACGCTCGCGGCGTGCACACAAACGTGTCACTTACAAACAACTTTCATTATATTCACTGTGTGAATTTTAAACAATATGCGATAACATTTGGCCAATGTATTTTAATTTGTGTGTCCAGGGGCCAATTTCATGCTTTGCACACAAATTTGCTTTGCACAAAAAGGTCTTGCTCAGTTAAAAACAGGTTTATCAGCCTAAACTCCATCTGTTTTTTTCATGCAAAGCAAAAAACCTGCAAAATGAAAATCACCTGAACATTTTGTTTGTAACCCTGTTTTTGCAAAGGAATGTTGATACTAAGCACATTTGTGTGCCTAGCAGCTCCATGAAATTGGCCTCTGGTCTACAGTAGTTAATGCATTTTTAAGACCGAAAGTATCAATCTGGTTTCGTTCCTTCCTCAGGTGTAATCGCAATCTCAGTCCCAATCTTGGTGACATTAACGGTAAGATATTTACTTTCCAGCTTTGAAAGCTTATTACTATTATTTGTAACCGTGTCGCAGACGGGTGCTTGCTGTTGTTGTTCTTGTACCGGTACCAAAAATCGACATCCAGGACCTATGAAAAAATCTTCACTTTCTCAGACTCATTCTGAGGTCATAAACATTAATTCCCAAGAGGAATGGGTATTTCTATCTGTAGTCTGAGGCAATTATGTGGTCACTGCAACTGTCTTTTCCATAGCTGGCCATTGTTTATAAACTATAAATAATCTGTGTGGAGGGAATGTAAAATTAAGAAGTAAGTTTAGCAGAAGCCCACTGACCCAGATTTGTGGACAAAAAAAAGAAGTTCAAAGACAATTTAACTAGACCAATACACAACGACCGGCTTTTGCACGAATTTGTCCTTGTTTATATTGTGGGTGCAGTTGCTTTTTTTGCATTATGCAACCAAGGAATCTGCAATATTATCCTCAGATCATAAGGATGGAAAATCCATGTAATCAAGTATGGACTAAACAAATCCACAAATGAAAGAGTCCTTCTTCTTCTTCTTCTTCTTCTTCTTCTTCTTCTTATTTTTATTTATTTATTCTTTCTGGTAAATGAAACCAAAGATCCTTCAAAAGCGCCCTAGGGACTGTAGCTCACAAGTCTGTATAACTGTAGAGAGAAGACTGAGAAGAAGGTACAGTTTTAGAGGTGGGAGGAAAATCCTAGAAGAATATCTTGGGGTAAACCCACAGAATCAGGCAGGGACTGAAAACCTAATCCATATTGGCCCAGGCGGGATTCGAACCTGGGTCACAGCTACAAGAATAGACTTTAAAAAACCATAGCCACACTGTCCAACTGTTTTTACTATAAAACAATTGTGATGTGGTCACTGATAATTATAGTTTGGGAAGGGCAGTAATTAACTACTTCAGTGGTTTTCACCTGTGGTTTTGCTTGGTGTAAGTTACAGTAGTTTATTTTTTTATCTAATAAAAAATGCAGACAATTTTCCATTAAGTATTTTCCATTAAATCTATTTTTTTTAGTTCAAAAAAGGAAAATTCTTACCAGAGTAGCTCATCTCTATCTGGAAAAACAGGTGTCAGAAATGCATCAGAGACCACCAAAGAGCGTCTAAAATACCCAAAGACCCCGGCTGTATGAGACTTCGCACACAAATTTGAAACTCTAACAAGTTGTACTCAAACTTCACAATTTTTCTGCTTTTGTTATCATCACCCATTCTCACGCCTGGGTTGAGCATCTGACTGAGGACCGCAAGGTCCACGATTCAAGTCGGCCTCCGCTCACCCATGTGTAGGAATAGCACTTAAAAAGTAAACTGTGGGTTGAAGACAGGTAGTGCTCCGTCGCAACAGTAGATATCTTTGAAAAGAGGATAGACTCCCTGTTGTATCGCTGATACCGTCAATAAGCCTTCTCCACCTACCTTACAATACCTTATCATGCCTTACCATGCCTCAGCCTCAGCCTCAGCCTCAGCCTCAGCCTCAGCCTCAGCCTCAATCTCTATTTCGTTTCTTTTTATAATTATTTTTGGCCCCAGTCCTTTGGCACCTACACGGCCTTAAATGGCGTAGCCCTGACACCTAGCGTAGCCTTCCCCTGCCTAATCCTCTTCGTAGTGATGTTTGACCCTCTCGTGCAATTCCCCAACATCGTCTTCAAAACGATCAACGGAGTCATCAGTACGGGACGCCTGTCGGCTTTCCTGAGGGCGCCAGAGGTGGACAGAAAGACGCTGGGGTCCATCGAAGTCAGGAAGCCACAACAAGCACCTGGAATTGTAGCAAGTGAAGAGGATAAAGTGAGATTTTGTACTGGAAATTGATTGTAAAATGAAATTGATTGTCAAAGATTAAAAAAACAAACTCAGTCAACTGCTCAGAAGTCAAATCTTCGACAGCTTAATACACTTGAACTTTAATTGAACTTGCATTTGTGGAATTGGTCCAGTAACCTGCAAGGGCAGTAGGCAGTTAATAGGGTTAAATAATGTAATAATCAAATTACTAAAAATCACAGCCCTACTATAATTGGTTTTTTTCAGCCACCAAACGACAATAATCCTGAGGTTCATGTTACCGACGGTGCAGGTGGAGCAGAGCTGCAAGTCCCTAAGACTAAAGCAGAGCCATTTAAGGATTCCAACGCCTCGCTGCACTCTACCATCAGTCAAGACGCAATCAGCCCCCTCGGCTCTATGGACTCATCCAGCCTAGATTCACTGACAGGCTTGCCCAGTAACATTGCAATTAAGGTTAGAATTTCTCTCTGGTTTTGTCTTTGTGAACCGTGGGTTCGAATCCCACCCATGTGCAGAAGTGTGTTTTTTTTGCCATAAGGGTGCCTCTTTTTTATTTTATTTACAAAAAAAAATGCAAACAAATAAAACAAAGAATACAATGTAGTAAATGTATACAATCTCGCTCTGTGTTATTTGAAGGCTATTTTTAGAACCATACACTCACTAAAGGAAATTATACCACATGATGTTACTGCAAACTTATCTTTTTGATTTAAAATATACTCAAAGTATGGCGTACTACAACCTGTGGAATCCCAGAAGATAAGAGGATGCATTATGTTGCCTCTCATCATAATAGGTGTCTATGATATTCCTTGTGGTATGTCATGGCTGCCACTACAGCCAAAATGTATGTGAGCTGCATTGTGCAGAAGTCAACTACATCGTTCTTGCCAACAAATTATTATTTTGTATGCATTGATTTTATACTCATGATAAACTCACTATAATAACCAAAACTGGAGATAATACACACTTCTCAGCATTTAATTTAGCCATCTAATCAGGTGGAATGGCTATTTGTTTTCTATTATTTTTTTATTTTTTTCATAAAGCCCTTTCATAAAGCCCTTTCATGAAGCCCTTTCATAAAGTAATTGAATGAACAATGACAAAGGAATGATTTTGTTCAAGGTTCATTTGAATAGCTATTGAATTGACTTGAAACTGAAGGACTGGTTACTGACCTTCAGGGACTCAAATACAACAAGCCCAGTCGCAAGCCCAGTCGCAAGCCCATTCGCAAGCCCATTCGCAAGCCCAGTCGCAAGCCCTGTCGCAAGCCCAGTCGCAAGTCCTTTCATAAAGCCAGTCTCAAGTAATTGGATGAACAATGACGAAGGAATGATTTTGTTCAAGGTTCATTTGAATAGCTATTGAATTGACTTGAGACTGAAGGACTGGTTACTGACTTGCAGGGACTCAAATACAACTCTGACAAATAAACACAAATGCAGGTTAATGGCAACAACTTACACAGTTACACATTTACTTTTTCTTTTAAAGATTGAAAATGGTTGCTTTGTCTGGGATCCAGATAGTTCTCAGCCAATACTCCGGGATCTTAATGTCACAATTCCAGCAGGTATACAGTGTGTTTAAAAAGAAAAGCAAACAAAATATAACGGAATGCCAAAGTAGATTGTATATTATAAACCCATATAGAGAATAAATACGGTACGGTAGGTACAGTTTAAAAGATGAACCTTTTCATTTCAAAATGAGACATCCAACGTAATACATCATACTGTTTGACAGAGTTATTAGTAATTTTCCATGAGAGGTCAAATTGGGCATGGGACCAAGTTTGTTCGATTTTGTTTGGTTGTGCAAGTGTTGCAATGTGGATGAGCTGTTGGTGATTATTGCTAAACGCACGTGTCCAATTCATAAATTGTTCAATGGCTAAACACTACCCATCCTTATGTTAAAGGTAGGAATAGGATACACCATTTGCAGATATCAAAAATATTTACTACCGAATTATTAAGAAATATCTTACTCAATTGAAAGTAAATAATGATTATAGGCATTCAGCAAAATGATTGCGCTAGATATTCTCTAATTATTCCAAAAAATGAATTTTATAAAAAAAATAAAAAATAAAAATAAGAATAATGGCTCGGGGTTGGCATCGATGATTGTAAAACTTCGGAAAAGTCAGTTAAACGATATTTACTATGAAATACAACCCCCCAAATCTACCCATTCATGATAATTCAAGCCATTACCAATGGTGTATACTACCTTTAAACATGTTTAGTATGTAAACATGTTTACAAACACGGATTTTGTTTAAACTAATGAAGACAGTGTTTGCAGTGTTAGGCCAGGCAAATATCCAAACATAGGCAAGTAGGCTACCGTTGTCCTAGGGCCGAAAATCATAACTCTGCCAAACATTATCAGATTTGGTCGTTTGATGTCTCTTTTTACAGTAGAAAGGTGCATCTTTCAAACCATACCTATATTATCTATGTTGGTTACACATTCTACGTGTGGCATTCCGTTATATTTTGTTTGCATTTGTTTTTTGACACACTTTATAATGAATAATTACTTGCATTTTTGTGTCGCCTAAAAGTTTTGGGGCACTATATTTATAGCCAGTCCTAAATTGTGTATGACACAATGTCTGTAAGGCCTTATGTATGTTAAAGATTCAGGTTACGGTTTTGAAGAAAAACAAGTATAACTTCTACATGATTTCAATGATTTTGTTGAAAATCGGATGCAGTGAGAAGACACTATTGTTCATTAGATTACTGAGATCAAAAATCTTTAACCAGTTCGCGCCGGGATTATTTTAATATCACTGAGCCGACGCGCAGGATTATTTTTAACAAAACTTGATCCGAGGCGGGTTCAGGCTGATAGTGCCGGGAAGCACTAGTCCAGGAAAAATCATTTTTTACCTCGAACAAATTGCAATACAAATTCTTTTACCCTCATTGTATTTCTAAAAGGTCCCCACAATGACATATTAAAAGTTCTTAAAATTTCAAGTGGTGGAAATATGACTAATTTGCATAAATCGTTAATCCCTGCCGCGTAATATCTTTATTTTGTTACATTTCACAATTTTTTTGGGGAAAAGTTTATTTTTGGTGATTCTACTTACACATCCTTACTTCAATAACATTTTCTAAAGCATGTAAGCGACTGAATAATTATGAAAATATAGTAATTGTCCAAAATGACTACAATTATACCCTATAATTTGCACGCATTTACCTTGTCTCCAGATATCATCAAGTAGTCAGTATTGGTGAGCTTCAAATTCACCAAGTTGCTTACTGGCACTGTTATCCTATTAAAACCTTATTGAAAATCATATGAACAATGATAACATTGTGATATTTAGCCCAGCAAACAAAAACTGGGAAAAAATGATGTGTTCATAAATTAGGCTAAAAGGTAGGTGAAGGGTTGCCTAAGGTGAGAGACTTGAACAAGTTCAAGGAAACCCCCCCAAAATAAAGATTGTTGTTGCTTACAATAATCATATCTACGTTAAAATGTATTTTGGGGGTTTCCTTGAACTTGTTTAAGTCTTTCACCTTAAGCAACCATTCACCTACTTTTTAGCCCAATTTGTTATCACACCATTTTTCCCCAGTTGTTTGCTGGGCTAAATATCACAATGCTATCATTGTTCATATGATTGTTCATAAGGTTTTAATATGATAACTGCCAGTAAGCAACTTGGTGAATTTGCAGCTTGTCAATACTGACTACTTGATGATATCTGGAGACACGGTAAATACGTGAAAATTATAGGGTATAATTGTGGTAATTATGGACCATTACTTTATTTTCATAAGTATTCAGTCACTTTACATGCTTTAGAAATTTGTATTGAAGTAAGGATGTGTAAGTATAAACATTTAAAAACAAATATATATATATATACCCAAAATATGGGACCCAAAATATATTAGCCGGCAGGAATTAACGATTTATGCAAATTAGTCATATTTCCACCACTTGAATTTTTAAGGACTTTTAATATGTCATTGTGGTGAAAATTTGTGTATTGCAATTTGTTTGAGGTCAACAAAACAAAATTAAGTATTTTGCCTATACTACACACCCATGCATTTCCGGCCTTGCTCGCTGTTGACGGACATTTCCGGCCTTGCTCGAGGCGTGTTTATGCGTCATCCGTTTTGAATCTGGGGAAAACTTTGCGTTTATATACGTCATCCGGCGCGAACTGGTTAAGGGTCATTGGAGATTGTCATTTAAACATGCACAAAATTTCGCTTTTTGGAAACAAAGAAAAAACATGTTTTTCCATTCTTTTTTATATAATTTATTATCCAATTCATTCCTACATCAACTTGAAAAAATGAGGTTTATTAACAAATTTCAGGAAAGTTGACAGTGGTCGTTGGAACAGTGGGAAGTGGAAAATCTTCACTCTTGTCGGCCATCTTGGAAGAAATGACGCAACTGGAGGGGAACTTATTAATAAATGGGTAATAATTAATTTTTTTAATTTTTGTTTTATATTATCTACACTAAAACATTATGAACATCATTTTTACTGCACATGCGTTTAAACAATTTGTTGTTTTTCCTATTTTCTAGAAGTAAAAACTCTATTGCCTATGCTGCGCAAAAGGCATGGATACTGAACATGTCATTGCGGGAAAACATCTTGTTTGGTGAACCCTTCAATCCTAAGAGGTACTGCATTCTTTAATTGTTCATCTGCTGTTACTTTTGGACCAACTAGTGATCGATTGTGTTGATTTGGCCTTATGGATCGCAATATTTACAATTTTCGAAAATGGATGCTGTAGGAGGTTTATATTTATAGTAAATATATTGTTACGCTGATGGCTTTGTGTTCATCATAGCTGGAAAAAACAAAGAAAATTAATGCTGTTTTTGTAGTCTGGTTCCTTGACTTCCTTTAGACAAAACAGAGCATTATTTATAGATGTCAAGGAATTATCAGGTTATTAGGAAACTAGACTAGTTGGCTGGCACCCATTCTTGTTTGTGTAATAGTGTTGCAAAAAAATATGTACTCACTAAATTTAATACAATTTGGGCCTGTGTTTGAAAATAGTCTGGTGTTTCTAACGATTAATTGATGCAAAATTCCACATCAATTTGTTGAAAACCACAGCACACCAGAATTTCCCCATGATGCCTTGCAGTAACACATTGGGCTATTGATAGGGGCATTATTTGTTTAGTTGTAATATGAAGCCAGCATTATGAAATCCCAAACAGATATAATCGCATCATCTCTGACTGTGCCTTGCAAGCCGACATCGACATACTGCCGGCAGGGGACCAGACTGAGATTGGAGAGAAAGGGATCAACTTGAGTGGTGGTCAGAAGCAGCGAGTCAGCGTGGCTCGGGCCATGTACTCCAGAAAGGACATCTTACTCATGGTGAGAGAATTTTAACATAGGAGATAAAATGTGTACTGTAGGTGACCCTAAAATTACACTAAAGAAATTGTCTTCATTCTGGCATGTGAGTTAGACTTCCACGTTTTAGCGGTTTTCCGCGTTGACTCTGCATTTTTAGTTTTTCCCAATAATCCTCCCGATTCCACGTTTGACATGCAGTTTTGTCAAGTCGAAAAAAGAAAAAAACTGCGATGCTGTGCAGCAACCTCATACCCGAAATGATTATTGCCCTTGCAGTGGTTTCGCAAGCGACGAATGGGAAAGAGGTGGTGTTGAGAATGCAAAGTGGTCTGGCTCTTCCATCAACCTGAAGCAAGTTCGGGCGCGAACTATAGTTAACGATAGTTCGACTAATATCGCTGGAACGCGGAATGGGTGGACTATCTAGTTGACTATTTGGAACCAGACCCCGGGGCACAGTTGTCACTGGTTGACAATAGCCTCTTTCCATAGGAAAACATGAAAAGAACCAGTGACGTGGAAAATGTGATGTCAGTAGTCGGACGGAGGGAAAGGCACTAACGTTAAGTGAAAATCTGGCTGGCCTAATGTTATTTAATGACTAACGTTGTGGCTTATATGCGTCGGAGAATAGTGCCAATACCCATCTCATTCATGTCGCAAATGTAAACAAAGCGGTTGCCATCTTTCAACAGTAGTTTGACTAGAGCAGTTCGAGCGAACTGCAATTGAGCATGCGCATTGGCAAAGCAAAGACTAACTAATGGTGGACTATAGTTTGCGCCCGAACTTTCTTCTGGTATCATATTATTAATATTAGTACGGTCACTCACAAAATATATAGCGGTAAACCGTGCAGTCACAAGAAAGCGTTAACAGATTTTTCTAAAACCACTGGGTACATATTAAATGCTATTTAGTATATCAAATGCTATTATATTTAATTATAAATGTGCTAAATGTCAAACGGCCGGTGCATTAATGGGAAAAGCCAAACGTTGCTTCAGACTTTGGTGTGATGAATAAGAATTTGGAGTGATGGTTTGGTGGCTGAAAATCGCTCTACCGAACAATTGTTATACTAAGCAAAAATCTGTGTATCTCGTAATGGTCGTTATAGCGGCGATTCACTGTACAATATTATACAATGTAGTACGCGCTCTAATGGATTAAACTCTCTCTGCAGGATGATCCGCTGTCTGCGCTCGATGTCCACACCGGGGGCCACCTCTTCGAGCACGGCATTCTGAATAATCTGCGCAAGAAGAAGAAAACGGTCATCTTGGTCACGCACCAACTGCAGTATCTCAGCTATGCTGACAAGGTATAGAGCTGAAGCATTTAGACCTCTTTAGATGAGTGGTGAGCGTATGGTAACAGGGACTCTTAAGTCTGTCTGCAACGGTTGAAGATGATCTTGTGCCTGCACCCAACAAAGCACTACAAAACATCGCAATTTAACGCTTCAAATCTCACGACGCGTCATACAATCAAGTTTGACAACAGTTTGAAACACGTAGTAAGTTACGGCGTGTCTTTGAGTCGTAGTAAAATAAGATGCGTCTTTTCATAGCCAATTTTGATGCTGTAAAAATCAAATAAAAGGAACTATAATACCGACACACTGTGTTGGAAGTTGTGAATGGAACATTCATCGTAGTCAATATGAATAAACCTTGAATATTGTACTTGAAATTTCAAGCAAGCTATTCAAACTGCATTATGCATCAGCCATTTTGATTTACCTTTTGAAAATGTTCCCAGAAGATATTCGACGACTCTTTGCTAAATATCAGACAACATTTTACTGTGCGTTGAATAAGAACATAATAGACCGACCCGGATTTGACCATAAGCCCCGCCCACCTTAGCAACGGCATGGCGATGCAATTACCTCGGTCAAGCTGCACACGTGAACATGTGTACGTGTAGGCTAGACGTGGGACACGTACCCAGTATTATGGCGACAAAGTAAATATTGACATAAACTTTTTAGGCAAAATTACTATTAGCAAGCGGACAAACAATAAAGGATGACCACCGGAGGGGTATGTACAGTACATGAAGGATGGTCAACAAGTTGCAGTTGGAGGAAATGAAGCATGAGAGAAGAAAGACCAAATCAATTTATGTTTCGGAAAGGACGGTGTCGTTGCAGAAATTATTCATGTGTTGTACGTGTTGCTGGTTATTAAAGTACTGGAATAAATCGCATATTTTGCCACAACAGGATTAAACCATAGCGTAATTAACCGACCGCTATTCAGAGCATTTTAAACATACATGTATTACTGTAAATCCTATACCTTATAGAACACTGTACTTGTTTATCTTCTTGACATTCCCGCGGTCTGAATGGGGCTGCCGTTCACGTCACATGAGTACAAACGATTATTCTTATTTTCAAAGATTTGTTTCGGTTTTTAACATAAAAAAGATGTTGTGATCCGAGTACCGGGTGGTTATTTACATTCCATGACTGCATATTTTTTACCGTTTCTTAAATTCCCCACAGCCGCATTTGATTGACAAATACGGTGCCTTTTCGTACCAAAGCCGTTTGTTTGTGTACACTTTTCTAAGCGCATATGATCGAGTTTGACCGAGCTAATGGCGGACCACTCTTGTAGTAAGGCATAACAAAAAAAAATGTTATGTTGGCGTAACCGACCGACCCTAAAAATACGGCCGACCCTGGATATTTTTTTTTTCAAGGGACGAAATTTAATGATTAAAATCTATATAAATCTAGTTATAAATACGGTTGAAACCATTTCTGACCGCTTCTCATTGTTGTGTGTGTGGATTGTGAAAATATTGAACCTAGACACGCTATCGTGTATTACTATCGGCTTAAACAATTAGAAAACATATCATTTCCATTGCTGGGAGAAAAAAAAAAAAAAAAAAAAATCCCTACCTACCTACCCTATTTTTTTAGGCCCGTTACGCCAACATAACATTTTTTATTTTTTTATGCCTAACCGATGCAAAGTTACCTGACCAAAACTTGTAATCTTTTTGGTCAATGCTTGGCGATGCGGCCGTTTCGTGAAATAAATAGCGAGACGGGTCGCATCCTAGGACGTGTAACGCATTGTGTGACGCATCGTAAGGATATGAGTCCGTAGCTCTTTGTTTTATTTTATTTTGATTTTAACAGATCTTAGTAATGAGAGATGGGCAGGTAGCTCACGAGGGAACACTGGAAGACATAGCTGCAGTCGAGCAAGGCCTCTACAGTGGCTACGAGAAAGCCGTTAAGAAGATGACGGAGCAAGAGTCGAATGTGGAGACAGAATCGGAGACAAGGAAGCTACAGATGATGGAGATCAGGAAGCAGACAGCAGGACTACAGAACATGTCACCAGACAGCAATGCTGGAGAAGGGTCTGGTAAGGTTTGGCGTTAGTCACCTGGGCCCAATTTCATAGAGCTGCTCAGCACAAACAAAGTTTAGCATAAAAACAATCCTTGGCGAGAACAAAGTTAAAATCTACATTTTATGATGATGTATATTTTTGGTGACTGGTTTTCAGCTTGGCACATGTAAACTTTGAATTCTCCAGACTAAAGAGCCTATTACTATATCACGTGATTCTGGGCTAGCCTTACGCTGGCAACCCCCAGTAGTCTGGTGTCTTGCGCCGAGTCACATGATATAGTAACAGTCTCTTTGGTCTGAAGAATTCAAAGTTTACATGTTTAACCAAGCTTTTTGAGCAAGTCAGTGTACCAGATGTTATTCAAATTTAACTCGCAAATTGCTTATTGTATGATCTTGTGTCTGCACCTTTTATTTCTTTCTCCAGTTGAGAGAGGTCAGCTGATAGTCGAGGAGGAGCTAGAGCGAGGTTCTGTGTCTTGGAGAGCCTACTTCTTCTATGCCAAGGCTGTTAGTTTTCCTTTAGTCATCGGGGTGGTGATGGCCTTGATTATTAACACTGTTCTCTACGACTCCAGTAGCTACTGTCTCTCTCTGTGGTCGGAAGCAGGATTAACCTATGGAAATGTAACTTAAAAATAGCTTTGGACTATGATCTCGTAAAAGGGAAATAGAAATGTAGTTGGCCAGTTTTAAACAAGTATATTTGAAACCGGCTCATGGGCCTGGACGTGTTAATGCCCGAGCCGAAGGCAAGGGAATTAACCCTAACCCACACGAGGTATTCTTTGAGCACCCTGCCAAATGCAGCAATCTGCATCATTTGTCAAAGTGGCAACTCTGCCTAGTGCAGCGAGATCCATCAGGTTAGACATCTTAAGTATAGCTCTCATAGTCTTAGACTGTGGTTGTTTATGTACTGTTGTTGACAGCTAAATCCATCAAAGTGCACCATGTTTTTTACCTGATGCACTGCACTGCATCTGGCAGGGTTAGGGATAACAATGCTCAGGCCCATGAGCATGGTTTTAAACATGCACTGGTTTAAAACCAGCTAACTACATTTGTATTCCCATTCATAAATATCTTTCGGTCAAAAAGTCAAAACAAGTAAAAAATGAACTATTTTCCAACAATTTGGTTAACAATTTTACCTCGGTTTTTTTTTAAGAACTGTTGTTGACAGCTAAATCAATTTGATGATGTGGACGATATGACATGATGATGTGGACGAGATGAAATGATGATGTGGAAGATGTAGAGTTATAGAGTCGGAATAAGGATGAAACAATGGAACAATTGTAGAGTCATCCGTGTATGTGCATGTGCTGTTGGGTGCACGTTTTTATTAGGCCCCAGCTTGAGCCCTGTTTACCTCTGCCCGCATGCGCGCATAAAGTAGTATCACAGAATCCCCCTCCTTTTGAAATAACATAACTGACAAAAATTCAGTTCTCAGTTGGTGGATTAAATGTGGTCATGTGTCTAATCGGCAACATTGGACTCTTAACTGGAAAACTTGGAATTAACAACTTGCAGTTTGCAACTTCGGAATTGGCAACACAAAACAAGAATTATGTGCAAATACATGTATATGTACTCAAGTGTCACTGAATCGGGATGGTCAACGGCTGACTCGACCGGACCTGGTTGTGACCTTTGGTTCAGCATGTGTTGATGTGGGATGGCCTCGGACTTGCCCATCACGAGCTACATTTGCCTCCGAGTGGGGAGGATAATGCGGCCCAGATTTTTCACGCACGCTTTGCTTGGTAGTCTGGTAATTGCCTTCTTGGACCAATTTGTCAGCAAAACGAACGTACTTGCGTGGCTTATCGAACTGAATGCGCTTCGCTGGCATTGTGTCTGCAGTAGGTTGTGCAGTGATATGCTGCTGGTTAGGCATTTCGCGCAAGTGTGCTCGGTTGCGGCGGAGTATGGTACCATTTGGTGTGGAAACCTCATAGGACTGTGGTTCCTTCCGGACTTGTGTGACCTCTCCAGGGATCCAGGTTTTGTCGGCTTGATTGAGGATCCTGACCTTCTGTCCAATAAACAGAGGTGGAAGCGTTGGTCCTGCGTGTTTGTCGTGTTGTTGCTTCATGTTGTGTGCTCTGTCCTGTAGGCGTTGAAAAGATTCTGAAGGTGGTTGTTGCGTGTTGTTACTGGGTAAGGTGGTGCGAACTGGACGGCCAAACATGATTTCTGCTGGTGCTGGCAGACCAGTGTCAATGGGTGTGGCTCTCAAGTTGAGTAGAGCGCGGTGGATGTCTTGGCCTGTTTTGCGGCATTTCTTCAACACCGACTTGACAATACGGACTGTACGTTCTGCTAGACCGTTGGAACGGGAATAGCGCGGTGAAGACGTTGTGTGCTTGACAGACCAGTTGTCACACATATCCCTGTAGGCTTTCCCTATGTACTGTGGGCATTGTTGGATACTATCTCAACGGGTGCCCCCAGTAATCCAAAAGTAGAGGCAGTGAGTTGGGCAATGGTTGCACTGCTAGTGCTTTTCAGGTGGAATACAACTGGAAACTTGGAGTGGTAATCTATGATGACAAGGTAGTGTTCTCCATCCAGCTCGAATAAGTCAGTCCCCAGTTTGGTCCATGGGGTTGTCGGAACCTCATGCGGGTCAAGTGGTTCTTGTTGTTGTTTGGTTTGACTTTCTTGGCAAGCCGGGCATCCTTTGACGAGTCTAGCTATGTCTTCGTTGATTTGAGGCCAGTATACAGAATTCCGTGCCAGGCGTCTCGTCTTTTCAATTCCTAAGTGCCCAAGGTGCAGTTGCTGGAGGATATCGTCGCGCATACTCTCTGGTATGAGCACCTGTCTACCTTTGAAGACTACTCCGCTGGAAACTCCGAGTTCATCTCGATAGGGCCAGTACGTCCGCAGTTGGGAAGGGAGTTCCTTGATCGATTCTGGCCATCCCGTGTAGATGGTCTGTTGTAGTGCCCTCATCACAGGGTCGTGTGCGGCTTCGCGCTTGCTGCAACCGAAATGGACCAGGTATAGGTCCTCGCTGGTTGTGCTGTCACTGGGATCAATGTCATCCACGTGTAGGTCCAGGTGTACGCTGTCTCGCTTTGTTGGGTTTGGCAGGCGGCTTAAAGCATCGGCAAGTACCATAGACGTTTCTTGTTTGTAAGTGAGGAGTCTTTGGAGGCGCGGTGGAGCACTAGTTAGAGGTTTGTTGCAAATCGTCACTAGTGGTTTGTGGTCTGTGTGGACATGGAAGTCTGTACCAAATAGGTACAAGTGGAATCGGTTGATACCAAACACAACAGCTAAGGTTTCTCGCTCGATGTTGGAATAGCAGGCTTGGGCTGGTGAGAGGCTTTTCGAGGCAAAATCGACTGGGTTGCCATCTTGCAGGAGGCATGCTCCTAGCCCTTTTTGCGATGCATCCGCTTCCAAGGTGGTTGGTTTATCGGGGTCGTAGTACTGCAGGCATGAGCCACTGGTGATCGAGTTCTTGATGGAGATGAATCCCGCTTGGTGATCCTCCTGCCACATGTAGGGGACGTTCTTGCGCAGTAATAATAATAATAATAATAATGAGATTTGTAAAGCGCACATATCCACCCTGCAGGGTGCTCAAGGCGCTGTAGATCCCTCAGAGGTGCTGCCTTGGTTGCGAAGTGTGGTATGTATGCGGAGACGTAATTCATCAGCCCAAGGAACTTCTGCAGATCCTCTTTGTCCTGTGGAGTGGGGATAGCATGGATGTCCTCGACTCGCCCTGGATCCGGGTAGATGCCAGAGTCGGAGTATATCAGAACCAAAGAAGTTAATCTTGTTCACCTTGATCTTGCATTTTGCGCTGTTGAAGACTAAGCAGTCTGCATGAGGCGCAGTAAGTTTGCATCGTGTTCAGCTTCGGTCTGCCCATATATCGCAATGTCATCTGCGATCCCCACACAGCCGGGTACCTGGTTGATGATGTTATCTATACCTTGTTGAAAGATATCCTGGCTCACTGATATCCCAAATGGAAGCCTTCTGAAACAGTAACGCCCAAACGGCGTTCTGAATGTAGTCAGCTCCTGAGATTCTTCGTCAAGGTGGACTGACCAGTATCCTGCCTTGGCATCTAGTTTTGAGAAAAACTTTGCTTTAGTGAATGCCGGGTTGAGCTCTTCCAATGTGGGTATCTTGTGTGGACACCGCTTGAGGCTATTATTGAGACGCTTTGGGTCTAAGCAAATTCTCAAGGTTCCATCTTTTTTTACGCACGTGGTGATTGAACTGCAACAGTCGGTGTGGTGCTCGACGTAACGGATTACGCCGTCTCGTTCCATTTTGTCCAGCTCTGCCTTCAGTTTCGGCTTGAGGTGGATGCTGTACTTGCGTGGTGCATCTATGCTTGGGGCGGCATCTTCCTTGAGGTGGAGGTGTGCTTTGGCTTTGAAATTCCCAAGCGTGTCAAATTGCTTCGGAAACCTGCTTTTTAGGTCGTCCACTGTTTTGATGGGTGCATGCGACTGTTGGCCGTTGTTCGCAGTTGGCAGTTCTGAGGTTGGCCGTACATCCGTGCTGGTCGTACTTACTGGTATTGCAGGTTGGCTCACGGAATGGATGGTCACAATCTGCAGAGTTTTGCACATCTACGATGTAGAACTGCTGCTTTGACCACGCTGAGCCTTTGTATCGGCACATAATGTGGATGCGCCCAAAGCATTTTATGTCGGAGCCGTTATATGCCGTTAACCTTGCCTTGCTTGGTAGTGCGAGTGACTTCTACTTGTCGCAGTACATCTGCTGAATGGTACGTAAAGGCAGGGTGTTGGCACCTGCTCCCGTGTCGACTTTGAGTCGGAGGCGCTTTGGGCCCAGCAAGTCCGGACACAGCACATCCAGTGTAGTGAATGCCTCGTTTAGTGCTGGCGATTGCATGGCGTTCACATCTGCCAGGGTGATAGAGTAGAATACACCCTCCTCAGCCTGCTCAGTGTTGGTGTCGGATGATTGGTTGTCCCAAGTCACAGATCCATCGGCTGATGTATCGTCGGTCATGAGGTCCACCTGCCTATTACTGGTACGACTCCTTGCGTTGCCACTTGTATTTCGCGAGTTTGGATAGCCGCGTTGGCGTGATTGGCTGCGCAGTCTGCGGGGAGATTCGTCTTGGCGTTGCATGCGCTTTGATTTTCTGCAATACTTTGCCCAATGGCCTTTGGAACCGCAGGCCTTGCATGTGTCATTGTATGCTGGGCATTTGCGCGGCTGGTGCACGAGACTGCAATTTGAACAAGCTCGCTTGGTCTGCCGCATGGCATTGACGGCATTATGGGGAGTGGTACTCTCCAGAGATTGCAAGCATTTTTGGCTCGCCGCCACGGCTTCGTATTTTCTGCCTTCTATTAAAAGTTCCTCTATGGTAAATCCCTTTGGTTTGTCAAGGAGATCTTTCTGGAATGCTTCATATAGTGTGGAGGCAACTACCAGCTCTAGAACGCGTTCGCTCAGCTCGTCGGGCTGAAAATCGCAGTGTTTTGCCTTGTCGCGGCACCTCGTAACAAACTCGTCCAAGGGTTCCTGTGGTTTTTGTCTGTAACGCATTAGTTCTAGTCTATGTATACGAAAATTAACCTTTATCAGTAATTGGCTCTCAAATAATGTCCAAAGTTTGTTTGGGTCATTTTGTTCCTCATCACTCAGACCTGATGCATTTATCCTTTTCAATCCTTCATTTCCTACGGCAATCTTGATCTTGACTGCTATTTTCCTTTGATCAGTTACATCATTGTCCATGAGGCAAAGGGACACGCGCTGTTTGAAAAGTTGGAGCTTCTCTGGTATATCTGGAACATCCCAGTGCATTTCCGGGTATTTCGCCATCGTGACTGGTTGGCTAGTCTATGATGCACAGTTCCGGCTGGTTGGCGGAGTGATACGTTTCAGGCAACTCGGCACCTCGCTGCTCGGCGGAGCGATACAGTCAAAGGTCAAGCAAGCTGACTGTGCGCGAGTGCTGTGTGTAAAACTGCTGTATAGGATTATGAGTCCCAACGCTACTTAAAGTAGTACCAATTAATGTACATAAATCTTAAATTACCGCTAATCTGCGCAGTATACTTATCTGGGTCTACAAATAAATTCCCCAAACCCACACTATTATACGAAATAATAAGTATGAATCTACAGAAAGCGTAATGTTCAAAATAACAGTCAGTTTCACATACAGTTCACCGACCGTGGTGCTGCTTCCGTGCCGCGATCTTGCTTGGCGGGCAGTCCCGTTAGCCCTGGCCAGCAAATATGACGATATGACATGATGATGTGGACGATATGACATGATGATGTGGACGAAATGACATGATGATGTGGACAAGACGACATGATGATGTGGACGATATGACATGATGATGTGGACGATATGACATGATGATGTGGACGATATGACATGATGATGTGGACGATATGACATGATGATGTGGACGATATGACATGATGATGTGGACGAGACGACATGATGATGTGGACGATACGACATGATGATGTGGACGATACGACATGATGATGTGGACGATACGACATGATGATGTGGACGATACGACATGATGATGTGGACGATACGACATGATGATGTGGACGATAGGACATGATGATGTGGACGATAGGACATGATGATGTGGACGATAGGACAAGATGATGTGGACGATAGGACATGATGATGTGGACGATAGGACATGATGATGTGGACGATAGGACATGATGATGTGGACGATAGGACATGATGATGTGGACGAGATGACATGATGATGTGGACGATACGACATGATGATGTGGACGATACGACATGATGATGTGGACGATACGACATGATGATGTGGACGATACGACATGATGATGTGGACGATACGACATGATGATGTGGACGATACGACATGATGATGTGGACGATACGACATGATGATGTGGACGATACGACATGATGATGTGGACGATATGACATGATGATGTGGACGATATGACATGATGATGTGGACGATATGACATGATGATGTGGACGATAGGACATGATGATGTGGACGATACGACATGATGATGTGGACGATACGACATGATGATGTGGACGATACGACATGATGATGTGGACGATACGACATGATGATGTGGACGATACGACATGATGATGTGGACGATACGACATGATGATGTGGACGATACGACATGATGATGTGGACGATACGACATGATGATGTGGACGAGACGACATGATGATGTGGACGAGACGACATGATGATGTGGACGAGACGACATGATGATGTGGACGAGACGACATGATGATGTGGACGAGACGACATGATGATGTGGACGAGACGACATGATGATGTGGACGAGACGACATGATGACGTGGACGATATGACACAGTACTGCACTGTGTGTTGATGTTACGCTTTAATTTACTCAAGTGTACGTTGAAGCAAATATCTCTTCAAATGTTTTACAACATGACAACATGAAAATTGCGAACTAGATCTGATGGGGCCAATTTTGTGGAGCTGCTAATTAACACCGAAATTTGCTTAGCGTGATGAGTCTTCCTTAATAGTAGTAATGATAATAATAATAATAATAATAATAATAATAATAATAATAATAATAATAATAATAATGGTACATTTGGGAGACCTCTCCATAATGACGTGCACAAAATGTTCCATTCTTTATTGTAACCTAACCCGTTTTTACCTAGAGCTTTTTCCATGAAATTTCATATTTATGCATTTTGGACCCTACTCTATCGATCTGGACTGTTAAATGTTTAAAAATGTATCTTCTTCCTGTAGTTGGAACGTTAGGGAGACCTCGAAATGTCTCCCTAATGTTGTTAAAAATTTCGCAAAATGGTCTCCCAAAGGGAGTTTATTCCAAGATAGAGCGTTCTTCTAGTATCTATAGCACATTACAGAACTGGTGGAACTCTTAATGTGTGCTTTATAGTACAAGTACATGTATTGAACAGGGTGGTCTATGAATAACTTGTCACAAATAGGTAACTTTTTAGGCGTTTCATAAACGGTTTTAGATCTGCAATAGATCGCAGTTATAGTGAGAAACCGTTTCATATAGCCTGGGGCCTCCACATGCAAACGACTCCCTTCTGGGCAAAAACAGGGTTACGAACCAAATTTATGTATACTGTTTGTGAGTGGTTTGTATGCAGCTGGTTTTTGCTTTTAGCATGAAAAACATATGGAATTTTGGCTGGTAACCTGTTTTTACTGAGCAAGACTTTTTGTGTTTACACTAGAAAAAGGCATGATGTGATTTTGCATTCAAAGCTGACACGGTCCTTGATTAGCAGGAAGAGATTTCCAAAATCACATCCAAATGCTCCAAATTCACATCCGATCAGTCCAAATTCACATCCATGGGTTAAGTCGTCAAGATTTAATTTTACATCCACTGCCTGGATTTACATCCACTGGATTCACTTCTACTGGATTCACACCCAGTCAACCCGCCAGGATGGGAATTTGGACTGAGGATGTGAATTTGGACTGTGAATTGTGACTGAGAATGGGAATTCGAGCATTTGGATGTGGTTTTGGAAATCTTTTGTTGAAATCACATTACATCCTTTCCTAGTGTTAGCAGCTCCATGCAATTGGCTCCTGTTGGTAACTGTTGGTTCCTGAAGAGATCACCTACTCAACACAGTTTTTGGTGTTTGTCTTTCTTTCTGTGCCAGGCCACGGACACTGCCTATTATATTAGGATCTACACGGCTCTATCAGTCGCCTTTTTAGTGGACACCTTCATTTTCACACTGTTTATAACAGTGGGCTTCCTCATAGGATCACGGCGTCTTTTCAAAAACATGCTCGTTAACATCCTTCACATGCCCATGAGGTAAGTCCTACGTGTTATATTCACCTGGATATTTTAGATTTGTTTTTAACCCTTTACTTGGTGCAAAGGAGCTATAGAACTTTTACGTGTGGTTGATTTTTTTTTCTATAATACTTTGTTTTTTCGAAGATCTGAACCATGAAAACATGCACGACTGTCTAAATTATTAAAGAAAAGTAGGAAAAAAAACTTTTGACTTGAGCCTACAAGTTGCAATGTGATTGGCTCATTGTCGGGAAGTGAAAGCCCGTCCCCCAGAATCCCCATATTGCAAGCTCTGGCTCTGACATGTGCGGTCGTAGCAGAAGTTACAAATGTCCATAAATAATATGAAAATTATATTAAAGCGCCTTATACATGTGGTCCACGCTTTAAAAAGACTAGCGCGAGAACGAGAGAACAATAAAATGTTGTACGTATGACGTCACTAGATTTTTTTTTCTGTTTTTCTTTTTCCTAATTTGATATATCGATCGCGTTTTCTTTCCGTCTGTCTTTAGATTCTTTGACACCACTCCCATCGGGCGCATCATTAACAGATTCTCAGCAGACACAGAAACTATAGATACGGTAAGACCAATAGTTTATTGGATTTATTTCCTCCTCCAAGGAGGTTGTGTTTTTGCCGGCGTTTGTTTGTTGGGCGGTCTGTTTGTTTGTTAGCAGAGTTATGAGAAAAAAACCGACTGTTTGGATTTTAATGAAACTTGGTGGGTAGATAGCTTATGCTCATCAAGGATGATTACATTAACCAGATCAGAAATCTGAATCACTTTAAATGATTTGCTAACGTTGGGAGATGGGGCGTATTTGTGGTTAGGCTACATTTGCCAATTGAGGGTGCTGTACTAGACAACTAGTGTAGTTCATGTCCATGTTCATTTTTTTAGATTATGATGCCAGGATTATGTTTTCCAAATTGTACTCTTTCTGCTGGACTTTTTGTTGTAACCATTGCCTGTGGTGGTAAGTGACTGTTTACAGGTTTATTTTCCATCAATTCGGATGCCGTGCATTCACGGAAAGTTTTTTCCAGAATTCAAAATGGATGACAGATAGACACATCATGAGCAAGGCCGGAAATGTCTGTCAGCGACCGGCACGCATCTAGTAAGGCCTGGGTATATTAGGGTGTGCTACCCACAGATGCCTGTTTGAACCTGTCTCGGATCGTGGTACATGAAAAAACAATGCCGCGTTTGAGCCTCAGTGTTCTCTCCAACTCTTCCTTTCTTGCCGCAAGAGTGTTACTTGCGAACAGAGCCGATCATACTTTCAATTTTGGTGTCACCTAAACAACGTTTTTGGGGCAGTCACCAGTCCTAAATTCTGTACAGTCTGTATTGCCCTTATGTATGTTTATCCCTATTTATAGTTTCAGGTTAAAGGAACACTATGTCCTGGAAACGCCCAGTTGGGCTACAAAACGAAATGATGTTTAACAAAATGATGTTAATCGGAAAGAGCATTTAAAAGTACGATATAAACATCCACACAACCATCCTTTATAAACTAGGCGTTTTGTGTGTGTTATTCTTGTGT
This sequence comes from Crossaster papposus, assembly GCA_037893245.1. Taxonomy (NCBI): domain Eukaryota; kingdom Metazoa; phylum Echinodermata; class Asteroidea; order Velatida; family Solasteridae; genus Crossaster; species Crossaster papposus. The sequence continues at coordinate 737,187 of JBAIAA010000487.1, read as the reverse complement.
AGAACGAGTTTCGGGGTTCACTTTTGTGACCCCAACCGATACTCGACCTGTTTGGGTGTACATGTAGTCCAGCCAGGAAGTGTAAGAAACCACATTTGTGCATTGTTGCTGAATGTGCTGTACAAAACGTGTATCGCACATTGAATAAAAACGATTTATCGGTGTCCGATGTAAACAAATGTCAGTTATTTTTTGTCTTTTCTCGAAAAACGGTTTCTTTTCAACCAGATGTTTAAAATGGGATAAGTAAACAATCCAAAAAATTTAATATTTGGGAGAATTTAGGACTAAGTTTTAGATTTAAAAAAAAATATCTCTTTTACATGCTTTCAGGGATTTTGATGAAATTTGGATTCAGTGTCCTTTGGGTAGGAAGACAAAATTATTTTTTTTCGGATTACTGAGGATCAATGGTCATGTGGGGGTCATTTGAGGTCGGCATTTAAACATGTACCAAATTGTCACCAAGCATTATATGTATCGACTGCAGAAAAAGGCGACACTCGCGATCTGAGGATCACTTGTCTTTTTCTACTATTTTGATATTTGTTTTGCAGAAACTGAGGGAGTCTTACCCCTCGATCTGCTTCATGATGAATGGCATCATAGCTGCCTTAATCATCAACACCCTCATCAGTCCCTTCTTTATTCTCTTCTGTCTGCCCCTCTGTGTTTTATTCTTCATAATTCAGAGAATCTTCATCGCAACCTCAAGGTAAAGCAAGGAACAAATCAAGAAATTTTACTTTTATCTTTTTTTGAAAAATAATTGTTTGTTTTTTTAGAAAACAAGTGTAGTTCAAATATAGATTTTAGTTTTAGTCAAAGTCAAATCTGATTTGTGGCAGTGCTTTTGTTGGTGTTCAAATCATGGCACAAACAGTTATCAATGCATCTAGAGTACCGCAACATCTACCTCCACAGTTAAAAGGACATTATACCATTTGTCGGTTGTTGATTTTTATTGTTTAAAGCAGCCAAAGTGCTCTAAATATAAAGAAAGGTGCTTGACAAACAACCTGAGGAAGTGGTTAGCTCTGTGAATGCTGCATATTACTAGAAAACAATATTCAACCATTTGAATTGCGACCACAATCTGCGTTAAGAGCAAGTTTTCATCCATCCGATTAATGCACTGACTGAACAGACCAATAATAGCACCCACGCATGCGCTGTGCGTTGTTCAAACGCTAGTGCGCACTATTTGCAGGGGAGTTCAGAATCATTAATATCTTTACAACAAGAAAGCTTTTCAACAGTATTTTGGTTGGTTACTTTTTGGACAGCTGCAAAAGTTGTATTCCACCTTTAAAATATACATGATAACTTATTAACTTTAATCTCTGTTATAATTCTGAAACCTCATATTTTGTTTCTTTCGAAATATAATGCAAAGTACTTTCGTTGCTGTGATACAGAGAGCTGCAGAGACTTGACAGCATCTCCAAATCGCCTGTTTTTGCCTTCTTCTCTGAAACTCTTGGTGGACTATCTTCAATAAGAGCTTACCGGTTAGTCTATACCCCTTTAAACCCAGATTAAACTCAACCCTGGGCAATTTAACCCTGATTGTTTTACCCTGTGTTCAACCCTGTGTCATTTCACACTTGCTTTGTGCAAACAGCTTATTTTGATCAGTTACTATTATTTTAAATCCTGGGTGAGAGTTTCAATCCGGGTTGAAAATCTCAACCCTGGTCTAGAGCAGGGTTGAGATCAATCTCGGGTTGACGGAGGATTGGCGCGTGGTTGAACATTATCAAGTGTGAAATGTCACATATTTTTAACATTGCGTCTACCCTAAGATTTATGATGCTTTGCCTTTAACTGTATTCACCGCGCCACCTGTTTGGGTGTACTCCAAGAACTGTTTGGGTGTACTCCATTGTAGAGCACAAGTTAATTGCCACACAGGCTTTTGCCAACTTCTGTTAGATTTTTCAAAACAACTTCATAAAAAAATGTCTGGACTTGAATAAAGGTACCGTAATTTTCTGCGGACAAGGCGCTCGGTGGTTAAGGCGCAGGTCCCTAAAATCACCCGAAAAAATTCAAACGTCAACAGATAAAGCGCACCGCCGAATAAGGCGCATGCTTGAACGCACCCCCTAGTCTTTTTTCCAGTCGTTGTGAATGCTCCGCGCTGTGTAGTTCGGATGGTGAATTGCATGAAGCCGGAACGTAGATGGAAAAAACGTTTAGAAAAAGGCCACATAGTACAGGCCAGCTTTTTATCGCTGTTGTATGCGTCATGCAGCGCGCGCTGCCGAGTGCTAAATCTAGTATGTACATGTAAATGTACATGTATGTACGTACATGTACATGTACGTTAATTAACCGCAGGTTGTGGGTCGTTGCGTGAAATCGCGTGCGCATGTAATTGTGACAACAATTTATATCAAATTATACTAACCGCGCGCTCTCGATCTCCGGTCTGCATGCTGGCGCGGCCGCCCAGCAGTGGCGCTACTACTACTAGGATCAGAGAGAACAGCCGCTCGTAGTCATGTGGCAAACAATACGGGGGTGATTTTAGACCATTTCCTATTTTTAGGAAATGCATCGACACAATATCGTAAGAACTGTTTTTGCGATTTTCGATTATAAGGTGGTATCGCCCAAGCATATTGTTTGAATAAAAGCACGGTCGTGGGGGGGGGGGGGGGGGAGGGGATCAACACATCGCGGCATTGTTGGAATGGAAACACGGTCACAATGTCCGGAGAGTTGAGCTTTGGTTAACCGCATTATTGAGTAAGATTGCGGCGTTGAAAGATAAGGCGCAGCGATGTTTTTGTGGTCTAGAAAGTCAGATAAGACGCGGCTTTACCGCAGGAAATTACGGTAGAATACACCATTGATAATTGCTTGAATTATTAAAAATGGGTGGATTTGGGGAATTGTATTTTATAGCAAATATGTGACCTGTCACCACAAAATGAGAGTAAAGTCGCACAATGTGATTCACAGATGGCCATCCAAAGTCAAAATATGAAGGGGTGGTCAATTTGAGGATTTTGCATAATTTGGAAAGCCTAAGTTCTCCTCTAAATATTCCAATTTTTGGGGTAAGATCAGATGATCAAAAACCTCTTAAATTACGCGTTTTTGCGTAGTGTTTAGATTAAAGTTCAATATTGGTCTAATTAACACGGTAATTAAATATGCAAATCAGGTTCTCGTAAGTATCCCATGTTTTTGAAATTTTGATATTTTGCTGTTTATACAATAATTTGTATGTGTGGAAAATTTCAAGAAGAAAAAATGATTAGAACATAGCCGTTGCTATGCTCAACCTAACCTTACTTTTCCTGTGTTGTAATCTTTTGCGTGTTTTGTTTAAAATGTTTAAAGTAAGTTTTCTCACAAACACGTTTTGTGAAACCCATGATTTTCTAGAGCGCTGTAAAAAGTATTCATCGCAAAACTCCCAAGTGTTATGTACCATTGGAAAGCTCTTTCTCAAGAATTTGAAAATACCAATATCTTAATTCTCAATGTTTCCGACTTTACTCTCATTTTGTGGTGACAGGTCACATATAGTTTAACTGACCTGTCTGAAGTTTTACAATCATGGGTGCCGGGAAAAAAAGCAAGAAAAACGGCGTTCATTTTTAACCGGTATTATGCAGTTTTGTTCCTGTTTGCGATTGCCATCCAGAGATCATGATTTGTTATTTTTTTTAATTCAAATTTTAAGAACAATTACAGGTGTTTTTTTGGTCTTTTTCCAAACAGCAAGCACCAAGTGTTTTTTGATGGCATTATAGAGCGGGTAGCCTCTAACAACACAGCGTACCTGTATCTACAAGCAGGCTTGAAATGGCTTGCAATCAGATTGGTGAGTGAGCATTTCCATCGCGATATATCGTCACCGTCACCACGAAGTAACACTAATGTCAGGTGATACGCGCGACCCCTTTCTGGCGTTTTCACTAAGTAACGCAAAGCCCATAGCTAATACACACAGATAGCGTCACTTCGTGAAAACTCACAAATCAGATACGCCGTTTACGAGTTTTCACGAAGTGACGCTATCCGTGTGTATTAGCTAAGGGCTTTGTGTTACTTTGTAAAAATGCCAGAAATGGCCCCGCGTATCAAGTTTTTCAGGAAGTGACGCTATCCGTGTGTAGCTATTGGCTTTGCGTTACTTCGTGAAAACGCCAGAAAGGGGTCGCGATTCAGCCACGACATTAGTGTTACTTCGTGGTGATGGTGACAATATATGTGCTGTGCTGCGGCCTGTAAGGACAATGTTTCATTACAAAAGGAATGTTATGTTTGCACAGGCTTTTCAAATTCCAAAATGCTGGCGTGCATCAGAATGGGTCAGTTTGTGTCAGTTTGGGTCAGTTTGTGTCAGTTTGGGTGTAGTCGCAGCGTTTTAAATACGGCTAGCGTACTGCAGCTATTTACAGTTCAACAGCGAACATTCATAAACCCAAACTCATTTAAAACCAATAGGTTTGCAGAGGTTCAACGTCGTTAGGTGGAAGGACAAGTTGGACTTGTGTAAAGCGCATAAAGTGAACTAAAACCTTAATAATAATAATAATAATGAGATTTGTAAAGCGCACATATCCACCCTGCAGGGTGCTCAAGGCGCTGTAGACAACAACAAGTAAAGTAAGTAAGTAAGTAAATTAATCCTTGAAAATTTGTGACATCAAGTAAGTCTTAAGAAGCGATTTGAACCTACTGTAGTTGTACAATGGCATGATCTGAGTTCAAGTGGCAATGAATTCCAAAGTCGAGGAGCTGCAACAGAAAAAGATTTGGCGCCCCATGTTCGTTTAGCAATTGGTTCCTTGAGAAGTTGCTGGTTACTTGATCTAAGAGTTCTTGCTGGAGAATATTCATGTAGTAGTTCCTTAATGTAGGAGGGAGCCTTGTTGTTTAGAGCTTTGTGGACCAGAAGCATGAGTTTGAAAACAATCCTTTGGGAGACAGGAAGCCAGTGTAGTTCCTTCAAAATGGGGGTTATGTGACAGTTCCTCCTAGATAAGGTGATGATGCGGGCAGCAGTATTCTGAAGACGTTGAAGACGGTATATTTGATTCTGAGGGAGTCCGTAGAGTAGTGAATTGCCGTTGTCTAGTCGTGAAGTCACAAATGCATGGATAATGTGCTCGGTAGCACTTCTATTCAAATACTTGCGAATACGACCAATGTTTCTAATTTGGAATGATGCCAAACGGACAGTGTTAGCAACGTGAGATTTAAATGTCATTGCGGAATTAAATATAACCCTCAAGTTCCGGGCCTGCAACGATGGGGCTATCTGTGCATCACCGATTGTCATAAATGGCACAGGCACCTTTTTTAATTGTTGGCGTGATCCAAACAAGAGAAACTCGGTTTTTTCCTTATTCAGTTTTAGAAAGTTGTTTTTCATCCAGCATCGGATCTCAGAGATGCATTGCTCCAGTCTTGCAATCGAAGAATCGGCAGGCTCCTGTAAAGACTTGAAGGATATGTAGAGTTGAGTATCGTCAGCATAGACATGGTAGTTCAGATGATGTTTCAAGATGATATCACGAATTGGCAAGGTGTAAAGAGTAAACCACTGTGGGCCTAGCACAGACCCTTGTGGTACAGAGTACTCTAAAACAACAGGATCTGATATTGCATTGCCAATGCTGACATGCTGGGTTCTATTTGAGAGATAGGACCTGCACCATTCGAGAGCCGTGTCGTGTATACCGAGATAGTTTTGAAGTCGAGATAAGAGGATGCCATGATCAACGGTATCGAATGCTGCACATAACCGAGCATAAATCGAGCATAACCAGCGCAGTGATATCGCCATTATCCATCGAAGACAGGATATCATTACTGACCCTAACAAGCGCAACTTCCGTCCCGTGGAATGGCTTGTATGCAGACTGGAAAACGTCCGAAAGCTCATGGTCTTGAATGTGGTCAGAGATGCGGGATGAGACAATACGCTCGATGGTTTTTCCCAGGTACTTCAGGTTTGAGACGGGTCTGTAGTTTTTCAGAATCTCCTTGTCCAGGCTGGACTTCTTTAGAAGTGGCCGAATGTAGGAAACCTTTAGGTTGTCCGGAAAGCAACCAGAATCCAACGATTTGTTCACCACTTCAGTAATAAAAGGAGCAAACACATCAATGTGTTGCTTTATCATCATAGTTGGAATAGGGTCAAGTTCGCAAGATTTTGACGGCGAGTTCATGATGACACGCTTAATTTCGTTAACATTTGTAGGCTCAAAATAAGACAATCTGCACTTGGGATCTGATGATACAGAAGAAGGGTTGTTAATACAATAATGTGAACTGTATTCTGTCATATTCTTTGTTGTTCCAAACATTCAGAACACAAATAGCATTATTGGACGAAACTGATTTTAGGATGATTTTGTTTAAAAAGTGATACAATTTTAACGGTTAGAGCAATTTAAATAATTGTTTCACTTAAAAGTATTTTAATATTAAAATGTTTTTTTCCCATTCACAATTAATTCTGGTGCTTCATAGTTTTTTTTTCATATGAACAATATTTATTTGTTTTGGGTTCCCGTACTTGCGCTGTAGAACCTGTAGAATTTATAATATTTTCTCCCAATTGTATTCCTTATCAGGATTTAGTGGGTGCATTTGCGGTACTCATATCAGGCCTAACGACTGTACTGGGGGCTCTCTATGGCACTCTGGCCTCCAGCCTTGTAGGCTTTGGCATCAGCTATGCAATCTTGGTTAGTACTTCAGAAAACAATCGATTCATCTGACAATGTTTACTCTCGATACTTTCAGAAGCCATAAAAGAATGACAAAAATTACCCTGAAAACAATTCTGATATTTAATGTTATACCTTTTTGAGATGTTGAATCAATCACTTCAAGCATGATTGGTCTCGTGGTAGAGTTGCACTCCTGGTCTGAGTATACTCTCACTAATCCCCGGGTCGTACTCCTACCAAGCCTGTGCTCCGGAGTGCACTCCTAGTCTGACCTAGAGTATACTCTCACTAATCCCCGGGTCGTACTCCTACCGTTCCTGTGCTCTGGAATGCACTCCTAGTCTGACCTAGAGCATACTCTCACTAATCTCTGGGTCGTACTCCTACCGTTCCTGTTCATACTCGGTGCGAATCGAATGCAATGCGAAAGTGAAATGTGTTAAACTGTTGCAAATTTGCAGAGCGCAAAGTTGCCACAAAGTCACAAATTTGTGTTCGTGTTCGCAATTACTTTGGTACCGAGTATGAACAGGGTTTAAAGGTAATCCTGGTATTGTTTTGTTTGTTTTATCTAACTCGTGTCATGCATGGTCAGTCTTAGTCCATTCTCTTTAAACTTTAATTCAGTCTTAGTAAAGTTTCACTAATTCTAATCTGGTTTAATCAATTCAAAATCAACTTGTCAATGTTGTATGTCTGTCACCCCCCTTCCCCTTTTCAACCTGCTGACTGTTGTATATCTGTGACAGTTGTCGGTGTTCCTGCAACAGTTGGTCCGGCAAGTGGCCAATGTTGAGATGCAGATGAATGCTGTGGAGAGAGTCAAGCACTACACCTTGCTCACAACGGAATCTTACGAAGGTATGCGCAACTCTCCCTAAATAAAGGCATTTTGAGAGGGGATTTGAGCTAGAAGAGCGTCGCACGGGCGTCGCTCCTGCGACGTCCGTGCAACGCTCATGTGACGTCCGTGCGACGTCTGTGCGACGCTCGTGCGCCGTCTGTGCGACGCTGTCGCGACGACCGTGCGACACTTATGTGCTTATGTGCGACGCTCTCACGGCATCTGTGCGACGCTCATGTGATGCTCGTGTGACGTCCATGCAACCTAAACATTGTTCAGTGTAGATATTTTTTACCTTTATCTTTTTGGACAGGTACGGAACCTCCATTTGATTGGCCTTCTAAGGGAGCCATCTCTATTGAAAAAATCTCAGTGAGGTATGCAGAAGGGCTAGATGCAGTACTCAAGGATGTGACTGTCAATATACAGGCTGGGGAAAAGGTATTCAAACATTGCGATTACTATTTACTATACGTAGTTGTCTGTCTGTCCATCCGTCCATCCGTATGTATGTGTCATTTGTGAAATATTGCTCGTACATGCAAAGTTGATGTTTGGAACAATTAGGTTTCCTAGCTGAAATAGACTCCGTACCAAGTTTCACGACTCTACTTATAAGTGCAGACTCTGGGTAATTTTAAGTTGTCCATCATTTGCTTTGTCTCAGGTTGGGATCTGTGGCCGCACTGGTAGTGGTAAATCCTCTCTCGCACTAGCCCTCCTCCGCGTAGTAGACACATACACAGGTAATTAACAAGCAGTTGGTTGTAGTTGGGTATATAGAACTCTGATTATAGGTGGAATATACCTTTTACAGCTATCCAAAAAATAACCAACTAAAATACTGTTAAAAAGCTTACTTGTTGTTAATCATATTAAAGTTGGTGTGTCCAAGCATTTTCAACATTTTATTTGTTCTTTAGGCATTTTCAACATTTCATTTGTTCTTTTCCAAGGAATATATTCTCACACACAAAATTGCTTGTATGCATTGGCAGGCTTTTCTACAGTTTAACATGTTTTTTTTTAGTTGTTCAAATTACGCTGCGCTCATGGCACAAGTTGGTTTTAGTACCGTATCATTTTATATGCGCACACAACACATGTACAGTAATACGCACATTAACCGTGTACAAACATACCTCTATACTGACAGCATGCAAATACCTCCAATCGTAGACCCCTTTATTGTTCTCTTTTGTTTGTATTTTAACTTTTTGAGAAGACTTATATGTTTTCTTCATGAATATCAACATTGAATGTGTGTCAATAGTGGACTATATTGCCCTCAATTGTTCATCGTCCACTATTTGAATGCGTAAATGCAAAGGTATATATACCTACATTTTACAGCGTTTTACGCTTCCAATTAAAAGGTTTACATTAATTAATATATTACTCATTGTGGGTTGATTTCTTTTTTTTCTGTTTTTCATGCGTTGTCTCATTTGAAAGCTCATAACAAACACAATGCTTGAAAATTATTACATGTAATTCAATTTGAAAATCTATTTTTCAGGGTGCCACACCCAAAATGCACGAACACACCAACTTGAATGACTCTAAACTCCATGTGAAATTATTCCATTTGGCATGCTGTCATAAAAAACAAAGATGTGTCTCTGAGACACAACTTGGAAGTTTTGAATATTCAACTGATCAGTTTAACTGATAAATATTCATGATACTAATTGAATATTCATGATACAGGTCGCATATTAATTGATGGCATCGACATAGCCAGCGTGCCACTGATGACTCTCAGGCGACGCCTGGCCATCATACCTCAGGACCCAGTTCTCTTTGATGGAACCATCAGGTGAGGATAAAGGTCACCCGAATGTTTCAGAGGTCAAGTTTACTGTCATAACCATGCAAAAATAATTGTATAGAATGTACTGCATAATATTAGCTGTTTTGGCAAATCCGCCGAAACAGCTCTTTTTTTTTCGTAAAAAAACTATTGGTTTTTTTTTTTTCCTTTTTGTTACTTTTTATTTATTTATTTTATTTATTTATTTATTTTCGGCAATGATTGATACCGAGGATTCCTCAAAAAGCACCAAGGGCACTGTAAGCTCGTAAGCCTGAGAAAACCTGAAGGAGGATGAACGAAATGCCAGAAACACCGGGGCGAACCCCTTCTCTTTTGCGATAAGTGTGACTGGGTTCTTTTACGTGCGTGTCCAGGTTCAATATATACACAATACACACACACGGGACCAACGGCTTTACGTCCCATCCGAAGGACGAGGCAATAGTGGTTTAATTGCCTTGCTTAAGGACACACATGTCCCGGCCGGGATTCGAACTCGCGCTCTGTGGAACAGAAAACACACGCTCGTTTCAAAAATGATATAGATTTTGTACACGATTCAATTTCGGGGTCAGTTTCGTCATTAGACAAACTTTAATCTTAACCAGTTCGCGCCGGTATTATTTTAACATCGCCGAGCCGACGGGCAGGATTATTTTTAACGACACTAGATCCAAAGTGGGTTCAGGCTGATAGTGCCGGGAAGCACACCCACGCATTTCCGGCCTTGCGCGCTGCTGACATACATTTTCGAACTTGAACATGGCGTGTTTATGCGTCATCCTTTTTTGAATTTGGGGACATTTTTGCGTTTATATACGTCATCCGGCGCGAACTGGTTGATGATATATGTTGACATAGGTTGACAGCAAGTACTGAACTCGTATGCGGAACAGTGATGTTATGGTGATGTCACCATGTATCAAATTACAAGCAAATATAGATAAATTGATTTAATATTTGAAAATACATTAAAAAAATCTACCGTGAAATACCAGAACTTAAAGTTTGTGAGATTTGATAGAAAACTTTCGGATCTTTATTTTATCTTGTGTGCGTAAAATCACGTGAACCTTCCGGTCTATTAAACCGGAAGTGCCTTATAATTTAAAAGTGGAAAATGATGTGAACTTACTTTCAGTGATGTTAGTCTCTGGTTAGGTTGTACCAGTGACATCATTTGTTATAGCGCCCTCTAGCGGCAGGTTGAAAAATGTTTAAAATAAATATGTTGATGTGTGTGGCAAAGATTGCTGAAATTATTTAATATAAGATGTATATAAGCAGCTTCATGCTAAGAACAAGTTAAGGAGGAGAAAAGTTGATCACATCACTAGACCGGAAATTACAATGAAAAGACTTCTGAACCTTAAAAATCAACCGCCGGAGATATGATCAAGATTTTCGCTTCAAATAGTGAAGTAAAGACAGCTCTTGAGCTCGGTGGCTTCATCAAGTATCAGAACACAAGCAACCAAAGATCTCTAGATTTATTCTTTGAAAATAACTACAATTTCACTTTATTTTATCTCAAGCTTGCAAATATTTGTGGCACTTCGTTCCATTCTAAACCAGAAGTGCCTTATAATTTAAAAGTGGACAAAGAAGTTAAATTGCTTTTGATGATGTTAGTCTCCGGCTGAGGTTTACTTGACAAAAATTTTACCGGTGATGTCATAACATTATAGCGCCCTCTAGTGGCAGAAGATTTTTCCAGTTTTTACAGTGGATTATTAGGGCAATGTTAGCCTTGGTCATGCAAGGCGCGTTTGTCGTTATCCGTCCGCCGTTATCCGTCCAGAAATACACGCCCGCGCGCCCCGCATATGTTGCTAGCTCGCGCCCCCGTGCAAATATACAGCGTGAACAGCAACCTCATATAGCCACTATTTATGCAAATCAACTAAAACTACTTTTACGCCTTGGTTCAACCATTTTTTAAATTTTATGTTTTATCTATATTTTGCGCCACATTTCTAGCGCATGACCTCGTATGCGAATACAAATAAGTATAATAAGATGTGGAGTGTCAAATCACAACGCGGTTAATCCCGACGTCATCAAATTAGATGTACAGTACATGTAGTTACTTATTTGCAGCATGACATGCAAGACAAAATGGGGGATATTCAGCGTCGTCTATTGTCCGAAGATTTGTCATGTTGTTTAAATTCTGCAGCGGATAAATTATCCCTCGAAGATGAAGGGTATGTGGGGGTATGTTTGCGGCTGCGGAACCAACTTTCTAAATGATCGCAATATCGTAATTTTGACAGGGACAAGTGTCTTATATCCTCAATAACTCCTCTAATTACTTTCTTGGCAAAATTCAGCGGGGCACTATTTTCAGCTTGATTAGATGCGTGCGGTATAATGTAGGGACGAGTTCGACATGTTTCAATGGAGTCGCGGCCTTCTCGAGTCGCCGCGGCCTTCTCGAGTCGCCGCTGTTGAAAACTTGAAACTAAGCAGCTATTTGAACACAACTAGTTTTAACAATGTACCCCACAAAACGAGCGAAAATAACTGCGACCCTTACCAATCAAGCAAGACAGTTCAAATCTCTATGTGTAATTTCGACAAGCCTTCGTAAAAATTACTCAACTTTCTCCAATAAAATATGTCAACGATGGAGCGGTGTTCTATACAAGAGTGTAAACACTTGCGAACTAGCTATGACCTTTCACCGCTAGCTCTAATTATGCAGTTTCTAACCAACGATCGACCAATAAGAAACGGCTTTAAAGGTCAGCTTTATCTATTAGCATAATAAGCACCGCCCCCAAAACCTCAACCTAATGATTGATCCAAGGCGTTCATATATCTTCAGTTGATTTGTAGATAATAGTGGCCGTGTAAGATCGTTGTGCTCCAATTACCGCCACGCCGTACGTACGGACGGGTAACGATGAATGCCTTGACCAAGGCTAGGGCAAAGTTTGCTGTAATCGCTTCAAGTTTAATTTGATATGATGTCCTTTATGCAGATCACACCTGAGCGCTAAAAGAAATTGATGATGTCATCTTAAATGTAAAATTGTCATGAGCCGATATCTAGAAGACAACAATGCCAATTGAGTCCAACTTTGTATGCATAATGTCAGGAATCTTTTACAGACGGAAATTGAAGTGACATCATGATGATGTCATCGTATAATTTTTGATTGATTTTCTAATTTTGTTTACCTTATCTTCATATCTCAGGAACAAAACATGCTACATTTAAAAATCTTGTTGTTTTAGGTTTGAAAGATGATTCGCACACAATTTTGAGAAATGTGTGACGTCATCATAACTTAATCAAATATGCGATTTATAACGAACAAAACATGCTGTAAAAAAAAAATTGTTTTAGGTTTGACAAGTAGGTATTAATTTTCGATTTTCAATTTTAACAATAAAAAATGTGAAAAAGCCATATACAGTGGTGATTAAATTGAAGTACCCATTAATTTGCGAGCGAGTACGAGGAGGTACGTGCGTTTACGTGCGTTTACGAGATCTCGAAATCACTCTTACCGTCTCGAAAACCCTCGGCATTAAATTAACTCGCTCGAACCCGCTCGAAAATCCCCACGTGTGTCGAGCGACCGTACGACCCGTGAAATTCCAGTTTGGGTTTCCATGTACGAACGACTGCCTGTGTGTGTGTACACTGAATGTCGCAGACTAGACTGTAAACTGCAGGATTCCCCAAGTAACTGAGTGATGACCCGACAAAAATTTCTTGAAAAGACCAACATCAAAGCCTTAGCACCGCTCACTACTTCCCAGTGACAAGATCGTTATCCAATCATGAAGTCCAGTTAAACAAATCTTTATTGTCATTGGGTGTTGACTTTCTTCTTTCAGAGCGGACGTTCTCTCAACACAAAGTGGTACTCATAGAATGTTGTACCGGCCCGCTATCTCCAACAAAGATACATTGTATTTACTTACACTAACCCATGCCTGGCAGATACAAAATTTATTTAAAATGCGTTGGTCGGTGTATTTATCGAGCGAATTTATTTATCTCTTAACCCAACCGAAGATTATTTAATTGGCTGTAAGTACCTTCCTACCTTGCCGTACTGATTTACAGAAGGTATTAAGATGTACAAATAAAAACATGTTAAGATCCCAAGCCTGTTCCTTTAGGAAACCACAGTCCTAAACAAAAATATTCCTTAGATTAATTATGTAATTGTCCATGTTTTTATAGAAAAAAGAAGAAGAGAAAGGGTACTTAAAGACTTATTGGAATGAACTCCAAAAATTTCTCCAACCGATTTCAGGGGTAAATAATAATGCGATTTATTCTTGGTTTTTCTGATATCTAATAAAATCGACATACACCCGACCATTAAATTACGAGACTAGCGAAATAAATTCCAGGTTTATTTAATAACATTTAAAATTTCACTTCCTTTCCTCACTCTGTTTAAATCCCCAGGCATTGCTTGGGGATGTCCGATGACCGCAAGATTGTCATGGCAGAGCTTCACAGTTAATAGCCACATTGCCTCGACCAATCAACAACCGTGGATCAACGAGCGTTTCCCACACTAAACCATTCAATGTCTGACTTTGCTTTTGTCAGCTACAGCAATTGTCAGACGCCACCAGCAAACACAATCTCCTTTTTTCCCACGCGCCCCACCCTTTGCTTTTGCCCGCGGGTTGTAATTCGAGCCCTTTTAAAGACACCCTCTGTTATTGAAGAACCAATCATAGCCCCGATGACTCGTTCTAGATTGGCTAAATAAATTGAAGGAAACCGGCCCAGGCGTTATGGAGGCGGCGTTAAGCTTTGATGACTGTGAAGAATAGGTTTTGATTGACAGGCTCCACAAAAGGATCGGGGAGTTCTCCCAGTAGAGAGATTATTTTACGCAACTTGGGGAAAGGGCAAGTACAGGGGGGGGCGGAGGGGGGCCCAACAAAGTGCGCCACCAACGTTGAAATGTATCTCATTCGTTCGTCCACGCTCGATGAGCCACACATCTCACACAGTAAATACGTACAGATCGCTACCGCGAAGCGCACCATTGAAACACGTACAAATTTGCTCCGTGTATTGCTCTCCGAATTCAGTGATTCATGCAACGTCCGCAAAGCCAGGTACACATGCACGATCTACACGAATTTGTTTTGGGGCGATGTCATTTTCTGCCATTTTCGTTCGAAAACAACACGATAAAACGCAAGGGGTTCACAGGCAGATTTTTTAAAAAATTCAGTATATCACTTCTACATCCTTTTTAAACGTATCCATGGAAAAAAGTGAGTGGGTTCGAAGCACGATTTTTCACAATTTATCAATTATTTTTGCCCTTTTTAGGGGAGGTATTTGTCAACGTCGTTTTAGTATTTGTGCACAATCTCTACGTGCATCAACGGTACGTCAACGCTTAATTTTTTCGACTGCTTTTTTTAATTTTCAATACAATTTTTGTCATTGGATGATAAAAATTAAGGTAAATAACAACCTTTTACAACTACAAAAGACAAGATGTTAAGATTGGATGCCAAAAACTCTTTATTTTTTGCGTGAGAAAATTGTTCCCCCCTATTTTGAGAATGGACGGTACGTCAGCGTTGCGCAATCACAGTCTCGAAGGGCCCCCCCTCCGCCCCCCCCCCTGGGCAAGTACTAGAAGTGGTAAAATAATAAAGTGGGGGAAAATAATAAAGCCAGAGGAAATGTGCAGTTCTGGTGTCTATTCTCACAAAATAAATGTACATTTACTGAAACATCACACAATTTTCTAATATAAGTTGTATTTATCTAGCTATTGGCCTAACCGATGGTCATTAAATTGGATGCAAGTACTTTTACAAAAGTTTGCCGTACTCGTTTACAAAATTTATTTAGATGTACAAATAAAAAGGTGTAAACAATTCTGAGCCTGTTTATTTGCGAAACCCTAGTCATCCAAAATATATTACTACGGTTAATTTGAAAATTGTCCTTATATTGTCTTTTTATAGAAAAAAAGGGGAAAGGGTACTTAAAGAATTATTTGTCTGAACTCCTAAACATTTCCCCAACCGATTTCAGGGGTAAATAAAATACGATTTATTCTTCGTTTTTCTGGTATCTAATCAAATCAACATACACCAGACCATTATATTACGAGGCTAGCGAAATAAATGTCAGAGGTTTATTTAATAACATTTGAAATTTCACTTCCTTTCCTCACTCTGTTTAAATCCAGGCATTGCTTGGGGATGTCCGATGACCGCAAGATTGTCACGGCAGAACTTTGCTTTTGTCAGCTACAGCAATTGTCAGACGCCACCAGCAAACACAATCTCCTTTTTTCCCACGCGCCCCACCCTTTGCTTTTGCCCGCGGATAGTAATTCGAGCCCTTTTAAAGACACCCTCTGTTATTGAAGAACCAATCATAGCCCCGATGACTCGTTCTTGATTGGCTAAATAAATCAAAGGAAACCGGCCCAGGCGCTATGGAGGCGGCGTTAAGCTTTGATGACTGTGAAGAATAGGTTTTGATTGACAGGCTCCACAAAAGGATCGGGGAGTTCTCCTAGTAGAGAGATTATTTTACGCAACTTGGGGAAAGGGCAAGTACTAGAAGTGGTAAAATAATAAAGTAGGGGAAAATAATAAAGCCAGAGGAAATGTGCAGTTCTGGTGTCTATTCTCACAAAATAAATGTACATTTAATAAAACATCACACAATTTTCTAATATAAGTTGTATTTATCTCTTGGCCTAACCGATGGTCATTAAATTGGATGCAAGTACTTTTACAAAAGTTTGCCGTACTCGTTTACAAAATATATTTAGATGTACAAATAAAAAGGTGTAAAAAATTCCGAGCCTGTTTATTTACAAAACCCTAGTCATCCAAAATATATTCCTACGGTTAATTTTGAAATTGTCCTTATATTGTCTTTTTATAAAAAAAAGGAGGAAAGGGTACTTAAAGACTTATTTGTCTGAACTCCTAAACATTTCCCCAACCGATTTCAGGGGTAAATAATAATAGGATTTATTCTTGGTTTTTCTGGTATCTAATAAAATCAACGTACACCGGACCATTAAATTACGAGGCTAGCGAAATAAATTTCAGAGGTTTATTTAATAACATTTATTTCTGCTTTCATTGTTTGAAAAAAAACCCACAAAAAACGGGACCTTAACACCTAAACAATTTTAAACGGATTTAAGGGGGAAATTTAATACGATTTATTTTCCGTTTTTCTTGTACATGTATTTAACAAAAACGATATATTTTATGGCCCGTAAATTACAAGGATAGCTTTCAAAAACTTCCACCAAACCAATAGGCCTACAGCCAAGAATAAATACATGTAGGAATATAATCAAGGTGATACAAAATCCCGATCCAGGACCCAAGACCCCCCAAACTAATATTTTGAATATAATCCAAGTAGGCACAAGAAATCCAGATAATGATTGACAGCTGACCTACAAAAAGCAAGCCGGCCAACATGTGGCCGACCACCACATTGGAATTTTAATTGGCTGGGGAATGTCTCTTTGTGGCAT
The DNA here is from genome assembly GCA_037893245.1 of Crossaster papposus. Lineage (NCBI taxonomy): Eukaryota > Metazoa > Echinodermata > Asteroidea > Velatida > Solasteridae > Crossaster > Crossaster papposus. The sequence goes on along the minus strand of JBAIAA010000487.1, from coordinate 720,303 downwards.
ACAATTACAACCAATGAAAAAGGTAATTTGTTAGAAGGACATGATTGGAAGTTCTTTTTTTGCACGATCTCATTCTCACCAACGGTTTTTGTCCTTCCGAATACACCGCTCGATAATACGAATAGAGATCAACAATACTTTGTCATTCAGCTTTAAAACTCACCGACACAATGGACATACATGTACATGTAGAGCACCCAACGAAGATCCCACAAAAGAAGCACGGTGCACTAATTATAATGAAAATAAATGTAGGTCGTTCCTAGGCACTCAACCAATTGTCCTTTTTATAACTCCACGTTCACAGTAAAAGCGCTCCCAATTGGGCTTTTGTGTAGCGCAACAATCACTCAGAACAGTTGTCCCAACTGAAAAGCCGGATCGATTGGTAAATGGGCCTCTACACGTACTTGGGAATCACACGAAGTCATTGTTATGCATGTATGACTGCCCTCGTAAGTGCTCGTTCTTCATGCACCTCGGAAGCGCTCGCGCGTAACTGCGAGACCCCGTATATCCTCGCGCGTAACTGCGAGACCTCGTAAATCCTCAGACAATGGCCGAGTAGATACGTGCGTTATCGGGTGAATTGCGAGCGAGTACGAGTGCGAGGGGTACTTCAATTTAATCATCACTGTATGCTCAACCTCTAGTTGGATTTTTCGCAAGTTGCAAAAAAGTCTTTGTTTTCGTTCTGATTTTTTCGTTTGTTATTTTTCTTTTTTGTTATGAAAATCCTATAGACTCTTTTTCACACGATATTTTGCACAAGCACTTTTAACGAAAACAAATTTGTATTCCCTTAAAAGCCATCATGACGACTTCATCAATAAAACATCAACCACGAAAGACCGGAACTTGATATTTGTGGGAATAATCCAGGATCCTTCCGGTCAAAACCGAAAGTGCTTTATAATTTGAAAGTGGAGAATGATGTGAACTTAATTTCAATGATCTCTAGCTAGATGTACTTTTCAAAAATATTACCGGTGACGTCATAACATTGTGTGAATTATCACGTTTTTAAGCCTTTAAGCCATATCTCAGTAACGGAACATGCTGCTAACATCAAAACGTTTGTTGTATTAGGTATGTTATAGCTGATAGATAGTTACACAAAAAGTTCACAAATGTGTGACGTCATCATTTTAATCAGTTTAAATTAACTTAAATTGGTTTTAAATGGTTTTGATTGTAAGATACTAACATTTTTGAAAATATGAAAAACTGAAAATTTGAAAAAAGCTAGTTATTATGACATCATCGGAAGTCATGAGACGTCACATTAAGGGTGCAGTTTTTTATTAAACCCTCTATCTTTGGAAGTACATGGTATGCACGTATTCTGGGATGTGTTGTATGTATGCATTGTGACGTCATCAATGTGTGACGTCATGATGACGTTACCAAAAAACAAGATTTTTATTAAACACACATACATGTAAGGGCTATACGGGTGTATATGTGTATACGAGTCAGGGCTATCGTTATGAAACTTGGTGGGTCGGTAAATAGTAGTATGCAGAAATCCAAAGTGACATCATCGTAACGTCATTAATTGATTTTTGTTTAGGAATTGTTAAATTCATAGCTAGGTGTAATTTTTTCCCATATGATTTGTACATGTTTTCTTCAACCAATACACTTTGGTGCTTTGTTAAATCCGATCTACTTGATGGTACTCGAAGGAATTCGTTGACCGTCATTGGGTGTCTTCATGACTTCTTCTGGTGTCTTCATCAGGTGTCTTGTGGCGTCACATAAACATGTCATAACAGCCGAAACAGCTAGTGTTTGTCCTCCACAAACACCTCTAGTTTATATATACATATATTTGTTTAATTATTAACTGAATTATTATGAAGTAGTTTATTTGACTGTAAGTTAATAACAGTCTTAAGTATCCTGTGAAATAACGGCACCTGATGTGATGTGGTTTCAAGAAAATTGAAATTTTGCGTCAATTTTTAAGCAATTGCCAGCCGGCAATCGTTGTAAAAAAGTTACTATTTTCAAACACTGCCCACAATTTATTGAATTCGTCTGGAGTAAGTCTAGGAACCAGACTGCAAAAAACAGCACTTTTTCCTTAGTTTTTCCAGTTTCGATGAACACAAAACTAAACAGGTCAGTGTCGCAGTTTTTACTATAAAATATGAATCCCCTAACCCATCCATTTCAAAAAATTACATCAAAAGCAAATGGTGTATACTGGTGTATCCCAAATTCTTGGTAAGACATTAATTCAAAACTTTATGATGTAATGCAACTTAGAGGCTCTTTATAATTTTGTTTAATTTTAGGTTTTTGTCTCGCATTGTTTTTTATTTCACAAATGGAAAGTTACAGAAAACAAAGTTTATTGATTATAAAAAATGGAAACACGTAACCTTAGTCTAATGTTTTGTTTATAAATTTTACGCATTAGATTTTTTACATTTTTTTATGAAGGATGAATCTTGATCCCGAATGTCAAAGGACGGAAAAGGAATTATGGGATGCCCTGGAGACCGCCCAACTCAAAGAACTTGTCATGGCGATGGAAGAGGGGATAGGTTCGTTTTAGACGAGACTTTCACAGTCACACTAAACATAGACTTTGATGGAATACGTAAATACCATTTCTAGGATTTTACTATGTAAGGATTTCATTTTGCAAATAATTACAAATTTATTACACAAACATGCAGTTCTTGTTGGAGGTACATGTACTGGTGATCTGCTAGGTTTTTCCAGTTTGCGTCGGAAGGTGTGTACGGTACATGTACACACAAAGTTTGTTTTTAATTCAAAACCACAGACGGATACTGGTTAAACTGACTTCTACTGTGTATATGCCTATACAACTGAAGGCTAAAACATTAGTTGTCTGGATGCTTAACGAAATGGGAACATGTGAAAGTCTTAGACATGTTTGTTGTGCTCAACCTGAATAGCCAGAAAATGGAACCACAACTGTGCTGGTTGATTTTGATGAAATTTCTAAGTACACATGGCTTATATGACAGCAGTTGGCAGTACTGCATGATGGACAAAATCTATTGGATTCCCCCAGCAGTGCCTCGGCCATCCTGGTCAAAGTCCATCATACTCAAAATGTAGTTCAGCCAAGAATGCAGAACCCTGTCCACCAAAATCCACCAAATCTTGTAGGAGGGGGTGACTTTTGATATGTTTGAATTCTCCAATATCTTGCATTATAATCATCTGTCTGCAGATTCACAGGTGTCGGAAGGCGGGGAGAATTTCAGCATTGGGCAGCGTCAACTCTTCTGCCTGGCTCGCGCCTTCCTGCGACACACCCCCGTGTTTATAATGGACGAGGCCACGGCGTCGATAGACATGAAAACTGTACGGGGATAATTTAAGTTGTTTGTTTGTTGACTGCTTTATCGATTTGTTTCTTGGTCATTGTTTTTCATTCGTTTGTGAATTTGTTGGTAATTAACTTTTTAATAAACTTTTTAATTTAAATGCTCCGGTGGTATAAATTATTGATGTTTTATTTAATCTGATATTGAACCTTGCAGGACAAAATTCTTCAGCAAGTTGTTGCTACAGCTTTTGCCACCAAAACCGTCTTAACAATTGCCGTAAGTACGCAATGTCATTTAGATAACTAACAACTATCTTTTCAATCCTTCTGAAAATGTTTGTTTGATTTACAAAAAAAATGACCTGGAAATGCAGAGCCAAAAATGCAATTAAAATTTAAAGAGACAGTGTACCGTTTGAAACTATCCAAAAAGTAACCAACCAAATTGTTATCTCAGAGAAGCATATTTTTTTGACATTTTCATTAATAATTGGTTAAAAATATAAATCTTAGAATATGTGAGGGGTTCTGGCAAAATTAGACGAAACTAGGCAGTGGTTGAAATAAGGGTTCCCAGGTATTAGAAAGAAGGATAATATTTTCCTTACAATGCTGTTTGTTGCACTTCAATCGGTCAATCCGTCAACAAGTTATGGCTGATTAAAGTTTGTATTTACCAACATGTCGCAAAAGTAAAATATTGATAAAAAAGGCGTTTAAAGTTTCGTACATGTGATATGGAAAAATTTCAATTGTTTTTCCATAAAAGGTAGGTATACTAAAGATATATCAATAAATCTGAATTTTTTTTTAAGCCATTATTCATTAATCTGTGCCCAGTTCCGTCTCATTTTGCCAGAACCCCTCACATATTATTTTCTCGGAATATATAGCATTCACAGGGCTAAAACTTTGTCAGATTTAATAATTATCAAGCACCAATTTTTTGATTTTGAGAATGGTTGCTGCTTTAAACTATAAAAATGCACAACTGACAAATGGTGTACTGTTAAATTGAAGTTAATTGGTGTCTACATTATATTATTCACTACAGCACCGTGTGGCCACCATCTTGGACTCGGACACCATCTTGACCCTGAGCCAGGGTCAGGTCATAGAGCAGGACACGCCAGATAACCTTCTAGCCAATCCTGACAGCGTGTTTGCCTCCCTTGTCAAAGCCAACCAATAGAGAAAAGGGCGGTAGGTGCAGATGAGGTACTTTTGACCAATCAAACAGAGGCAGCCAATTGCTAACACGATTTCTAACTGGAAAAACAATTTCAAAATTAGTTGCCGGCTTTGGTGATGTTCAACAGCAGTGCCGTGATTTCACAGATTGTTTGAGACTGTTATTCAATAATACTGTAAAGTAAGGTATTTCATAATTAATTCTTTTTTTGATGTTTGCAAATGGTGTATACTACCTTTAAATGCCATTTTCTCAAGAATCAGTTCTACCACTTAAAGGTAGGATACATAATTTGCAGATCTCGAATAAATCTTACTACCAGATTATTTTTAAGTAAACAGTTATTGTAGGCATTCAGAAAAAGAATTGCGCTATATTTTCTGTAATTGTTTCAAAATTGTTTATTTTAATTTTATTTAAAAAAAATTACAATCGTCGGACGGCGATCACGTCAAAAACAAGAACAACATAAGAACCACTGCTGTTTTTCTTGCTTTTCTAAGCATCCATGGTTGTAAAACTTCGCACAGGTCAGTTAACTATATTTACTATAAAATACAACCCCAAATCCACCTATTCATGATAATTCAAGCAATTACTAACGGTACATCTTAACTTTAAAGTTGGTGGTCTCTATTTCCTTTTTTAAACTACTACTTGATGATTAACCATTGAAAGCTCTTGTTCTGCAGAATCCAGAAATATAAATAGCTCATTTTGTGGTGACAGGTCACACATTTACATATTTATGATTTGTTAGTCTAGTGGCAAATAGCCATTGGTAATTTAGAATATTTTTTTTTTTTTTTTGGGGGGGAGGGAAAAATTGGAACTTGCCTGGATGACGAGATATGGTCAGGTATTTTTCCGAAATAAGGAATGTAATGCGTTAGGTAACAATAGTCTAGGAGTGATAGTATGGGGGACTAAGGGAGTCGCTCCGTCTCATATCTTGCTGGGTATAGTTTGCGGTTACACCACAGTAATACTCTTTATCATTTACACTATTCTGTACAATAAAAATTCAAACCAACATAATTTGGTATTACAGCATGCAGCATGAAACCAGGCGTTCTGGCCCAATGTTTTAATTATACATTTGTTGATCAGCTTAAACCTTGATGCTTAGGGGCGATTCCACGGTTACTCACGCTACGTTTTTGATGTACTTTTGAGTTTCTTTGTGCTGTAATTGCTTTACTGAAAAGGTTTATTAACTGTTATCCCTATGATAGTTAGAGTATACCTAGACCTACTTAAGAACCAAAGATGACTTCCAGAAAATGGTGTTATGTATGATAAAAAAGACACACAAAATCGGTTACTCACGTTACATTTTCTGACATGCATAAACAAAAAACTCTCCTCATACTAACAATGTTTGGAAATTTCTTTTATATTGATACAAGACCTTGCCATGAGACACAAATAAAAAGAGTGAAACAAATCTTCTAGAAACTTTAACTTTTTAGAAATCCATAAAAAACTTGGTTACTCACGTTACGGTTACTCACGTTACGAAGCATAACAAACATAGTAAGGGCATTAAACAACAAAGTAACCTCACCAAAAATTGAAAGACTTGTGTCTATCATAGAAGAGATAATTAAATGTGCTAACAACAACAGGATCCCTATTATACTCAGACTCATTAACGACCAAAGAGACAATTCTTGAGTTTATGGCCACAGCCTGAGATAACGCTTTATTCATCCGGATACCAGATTATGGGCATACCGGTAAATTATTAGTAAAGTTATTTTAATAAAATGGGCAACACCAGGCCCGACCAGAAATGGGGCAACAACAGGCCCCTGGGCAACACCAGGCCCGACCAGTATGGGCAATACCACATGCCCAAAGCTACATGTACATGAGCCAAATTCACTTAAAATGCTGTATAATTCACAGTTTACATGTGGATTAACACACGATAGCTTCCCACCGGTATTACGTTCAGTCGGGAAAACATAGCCTCAGGATACTTTCGAGCGCTATGGCAACCAATTCAATTTGCATAACAAATAGACATAAACCTGAAGTGATTTAAATCCCCCCAAATATGAGAACTTGGATTACTGGCTGTCTGCATCCGCAAAAATTGCCACCCGCGCAGAGCGCGCCCAAGGAGAAAGACAACCAGCAACCCCAACTACCAGGAGAGGCACTCACGAATTTGGAAGGGAGTCTAAGAGGAAATATGGGATGAGATAAACTGTTGAATATTCGAGGTGAAAATACGATTGCCCAACGGCGATAAGTGGACCCCGTCATACCTATACAAAGAAAATTCAGACCAATTAAATTGGGGGTGATGCAAACACAGCGCTCTTGGCAACTTTGCACATTGCGATCTTGCCCATCTATTTATAGTGCGGCGCTTGCGTTCTAATGCTGGCTGAGAATAAGCTCCGAAATAGTAAACTCGGGGAAGAATGTCCGACCATATGATTGTCAAAGTTCGGCACCATTCCAAACAATCGCGAAGCATGACCGCAACCCTTTGACGCAGAGCAAACTCATCCACCTTAACCAGGTCATTAGTACCTAAATGAACAATTAGAAAAACTGGAGGAGGAGAAATTTTACTCAACTCATCCCTGAGGTCATAAAGATCACCTACACCTGCCCCACCTTTACCCTTCCAGTGAATTTGAACTGGGAGGGCAAACCCACACTCAGCACGGCGGATGATCGAGTCACCGACTATCCAAACGGTATCTGAATAAAATTGTAAGCAAAATAAAATTAATCACAAACCAACCTGATCATGGTGTATGAATTTATTTCTGACTTCTATAAGACCAGCTGCGCCGACTAGCAAAGGTCGGAACCCGAAGTATTCGCTATGCTGCAAACCGGTATTGGGCGTATATAGGATAAGAATGCATTAGAACGCCAGCGCCCCATAGTCTGAATGTCAGCATTGGGAACCCCCATATGCGAGGCCGAAGATGCCGCCCCAATGCGAAACGAATGCCCTTTGATATGGGCCCCTTCTAGACCCAAAAACGCAAGAGCCTTCTGTAATACAGCATTGAATTGATGCTGTGTAAGTGGCCTCCCATCAAAGTGACAGAAAAATGGACCTGAAATGCAAGGGCGAAGGGATGAAAAATGTAATAAGGCTGACACGGGGCAAAGGGCATTGTCGCTAGACTGTACTAAGCGAACGCTCTGGGGGAGGCCACGCTGATTATTCTTGGAATTTTGAAAACTAATGACCACAGAAACAGACTTGCTGTCATCATTAGCTTGAGAAAACTGTACATCTTTTGAACCCAAAACAGAGTCACCAAGGCTCTGCCTTGAACAAACTGCAAATTCGCTAACTCGCATAAAACCAAAAAAGGCACTCAGGAACACAGCTTTAAATAAAACTGCCTCAAAATTTGAAGAGCATACCGCAGGTAGAGAACCAAGAATGTGTCGCAACAAAGGCAAGGAAATTGGTAGCCGAGAATCTTTACTCGGGCGAAGCCGGCGCGCACCCTCTAATAATTTGGAAACAACAAAATCTTTGGTAGGGTCCACCCACCCGTATAATTTGTGTACATAACCCACACCTGACACATATGTAGCAATTGTGGAAGGAGATAAGCCTCTTAGTGAAAGCCATGCGACAAATTGGCAAATCTCATCAGCGGACGCCGGTACAAGTACTTGGCTTGACCGAGGCTGCTGCCTAAACTGGCTAAAAGCCCTCCAGCCCGAAGCATAGGTTTTGTGCGAATTAGCCGAAATTGCTGCAGACAATAATCGCTCCACTTCATCATCTACCAAACTAGAGGAAAGGGAGGAAGTGGGGTCATAACCTGGTCCGCATGGGGGGCTGCACGACGAAAACGGTCCATCTGAAAACGGGACAAAGCATCTGCGATGTCATTAAACTTCCCTGGCACATGTACAGCTTTAACTGAAATATTAAAATGTAGGCACTGCAGCACAAAGGGGCGCACTAGTTGCATAATACGTGCACAGTGTGAAGATTTCTTGTTAATAATTTGTACCACTGCCGTGTTATCCGTGTGAAAAATGACCTTGTGGCCAGCTAGCAAGGGGCCCCAGCACAGCAAACCGACATACAGTGGAAAAAATTCCAACAAAGCAATGGAGGGGCAGAGGCGCAAGAGGTCGGCCGGCCAACGGCCTTGAACCCATTTCCCACGAAAATATGCACCGTAACCAATACTAGCGGCAGCATCTGTAAACAGGGAAAGGCTAGCATTAGATTCCCATTCCGCATCCGGAAAAACGGAAACACCATTGAAATTTGTTAGGAATTCAAGCCAAGTTAGCAAATCCAGCCTAGCCCCTTTAGAGATGCGAACCCTGTGGTATGGCTGGGAGAGACCCGAAGCCAAAGCGATTAAGCGGCGCAGAAAAGCCCGCCCTGGAGGGATGGCCCTGCACAGAAAATTAAGGGACCCAACAAGTGATTGAATGCCCTTCAAGGAAATTTTTCGCTTGCCTAATACCTGCTCAATTAGACGGGAAGTGGTTAGTACTTTCTCTGTTGGGACACAGACTGTTCTATCTACGGTGTTGATGTCTAGACCTAAAAATGTTAACACTTGAGCAGGACCAACAGTTTTTTCCTCTGCCAATGGGACCCCTAATGCAGCACAGATGGACTGAAAACATGTTAATAAGTGCGCACAAGCAGGTGCTGAGGGGGCAACAAACAAAAAATCATCTAGATAATGTGTTACTAATGAGGAACGGGTTACGCGTTTCACCTGATGCTCGAGCAAAGAGCTAAATTTCTCAAATAAGGCACAAGAAATGCTACACCCCATTGGTAAACATTTGTCGTAATAAAACATGCCCTGAAAAGTGAAACCTAGCAACTCATAATCGTCTGGGGATATAGGAAGTAAGCGAAAAGCTGACTTGATGTCAGCTCTAGCTAACCAAGCGCCCTCTCCTGCACTGATGGCAAGAGCCACCGCTGTGTCAAATGAAGCATAATTTACTGCACAGAGATCCCGGTCAATGAAAGCGTTAATTGAATGGCCCATCGGAAAAGATAAATGGTGAATGAGACGAAATGAATTGGGTTCCCGTTTGGGCACTAAACCAATAGGGGAACACTGCAAATTGGGGAAAGGGCGCTCTGCAAAGGGCCCAGCTATCCTACCCAAAGCTATTTCTGAGGACAATTTGTTGTGGACAACGTTAGGTCGTTCAGCCGCTGAGGCCAAACAAAGGGAGTCCCGAGGTAAACGGGGACCAGCATAACCTACAGTGAACCCCTTCAAAAACCCGTTGAACAATACCTCCGCATCGGCAACTAGAGGATAATCTACCAGGAATTCCTGCAAAACCGACACCTTAATTGGGGTTGGAAGGTCGAAAAGAGTGAGTTTGAGCAGCATTGCTGGATGCTGGCACAGGCTTGGAATTGGTGCCAACTGATGCACGCCTAGCCCCCGCATAGGGCTGGGCTCGAAAAGCCCCCCCAGTAGCTTGGGAGCTGCGAACATGTTGCATACCTAATGAGGTACCTCCACCTCCGGCATTTGGATGCACCCAGCGCGGTTGGCTGACTGCGCGGCAACGAGTGGCTCCGTGACCGGCACGCATGCATTTTTGGCAAGTGTGCGCAAATTTGCATTGGGGAAAAGTGCAACCCGCTGAAGAATTGTATGCAAAGCAATGGCCCGGCCTCATTTTGGGCCTAGTATTTGCAGACTGGAAATTACCGGCCTGGATAGCACCCCTCATCACGGGAGAAGTGACGCTTGCTGCCGCAACTGTGAGCCAAAGCTCGTAATCAATAACCCCCCATGACTGCGCTGGGTGAGCCTCCTGCCTAAGGCGAAATTGCTCGTCATAAGCTTTCCAACCAAGCCCTGGGAATTGCAAGGAAGCAGTGCGAATTATCTCTGCATATTTAAGCAGCTCTGGCCCACGACCTGGATGTTTAGCAAGATAAATCGACATAAAGACATGAAATGCAGATTGCCACATGTCGAATGTGTCAATCTTCTGGCGCTGCGCTCCCGGCTTTTTCAAGACCAAATTTCCCCCTTCGACAGACACAGTAAAATTTTGGCTGCGCTGTTCATTGGATTTTGCAATGACTGCAGTTGCAGCGTCGCTGTACAAAACCGAAAAGTCAACAAAAACTCCTTGCCAAATTTTTTCGCGCACCGCTTGGGGAACGTGTAGGCCCAGCGGGGAGGCAACGCTGACCGCAAGGGCCGGGCAGCCTGCCATAGGATCTGGTGAAGCAATAATGTTAGCAGGTGACATATTAGTGCTAGAAATGCATTCATGCCCAGCACTAGTCATGACACTGACAGGGGTAGTTGTGGGAACAGAAAAATATGGCCGAAATGGAGGCCTCAACTCACCCCCAGGCACCAGACTGTTAGTGCCAGACATCAAAGAAACAGGAGAATTCCCCTGAACCACTGGTTGTGGTTGGGTATACACCACTGACCTCAACACCTGGACGGATCATTGTCCATATTCTGCTGTGCTAACACTTGAAGTCGGCGCGAACTGGAAGTGCAACATGGCGTCACTGCTGTGAGCCAATGAAATGTCCAGTTGTAGAGGTCAGTGGATTTACCAACCAACTGAACTCTACACCTGGACATTTCATTGGCTCACAGAGTGACTTCGTGGGTCCGCCATGTTGCACTTCTCTGCATGCCGACTTCAAAATGAAACAATAGATGATCTGTCCATGTATAGAGGTCAGTGGTATACACAGAGTCAGAGTTCACTGCAGTAGTGGCAGTATGTCCACCATTGTTCGATGACGGCACTGCCCAATGACCAGCAGCGGTAGCGGACGACACCCGTGGTTGTGGTTGCATGACCCCCGCTGGAGCCGGGTACAACCCCGCACCGGGAACGCAAGATGTAGAGGGCGGTAGCTGGTGGTAGCGGTACACATCTGGGGTGCGTTCCACTCCAGCGAACGTTGCCAACGTTGGCCAACGTTAGCGTTGTTCGCGTGAGTGGAACGCAATGTGCGCCAATTATGTTAGCGAACGTTAGCGAAAACGGCGAACGACATTCCGAGCTGTTCGCTGTTGGCCAGTGACGTATTTTAAAGATGGCGAAGAGGTTAGCAGACGGCAGTGTTCTTTTCACGGTTATGATTTACGTTTCATACTTTTCGTTATAAATGGTGGATTGTTTTGAGCAGTTACAGGGATCTTTTAAAGAAAAATAATGAGTTGGACAAAAAGCAGCCAAGCAAACGATGTTACTGTCAATGGGCGCCGCCATTTTGAAAACGTAGTTTTTAAAATATCGTTCCACTTCAACTGTTAGTTGTTACAAAAAAATCCTATAGGAATCCTATAAGACAAATCCTATAAAATCCTATAGGATTTATCCTATAGGATTCCTATAGGATTCCTATAGGTTTTTCGTCACTTCCTAAGGGATTTATTTATAGAAATGCTATAGGATTCTTATAGGAATCCTATAGGATTCCTATAGGAAATCCACAGGATTCCTATAAGAAATCTATAGAGAATTCCTATAGGAAATCTACTGAATTCTTATAGGATTCCTATAGGATTTCTATAGGAAATCTATAGAGGATTCCTACAGGAAATCTACAGAATTCTTATAGAAAATCTGTAGGATTCCTATAAGAAATCGACATGATTCCTATAGAAAATCTGTAGGATTCTTATACATTCTACAGGATTTCTATAGCAAATCTGTAAGAACCCCCACAAGAATCCCACAAAAAAATCATAAAGCCTCGGATCGTCCAAAGATCTAAGTGATTAACAAGTTCAAGAACCTAAACTTGGAATAAATTGATTAAAAACTACTCGTTGGCCTAGGCCTAGTAAAATACGTAACATCGACCCAAAAAAACCACACGAAACTCAAAACATTTAGAACTTGTGAGAATTGCAAGTTTTTTGCATGTTATTATTTTCAGATAATACGACAGAACATAAATTACGCCGGTCCAATCCGATTAATTGTCAAGGTGGAGAATGGCCGGGTGAATGGCAGACCTACTTCAAATATTTACCTTTTAATCCAAATTTACATTACATTTGTTTTCATAACTAGCATTAAAAACAAATAGAACATCAGCAGTTGCTTCAGGTTAATATTTCAACTAATTTCGGCAAGAATTTAATTAAGAATTTACTTTTTATGCGACAACTATAAATACAAAATGTGCTTTAAATGCGTTCAGGCTAGAATCGAGCTGAGATGGTATTTTTCATGAGCCTTATGACCGGGGTAATAATGTGAGAGCGCCTTGAGTGCCAGTCTTGGTAGTAGGTACGTGCGCTATATAAGAACTGTCTATTATTTTGTTGTTTTTACTCCAAACTATCTACTCAACAAAGTCATAACTATTTGGAGTATAGACCATTCAACAAGATAATTGTCAAAGATTTGTTTTACAATTTACATGAGAGCACTGTAACGGAACAGGGTATATGTCGACTCATGAAATCTGGGGATTATATATATACACGCACTAATAAAATAGGATAATAAATTCGACATAAAAATCACGTTGCTTCGAGGGAACCTATTCTGTATTATTCATCATGTTGAGTCTTGACTTAATCTTGGATTCCGTGTTCAGCTTGGCCCTGATTGCCTGCTTGACTGCCGATTCTTCAACCTTGAATGTTGACTTCATGTGAGCTGTTAACAAGTTATTATAAAAGATAACAATAGTAAAACAAAAATGATGCACAAAAATACCAACGAAACTAAACACGTGATTAAATGCACATTGTCTTGGCTCTGCTCGATAGTCCGATCAAGGTTCGATAGTCCGATCAAGGTTCGATAGTCCGATCAAGGTTCGATAGTCCGATCAAGGTTCGATAGTCCGATCAAGGTTCGATAGTCCGATCAAGGTTCGATAGTCCGATCAAGGTTCATTAGTCCTTACTTTGTACAACACGGTCGCCACGCCTGCGTTATAGTGTTTTTTAGATAAATTATGTAGGCCTATTTGGCTTATTTTTGGTAATTGTATTTGCCGTCCCCTGTCCCCAAACATAATAGATTGACGTTTCCGCATCTAGTGCAATCACTTTGAAATTATCAGACTGTAAAGCCCAGTTTAATGTGTCTTTCTCCCCATTAGCACCTTTCCAGTACACCTCTAACGGTTAGTGTGTGCTTGTGTCAATTTTCCATGCAAATTAGCTTGGCCAGAGAAAAGCGGGCCGATTACGCATTAACTTTTGGGACCGCAGTATTGTGCTCATGAATACGTCGCCCAAAACACATTAGACTGGGCTTGGTCTTGCATTTAAGGTGGCGATTTCTTGGAGGCAGGAATTGTTCCAAAACCCATATTTTAGTACTTTGGGTCGGCCTAATAAGAACTCACCAATCAAGGGAAGGATAATGTCCTTTGGCAGGGCAGGCTTGACGTCTTTGTCTTTGTGGGCATTGCTGCAGGTACCTGACAAAGAAAAAGATGCCAGCTGCTCTCTGCTGAAGAAATACAAAAGCGCATCAGAAGTATACTTCTGCAGGTTCCCATGCGTCCACATGCTTTTTACAGCCTTCGGTACTTTCAGCTCGCCATACAAAGTAACCTAAGAATATAGAAAAAAAATACAAACATGAAAAGCTCACATAGAACTATATTTCCAGTAGCAAATTAAAGACAGATAATAATACTAAAATGCTGTTTATGTATGACATGCGGCAAAGTATTACATAATACATTGTAGCTGTACCATTCTGCCATTACGGTACCTCTTCTGATTGACGAGCCGAATCTTTTGGTGGAGGCTCCGATGACATTGGTGAGGATGCCATCAACTTCCTCTTTGGGGCAAGCTCCTTCATCGTCTTCAGTATTGCTGGAAGATCTTTAGAAATAAACTAACCCAATTAACATTTCTATCAAGATACTCTGGATCACACGAATTTAAACCTACTTCATACTTCATACAAACCCATGCCTTAGGCTTCTTCAATCTTATTGAAACTGTTTGTGTATTTGGATTCCTATTGTGTGTATATAGTGTGTTTATATAGTGTGAAATGATATACATAAAAGCAAGATAACAGGGCAGATGGAACCCACTCTTTTATGTTGATCATTGTGTTACCAACAATTAAGTTGTTAGGGCTGTTTAGGTAACAGTATTTCGGTCTGTGTATATAGGGACAAGAGGGATCCCCTCTGCTATTATCCTGAGTCGCCAAAAAATATTGTAACAAATGTTGCTTTATCATCACAAGAGGTGCTACAACTGTTAATCTGAATGAGTGTATAATCTGAATTTTGTTTGCATTTTTTAATTAAGCCAAATTCAGATTTTTTTAAAGAAATGGGGTTTCCCATTATGTTTAGATCTTGCCAGCAGCTAGGTGTGTTTGATTTTTTCTTGTCAGACGAGTTTATTAACCCTAACGGTCCTCAATCCTTCACCTGTCGGAAGATTGAGGACTGTTAGTGTACTGTTAAGGTTGCAAAATCATTTTTAAATAAAAAAATGTATAGTATTTTTTTCTAAAGTTTGTCGCACACCTTCAAATTGTAAATGTTTAGGGTATTAAATAAAAATGTGAAATTGTATAAACTGGAGTTGTAATACAAGGGAATGAATATGTACACTCAAAATAACTTACTTTCTAAACAGGACAACGCGTCTGTGAGTCTTTCCACTTTTCTTTCCAATGTCACATTCTTGGTTCTCAGTTCTCTTATTTCTGTCTCCAGTTTTTGAACTGTTGTTGCATTGCCGGTGGAGGGCTGGGTTTGCGTCCTGAAGCTTGTCTGAAAATAATAATAGCATACATTAATCTTAAGAAGCGCGCACGCCCCTTAGTCTCTAAAATGTAATGTAATCCCATCCCTTTTATATTTTCATGTAGTGGTTCTAAAATGTATTTTTAAAGGTATAAGGAATATGTCAAAAATCCATGCATTTACCGAATAATTATTTGGAAGAGGTCCTATCCACTCATTCACCACACCACTTAAATTATAAACAACATAAGTCTATAGGTTTGCCAAACCTGAGGTCGTCCGAGAAAGGATTACATTTGAGATCGTGTTTAATTTGTTTATTTAGTGAATTAAGGTATAGGCCATGATGTAAACTTTGTTAAAGAAAGGATCAGCTTCGTTCACCCCATAATCTATATACCTTGTCATTAGTCTTTCCAATTTCTTTTTGTGTACCGGCATGTAGATGTCCTGCAAATTAATTAAACATGAAACAACATTAAATCAAGGCGTAACAGCAACATTAAATAATTGGGAATCCTATAGGATAAATATTCAGTATTAACAACGTTGGCATTAAACGAATCACGAAACATTAAAAGTAAAATCGTAATTATGAAAAAAAACATTTTTTTTTAGAAACGTACCTCTGAGTCCTCAGAATCCGTTTCCGAAACAACATATCTTCTGTTTGGTATTTTCGTTCGGCTCCCTTTTCCAAGGGGTGTGGTTTCTTTGTGGAGTCTGCCTGTTTGTATATACGTCCTTCGTTTCTCCGCCAATACCATCTTGCTGGCTATTGTTAAGCAAAAGAAAAGGCTACAGTTAGGTTCGAAGTATACAAAAACATTTCACGGCCTAAACTCCCCACCCTAACAGCGTATAGGCAAGATTAAAAACTTTAAAACAATGTCCTGTAGAGCTATAAGAAGATTTTGAAAATGAAAAATGCCTATACCAAGAAGTTCGTTTGGGAGAAAACAATTAACTAGGCCTACAAGTAGGCCTAGTAATCTCCCCCCGTAAACAGGTTGCTAAGTTATAGGTAGGTCTATTAAACAATATTCAGACTTTCAACGTCGATCCATTTCTTACTTTTTCACTGACTCTAGACAACCGAGTTTTGTTTACAGGGCAAACCATTTTTTCATAAGAATGAGGCAATAACCTGCGGAAGGAGTTTGATTATGTTAACCAAAGTTTTTTAATCAGGTGTAAAAACAAATCAGATTAATTTAATGTTACTTTTAGGAAATATTTCCGGCGAAAAATGTAGGTACATGTAATTGTTTTGATCAAATAGAAAAGCGGTCGTTCAAGAGTTAAAACATCTAGCTAACGTCTGTTCAATGATTGGACTGGCGGCAAAACAATAATGACATCAATTCAAGCCGAGGCCTATAGCCTACTCCATAACTTGGCTTACCACTAAAGCACAGAACTCGAGCTGCACATCTGCGGATACGTGAACCCGTTATTCCAGAACTCGTCGATAATGTACGCCAGTTGCAAATAGCTTCCGCCCCAATCCAGGTCTGGTAATTTTCTCCTCGGACATCATCCTCTAACCAAGTCGTTTCGGCGATATCCACACTTGGTGGTGATTCAGCAAAAAACTCAAGCAGTACAAATTTGCAAGTCTCCATGTCGCAATCTAACAGCAGCAGCAAGTGATGACGCGACGTGTGAGGACTACGTGAACAAGTGCAAACGCGCTCGTTTCGCATACATGTACGTTTTTAACGGTTTTGTTAACGCAGTTCGCGCACGCGCCACAAAGTAAAGCGCGGACGTTACTCTCATACTCATACATGTACTAGATAAACCTATGCGCGTTTTACACTCGCGTACTGTTCCTTCTGCGTGCAGTTATTGTTTGAATGCGTGCACTATCGTATACGTCGTGCTACATTGTTACATCATTGTTACATCACTGTACATCGGCTGTTCAGTAGAGACAAGAAAAGGTACCGGTAAGTCCGCACTTTCATTGGAGCAAATCTTAATTGCTTGAATTATCAGAAATGGGTGGATTTTGGGGGGTTGTATGATATCGTTTAACAGACCTGTCCGAAGTTACAACCATGGATGCCGAGAAAGGAAAAAAGCATGACAAACGGGTTCGTTTTTAACCGGCGTCGGGTAGTTCGGCAGATCGTGAATTGTTTTAATACAAATATTTGTTTTCCTAACAATTACAGGATATCTAAGCGCAATCATTTGGATGAATGCATAATATCAACTAATAAATGAACGTCTTTGATCACGTTGTCTGAAGAAAAATAAACGAATTCTTCTTTGAAAGTAGCAGGTTGCGTCACAAAAGATCAAAATCTGATTTGATTCACGCTGGGATTGAAAGAGTAGACCTATTTATTATATCAAATTTTGATATGATTAACTGCATAACGAAACATAATTATGTTGACTAACTTATAAATTGAATCAAATATGATCAGGCTGTAAAATCTATATATCACCTAGGCTACAATTGCCACAATCAAAATTGTAACGATCCTATAGCCTAACTTGTTTCAAGATAGGCCTATCTTCTAAAAAATATAACGTATTAATTATTCAGTTAACTTTTCTTTCTTGCCATTGTCAGGGAAACTATAATGACTACAATATAGACTTGCGAACTTGGCGAAGTCTAAAAACGGCGCTTTCAAATTCAAGACTACAGTCCCCCCAACCAACCAACAAAATGAATAACCGGTCAGGAGTTCGTCAAGGTTTTTACAAGCGCTATTTAGTCGATTTAAATGTTCCTGTGCCAAGGACAAGCAAGAATTCATTGAAAAGGTTTTGTGATAACCTTCAACCTGTCTCAACACTGCAGAACAAAGCCGTGGTAAGTGTTATATAATAAGCGTAAAAATAAGCCAACATTTTCAGTTATAATTTGGTTAATTATCTTTTGATGGAAGATTAACCAACGCATTATACATGTATTATAACCATAGGACCTAACCCCCTTTTTAATTTAATCTTCTAGTCCTTTGAAGACTCCAGTGATGACAATGTTGCTGAAAAGATTATTCCCTTAGCGACTGTGCAAGATGCTCTTGAGAATACCATGCCCCAGGTAAACTATTGACTTATTTTAAATAATAAAAATACGCAATTATTAAGCATAATCTGGAAAATGTCCCGTAATAACAAGTGCGCACAAATTCTATTCGAACACTCTCTTCGAAATGACTGATTCTTGCTGGCATAAGAATTTTATCAATTGCATTATTTCAGGAATTCGATACTGACAGTGATGATGATGATGACGATGGTGAAGATGGTGACGATGGTGATGACATTGGTGGCGACGGTGGTGATGACAGTGGTGGCGACGGTGGTGATGACAGTGGTGGCGACGGTGGTGATGACAGTGGTGGCGACGACGGGGATGATGGCGGCGACAACGGGGATGATGGCGGCGACAACGGGGATGATGGCAACGAAGATGATAATTCATCCTTTTCTGAGGACGACGACATTAGTGTGAGTATGGTTTGAGGTACCTACTGTATAGACAAATGGTAGAATAGGTTTTCACGCAGTTACGATGACACACATTCCTCAAGGTTTTCTCCAACTTCGTCTCCGAACATCAAGCTTAATTCTGGATTTGAATTTTAAAAGTTATAGTATAATTCAAATTTGTAGCATTCTGATTCGTCCTATGGGGCGATCAGCGTTTGCAGGATACACCATTTGCAGATATCTCAAAAAAATTACTCCCGAATTATTAAGAAATATATTACTCATCTGAATGTAAATAATGATTCCAGGCATCCAGCCTTACGGCGATCGCGAACAAACACAAATAACATAAGAATAACTGCTCGACGCCGGTCTTAAACAAACGCTGTTCTCGGCATTCATGATTGTAAAAATTTGGACAGGTTAGTTAAACGATATTTACTATAAAATACAACCCCCCAAATCCACCCCTTCATGATATAGTTCAAGCAATTATCAATGGTGTATCCTACCTTTAAATATTATTGAAAAGGCAAATTCGTTTTTTTGGTCAACGGTTTTAATGCCTTGGCATTATTCAAAAAGCACACAGTGCCACCCACAAAAACCTTGATACTCCCGTTTTTTCACAAACAAAACAGACCCAACATACCATAGAAAGCTGACACAAAATTAAACATTCAAAGTGCAATAAATTGATTATTAGAATTATTAGAATTATTAGAATCAGTGAATTCAAATGATAAACATTTTAAAACAGCCGGATATGAAGCGTAAAGTACAATAACTGTTGGAAAAATACCTATAATTAGCAGACAAATACACTTATAATTTATAATTTAGTACAAATTATTTTTAAAAGTATGGTCCTTTATAAATGCAACATTATACAAAAATTGAATGTTTATATCAACAAACTGCTGACATTACCAAGCCATACAATTTCTTCTAAACAAATTAAACTTTGTATTTTTCTTGTACAACTGTAAATTTCGGTGTAGATATCTGGTTTTATAATATGATCTGTTAATTTGAGTGTACTTTTTTATTTTACCAGATCTCCGATGATGATGATGATGATGAACCCGAGGACAAGGACAAGGCAGTTTTACCAGGGTCAGATGTAACCAAGGGTCAGAGTCTGATATTGCTTTTGGCATATTGCATACGGCACCATCTCTCAAAAGATGCTGTACAAGATTTGTTGGATCTGTTAAACCTGTTATATGGTAATATTGTGCCTGCAACAAAGTACAGGTTTTTTAAACATTTCGTAGATTACAAACAGAGCGTAGAGATACATTACTATTGCAAGTCCTGCTTGGCATACATTGGGGAGGCAGATCATTCTGTCGGTGTCACAGTTTGTCCAGATTGTGGCGAACCATTTTCACCAGATGTGAAAAGTGGGCATTTCTTTTTGGTCTTTCCCATTGCCGAGCAACTGAAGCGGAAGTTTGAAACTGAAGATCTTTGGGCGAAACTTGAAGACAGGAATGAAGTAGCAGAAGATGATATCACACTCAGAGACATCATGTGGGGACAACAATATAAACAACTATGTAAGGATGCAGACTTGGGGGTTAACGATGTTACTCTTCAGTGGAATTGTGATGGAGCTGCTGTGTTCAAATCTAGTAATTATTGTATCTGGCCTGTTCACTGTTTGCTGATCGAGTTGCCCCCACGTTTGAGGAAGCAGAATAGATTGTTAACAACACTGTGGTTTGGTAAGCTAAAACCTCACACAGAAACCTACTTGAAACCATTTGTTCAGGAAATGGAACAACTTGCAGCAGAAGGTGTAACATGGACAGATGGAAATTCGGGCTGGGTTAAACGTACTAGGGTGGTAGCAGCTGTTTGTATTGCAGACACCGTCTGTCGACCAATGATAAGAAATTGCACACAGTTTAATGGGCGCTTTGGGTGTGACTGGTGCTACCATCCAGGTGTAACTGTAGAAAAAGGTCGTGGACATGCACGAGTATATCCATACGAGGAACATGTCTTGCGGACCGATGACGAACACCACAGGCATGCTTATCAAGCTTTGGAAGAAGGGGTTCGAGTGTCTGGTGTCAAAGGGCCCACAATACTGATGAGTCTTCCACACTTTAACATCATCAATGGATTTGCTCCAGATTACATGCATGCGGTACTTCTTGGGATATGTAGACAGATGACTACATTGTGGTTCGACTCCTCCTACCATCAGTCACCATGGTATATTGGGAGATGTATTGAAAGGCTTGATAAGCGGTTGCTGGAAATCCGTCCTCCCAACGAAATAAGCAGACGTCCACGTTCCCTGAAGATGAGGAGATACTTCAAAGCAAACGAATGGCGTGCATTTTTGCTGTTTTATTCAACAGTAATTCTAGATGGAGTGTTAGGTCGCAGATACAAGAAGCATTGGGATTTATTAGTTGCTGCCATACATGCTCTTTTGAAGGATGAAGTTAAAACCACATCAATCGACTTGGCTGAGAGGCAGCTTTCTGATTTTGTGGAGCAGATGGAAGATCTCTATGGTGTTGAACATCTATCCTTCAATATCCATCAACTGATGCACCTATCACAATCTGTGAGAAGTTGGGGTCCCCTCTGGGCAATATCTGGATTTACTTTTGAGGACCAAAATGGAGTCTTGTTGAAGTTTGTGAAAGGAACACAGTATGTGCCAGAGCAGATTTACAATCAGTTCGTTTTGAAGGAGAGTTTACCTTCTGAAGCCAATAAGAAGATGGTTAGAGCTACTCCAC
Organism: Crossaster papposus; assembly: GCA_037893245.1. Lineage (NCBI taxonomy): Eukaryota > Metazoa > Echinodermata > Asteroidea > Velatida > Solasteridae > Crossaster > Crossaster papposus. Next base: position 698,842 of record JBAIAA010000487.1, on the reverse strand, counting down.
CAGTGTGGGGAATGTATTTACGACTGACATCAAGCATGAAACACTCACACAGTCATTACCATCTGTCAGACGATGTTGTCGTTTGTGGTGTACCAGTGTTCATGGAGTTGAAGCCCGTCGAGCAGCTTGCTATTGAAGGTTGTCTAGGGAGAGTTTTGGATGTTCGACACGTACGTGTACAGCACTACAAACGCTTCATTGTGAATCATACAATGTATCATACACTGAAGTACAAGCAGTCTTTAAAGAGTTCAAACTACACCTTCTTGTCCTCAGAGGGGTCATTCTGGGATGTGCTGAGTTTTGTTTCATTGAAGGTGTGTGGCCATGAGGTATTTTGTGATTGTAGGTACCACATGTTCGTTATTGCTAGGCAGCTTAGACCAGTGTCACAATCGGTCAGATGTCAACAGCTCTATGTCAAACAGGTAAAGGTTCTCCAGCACATGGTCAGGGCTTTCTTAGTCGCTGAAATAGAAAGAAAAGCAGTAAGGATGACTGATGGACGTAAGGTTTTTGTCGCACCTTTGCCAAACAAATTTGAAAGTGATTAATTTTTCATGAGAAAATGTGCAACATAAACCACGATACACAAATATCCTTGCATTAAACCAGAGAGTTCTGAATCCTCTAATTTTAATATGATTTAGCAACACATCCCAAGGGAGTTAGGGTTAAAGGTAGTACACAACACTTCAAAACAGAAAAAAGACAATACAGCCTATTAATTATGATAATGTATTACTTAGCTGTATGAGTCTAAGCATATTGGTGTGCTAGCTGCCATCGTCATAACAAGTTAAATTGCTGTATCAATTTTAACGATGTTACACTTTGTTGAAAATTAAAGCAAAAGTTGTATACTTACCATCCAGGAAGTAGCTAGGGTCCTGACTAAAAAATAAACCCCTGCAATAAATTGAATACAGAATAACTATAACTATAAGTAATAAATCCATAAGTTGATTAATACAATAATCGCATATCTATCGAGGTGACACCACAGGCCAGTACGCACCCCCCCCCCCCCCCCCCCCCCGGCACCCCGAATTACCAAAAGGCCCACATTTTCCTGGGTAAATAATGGTATTCTGATGTAGAAATAACGGTACTGGCACACACAAATTGACTTCATTGGCTCAGGCGATAATGTCAACTAAAAACTGTACGCACCCCCATAAAACAATCCTGCGTACGGGCGTGCACTAGTACAGTATATATGTACATACCATTATTACCGCTGTAATCCTCAACGGTCACTGCACTGGATGACGCCTCCCCCGGCCATAGACAATCCAATCGCGTCGTGTTTATCGTGTTCACGATTTCACGAGTCGTATAATGGCGTTCTGTAACTCGTGTTTACCAGTGGTGAACTCGAGGTGAATTTTTTTTTTCATGTTCACGACTTCATAAACGAATGAAATATTCCCGCATGTGTGTTGGTTCACGTACGAGTTCTTGCGCGATAATGTCCTTATTGCACGACTATAACTCGACTGTGCTCGTGCGTCTTGCGCGTGCGTCTAGGTTTTGAATGCAACCTGCACTAGACACTGTGAACACGAAAAACACGATGTGATTGGAACGCAGCATTATAACGCGGGTCAAAGGTCACACACATGGCATCGCTAGCTAGCTAGCTAGCTAGCTGCACAGATTATGTCGTTCACACAGCAGCTGTACGTGTGGACATATGTATAAAAACAATATCTGTTCCTTGCTCTATGATTCAAGAAACCCAAAACATCTTTATTTGTGAGAATTCTCCCAAAAAGTGACAAGAAAGTTACACTCACCAATATGCCTACGGCCTCTTGTTCAATGGCATAGAAACCCTCAAAGGGGAACCAAAAGCAAGCGAGAGCTCTTGATCAAGAAATTGTGTAGAATGTGGTACCATTTGGAAGCTATAATACTTTGAACTTACAAATACCGTGCGAAGGAGTAATTAGTGTTTAATAACAGCGCGCGAAATGCGTTAATTTTTGACACGTGAGGGAGCATCATGATTAATTTTTGAAAATGTTTTTATAATAGTTCCTTTATCTGTTGCAGTTGAGGATGTTTATTGTTTAATCTAAGTTGGTATTTTCTTTTACTGTCAAAGATTATAACAAGTGCATTAAATTTAGATTAATAAATATACAAATATTAATGTTCGTAAATTAAAAAATACTAAAAAAGAGTTAATAGCTTCTGCTTGGTCAAACCTCAATCACGTAGAGGGCATTATTTTGTATAGTAATTGCCCCGGCTTTCCAACAATTGAGCAAATTCACTGTTTATTCCCTAAATTAAAAAGGTATTTATTAAAGAGATTAAAAGAATGAGGACCCGGTCATAATTACTGCTTGATAACGTACCGGGTTTGGGGATGACCGCCGGTCAATCGGTCTGTTACCACGCAGTATACCGTGACCGGGTCCTCACCCTGTTACTAGGCACTATGCCTTAATCACTTTACTGGACTTAGGGAATGACAGTCAGTGGTGTGCCGGCTGACATTTTCAAGTAAAGTCAAGTAAAGTGGTATTTTCGTACCAATTTCTAACGCTGATCCACGGACCAGCATCGGAAAAACATTTAAATACTGCTTCTAATTTATCATATTACCATTTCTTTTGCAGTTGTTTACACATTACTAAGTCGTGAAGGGGTGAGCTATATAGCTGGACTGATTCCTTATAATTTCCCAATGTCTATAAATTGCTTCGCCGGTTTCATCTTAAGTCACATCTTAAGTCACATTTTAAGAACATGACGTTTTTTCTTGATTTTTCTAGCTAATAGGAACCTAAAACGTGAAACAAATCAATGTGATAATATTTGCTATAACATTAACGCCTAAAATCAACCAATTCTGAAAATTACAGCCGAACAAATTTCCTTTTAATTAAAGCCCATCTGCAAATATTTGAAAACCAGCTTACCAAATTATATACAAAAAACTCGTATATGCTATAGACAAAGTATAAAAACATCCTGTGATTATTATATGCTGCTGTAATTTTGAATAAAACATGAAATGCATGTACAAATGTGTTTCACGTAAGTTACTTATTGGTTAGTCTCCTTTCTTAATGTGTCGTGCAAAACTTACTTATTTCCATGTTCAGGGTATTTTGTATATATATGTATGATTGCTATATAAAAGAATATTACACTGAGTGAAAGAGTCTTACAGGTCTCTATAGTTGCGGTTCCTATAGAACAACTAATTAGGTTCCTAAATCCTATAGAGATTCTATAGGATACAAAATTGTCCTATTATGAATCCTATTCAGGAAAGTCGAGTCCTATAAATATCCTATAGAAATCCTGTAGGAATCGTATAGGACAAATAAATGTCCTATAAGAATCCTATAGTAAAGTCGAGTCCTGGAAATATCCTATAGAAATCCTTTAGGAATCCTATAGGACACAACATTGTCCTATAAGAATCCTATAGGAAAGGTAGAGTCCTTAAAATTTCTTATAGGAATCCTATAGGGATCCTATAGGATCCTATAGGATTCTATAGAATCCTATAGGATTCCTATAGGATTTTTTTGTAAGGGAACGCCAACTCAAAACGTAGGCGAACGTTCGCACAAACAGTTTGCGTAAGTGGAACGCACCCCAGGCCCGTACGCGTGTGGTGGTGCCGGTGGCATGATGACGTCGGACTGCTGACCTGGCTGACGATAGTTTCCCCCGGAAACCTCCGCTGCAACACCCGCATGACCCAGCACGGCAGGCCCTGGTGGGACGCCACTAACGTCAGCATAGCTAGCAGTAGACGCAGGCATCGCAGGCTCGCTGATGTTGCTATAGTTACTGACGTAACCAGTCTGCGCAGACCGAAATGGAACCATGGGCACTGCGCTGCTCGACGAAAATACCGGCCGGGTTGGGACGTACAGCGTGGAGCCGTCTCCAGTGGGCGGAGGCACGGCCAAGCCCACGGCCGGGCTAACTAGTGGAACACCCTCGGAGAGCGGGAAGGATGAGCGAGCTCCACGTCTCGGATACCTGGCCCCGCGACGCGTCACACCGCCGCCGGACGTCTGGCGCTATGGGCGGCCATCAGGGCAAAAAAGACATATCGGTAAAATTGTTTTTCCCGCACGCGCACTCAGACAACTCAAACAATTGTAATCCCCGCCCGCACAATTGCATTCTCCCGCGCGATTGCATTCCACGCGCGATGCGATTGCAATCCCCGCGCGATGCGATTGCAATCCCCGCGCGATGCGATTGCAAATGCAATCCCCGCGCGATGCGATTGCAATCCCCGCGCGATGCGATTGCAATCCCCGCGCGATGCGATTGCTATCCCCGCGCGATGCGATTGCAATCCCCGCGCGATGCGATTGCAATCCCCGCGCGATGCGATTGCAATCCCCGCGCGATGCGATTGCAATCCCCGCGCGATGCGATTGCAATCCCCGCGCGATGCGATTGCAATCCCCGCGCGATGCGATTGCAATCCCCGCGCGATGCGATTGCAATCCCCGCGCGATGCGATTGCAATCCCCGCGCGATGCGATTGCAATCCCCGCGCGATGCGATTGCAATCCCCGCGCGATGCGATTTAATCCCCCGCGCGATTGCATTCCCCACAAGATCAGAATATGAAAAATATGGCCACATGTGCCGAGTAGTGAAAAAAAACACTACTTACTCCTACTCAATGCAATTGCATGTTTACCAATGTATAGTCTGGTACCTATCTAACAGCTCCATACGGTTGTATTGAAAAACCAAGGTTACCGCACATGTCAAAGGACCACGTTAACGCAATGCAGAAAAAACATAGGGCGTTTACCAAACGGGGCTTGAGGCTTGAGGCTTGGGGCTAGGCTCGGGCTTGGCTTGGGCTTGGCTAGGCTCGGGCTTCATCACAAAGTAAAAAGGCGGCCAAAACGATTCGTACGGTTAGGCTTCGAGAGGCTTCGGCTGGCGTATGGCTTCGATTACGATACTCGGCTCGGCGCGCGTCGCGAACTGAAAAAAACCCACAAACTTTTTGCAATGGGTGCATGTTGATTTTTATCACTGGTGATAGGAAATTTGGTCTGACAAAGTTTAGTCTGACCATGGAGCAATAAACTTGCTCCATGGTCTGACGAACCTACTTTGACACAATGTTGCTGATAATATTGTTTGTTAATCTTCTGAGGTTTTCAAAATATACAATAAATTGTAGTACATGTATGTATTTTGGGGGAATACGGTAGAGGGGAAAGGGGGAGGGGGGTTAATGTAGATGCCGAGTTCATTGAGTGCTTCCACTTCTAGATTTTGTCCAATGTATTTTGAAGTGTTTTGAAGGCCTATTCATATTTTTAGTGTCTTGAAGGTGGGGCTGGTTGAGTATCAGTACTTAGTACGAAGTACTTTAACTCTGAAGCAATAATCAATAAACAAACCCCTGTAATAAGAATTCTCAGTTAACAGTACAGCATTTTACTGGTGCAGGCTTTTGTGCATTATTTAATTAAAACAAATAATTACAGCAGTCAGTATCAATAACATTTTTAATGCCAGTTTCAACTTTTAGTTTTTCACTTTGAAATTAATGGTGTTTTATTCAATAAATTAAATTTCAATTACATATTAATGGGGGAGACAAAGGTTGTTTGGGCACGACATGGTAAAGAATTAATGTTTCTTTTTAAAGGAATACTTCATTTTGAGGTAACTTATTAGCATATCTTCCCAATTGGTTTTGTTTATCCTGAAGTTTAGGAAAGGCGTTCCAATAAAGTGCATTTTTACTGGACATACATGTTCATGTACATGTACAGTTACAAATAAGAACATACGTTGTTCATTTTTAGAATCTTCAAAGTCATCATGGTTTATTCATGGGTCTAAATTGTGATGCAAGATATTCATTATTTAATGCAAGTAGTGCATACACATTTCACAATAAACAATATTTTCATCTTTAAAATGACAAGGGACAGGAAAATTAGCAATGTGATGAACACTAGTCCAAACCAGTAGATATATATATATTGTTTACTTTCGGGCGGAGTTCTATACATGTAAAGAATAAGAAGATAAAAACATAAATACAAATGTATGCCAATTGTGCAAACCAAGTACCACATAGAAATAAAAGATAGGCACAGGAGCATGTTGTAAACTGTTTAAATATACATTTTACCATTCAAGTAGTATTGGCAATGACTGTCGTTTACTTGTTTGCGGACCGTTTGCTTTAAAATATTCCTTGTGGTAGTATATTTGTGTATTAAAATATTCCTGTTAACTTGCATTTTTGAGCTCAATCTATTAAAATAGGCTATGAAAATTAAAGCAATGTGACAACCTTGCAAGTAATATTATGGTGCTTTTTAAAGCCCTCAGAAAATATGATCTTTCTTTGAGTTGAGATTTCCAAAGATTTGAGAGATTCGGAGTTGCTGGAGACTGATGGCATAACCATGAAAACATCGCCTGTGCCATTTCTCCCTTGAGCAAACAGTGGTACCGACCATTGTAGCATGTCTCTCCATTATATGTAGCATCATACAGCTGCCAGCCAGAAGGACTTCAGTGGTGCCTAGTTTAGGACTCTGGATTTCTGAAAACAATATACAAGTGAAATGTTTAAATGCTACATCACAAATTAATATATAACAAAATGAATACAATGGCTGTTGGTTACTGCAGTCTAGTTTTCAATCTTTCTGCAACCACACATAATCATCATTGCTCTTTTCAAAGATTTTCCATTCACAATGCTCTTATACAAGGGGAATTGTTTTCCGTCACTAGTCGAATGATGCTGATAAATCAGTAGATATACATGCTTAAAAAAAAAATTGGGGGGGGGGGATAATTTTTTGTAATCTGTTAAATAAAAGATTCCACAATGACTGGAATTGTTACCCTGTTCAGGTATCTGCCAGATTGTACACTACAGGTGGGTTTATAATTGTGAATTTGTTTCTTCTCACAGAAATAACAGTGTACAGAGCTGACATACAGTTACTTAAGTAAGCATATCGCTGAAGGGCAGACCCCCTTACTTAATTTGCTTTATTCTGATGCAAAATTACATTAACTAGTCATAATTGTTGCAGGTCATACCTGTGGTCATATAGTGTAGCCCGGTTTGTCCCCAACATTCTGGAGTGCTGGCTGTATCCACTCCAAAGTCCAATTTCCACGTTTCTTAAAGAGGGAACAAACAAATCAAAAATGTACTCAACAGTTTATTTGAAGACCATGGCCTAGTCTAGGTGGATTGCAATCGTGTATTTTCACCCCCATTTTAGTTCCATTCTAAAATTGCTTTTGCGTTTAAAAGCCAAGTCAAAAAGCTGACTTTTCCAGCTTCAAGCAGTCATTGTTCTTCAGATTTGAACCAATGATTTTTTGTATTTTTGACAAGTCAGGTTTTGAAGAAAACTTGACTCGGTGTCTTACCCTTTTTGCACAGTCATGTATATTGCCGTCTTGTGTTTTTGTGTCATGCTGGTTGTCGTTTTTTTCCCAAACCCTAGGGCGCTAGACCTAACGTTTAATAACAATTCCAACCCTCTTTCCTCGAAGTTTTGCTTGCTGGTAAATACTTGCATGATTCCAAATCATAATTTGTCCTATAATTGCATCCTCATCGTCAAATTCCTCATAAAATTTCCTTTTTTGTTTGTACATGTACTAAATTGTAGTCTTATTCCTACGTTAAACCATGGTTAAACTACACCGTACACTCGCGCGCATTGGACTTCCACTATCGGCAATAATGTTCCCAGCTCTGCATGTACTACATGTAAGCAGCGTACGACAGTGGGTTTAAAGTCAAACACACCGACAAAAAAACAGCCGAGTTGTGGCCCAAAATATTAGCAACATTAACATGGCTAGTCACTTACATTGTACACTGGAATTTCGCTTTGCCTGGCTCAGCTCCTGTGGCCTAGGGTTGTTCAATCGCCGTCAGAATCCCTCAATGTCGGGCACAAAATAGAAAATAAATGCCGCACAGTGTTTTTCAAGATGGCGATTCGCTGAAAGTTGTTACACCGTGACGTCATCAAGCCCGGCGTTAGCCAGCTTTCGCGAGGCTTGGTGGGGCTTCGGAATACAGCCTGAAATCTAGCCCCGGGCTTACTTCGCGTAGCCTAGCCCGTCGTTTGGTATGAGGCTTCAAAATGGCGCCGCAAAAATCTAGCCCAAGCCTAGCCTCTAGCCTCCGTTTCGTAAAGGCCCATAGGCTGTTTTCCAAACCCCCGGCTTTGGCTTCGTCTTCGGCTTCGTCTCCATTCCGCCATTTTGAAGCCCATACCAAATGGAGGCTTTGGCTTTGGCTTCATCAAGAGGCTCCGTTTTTGGCTAAATTATGAAGCCTGCCGAGGAGGTGACTTCGTGGAGGCTTCGTGACGTATTGTCACGTGATACAAGCCACAAAATCATCACAAACAAAAAAGTTTGCGACGGCCGCCATTGTTTTCGCGGTGTGTCTGCCGTTTGCAAGGAAGTTTTCACCGACAATTCACTGGTAAGTAGTAATGATTTTGTTAAAAGAAATTTACCAACTCAAATGAAAATGTTACGTGTAACCATGAAGATAATCATACTATCTATAGGACCTAGGACAACATTTCTAACCCTAACGTTATGCTACCGTTTTTTCGACGAAAGTTTCAATTCCAACTAGTCCAACCAACTTCCATGCAAACCCGCACAAGTCAAGCTGCCTGGTTATACATGTAAATAAAGGCAGTGGGACAGTGGCTATTGTTATGGCAGTCGGCCTTCTGGCTTCTTTTGACCCGAAACTATTGATCATAACGAGTTTCCACAAGTCGGTATGGTTATAAGGGCATGTTATACAGGGTGTAGCCTAACGTTAGGCATGGATTTATTCGCAATTTCTGTTCAATTTAATTACTAGATCATAGATGGAGAAGTCGGCACCCATTCTGAGAATCGCACGGCATGCCGTAACAATAGCCAGTTTAACTGAGCGCATTGCCACACCTCGTTGTCACATGCATGTTAATACAAAAAATAAGTGAAAATAGTTTCATATTCAATACCAGAATCTGAGTTAGGCTAGGCCTACAAAAATGGAAATATTGCTGGAGATTTAGAAAGAATGTAGCTCACAAATTTCACCTCTAAATCTCAACATGTCACAAGCTTTAGAGCTGGAAGCTGGAAGGAAAAGGGGTTAGTTTGGAAATTAACAACTAATTTCTTTTTGAAATAGAAGTATACTTTTATTGTGTTTTGATTAAATTGATTAGTTTCTATCATAAGCAGAATCTGTACTAGATGACGCAAAATAAACCAAATATTTGCTGCTTAAACTGAACGAGCCATAAACCAATTTGGTGATCCCTGTGGAGCATTTCCTCAGGAGAAAAACACAATGTCTTGTTTGGGAGGCAAATTTGTTTGCACCAACACCACCGCTTGAAGCATTAAGTGTGTGTGTATACCTAACTTGCTATTTTGTCCTAGACCTTCACCATTCTTAATTCTGCTTTTGTTTATTTTCTTGATGGTTCTTAATAGGTTCTGAGGATATTCAGAATTCAAGCACAGGTAAACTCCATCGTTGACTTTCTACACCACCATGGATTGTGTGCACTAGGAAAGATGGGCAGCTCATTTTCTTCCCACTACTTATTTCTAGCAGTGGAGGAAGGTTCATTCTCCAATACAAGCCTCTCCAAGTCCATCAGCCAAAAGAGGGAGAATCTCAATTTATGCTTGCCAGCCGTGTTGTTATAAAGGATCTTTGACAATATAGAGACTAATTGCACAGGTATATTCTGAACAATCAAAGCTAAAGATCTGTACTGAGTGAGCTCACATAATTATTTGCTCCCCTAAATCTCCCAATTTTGAAGAAAAACTATTCACTCCCTATTTATGTTGTTTGTAAACACTGGAACAGCATGGAATTATTGGAACAGGTCCTGGTCAACTTAACTCAACTCTCTTATTTATAATGCCTATGCCTGCACTACAAATGACAGTTGGTATTTGTTTATATGCTGGGGAAAATTATATTTCAAATAATCAATTGTCAGCAGTAGAAAGTATAAAATGTAGGCCTGACAATAATAATGTTAATAATAAAGTGCAAACGTTATGTACATAAATTTAAATGCACTGTAAAATGATAAAACCAGATTCATTAAAATATTAAAAGGCAAAAATCTATGTACATCACAAACTACTATTACATCAAGGAAAACAACATGTTTTTAAGAAAGGAGTACAATTTTTACAACATATCAATCAAAAGCGATTTCAAAAAGGTTGGTTTTGAGCAGCCTCTATTTGAGGCCTCAATCTATTTTTAAAACAAACCTAATCCTGGCATGTCTTTAAATTTGTGAAAACTTACTTCAAAGGAGCCAGGGGCGGATCCAGGAATTTCGGTTAGAGGGGGCGCCAAAAATTATGGATATGGGAGCGCAGGAGGCGCGAAGCCCCAACGCCGAGATCTTCTCAATCTTCTCAAATTTTGTTTAGGGGGGGCGCGCGCCGGGTGCGCCCCCCCCTGGATCCGCGCATGGGAGCTATTATTGTTTTAGAATGGTACTGGTGGTAGGGGGTTTCAATAATATATATTCCCAAAAGTCACAGCAAAGGATACATTAAAATTTCAAAATTTAAATATTTTGTTGTTAATTTTTTAATTTAACATTGTGATTTTCTTTTGCAGTTTTGTCTTTTAAATTATCTATGTGAGCACTTATTTTTTAATTATATTCTCAATTTAATCTTTTGTTTAGTTTTATATTGAATGATTTGTAATTATGTTGCCCTGTCTTAATCTAAATGTTTATTTTTCCATGTTGTTTGCCAAATAAACCATCAGTATAGACCACAGGGCATGGCTGCAAAATGTGCTCAGAAATTGATTTCCTTGGCGCACCTCTTGAATCTAAGTGGAATCACTGCAGTCTGTTAGCTGGGATCATGTGGATCAAGAAAAACCAAAATCCCCAATCGCAAGTTCACCAGTTAATTAAATATTTGCATTTTTAATGACCTGTATATAGAGGGCGCCCTCTATTGACCAGGATTGGAAAGCTGTGTACATTTTTTAATGGGAATTGATTGCTCATTGCTGTTGCTTGCTAAAAAGGGACTATACAGAGACATAATTCGATTAGGAGGAATTAGGGTGTGGTTTGATATCCCAATACAAATTTTCATTTTGTTATTGCCATATTTTTAACTTTTGGATAAAGTGTCATTTTCTTTTTTCTTTTTCTGTTAAGTATTTGTTGTTTTTTTTTGTTTTTTTGGGGGGTGGGTAAAAATCGAAATTTAAATTGTATGAAAAAAATATATACACGACCAGAGGGTTTTCCAGCTTTAGCCTTTGATACATGTTTATTCTTAACGGTAAAACTTAAATTTGTCCATGTCTTTAACAATGTACATTTGAGTGGGTGAACAACAACTCGTACTGATTTACATACACAATTCTGTTATAACAAAAATTTTGCCCATTTCCAGCTGAATTTTTATTAAGGAGAGTCGGATGGAAAGCAGACTGTGTGATACAATGTTTCTGTGGTGACAAGATCCTTTCCCTCGATCTGTGAGAGCACCCACTGATCTTTTTTCCTCGCTGCTTCCAGAAGCTTTCCTGCAGTTAGCGTCTGGCATTGTGAAAGTTTGTCAAGGACAGTTGTTCGGGTCTTCTTGTCCAAACCTCCACCTCTGTCTTTTTGCAGATGATGCATATACGTGGCAGTATTGTGAAGTTTTTGTTGGTTTCTTAGAAAGAAGCCAGAGGTTGAACGCAGTTTTCTCCTTGGGGGCTCAGTGCTGCATTCGCATGTGTCTTTTCCCGTCGTATCTGCATCTGAGAATATTTGGAGGGGGGGGGGAGGGAAATGGGAATATTTATAAATAGAGTGCCCGATGAATTGAAATCTGGAGATAAATTAATAATGGGTAAAATTATACATACAACAACATCTAAAAATGTTGGACAGATATGCTTCACTCCACTCTATAAAGTAGAGCATATCTGCCCATAATTTATTAAAGACACAGGTATAAACACAAACATGGAATGCATTTTGTTTATGAGAAAAACATTCTTTCCAAAGTACAGGTTCCAGGAATGCCGTATTTTTCACATTGATTTAACTTTAAAACTATGGAACCCTGACTAAAACCTTGTGTAGAGGAAGACTACATTGCATCTCCAGCCGACCCCTGCTCTATGTATTTTTATTATATTTGTCTTGCTCCGTCATGCAAAATATCCTTCATAAATGTTGCATTCTTGCTTCGCCTCGTAGAATGTAACATTTCCTCTTTCAACTCGTACTATTATACTATTCTGGACATTGTGTAATCACAGGAAAGTAAAAAAATACAATTGGAGGGAAAAAACGAAATTTAAACAAAACATAAATATTGACAGTGAGGGGGTAAAGGAATACAATTAGACAAGCAGGCAGGTTTTTTGTTGTTTTATGTCCAGGAAAAAAAAGGCAAGGAAATAAAAAATACTGACAAATACGGACGTTATATGAGCTTCCAGGTTAAGAATAGCAAAATGTACTGGAAAATGTACTATATAAATGTCCCTCTCCCCCCCCCCTAAATTGTTGTCCCCCTAATATAAAGTAATAACTGCTTTCAGTACTAGTGACAAGTTACATGATGTATATTTGTGTTCCTACCCTAGTTTCAATTTCCATGTGACCAAGTTGCATGCCTATTTAGAGCTGGAAGCAGAACTATTTTATTTTGCCCTTGTGGAATTGAAGAAGATCGCTTGAGGTATAAAAACTCTCTGAGAATTATGGGTTCCGAATTATGACCCGACAGAAATTGTCAACAATGGTCATAACTCTTTTTAATCTCCATTTAAAACATGTTTAGTGCAAATTACACAGTCTATGGGGACATAGAAGGAATAGGTGGTTTTTGAATTAAGACAAATTAATTCTGAAAAAGCCCTATTCCTTTTTTTTAACGGAATCTACTCAACTACATCATCACATACCTTTGACACTGATGATACCGGCCGTAAACCCATCAACCAGTGCGTGTACGATTGGAATGCCGATGATCATCTCCGCTTTTTTCGGCGATTTCTGCTTTGGTAGAAGTAGAAACATTCTTCCACCTATCGGCACAAGCGTGGAATTTGTTCCAACCTTTTTCAGTGAACGACAAAACCCTAGAATCTGCATCTGAAGCGTGCATAATACACTTTTTCGTGTTCGAATCGCTGTCACCTGAGCAGCTCGTGTCGTCGGCCATCTTGCTGTAAACAGCGCCTACGCTCGCTCTATTTTACAGCGCCCGCTATTGGTCCATTTGCCCACTATTCGCACAAACGTACCGCACCACGACAAAAGGGCCTCGTTGATTGGTCGTTGAAAAATAATGACGTAATTGTTTACTGGGCAGTTTTGTGCATCGAAACGGGAAAAACATGAATTTTAAATGAAGATTTTATCGAGTACTGGTTCGCAGATCGTCTGGGGATTTTATTTGTGAGTTTCCCGACAACTTGCTAAGTAGTTTAAAGTAAGATTTATATAGATTCACGATATGCGTCAAGAAAGTGCAAGATAATCGGCCATGCCCTGTGGTCTAGTAATAAATAATACATGGTTGACAATTCTTTGCCGAAAAGTACATATTTATTTCCTTGAAAGACGGACACAGCATATTAAAGGAGTGCATCTTACTTTTAGATCGAATCTGCAGATCAAATCGTAAAAAAAAGAATTACAAGGTCTCTTCCCGAAGTAAAAGCAGATTCCGTTTTTAGCAATAGCGATGCAAACAAAGTATTTTGAATGAGGCATTGGCCTGGCACTTGCAACCCCCCCCCCCAAAAAAAACAAAAAAAAACAAAGTGTGGTTTTTTTAATGGAAATATTTAAATTGTGCCCAAAATAAAACCTTTTCCAGAGGTCTACAGACGCGGTTACGAAAAGGGGAAAAGACAGATTTTGGTTGAGTGAATAAATGGCATATACATGTACATACAAGTTTACATTTATTCCTTGATACGTCTATTTAGACCACAGGGCATGGCCGATTATCTTGCACTTTCTTGACGCATATCGTGAATCTATATAAATCTTACTTTAAACTACTTAGCAAGTTGTCGGGAAACTCACAAATAAAATCCCCAGACGATCTGCGAACCAGTACTCGATAAAATCTTCATTTAAAATTCATGTTTTTCCCGTTTCGATGCACAAAACTGCCCAGTAAACAATTACGTCATTATTTTTCAACGACCAATCAACGAGGCCCTTTTGTCGTGGTGCGGTACGTTTGTGCGAATAGTGGGCAAATGGACCAATAGCGGGCGCTGTAAAATAGAGCGAGCGTAGGCGCTGTTTACAGCAAGATGGCCGACGACACGAGCTGCTCAGGTGACAGCGATTCGAACACGAAAAAGTGTATTATGCACGCTTCAGATGCAGATTCTAGGGTTTTGTCGTTCACTGAAAAAGGTTGGAACAAATTCCACGCTTGTGCCGATAGGTGGAAGAATGTTTCTACTTCTACTAAAGCAGAAATCGCCGAAAAAAGCGGAGATGATCATCGGCATTCCAATCGTACACGCACTGGTTGATGGGTTTACGGCCGGTATCATCAGTGTCAAAGGTATGTGATGATGTAGTTGAGTAGATTCCGTTAAAAAAAAGGAATAGGGCTTTTTCAGAATTAATTTGTCTTAATTCAAAAACCACCTATTCCTTCTATGTCCCCATAGACTGTGTAATTTGCACTAAACATGTTTTAAATGGAGATTAAAAAGAGTTATGACCATTGTTGACAATTTCTGTCGGGTCATAATTCGGAACCCATAATTCTCAGAGAGTTTTTATACCTCAAGCGATCTTCTTCAATTCCACAAGGGCAAAATAAAATAGTTCTGCTTCCAGCTCTAAATAGGCATGCAACTTGGTCACATGGAAATTGAAACTAGGGTAGGAACACAAATATACATCATGTAACTTGTCACTAGTACTGAAAGCAGTTATTACTTTATATTAGGGGGACAACAATTTAGGGGGGGGGGGGAGAGGGACATTTATATAGTACATTTTCCAGTACATTTTGCTATTCTTAACCTGGAAGCTCATATAACGTCCGTATTTGTCAGTATTTTTTATTTCCTTGCCTTTTTTTTCCTGGACATAAAACAACAAAAAACCTGCCTGCTTGTCTAATTGTATTCCTTTACCCCCTCACTGTCAATATTTATGTTTTGTTTAAATTTCGTTTTTTCCCTCCAATTGTATTTTTTTACTTTCCTGTGATTACACAATGTCCAGAATAGTATAATAGTACGAGTTGAAAGAGGAAATGTTACATTCTACGAGGCGAAGCAAGAATGCAACATTTATGAAGGATATTTTGCATGACGGAGCAAGACAAATATAATAAAAATATATAGAGCAGGGGTCGGCTGGAGATGCAATGTAGTCTTCCTCTACACAAGGTTTTAGTCAGGGTTCCATAGTTTTAAAGTTAAATCAATGTGAAAAATACGGCATTCCTGGAACCTGTACTTTGGAAAGAATGTTTTTCTCATAAACAAAATGCATTCCATGTTTGTGTTTATACCTGTGTCTTTAATAAATTGTGGGCAGATATGCTCTACTTTATAGAGTGGAGTGAAGCATATCTGTCCAACATTTTTAGATGTTGTTGTATGTATAATTTTACCCATTATTAATTTATCTCCAGATTTCAATTCATCGGGCACTCTATTTATAAATATTCCCATTTCCCTCCCCCCCCTCCAAATATTCTCAGATGCAGATACGACGGGAAAAGACACATGCGAATGCAGCACTGAGCCCCCAAGGAGAAAACTGCGTTCAACCTCTGGCTTCTTTCTAAGAAACCAACAAAAACTTCACAATACTGCCACGTATATGC
Organism: Crossaster papposus; assembly: GCA_037893245.1. Taxonomy (NCBI): domain Eukaryota; kingdom Metazoa; phylum Echinodermata; class Asteroidea; order Velatida; family Solasteridae; genus Crossaster; species Crossaster papposus. Next base: position 682,933 of record JBAIAA010000487.1, on the reverse strand, counting down.
ATCATCTGCAAAAAGACAGAGGTGGAGGTTTGGACAAGAAGACCCGAACAACTGTCCTTGACAAACTTTCACAATGCCAGACGCTAACTGCAGGAAAGCTTCTGGAAGCAGCGAGGAAAAAAGATCAGTGGGTGCTCTCACAGATCGAGGGAAAGGATCTTGTCACCACAGAAACATTGTATCACACAGTCTGCTTTCCATCCGACTCTCCTTAATAAAAATTCAGCTGGAAATGGGCAAAATTTTTGTTATAACAGAATTGTGTATGTAAATCAGTACGAGTTGTTGTTCACCCACTCAAATGTACATTGTTAAAGACATGGACAAATTTAAGTTTTACCGTTAAGAATAAACATGTATCAAAGGCTAAAGCTGGAAAACCCTCTGGTCGTGTATATATTTTTTTCATACAATTTAAATTTCGATTTTTACCCACCCCCCAAAAAAACAAAAAAAAACAACAAATACTTAACAGAAAAAGAAAAAAGAAAATGACACTTTATCCAAAAGTTAAAAATATGGCAATAACAAAATGAAAATTTGTATTGGGATATCAAACCACACCCTAATTCCTCCTAATCGAATTATGTCTCTGTATAATCCCTTTTTAGCAAGCAACAGCAATGAGCAATCAATTCCCATTAAAAAATGTACACAGCTTTCCAATCCTGGTCAATAGAGGGCGCCCTCTATATACAGGTCATTAAAAATGCAAATATTTAATTAACTGGTGAACTTGCGATTGGGGATTTTGGTTTTTCTTGATCCACATGATCCCAGCTAACAGACTGCAGTGATTCCACTTAGATTCAAGAGGTGCGCCAAGGAAATCAATTTCTGAGCACATTTTGCAGCCATGCCCTGTGGTCTAATTGTCCCCGTAGTGAAAGCAGGCGCAAAATAATATTGCTTCAGCCGTTCATTAGCGATGTTTCCATCCATAGGCCGGTAACTCAACGGAATGTAACGAAGCATCACGAATGGCATAGAGTCGCTAGTCGAAGCCAGCCGAAGCCTCCCGAAGCCTCGGTGTTCCAAAACTTTTAGGCTTGTCGCGGAGCCTCATGAAGACGAAGCCTCATAAATTGAAGCCGGAGCCGAAGCCAAAGCCGAAGCCTGGAGGTTTGGAAAAGGGCCATAATCTCATCTAGATAGGGTCTTATAGAAAAAGGTATAAAAGTCGTGTATACGAAAAACTAGGGACTGTATACGAAAAACTAGGGACTGTATACAATTAACTAGGGACTGTATACAATTAACTAGGGACTGCACATGCGAAAGTCGTGTTAATTTTGTCTCGAAAAAGTAACTTTTTAGTTTGTACATGGTTCTATGGAGTAGTGATTTTATTCTCGTGTATGAGTTGTGTAGTGATTGTTTGTGCACGGGTCTATGGAGTAGTGAGTAGAAATTTCATTTCGTCTCGAAACTGAACTTTTTAGTTTGTACATGGTTCTATGGAGTAGTGATTTTATTCCCGTGTAGGAGTTGTGTAGTGATTGTTTGCGCACAGGTCTATGGAGTAGTTGAGTAGGAATTTCATTTTCCCTCGAAAAGTAACTTTTTAGTTTGTACATGGTTCTATAGAGTCATTCTCGTGTAAGAGTTGGGTATCATTGTTTGCACACGGTCCTATGGAGTAGTGATTTTATTCCCTCGTAAGATGTCGGAAATACGGTTCGAGTCATTGAAATAGTAGGTGTAGGGCTTGTAGCACTGCTCAGCACATGTGCGCAAATTCTCCCCCCCAAATCGTGCTGGGTATCGCGTGCGCGGCAAAAAGTCTGGGGAATGCAATCGCGTCGGGGAATGCAATCGCGTCGGGGAATGCAATCGCGTCGGGGACTGCAATCGCGTCGGGGACTGCAATCGCGTCGGGGACTGCAATCGCGTCGGGGACTGCAATCGCGTCGGGGACTGCAATCGCGTCGGGGACTGCAATCGCGTCGGGGACTGCAATCGCGTCGGGGACTGCAATCGCGTCGGGGACTGCAATCGCGCGGCGACTGCAATCGCGTCGGGGACTGCAAGGGCGTTGGGACTGCAATCGCGTCGAGGACTGCAATCGCGCGGCGACTGCAATCGCGCGGGGATTACAATTGTGCCGGGAAATGCAATCGCGCGGGGGATTGCAATCGTGCGGGGATTGCAATCGTGCGGGGATTGCAATCGCGCGGGGATTGCAATCGCATCGCGCGGGATTGCAATCGCATCGCGCGGGGAATGCAATCGCATCGCGCGGGGAATGCAATCGCATCGCGCGGGGGTTGCAATCGCATCGCGCGGGGATTGCAATCGCATCGCGCGTTGAATGCAATCGCATCGCGCGGGGATTGCAATCGTTCGGGCGGAGATTACAATTGTTTGAGTTGTCTGAGTGCGCGTGCGGGAAAAACAATTTTACCGGTATGTCTTTTTTGCCCTGATGGCCGCCCATATGGCGCCGGGTTCGCTGACTGGTAGTGGTAGTACTGGTGGTGTTGGTAGCACTAGCCGTGCCGTTGCTTCTCACGGCCGAGTCCCTAAAACGGGCCGGTCGCCGACGAGTACGGTGAAGATCACCTCGATTCATTTTTTGGCTTAAAATAACTGGACGAAAGTCGGCAAAATCAAGACCAAACAAAGCCACACGTGTCGGCGAAAAAACAGACGGGAAACAATGACCGGTGAGAAAACAAAAACAAGAAAATTCAAAGGAACAAAATGAAAATTTTGGGATGAACAAAATTGTGTCTGTGCACAAAGGATGGCTGTGACAGAGTGACTGTATTTTTCAGCCAGCCGAACGCCCAGAGACGCGACGCGCGCCCGGAGAATCTCATTGGTTAAAAGTTTAACCAGCTCAATTAGCATATCAGTGACCTTTCACATTTTGCATAATTATCCCTTATAAGGCAACTACCTTACCGGGCCTGTAATCATTTACGCCCACAACCCCAGACGGACAAAAGTTTGATGACCGGGAGATTTTGGTCTTATTGACAAACTGTTGGCAAGATTGATTTATACTGACGGCCTGGTGGCTACATGTCGGGATAAAGGGCTGTCGCTGAGTATAAGGCCTTTTACCCTGCAAGGGTAAAAGGAACTATTTAATTTATTCTGTCTTTTACTTTTCTCACAAAATGGAACTTTCAAGCATGCTTTAAAATCCATGCAAATTTGTTTTCTTTCGAACCCTAAAACAATCCAAAATGTTGTGTTTATTGGGAAGCAGCGTAATCATACATGTCAGTCACATTTTTTTAATTTTTAGAACGATTCTCGGTCACCTGGGAAGGACATTAACGTGAAGGACGTGTAATACTGTGTTTTGTGGAATTTTCTTTCTTTTTCTGTGAGGCTATTATAATTTTATATGGTCAGTTCAGGCCACATTTTTTTCTGCGAGATTGCAGTCTGTAGGAATGGGGGGGGGGGGGGTGTTTTGTGTACAAGTTTCAAAAGAACCCCTCCGTGCTTTTCGTTATTTTTTTGAGACGCGGAAAAGGTTCTGCTGACAAGACTAGTATCATATGAATTGTATTTGTGACTGATCTGCCGAGATAAATCTGTAATTGTACGTTAACTAGTGGGTATGCTAGAAAGTGGCTGTTTGACTGGTCTCTCCAGAGCGTAATTCTTAACTCTTTTTTTTTTTTTTTTTGTAAGACACGCATCTGGGGGTTAGTTTTAGCCACATTATCTCTGCTAGATGACAGTCCGTGGTTGGAGTTCGTGGACGGGCAAATACATCAAACGTCTGCAGGTCAATTGGGTTAGACATTTCCTAAAAGCGGGAGTTTCAAACCCTGTCTCTGGTTTTGGCGACGCGATGACTGGTTTGTGTATTGCTACAGTGGTCCCTTTGTTTTTAGTTCACACAGTGATTGATTATTACCGGTGATAATATGCCGTCCCCTCTTTTTTTTTCTTTTTTGGAAGGGGAGCAGGGCATATTATCTGTGCTATATCATGCACTTCATCAGCCACCCTCTTATATAAAATCATGCATCATGGGTAATGATATGCTGCCCTCAACTACCCAGATTGTTTATATGGGGCAATTTGCATACTCTTTTGTAAATAAGGCATACTTGTGTACTTACACAATACCAGCTTCAACAGTCTCCTCCTTCACCAGTTTATCATGGTTACTCTTGTTACATACATGGTTACTCACGTTACAATTTTCAACGCCTCACCCAATAGTACTGTTAATTGATACATCATAAAGAACTCTATTTTTACATTTGAGATCACCAATAGAATTATTATTTGTACCGCTCAAGACAATGAGGGCGCCAGAAGAAACATCAAGCCATTCGTGATTCTAGCGCCACGCCAGCGGGTGCTCTTGTGCCTCGCTGGCGATATTTGTGATTCCCTGTGGGCTTTATGATATTTTGGGGAAATGGGATCGGGAGAGTAATGTGTAGTTTGTCGGCATGTTGGAGTGGACCTGTTGGAAACAAATAGCTGGTAAGACTGTTCCTTTTATTGAATGGAAATTGGAGTAGATCAGCTTGTCCTGCCAAATGACTTGGCGAATTTTCTTGGTAAATTCAATGTTGTAGGTTCCTACCAAAAGGTACGGTTGATATGTATAATTCGATCATTCTTGTTAGTTCTTATTCTAGTTTTAGAGCTGTCGCAAGCGTCAAGACACTCAACATTTGCCGTATTCGTTATTTATAGCGCAGTACAGTGCTGGTATTGGTGGTACGATTCCCGAGTTACGTCACTGACACGCTCGGGCGTTCGTTTTTATTGTGAGTCGACGAGCCGTGAAGTCGGTGCTGTCATGTGCGCAGGCACGGTCGCGCTCGAGTGATCCGTTCGGCATTCGACACATTCCAACGGATAGGGCGTAGCCGCAGAGTGTGATCCCTATACACTTAGTCCCGGCTGCGTTGGCCACAACAGTTGTCCTATCTCCGGTATATGTTTTGAACGCCAGGCATGGATATCACGTATGATATTGTGGAGGTAAGATAGCCTCATCATTTATATTTTCGCAAGAATATTTTTGATTTAAATATCGTACTCATAGATTTCAAATAAAATAGGCGCGGGAACACAATGGCATGTGCAGCGGGTTAGTAGATAGTGGATGGTATTATATCCTCCTTTGCAGAAAATAGCGGGTTGCTTTTATCCTGGCCAATATCTGATGTTTGGTTGTTTTAAGATTCCACATACAATAGCTGGCAATTATTTATATTTTGTTTTAATAATCTCATTTAGGCCTATAGCCTATAGGCGGGCGAAGTTTGATTTCGACCCTATTTGGCCCTTATTTATATACAGCTTTCCAAGCCTAGATTACGAAACATGTGGTTTTCTCAGTGCATACTTTTAAGTGGCTCTATAAATTTGTGATATTTTTTAAACACACAGCAATTGGCGCCTTCGCCATTTCATTTTCGCCCTTTTTGTGTTCGTATTTCAATGGTCAAACACCTTTCCCTTTTCAGGAGAAGCCCGATGCCTACGAGGGCATAGAGACTCAGGCAAGCCCCGCTTTTAAAGGGCTTTGTGCTGCCTTTAAAATCTCCAACAAGTACTTCGAGAACCTGAGCCAGGATGGCTGGGAAGACTTGGACCAGTTGTTAGGGCTAGACAAGGAGTGGATCGCCCATCTATTGACCCTGGCTCCAAACGGAGGTCAGCGGCGGAATTTCGAGCGGCTGATGGCTCGTGTGGAGGCCGGCCCGCTAGATGAACAGTTTCTCGGCAGGCTGCCCAAACAGCGTAAAACCCAGCAGCAGGAAGACCAGGACAAGGGGCTCGACAGACAGGCTCCGCAAGGCTCGGGCACCACTGGCCTGACTCCGAGTGCGTCTACTGCTGACATCGCCGCCAAGAAGTCGGCTCCTGCCAATACTAGTGTTGCCAAGGGGGATGCAGCCACCTCGGCCTCACAGGTGAATGAAGTATTTATAAATTAGTTATATGTCTTATTGCGTTATAAATGGTAAATAAGGCAGCGGTTTAAATATTGGTATTTATGCGACAATCGCAAGTAAAGCCTTTTCAAATTATAGACCCGATATGTTATGGAGATCGTACATTCCCCGGCAGAGTTTGGATGCTGGCCGTAATACCTTTAACATTATTGGCAGTTGGGACAAAGAAAATTCTTTGAGCTAAGATTTTGATCTTGAGTCCTTTTGATCTCGAGTCTATAACCCTGAGAAAATGTGTGGAGATTATGGGGAAGGGTCTGGAGAAACTACATAAAAGTATCTGTAGCCAAATTTCAAACTGGTAGTTTGATTGGTAGTGGGCACGTAATTTGGGAAATATTTTTTTGATACGAGTTCGGTCTTGAACCCACAGGAACGTGAATTAAAAGGTTAGATCTGAGGTTGGACCTCGAGGTTAAACAGAGATGGGCAATCGTATTTGGCGAAATTATTTTTGAATGACACAATACCCGGTCAAAATCCACTGAAAGTTGTTTTGGTTCAAAGTCGGGCCTCAAGATGAACAGGGTCAGCATTACCCAATAAGATTTAAGAGGAGTTAAAGTTAGGTTTATATTCAGAGGTTGAGCCTCATTTGAAAAGGGGTAGCCTTTTGGTTAACCAAATTTAATTCAGTTTTTCAAACCTTGTAAGTTCAGACTCCGAAGTTTGACCTAGAGGTGACAAGGGGCAGGGTTCCACAAAAGAAATCATTTTAACAAATTAAGATTAGATACCGAGGTTGGTCCGCAAAGTGCTACGGGGTTGGGTCCCTAGAAAGAAATACTTTTAACCAAATTAAGTTCAGATTCCGAGGTTGGACCTCAGGCGGCAATGGGCTGGGTCCCCCAAAGAAATCTTGTAAACCAGTTAAATTTCAGATTCCGAGGTTGGACCTCAGGTGGCAATGGGCGGGGTCCCCCGAAGAAATCGTGTAAGCCAGATTAAGTTCAGATTACGAGGTTGGACCTCAGGTGGCAATGGGCTGGGTCCCACAAAGAAATCTTGTAAACCAGATTAAGTTCAGATTCCGAGGTTGGACCTCAGGTGGCAAGGGGCTGGGTCCCCCGAAGAAATCTTGTAAACCATATTAAGTGCAGATTCCGAGGTTGGACCTCAGGTGGCAATGGGCTGGGTCCCCCGAAGAAATCTTGTGAACCAGATTAAGTTCAGATTCCGAGGTTGGACCTCAGGTGGCAATGGGCTGGGTCCCCCGAAAAAATCTTGTAAACCAGATTAAGTTCAGATTACGAGGTTGGACCTCAGGTGGCAATGGGCTGGGTCCCCCGAAAAAATATTGTAAACCAGATTAAGTTTAGATTACGAGGTTGGACCTCAGGTGGCAATGGGCTGGGTCCCCCGAAGAAATCTTGTAAACCAGATTAAGTTCAGATTCCGAGGTTGGACCTCAGGTGGCAATGGGTTGGGTCCCCCGAGGAAATCTTGTAAACCAAATTAAGTTCAGATGCCGGGGTTGGAGCTTAAGGTGGCAAGGGGCAGGGTCCCCCACAATAAATAATTTTGAACAAGAATAACGTTTTATGCCGAGGTTGGACCTTGACGGCCATGGGGCTGGGTCCCCAGAAATTAATTATTTTAACCAAATTGGGTTCAGAATCCGAGGTTGGACCTCGATAAGGTAAGGGGCTGGGTCCCCTGAAAGAATTATTGTAAACCCAATTAAGTTCAGATGATGAGGTTGGACCTCAAGGTGACAAAGGGCTGTGCCCTCTAAAGATATCCTGTTAACCAAATTCAGTTAGGATTCCGAGGTTGGACCTCGTAGTGCCACGGGGCTGGGTCCCCCGAAAGAAGTCAATTTGACCAAATTAAGGTTAGATGCCGAGGTGGGACCTTGGAGTGCCACGGGGCTGGGTTCCCAGAAATAAATTGTTCTGACCAAATTGAGTTCAGATGTCGAGGCGGGGCCTCGAAGTGCCACGGGGCTGGGTCCCCAGAAAGAAAGCCTTTTAGCCAAGCTAAGTTTAGATGCCGAGGTGGGTCCTCAGTGCCAAGGGGCTGGGTCCCCAGAAATAAAGCCTTTTAACTAAAGTAAGTTTAGATGCCGAGGTGGGGCCTCGAGGGAGCAATGGGGTAGAGTTTCCTAAATAAATCCTTTTAACCAAATTAGGTTCAGAGGCTGAGGTTGGGACCTCGAGGTAAAAATGGACGGGGCTCCCCCGAAAGAAATGTGATGAAACAAATTTAAATTTCGATTTAAAGGTTGGACCTCCAAATTTAATAGGCTGTGTTCCCGTTAAAAATCTGATCAATTTGGTAAATCCGAGGACGAGCCTTAAAAACATTTATTAAGGTTGGCTGGTTTATGCCCTTTGGGTCCGCATTTGGTGACATTTACAGCGCTGTGAGTGAGTGCATTTTAGGTACATAATACATGTACATGTGTGTGCGTGCGCACGCACGGTTGATTTTTAGCGATGTTTTAATTTATTTATAATAGGTGATGGTATACCGAAATTTAGAACCAAGGCTGGGCCTGAATAAGGTTCTGGGTCCCAATTAAATTCCTAAAGGTAGCTTTGTTAATTGAGCCCAGTTTTAGACGCCAAGGAGACGAGACCCTATATTTGAACTTTTGAATTTTGGATCAGAGGTTGGACCTCAAAGTATACTTGGGCTTTGCCCAGAATGGGTTATGGTTGGAAGAAAAATCCCTGAAGTTGGCAGAGAAATCATTTAGAACGGCATACTGATAAGTATAAACGATTTATACTGGTATTTACGGATAAAATCATATTCCTGGGTCGGGTACAGCCATTTTTGTCACAAGAGGATTCAGCAATTATAACTCACAACGGAGATACTGAATATTAACAATAATACGAGCTCAAAGTGTACTCTTTTGACCATTTTACCTCCGGCATAATCGACCCCACCCACAACATGAAATTTAACATAGAGCTGCACCTGCTTTAAATTGAGTTGATATTTGGGCTCGAAAGGGCCGAGCCTCGTGCATTTCATAGATTCATACAAAATACATGAATTTGTGGGCTTGTCATTTATATTAACAATAAATTAACAGGGGCATTTGTAATATAAGGAAAATACGATTGTATAGACAGATACATCTATACATGTACATTTAAAACATCATGTAAGTAACCTTAAAAGGTCAGTACTACTCAATATCGCCACAGTGCAGGCAACGCAATAAATGTGGCTTGCCCCCCCCCCCCCCCCTCAACCCTTTTTGAAAGTCGTTTCAGTTTGGGTATACGTATCTCTTTTACCATAGGGTTTAATGCAGGCCGGATAAGCTCTCGTCTGAGCACTGGGGCTAGCCAAGATAGTGTTTAGCAAAGAGTTTACACTTGAAGCATTTTTGGTAAAGAGCGGTGAATACGCTCTGCAATGGTCCGATTAAGTTTAGACAGATAAAATGTATTATCCATCCACATTGGGCCTGCAAGTGGCACGTTCGGCGTTTGTTTGTTTGTTTATATAAAATGCAGGCGAAATCCGCTTTGGAGGTCCACAAACCAAGACGTCTGGAACTTCTAAAGGCTTGTACCGAGACCGGTTACGACCGAAATGTGGCATATGTGATGTCCATATTCAGGAAGTATGTGGAGGAATTCACGCCGCTGTCCACCGACGACATCAAAGAAAAGCAGATGTATGTCAATCTGCTCACTGAGTGCACAAAACACATAGAATCTAAGGTGCAAGGTATAGCCATGTATATCTATAAATCAGTAACGGGTGAAGATTCAGACAAACGGCTAAGATTTGCCCGTAAGCATTTAGGTTTAAACGCCCCTCCAGCCGACACTAAGGCGCGAATGGGGCCGCAAGGCGGTGTTTTTAGACCCTTGAGACAGGGCTACCGGTCCAGATGGAATTCCCGGCAGGGCCAACGGGGCTGGGGTTCACGCAGTTCGTCGTTAGCCTTTTCCTCAACGCCTAAGAACAGAGGCGCTTGTTTCCGATGCCAAAAGGTGGGACACATGGGTCGCGACTGCAAGGACATTTTGTAAGGAGGTCAGCGAGGGAAATTAGTAAAAATGCAGGATTGGTCAATGATAATTATAAGCACGGAAAGATCATGTTGACATAAACATTCTGACAGGCTGGGTCCATGGGCATTTGATGATCGTTGTTGGGTTATGACACCCTTTTGTAGGCGGAGCAGTATATGGCCCCTCTTATATAGTGCCTAGCCTTGGGTATTTTAATATTGAGCTACATGTATTACATTATACCATACGTTAATAAACTTATTTATAAGCACGAGATGCATTTTGTTGGCTGTGGAGAGGCATAAAGATTGATATCCAAAATAAAACTGTGAATGGCGTAAAGGAAACATGTTTTCCCTTTGTCCCTTTTGTCCTTTCTCGGGGGCACATATATATTTGTCATACCCTTTTAATAGGAACTTTTGCGATACTTGGCAGTACTGAAGAGTCATGCATGGGAGAGGTCTTCTCTTCAGTGTTTTGATCCATTCGCAGCCCAGGCAGCAAAGCGAAAGAAGGAAGTCCTCAGTTGGGTGGACATATCCGGGAAACCTGTAAGTGTACCTACGGTTTGTGCACCAAACCCTCTGGATGTCCTTTCCGGTAGTGTCTTGCCAGATATGCAAGCACTGCGGTCTAGAGATCCAGACCATTTTGTAGCGGGATCGTTAAATATGAACTCTGATTGTTGGGACCCCGTTCTTGACGAATCTGTGGATGGTCCCGCTGTATCTAGATGGCTGCGTGAAGGGGTAGATATTTCTGAATTTTTTCAGCCCTTTAAAGGAGTATATCGAGGCAGACAATTCGACTCTGACGTGCCCCCACAGATGTATTTCGCAAACGCCCCTTTGTGTCGTAATTTCGTTTCCTTCATAAATGAGACCTTAACCAAGAGGCTTATAGAAGGTTCCGTGGAGCTGTTGGGGAAGACGAGCGAAGTTCAACCGCCCAGATGTGTAAATGCCCTATCCATTGAACCCAAAAAGCCAAGACTAGTTCTGTCGATGAAGGGCCCAAATCTTTGGTGTAAAGACACGCCATTTAAATTAGTTCCCTTGGGCGAGATTGCAAAGTCTATTGACAGGAATGGATTCTTTTCAGCCACTGATGATGCGCAAGGTTACAAGCAAATACTGTTGTCGGAATCGTCAAAGACCTTTTGTGGCTTCGAGTGGGCCGGTTACTTTTTCGTAGACACAACCTTACCATTTGGCTTTAAGAACAGCGCGTTCATCTACACAACTATTGGTATGTGCTTGTCATCATGGTTAAAGCACCGGGGTATCCACACCGAGGTTTGGATTGATTACCGTTTCATAGGCGAGTGCTCATAATTTTGGGGAATGCCAAATAAGCTATCAGACTTTCTCAAAATGGGTCTTTCCCATTTCTTTTCTTTCCACCTTAATTTGTTTCACAGTGCTCGGAAAGTGCACCAGGCGGCGGGGCCTTCGACAGGGCTCTGAGATCGCTTTATGTGGTTTGCTACATGAAGTCACATTTGGGATTCTTCATCAATCTGAAAAAGAGTCATCTTTACCCATCCTCTAGCATGATTCATCTGGGTTGGGGATCTGTTCGAAATCTTTATCCTTCTGGATCTCAGACAAGAAAAAGGTGTCCTTTGCCGAGGTGAGAGAAGATATTTTATTGGCAGACCGGGTTATCTTAAAGCAGCTTCAGCGCTTCGTTGGAAAATGTCAAAGCTTCGCATTGGTTTTTCCAGCCGCCTCTTTGTTTATAAGGGAGTGTTGCGCATTCATGTCAAGACTGGATGATATTTACCCCACACTGCTCACACAAGAAGTGAGAGCCGAGATTCTTTTTTGGCGTTTTATAGATTCATTCTCACAACCAATACCTTGGAAAATGGAACGCCATGTGTCAGTGACTTTGAGTTCGGACGCTTCTGGCTTTCGTTGGGGAAGAGTCTTGGTGGATCCGTCGGGAAACACTAGTTTTGGAGATTACTGGTCTCCGGAAATTCTGGCTGGGGCAGACATCTGCTGCAAGGAGGCCTTAGCTTTGTATTTTGTCCTGCAGTCAGTTTCGGACTCATTGTGGGATAGGCGTGTTGACGTGACGGTTGACTCTTTGGCTCTCTTCAACGTTTGGAGCAGTCACAGAGCAAGGTCGACAGCCTTGGCAAGCGTCTTAAAGCTGATTTTCGCCCTGACCTTAGAGGTAAACTTCACTCTACATTTGAGATGGGTCCCGTCTAAGCAAAACCCTGCAGACGCCCCGTCAAGAGAGTTATCGAGAGCCGACGCTCGTTTAACCAATTCAGTCTGGAAGCTGCTTCAAATGGAGTTGGGAGGCGCTCGCGGTTTCAAGGATCAGACGGATCGGCTTTAAAGTACTACTCGAGGGATCCGGCGCCCGGGTCGTCGGGAGTAAACGTATTCGCCCAGCATTGCCCAGTAGGCGAACAGCTTTATGTTTTTTTCCACCTTTCGTTATGATTGCTTCACTTATTCGACTGTTCCAGGAATGGGGAAATGTGAAGGTTACTGTAGTGGTGCCAAAACACCCTCACCCGAAGCCATGGTGGCCGCGTCTGCTTTCGTTTGCGAATCGCTCGGTACGTTTGTCCGAGGTAGGGCAGACGGGGGTCATTGAATATCCATCAGTTCGGGGTTACACGCCAAATGTGGAGGGCCTGCCCTTTGAACTCTGGGCCTTTCAATGTTTCTTCCCTGACTCCGGTAAGCATCAGATGGAAATTCCGCCGCCTAAGCTCAGCAATATCCTCCTCATGTCGGACTCCATGTTCAAGGGCCTTAAAGGTTTCAGCTGGCCATCGAGTCTGAATGTACAGCTGTTTGCTAACGGAGGTTATAAGATGGCATCTTTATGTAGAGCGGTGGCAGCTACATGCCGGCAGCATGCACAGGATGCAGTGGTTTTACACGGAGGAATTAATGATCTCAGCAGGTTAACAAATTGCCAGGTGGGAGCGCGAGAGGTCATAAGAGTCTTTCGCGCAGCCGCCGTTCGGCTTCAGGATGAGTTTCCAAACTGTATCTTCATCTTGTCATCGATCTGCCAAACCAAGCTGGTGAAAGTAAACCGCTCCGTAGCCATGGTCAACGAGGCCCTGAGAGCCATATGCAGTGAGACTGCCTGGGTATTTCTCTCAAATGATTACATTATGCAAGATGACCTAATAGATGACGTCCACCTGTCCTCATGGGGCAGCCTAAAGCTTCACCGCAGGCTACATATGGTTTTAAGATCAGCTTTGTGCCTGCGTTCCGGCCCCGAGATATCTTGTTTCTAGTAGAACACGGTGGCTAACATTGGCGCATTTATTGTCTCTTCCTCTCCTCTTTAAGCGTGATGGGGTATCGGCGAGATTGAAGTCGCTAAACAGCCTTTTGGATAGACGGGCATACGACAAGCAGAAAACTAAGTTAGTGGCATCACTCGAGGAGTTTATCCATAAGCATCAAGGTGAAGGATATCGAACAGAAGGAACTGACCTTCACTCTGCAACTCCTCTAGACATTGTCACCTTCCTAGTAGATAGGGATTCTAAAGGAAGGACGCAAGTCCACGCTGTTGGATGTGACAACCTAGGTAAGCAGGGCTTCTTCTCTTGTGGTTGCCCGCGTCTTTTGGCAGCTGGAACTGTGGATTCCTATATCGGCCAGCTCAGGGGGTATTACAATTCTGTAGGCAGAACCGAGATTTGGCGAACCAACTCCTTGTGGGGCAACCCCTGCATATCACAACAGGTTCAAAGATATCTAAAGGCTATTCGGCTGGAACAGGCAGAAGCCCACGTCACCCCAAGCAGGCTGTCCCAATATTCTCAGATAAGTTGCGCTGGTTGGCGGCAGAGATAAAAAGGCGTTTGTCATCCCAAGACAATAACTCTTCATTCATACACAGATACATACTACAGAGAGATTTGGCTTTCTTCTTATGTCTCTGGTGGGCAGGCGACAGGGCTGGTGACTTAGGACGGACGAAGACGTGCGAGATTTCAAGAATAGAGGGAGGCGATCTTCTCTTCAACCACACGGTAGGAAAGACGGTTAGAGAGTCCACTTCCTCTCTCATTATTGTCCCAAAGTTGGAAGATTCATCAGACTTAGACCCTGCCGGTGCAGTCAACAGCTTGGTCGAGGTGGCAGGGTCGCACGGTTACAGCCTGAACGACGGTTTCTTATTTCGGCCGTCAACGCAAGACCGAAAACATCTCATCAACAGGCCTTTCGTGGGTTCCGCGCCGAACTTGCGGCTGCAGGCCTACTTTTCTTCTTCGTCAGATCCAGCCGATAGCCGACTAAGGGCCCATGGGAACCGTGCGGGAGTCGCTATCACCTTACGCCTCCTCGGAGCTTCAGAGGAGCAGGTTATGGATCACTGCAGATGGGCTTCCAGGAAAACATATAAACACTACACTGAGTTGGAAAGAATAACCAGGCGTAAGCAAACGGTACATGTCTTGTGCGACGCTGTCCGGAAGGATCAGGGTCAACTATCATCAGCTGATCTTGCGGCCGGTTTCTTCAGAGGTCTCGACTCCGGTTTTCAAGTTCAGCGAGCCTTTCCAAAAACTCGGCAATCAAAGACTGCTGTTTAAACTTAGAGTGGCGGGCGTTATGTCCGGTAGACCCTTCTTAGTTTTAAATAACGGAAACGATTTGAAGAGCATGTAAAATGGGTATAATGGGTTATATAATAAATAATAAGGGTCAGGCATATAGTACAGGAACTACCCCATTAGAGGTCAAATCATTTTCAAAATATAACCAAGATTATGATTCACAAATGTATTAACACTTAGCGGGTGTTTGCAAATGAACGTGTTTTATAATAATGACGCAGATGGTTGGACAGGCTTCGCGACATAATACGGACACACAGGCCTACATGGCAAGTTTTCAAACGGCGCTGTCCTGCGGAGTTTAGTGTTCGCGTACATGTGCGTACGTATGTTTTGCACTTTTGTTTTTGTAAAAAAAAACAAATATTAAAAAAAAAAAAAAAAGGGTAAAATGCCAGAAAACGGATAAAAACAGGTTGGGGTGATCGAAATATTTTTTCAGATTTTGAGTTTAGAGAGATAAGCTTACGGACTATTTGAAATGTCCTCATAACGTCATGTACTATAAGAATTTGTGTATATATGTACATGTGTATGTAAATAAGATGTATAGAAAATATAGAAAAGGAGCAGACGGGTTAAAACAAAACAACCCGAAGTACAACACAGCAACAAAGTCTCGCCCGTGCTTACTTTAAGGATAGGAGAGTCTAAGAGTTGGGATGAGAGATGGGGAAATGGTGAGTATTATATTAAGGGTTTAGGGGACTCAAGCTCGGATGGGGCCTCGGTAATAATCTATTAAACCCATATCTAAGCATTGTAGATTCTGGAGTCCGCTACGGAACAATAGAGCGATATAAATAGTTTACTATTTGTACCGCTCAAGACAATGAGGGCGCCAGAAGAAACATCAAGCCATTCGTGATTCTAGCGGACCGATGGCGTGGAGTTCTCAGGGCTATGCGGGGTAAGGGTTCAGCTCGTCAGAGGTGAGTAAATATCTCTTGTTTGGCACACCTAGAAGTTGCAGTTTGGTGGTGAGTTTATCAACGGTTTTCCCACCCACCCAACCCCTTTTTTCCCCCGCGCGGAGTTCCGCCGCGGGTTCCGGTTTCTACGTAAAATCTATTAAACCCATATCTAAGCATTGTAGATTCTGGAGTCCGCTACGGAACAATAGAGCGATATAAATAGTTTACTATTACAAGTGGCAAATTTTAAAACTAAGAAAAACTTTCACTGAGAAAAAAATACCATGGTTACTCACGTTACACTACCCATAAGTGCGTTGAATATTCATTCATAACTTCTTCATAAAATTTGTCAAACCATTTTTTCTTTCAAATCTCAATATTAGTGCTAGGATGAATTATAGGAAATAAATAATTAACCAAATGATCACTTAAAAGTAAATAAAATAGACAAAAAGCAAAAGTACAGTCTTAACAGAACTTTTTAGTTCAGAACCATTTATCCACTACAGAGGACATTTTCTTCAGCTGTTTCGAAGACAATATAATAAAATGAAGTTGTTTCATAAACTTTGAACTATATGCAACAATAGTTTATGGATGATGGCTTATAATTATGGTTTTGAAATTTTTTGGCCATGTCAACTTTTCATGGAAGTATACTTATGTAAGAAAATTCTTGACAACGTGTATATAATGCAAGGGCTTATATTAACCTTGCCGGTTGACTAATTATATACAAAATGAAATATTCCTAATCTTATTAGGATACTAGTTCATTAAAATTCTCATGATACTGGTCATGTCTGTTTCACACCACGTTTTAACAAAACGTTTTCACAATGATTGCTGTGTTGACTGCCAGCTACAAAAAAAAGTGGAAAAGTGGATTCCTTCAGGCTTAGGGTAGCAATAATCACTCTGCTCTTACCATTTTTGTAATGAATAACAATACATGTAATTGATTAAAGGAAGCATGTAATAAGTGTTTTTTTGTTGCTTAAATCAATAAAGTAATGTTGACAACAACATTATGTGTGTAGTTGTGTTTACTTTCTGTGAAAAATAATTTTAGATTTTTTTTTTGTCAAACGACTTCGCCCCTCGAAGCGAAGCCTCATCATAAAACCTCGCGGTTTTAGCGAGGCAAAGACTCACCGCGCTGCTACGCGGCCTATCGTATACTGCGCGCATTGCAACAAGTGTCCTTCTTTAGTTTTTCATTTTAAATCAGAAAAAAAACACAGTTTTTGGTCATGCCGACTAGGTGTGTAGCTGCTAGGTGTAGAAAAACTACTAAGGATGGAGTAAGCCTTCATTTGTTTCCGGCTGATCCTAAATATCAGAGGATTGTACATCCAATGTTAAAGCTTACCAGAGCGATGTGGTCCGCGCCTAGTGATTTTCGGTCCTCTGCAGCGACCATTTTGAGCGGTCGTGCTTTGACCTAGAGCGCCTAGAGGGACCTCATCTTTATCCTCGCTAGAGTCCGTGTCCAAATACTGTGATTCGAATCAAACGAATCAGTACTGTTTTCGTCGGATTCACCAAAAACCGAGGAAGAACTTTTACGATCGTCCATGTGAAATTCGATTACCGTGCACAAAGCGTACGCGATTCGTACAATGTGGGTACGTACACACACCAATGTATGTGTACACATTATGGTTATTTAGTTGGTAAATTTACTGCTAGGTTTATTCGCTGCATTGAAATTGTCTCGTTTTTGGCCGTGAGAACCATTAGCTACCATAGTGGCAGCGTCAGAAACGATTCCCGTGCACGCATTTTTGGCTCAAAAAGTCGGGGGAAAGTGGCCAGGAAATGCCTCAGATTGCACCACAGAGCATCTAGAATCCAACATTTTTTCGGGACACAGCCCCCACGCCATATGGGCTCCGCGCTCGCATTGTCTGCCCCTAAATATTTTCCAGTATTTATTTCCATTATTTCCTCTTACACAAATCCTGGATCTGCCCCTGGAAGGTAATGAATACAACTTTAAGCGGGGAGAAGGCCTGTGACTCACCAAGCACAATGCAACTTTCGAAGAATGCCAACAATCGTGAGCCAGCAATGTAAGTGCCCGGGCATGGCTGGTTGATTTTCAGAGTACGCAACACCCCAGGGCGGTTGCAAAGATGTCTGGTGAATCACTAGCTGCCCACCTATAGATAGGAAATAACTCAAACAATCCCAGAGATCAACAGGAAAGACAGAACGTATGTAATGAAAGAAAGGAATATATAGGGAGCTGTAACTTATTTGTTGATATTTCATTTTTGGATGAAATTAATTATTTCGTGCAATGATTTTGATTTTCTTTTAATTTTTGTTTTTAGATTGTCCCTTTGTTTTTGGTATATTTTGCACTTGATGAGAAAGTGCCCGACGTCGTCATACAGGTTACATGTGTGACATTTTCTATCTGGATGTTTCCCCATCTTATAGAGAAAGCCATTTAAGTTTCTGCAAACTCCAAGTCTCAGTCTGTGAAGAATGACTTCTTTCCATCGTGGAAGGTCTCAAGACTTGAAATTAGCTTGGCCTTTTGTTAAACCATTTTAAGGTTAGAAGTTTTAGTATTTGTCAAAGATTTTTGCCATTTTTCTTTTAGTTCAATTAAGTGTATGTTTCATCTCCGTATCTGACAGAGGGATATTGACTCAATTATATCTTTATGAGTAGCCATTTTGGCTTGCTTGTTTGCTTCCTCATTCCCTTTAATTCCACATTGTCATGTGACCCATTCAAAGCTGACCATGTTGACTTGATGTTTAATATTTTAGTACAGTGTGACGAATATCACAGACTAGTTTATAAGCTGGGATGGGTTTTGTATGGTGGCCCTGAATGGACTACGCAGATCGTGAATATTGACGTCAATATTGACGTCAAAATTCACGACTTTCCCAAAAAGACCACCAAAGTCGCAAATATTTTGACGCGAATTTTTTTCCACAATCTAGGTTTTGGCTAGTCTTGCTCCAAGACCGAGTTTTTCATTTGTCCGGGGCGCGCCGTCCGTCTATGCAGTTGTTCATCGATCATCCATACTCAGAAAACGGGCTTACTAGAAACAGTTCAGAAACAAATCTCGTGAACTGAACTCAAAGGTAGGATACACCATTTGCAGACATCCAAAATATTTACTACCGAATTATTAAGAAATATCTTACTCATTTGAAGGTAAATTATGATTCTAGGCATCCAGCAAACTGATCGCGCTATAAAAATAAATTCGCGATCGCCGGTTGGCGATCGCCAAAAACACATAATAACATAAGAATATTCAACTGCCCGACGGCTGTTGAAAACAAACGCAGTTTTTCGTGATTTTCTCGCCATCCATAAATTATTGTAAAACGTCGGACAGGTCAGTTAAACGGGATTTACTATAAAATACAACCCCCCAAATCCACCCATTCATGATAATTCAAGCAATTACCAATGGTGTATCCTACCTTTACCTTTGAAACAAATCCACTGATCTCTCGTGACAATCGAGGGCGCCCTCAATAGGTCCGTTTTCGGAGTATTGATGATTGATGAACTGCATGCATACTGTACTAGACTAGACGGACGGTGCGCGCCCCGGAACAAGACTAGCCAAAACCTAGCTTGCTTGAAAAAAATTCGCGTCAAAATATTTGCGATTTTGGGGGCAAGTCGCGAATATTGACGTCAAATTTGACGTCAATATTCGCGACTTTTGGGGAAAGTCGTGAATATTGACGTCAATATTGACGTCAACATTCGAGACTTTGAGGAAAGTCCTAGGGTCTCCTAGGGTCTACAATGAGCATTTTCCTATTAACCCATCTTTCAGGACCACCACCACTTGGCCTAACCGCATACACATCCCCACCTGTGTTAAGTTTAACTACAACATGCTGTTCAGCATCAAAGTGATCACTGAGCTTATGACGATCAGTAAAATGGCAATTCCTGAGAAGTACCCTCGTACCGACTGCAAGTGCTTCAGCATGCGCTCGCTTGTCATATTGTCTTTTGTTTCTATCTGCAGCCCTATAAAGTCGTTCCTTAGCAACTGCATGCGCATTTTGGATAAACTGCGCCTGTTCCTGGATTGCATTGTCATCCCAATTTCTTCTCGCATTGCTGATCAAGTGATCCAAAGGAATAGATGGTTCCCTACCAAACATAAGACAATAAGGAGTGTAGCCAGTTATGCTGTGTGGTGTGCTGTTGTAAATGAACACTAAATGTGGGAGGAGCTTTGGCCAGTTCCTACGTTTTTTGAGTTTAACAGATTTTATGAGACCACAGAGCGTTCTGTTAAAACGCTCTGTCTGCCCATTACCCTGTGGGTGATAAGGGGTTGTTCTAGTTTTGCGTATCCCATAGAGATTGCATAACTCTCCCACCAGGTGACTCTCAAAGTTCCTGCCCTGATCCGAGTGGATCTGAGAAGGAATACCATAGTGTACAAACCATTGATCATGCAGAGCGTAAGCCACTACCTTTGCTGTCTGATCTTTGCATGGAGTGGCCAATGCAAACTTAGTGAAAGCGTCTGTCATCACCAAGACATCTTCGACATTACCATGACCTCGATCCAGTTTAAGAAAATCTATAGCTAAACGTTCTAAGGGACGGAAAGCCAGAAGGTGGCGCATTGGGGGACGAACTACCGGTGTGGGAGCCTTGGCCACAGTGCATTGAAAACATTTTTGAATGTATTCCTTCACCTGAACATTCATACAGGGCCAATAACAACGACTCTTGATCAATCCCAAAGTCCTCCCTACTCCCTGATGTCCCCATTGGTCATGGGCAGCCTTTATAATATCCAACTGTAGTTGCTTTGGAACCAGCAACTGAAACACTTGCCCAGGACCAGGATCACCAACCACTCTGTACAACACACCGTGTCGTTCAACTAGTTGTGGCCACTCTTTCAACCAACCTTTGACCTCTTTTGTACTTTGACTTGGACTCAGACCACCTATCCCTGGGTCCCAACGGCGCTCCCATAGGCCCCACACTTCACTGAGGGCATCATCCCCTTTTTGTATCACAACCAAATCTGAGTGAGAATATGATGGCAGCACCGAAGACGCGACAACCATTACCAACACACTCTCGTAAAAGTTGGTACCTTAATCCTGTCTTAACTTATTCTTCATATTGGGGCTTGAGGTTTACACACTGGCAGTTTTATGTGCGGTCAGGGAATTTCAGTCCAAGTTCAACAGCGGCCGGGTCAGTGGGAGGTCAACTTCATGGTCAACCCACTGGAGAAAAGTTCCTGACAGCACACTTGTCACTCCTTTTATTTGTCTTTTTGAACATTTCTCCAATACAGAAACCCGTAGGTCATTCTGATTGATACGGTAAGACCAACCATTTTTCATTATTAATAATTATACAACATAACACGCATGTAATCGGTCCAATACCGGACACATCCGCTACCAATCCCGTAGTGTGGTTAATATGTTCCTTAAAGGTAGGATACACTATTGGCAGATATCGAAAATATTTACTACCAAATTATTAAGAAATATCTTACTCATTTGAAAGTAAATAATGATTCTACGCATCCAGCAAATTTTGTGCACTAGATATCCTGTAATTATTGAGAAAAATTAAATTTTATAAAATCAAATCGCGAAAAAACAAAAAAACATAAGAATAATTGCCCGACGCCGGTTGACAACAAACGCTGTTTTTCATGCTTTTCTCGCCATCTATGATTGTAAAACTTCGGACAGGTCAGGTAAACGATATTTACTATAAAATTCAACCCCCCCCCCCCAATCCACCCATTCATGATAATTTAAGCAATTACCAATTGTGTATCCTACCTTTAACATCCCCACTGCACGGACAAGAAACCATGTCTCGCTTAATCGCACATGCATGTATTTATTTCGGCGAGGGTAATTACACTAATTACACTACAAGGTTAGCTAAACGTGAAGCGTACTCTTCATAATACATGTGTATTATTAAAGACACCCTTGTACGGCTGCGGTCTGCGATCGCTACGTCAAGGCCAGGTAGTGTAGTTAATATGTTTCCGTAGTTTAAGGACCGGCAACAGGCGTCGCCCTCAGGCACAGCACCGCGCACCGGACCCGTGTCAACCCGGAGTAGCTCCCATTGGAGTGACCGGCCAACGCGCGGTGCTCTTGGGCCGCGTTCGACTTCGCCACCAATCGCCACCAATAAAATGCTGGCATATTTAAAGACCGACAACCCTCCAAAAACCCATTTCTCCCTGGTTCCCAAACGTTGCTGTTATCAATGAATGTAGACTTATGCAATACTAACCAGTGTAGCGTTCTTGTTTTTGAATTATCAAAATACTAAATTCGGTGCAAATTCGGGAAATCGTACGCCAAGTTTAATTTATTTTTAACGACTGTATGCACTTATCAATTGCCAAACGAAAATAAACCAATGTTTTTTTAATTTACAAATTAATATGCACATTTCGTGATATCGTCCGGGGAAATCTACATTAAATTGTGATGAGTTTAATATTGAATGGGGTTTCCACATGTAATACCCCCCCCCCCCCCCACCCTCCTCCCATACGCATAATGCCAGAAAGAACAGTTTTCTAACAGGCTACCTAATAATTAATTCGAAAATGATTATATAAAATGTGTTTTAAATGTTAAAACAAGGCTCCTAACTTCAAATATTGGTATTTAACCAGAACAATGAATAACATCGCTTTCTAGTCTACAAGGTTAGCTAAACGTGAAGCTGCATATTACTTGTGCATTATTAAAGACATCCTTGTATACGGCTGCGGTCCGCGATCGCTACGTCAAGGACAGGTAGTGTGGTTAATATGATTCTTTAACATCCCCACTGCAGGGGCAGGAAACCATGTCTCGCTTGATCGCCTATGCAGATATTTACTTCGGTGTGGCTAATTACACTGAAACCACCGCACGTAAACAAAATAGTTAATTGGTGGGGAAGGCCACCAGCCAATTCTTAGACTTTGAGTTTCACGCGTCATTAAACAAAATACCTAATTACATGTACGCGCATTATAACTGATGAATCGACATTATAAGTGTGCAGTCAGTGACTACTCGTGAAAAGTTAAAAGTCCAAACATAAAACTGATAGCCTAAATTCAATACTCGATGTGTTTAATTTACCAGTGTAATGGTTCAAATCCCATCTTTTAAAGAGAAGTCATTGACATGACCACACACTTATAACGGCCTTCCGTACGTATGTACCTTATCAGGGGGGGGGGGGGCAGAGGGGGGGGGGGGGGGGGGGACGGGGGGCGGAGGGGCGGAGGGGCGGAGGGGGGGGGGGGGGGGGGGCGGAGGGGGGGGGGGGCCTTCGAGGCTGCGATTGCGAAACGCTGTTGTACAGTCCATTCTTGAAATAGGGGGGAACAATTTTTTACGCAAAAAATAAAGAGTTTTTGGCATCATATCTTAACATCTTGTCTTTTGTTGTGTATTCCAATGCAGATTATTCTTCCTGCGTGGACATAATACCGCTCTAGATTGTTGGTAATATCTCAAAATCGCTACCACCTGAAATGAATTTTTTACAGGTTAGTTTTATGGTATATATCTATAACTATAAAGGATTGAAACAAACATTGGGTTCCAATTACCAAACGTATACGATTTCTTTAAGTACACGGGCCATAACTCTGCAGAGGCTAAATAGATTAAGGCGTCAGTGATGAATGAACAAACTTGCATTTTATACCGAAACCAAAGTAAGTTCTCAGGAAGCTAACGTGCAACTTCTAATATTAAATAGAACAAGGTTATATTGATCAGTTCTGTAAAATAGTGTTTGGATGCAATTGCATAATTATTGTAGTCACGTAGATTAATTTCGCAATATTGTGGCCCGTTTGTTCTCATAATATGGGGCAATGTTTTTTTTGTGAAGGTACATGTATAACGAAAAATTCAATAATTAGCAGCTACACAATCCTAGTGTTTCCAAACCCTGACCAATCTCGATTTGCAGTGAAGTATGTCTGCTCACATATTATATGGTGAGGAAATTGTAAATAAAAAAAGGAAAACTTCTCGAAAACGTGACATGATAAAGTTCTTAGGAAGATTTCAAAAGAAACTAAAACGATTGAAGTTGGGATCAAGTTGAGTCCGTTGTATCATCAACAATTATATAACGCTCGGTTCAGACAGGCGTTCCACAGTCGCGCCGAACCAAATTGAAATGAAGTCGCCCCTGAGTCGCTCTAACAACTCCAGCAGTCGATCGTTCGCCGTCTGGCGCGCCTTGTCGCCCTTATTCGTTTTAGACGTCGGACTCAATTCGACTGTGGAACGCCTGTCTGAACCGAGCGTAACTGATGACATACAGATCCTTGTTATTAATTGGTGGACAAACTAGTGGGTCTATAGTGTGTGCATACATGGAATAATAAATGAACTAAATTTTAATAAGATGAGGTAAGATGAATAATCAAACATTTTTTTATAAACACTAAAACCATTTTCTA
This sequence comes from Crossaster papposus, assembly GCA_037893245.1. Taxonomy (NCBI): domain Eukaryota; kingdom Metazoa; phylum Echinodermata; class Asteroidea; order Velatida; family Solasteridae; genus Crossaster; species Crossaster papposus. Next base: position 658,979 of record JBAIAA010000487.1, on the reverse strand, counting down.
CAAATCTCGCATCTCTTTTTACCTGGCCCTAATTAACGTGCCTATTATACAATGTACATGTACATGCACTAAAATCTCGCATCCCTTTTTTTACCTAGTACTACCGGGCTCTACCGTGCCTATATACAATGTATATGCACTTAAAACTCGCATCCCTTTTTTTTTATAAATCTTGCATCCCTTTTTTTGGCCTGGTCCTACCGGGCTCTACCGTGCCTATACACAATGTATATGCACTTAAAACTCGCATCCCTTTTCTACAAATCTCGCATCTTTTTTTGACCTGGTCCTACCGGGCTCTACCGTGCCTATACACAATGTATATGCACTTAAAACTCGCATCCTTTTTTTATAAATCTCGCATCCCTTTTTTTGGCCTGGTCCTACTGGGCCCTACCGTGCCTATATGCAATGTATATGCACTTAAAACTCGCATCCCTTTTTTGACCTGGTCCTACCGCGGGCTCTACCGTGCCTATACACAATGTATATGCACTTAAAACTCGCATCCCTTTTTTATAAATCTCGCATCCCTTTTTGGCCTGGTCCTACTGGGCCCTACCGTGCACAATGTATATGCACTTAAAACTCGCATCCCTTTTTTTATAAAACTCGCATCCCTCTTTTATTAAGACAACAATTTCAACAAATGAAACAAATTGGTGGGCTTCTCCAAGCTTATGGAGACGCCAATGTAGTTTGCAACAGTTTGAGAAAAGAAACTATGAATGTATTAAAGGGGACGCCTATTACAAGTATTAGACACCAACTAGTTCAGTTAACCTACACATGAAGTAAAGTTTAAATTCCTTTAAGAACACGATTACGCCTTTAGTCCAGAACAAAATTACGTTTCGTTTTTGTTCTATCACGAAGCAACTACGTACGAGTTCAGCCACCTGTTGTTTTGAAAACAGATTGACTATGGTCTACCCTATCGTTTGACCTGAATTAATAGACAGATTCCATTTTGAAATTAAAGTGTTTGTATGAGTTTAGCTATACGCATCCGATATGTAACCATTTGTTTATTATTTATTTTAAAGGATCACAGAAATAGAAAAATCAAAATTACTTATATGATATAAAACATAGGTTACAGTATTAATATACCCAATAAAAACAATTGTGTGTGATTTTACGGTTATTTGAGCCATTACAAATTTCAAATTTCTCTTCGATCGCCCCGCCCATAAAAATTTCTTTTTTGACAGAATGCCTGGATGTCGAAGTCGTGACGTCACGTAAAGAATAGCTTTCTTCGCGATTGATTGCGATCGCGTGGTTACGTATGTACGCACGCGATCGCGATCAATCGCGAAGAAAGCTATTCTTTACGTGACGTCACGACTTCGACAGGAGGAATTTTTCTGGGCGGGGCAATCGAAGAGAAATTTGAAATTTGTAATGGCTCAAATAACCCTAAAATCACACACAATTTTTTTTATTGGGTGTATTGATACTGTAACCTATGTTTTATATCATATAAGTAATTTTTATTTTCTATTTCTGTGATCCTTTAAATTACATGTGTATACATAATTTAATTAAGGTTCAGTCAATTTATTTTGCATTATTCCATGCATGTGCATGTACACTCAACTCATCACAAAAAGTACAGAGACACTTAAAAATTTGCCAATAATTAACGGTTCGAAATGGTATGGATTAATCGAAGCAAAAAAACAATGCATAATTTTGTTCTGCGTATTCTGACACCTCGATTGTTGGATACGATGTTGGGGAGCGGAGTTATTGTCATTTAAATAGTCGTACTAGGTCTAGTTTCAAAAGTGACAATCATCCCTATAGAAACAGATCAGACAATAAGATATAATCTCTATATGCCCGCCTTTTCTTTTAAATTTAAATCGCTGTTTGTCGCATGTTGGATCATATCGATCGAGATGACCATCGGCGTATCCTCAGGAAGTGGCAACAAACAGACGAGCGCCGTATAGCTTCTAAACATGTTTACAAACTGAAAAGTGATGTTTACTCGCTAAAAACAGTTGTTATATATTATATTAATTATAACAAGGATTTTACAAAGCAAAATGTGTTTCTTGAACATTTGAAGCTTCACTGTTCACATTGTCTCAGTTTTAATTTGTTGTTTGCACGAATCATCATTTATCGATGGATGATTAAAAGTGTATACACAAACAATGCATTATGCTTGTATGAACAATATACTTCACGGGTGGGAAAAGTCTCAATGCCTGAAGCTTGACAAAGTAAAATCTTGCATGTGTGCATAGTTTCTACAGCCGCATGTAAATTGTACATATGTACTGTACATGTACATAGAAATTGTACACCATAAGTATATGCACTTATAAGACTGCGGTCAGCAGTCCAAGCCCCAAAAGGTCATCTCCCAGGCTTGCGGCTTCGCCGCTGTCATGGGGGTCGTAAATAACCGTCTGATGCAGCTGTTAAGGTTTGTACACAAAACCCCCGGTGTCGGGGGTTTTGTGTAGAAGTATTAAGGTACCAACTTTCACGACAACGTGCTGGTAATGAACAGGTGATTCCTCGACCACTCTCTCTTCCCGCACTTGTACGAGTACTGGCATTTTGGCTGAATGCAACTGATGAGGCAAGGGCGTGCATTGCATTATAACCTGCAATTCCTCAGCAATTTCTGACACTACTTGGTCAGGTGGATTCCGGCTAAGCGCATCTGCGCATTTGTTCGAACGTCCCGATCGATACCTGATTTCGAGGTCGAACGCGGCCAGCTGCGCGACCCACCGCTGCTCAGTGGCCCCCAGTTTAGCAGTCTGGAGGTGGGCAAGAGGGTTGTTATCTGTCCACACTGTGGTGTGCCTACCTAACAGATAACCTCTAAACTTCTCTGAAATGGCCCACTTAAGGGCAAGCAACTCCAACTTAAAACTTGATAAGTCGGAATAACCCTTCTCTGCCCCCCTCAGACCGCGACTGGCATAGGCCACGGGGTGCAAGTGACCACTGTCATCATACTGAGAAAGGCAAGCACCGAGGCCCTTTAATGACGCGTCTACTTCTACAACAAAATCACGATCGAACTGCGGATAAGCTAGAACTGGTGTAGTGCATAGTGCCTGTTTCAGCGACCTAAGAGCTTCATCAGCTTCTGCTGACCATTCTATAGGCCCCTTGGACTTCCCTGCTTTTATCGCTGTTTTGCCCACGAGCGCATGCAATGGCACGGCAATCTTGGCGAAATCTTTGACATAGCGCCGGTAATAGGACGCGAGTCCAAGAAACGACCTCAATCGTTCCACATTAGTAGGAACTGGCCAATCTCTAATATGTTCTATCTTGCCAGGATCAACAGATACCCCTTTGTCACTGACGATATGACCCAAATGGGACACTGAACTCATGAACAACTGGCATTTCGAGCCATTCAGTTTTAACCCATTGCGAGTCAGCCTACTGAACACCTTGTCTAGCCGTTCCACGTGTTTATCCATGCTTACAGAAAATACCAGCAAATCGTCCAAATACAGGACGAGTTCGGACAGATTCATATCAGCAAAAATCAATTCCATTACACGCTGAAATGTGCTAGGACTGTTGGTCAGTCCCTGAGGCAGTCGTAGAAACTCGTAGAGTCCCCACGGAACACGAAATGCGGTTTTTGGTATGGAGTCTGTGTGCAAGGCCACTTGGAAATAACCATGGGCTAGGTCGAGTGAGGAAAACAGTCGGGAACCCCCTAATGACTCCAATGTCTCGTCTATTCTGGGGAGTGGGAATGCGTCCTTCTCAGTTTTCACATTTAAGCACCTATAATCTATGCACAAGCGCAACTGCCCGTTTTTCTTTCTAACCAGAACCACAGGACTGGCATACTTACTCGCCGACCTCCTAATAATGTTCCTATCCAAAAGATCTTGTAACAGCTTCTTGACTTCTGGTACTTGACTTGGGACAATTCTGCGATACGGTAAATTTACAGCCTTGTCGTCCGACAGCTTGATCTCATGTGGGATTAAATCGCAGTACCCTACATCAAATGGACCCATCGAAAATGCACTCTCGTGTTTCTGTATTAAGCGAGCTGCCAAAACAGCATCTGTGGCTTCTACATTCTTAAGGCTGAGACCGGGAGGTAACAAATATGTTGACCCATCTGGGAATGTAAACAAATCCCTTTGTTTGCAACTTGGATTATCTTTCAAATCCTCATCACGCAAATCTACACTGGGCCCCTCATCACGCCCGGGATCAACAACTACTTGGTGAACACATACTTCCAAAGAATCATTATTGGAATTAACCAAAACTTCTTCGTTCACCTGTACCTCATGTGCCACTGCAACTCTAGTTAGTGCAGGGACAATTAATTGCTCAGAACTCTCATTTGCTACAAATACAGAAACCGCTTTTGTGCCAGCTCGATGAATACCATCCACAACTCTAATCACACATTGTGTTGAATCCTCCTTGACACTGGAGGAACACGACTGAACCAATAATGACTTGACCTCTGAACCGGTCTGAGACCCATCTAAGCAACAATCAACACGTTTAACAGTGCCCGGAGGAATGGTCACCAGTTCCCGCGCCCAGACATCACAGACTTCTGTACGTACCTCTTCAGAACAAGGCTGTCGCGCTTCATCTACAGATTTGAACCAATGCAAGGCCAGATCCCATTCCCGATTCCCACAAGCAAGTGCTGAACTTTTCAGCTTCGAAGACAAAACACGCAATACATTACAACCAAGCAAGACAGGGTATTTATCTCTGTTGGCAGCTTCGTCGCTCAGTACTAAAAAACTGGCTACAAATTTCTGGCCAAATATTTCTACAGGGGCCTCTAAATAACCGTCCACTGGGACAGCCAAGCCGTTGACACCAACGAGCTTAACAAATGTGCCCACTTCGTGCAATTCCCCTACTCTCTTGGTTAATTGGCTCTGGTAAAACTTGGCTGACACCAATGAAGTGACAGCCCCAGTATCTAGAACACAATCGGCAGGAACCCCAGCCACTAAAATAGTGGCTGTGGGACTGCTAGCAATAAGCTTGTTCTTTTCTGAAGATGAAATTACCCTATTTACACTGACAGATTCATTGACTGGTTGCCTTGTGGGCTCAAAATCACCATCACCCTCCGACACAGCGCCCTCTATGGCGGAGGCAACCCATTTCCCATTTCCTTCTTTTGGTCTGGCTTAGGTTGTGGATCAGGTTTGGTCTTCTCTTGTTCATGCAGATTTTTCCGCTTATAGCAATTTTCTAGTGTGTGCCCCAGCTTCTTGCAAAAGGAGCACCGAGGTACTGATCTATTGGGACTACCCCTACCCTTCTCAATCCCAGTGGCTAAGCGATCTAATCGCTCATTCACGAGGGTCTGTTGTTGGACAAGTTTGTCCACACTGGACACTAGACATTTCTGGCTAGCAAGCAAGTCTCCCAACACTTTATTTGTGGCCAAATCGCTACACGAAGCGCGGTCTACCCTACAGTCTATGTGTTCTACAGGGAGGACAGGGTCTTTACTTGAATTACGTGTATCCTCATTACGAAAAAAACTTAAGGCCAAGTTACGCATCTTGAAAAACGACATTTTGGGGTTATCCACTACGAGTCTGCGCAACTCTCTACGCATAGAGAGGTCGCGTACCCCTCTAACCAATTGCTCCTTGAGGGCCCCCTCCTTTAGCTGGCCCAACGCCGCCTTTTCTTTAGAGTCCCTCGCTGCCGTCTCCATCCGATCATACAATCGTATGATCGAACGGCTGAACTCGGCAAGACTTTCATGTTCTAATTGCTCTCTGGAGTAGAATGCATAGTTTAACGACTGCACCGTTTCCGGCAAGCTGAATCTAGTACGCAACAGCATGCAGAGTTTAGAAAACTCAGCCCTTTCAGTGATTGGGCAACAAAGGACCTCCTCCCGTGCCGCACCAGTGAGGTGGTCCAATGCTGCAGCGACTTTTTGTTCATCATTCAAACTCAGTTGCCTCGCATAAGTATTAAGATCATCGAGCCATTCTTTCAAAGACGGGTCCCCCGACTTTCGTGGAAGACCAGAGAACTTAACCAGTTTAACCGTTGGCGCTCGCTGGTAGCGTAAATTAGAGAATGCACTAGCCAGGGTTTCAGCCAAGGCCTCATTGGATTTAGAAATGGCCTCAGCCATTATTTCAGGCATGGACATGGTTGCAGTCAGTGCCACACTCAACCAACAGCAAAAAACTCAATTACAAAATTGCAGGTCGCAAAACTGTACGATAGACAAAAATGCCTACTTGATTACATTGTGTTAACACTTAGGCTTGCACATTAAATTGGGAATAAAATAGAATGAATCAATACCCTACACATTACCAACCATAACAAAATTGGTTCAAACTATAATATAGACACAGATAAAACTGGTCAATAAAAATATAGCCCGTTACTCAGTTGGCAAGAATGACAGGAAAAACAATTACTTATCATGAGCAAATCGGCCAACTTGTCAAACAAATGGGCTCATGTACAAACAATGCACACAAACCACAATGACATTAAAACGGGTTATCTGAACACCATACAATACACATTCAGAATATACATACGACAGATTTCAAATGAACCGATTACAAGTAAGCTGTCGACGTATACACACTTGGCTGCCCTCACAAGGTTGATGTAGAATCCAAGGACTTCAGACGTATATATAGCCACATCCAAAGCAGCCGTGAAGCTCGAAGGGTTGCGCCCGGGGATATTGAACACAGTAGACTGGATGATCGATGAATCACATGGAGATCACATAAACACACTCTATCCCATCCTCGTCGCCATTTTTGTAGTGAAATCGGTGCTGTGGTGTCACAGCGTGATGAAGGGGGTAGACCCCAAAGTAAATCAGGATAAGTGTGTTGAAATTGTTAAGGATTGATGTCACAAAATCACCAGCCAATCATCACCAACAGTTTAAACTCCGCAAATTTATTAAATCACTGGATGAATCAAGTCAATCAAAACTCAGGCAGGTCCACCAGTAGTACAGATGAGGTGATAAGATTAGACAGATTTTCATCAGATCCCTTAACAATAGAGATCCAAGATCAACGATCCCAAGTAAAATACAATGTATCTCCAGTAAAATATCCCCAGGCACAATTCAGCCTCGATAGGCCTACATTTTGCCTAGAAGAAAACACAAGAAACACATGGTCAAAATAATACAAGTAGTTGTGTGTGCACACAAAGCAAGTACAATGGCGGGTCAAAGGTTACATATACAAAGTTAACTGTCATGACTCTGTGTAGTGCATACAACGCGTGCAACGTATTGTACATGTATAGTACATTAACATCAACATGTACATCGGAATAGGCGCGACAGTGCCTATGACAACGAAACTAAACCCCAAAAGTTTGAGTGAAAGTGTCTCAACTTTACACAAGTTCCTCAAAAAGATTACACAAAAAGACACTCACCACAGGTTCTGGGAAAGCCTGCCTTCACACTTAGCACACAGTCATGCTTCAAATAACGGAGCAAACCCTCCAAAAGTATGAGGAACAATCCCCATAAAATATAAAAACGATCTCCAGCTAACGGAGACGAAAAACCAATCCCCAACCGCACTAGCACTGTGTGGACACACTACCAAGCATTTCTCAAATATTAATGCGCCTTACACAAAATTGGGTTATAACATTAAATATAACAATAAATGTCAATTTCCTATAAAAGAAACCTTGACTTGCTAATAATTACATTTCTTATGCAATTATAATAACAAGGTATTAGAGAAAAGTCTCCAAAACTGATGGATCTAGTTGCTTCTGTGGAGTATGAATTACGCAGCAACTAGTATTATGTTTACTTATGCAAATTAGGATAGCTAAATATAGCTTTGTATCTGGGAAGTTAGATGGTAATTACTACATACCCCCACATATATAACATGTCTTCGACCAACGCCTCTCATTTCAGGCTCGTGCACAATCGCTGAATGCAGCTACTGCTATACGCTCTTTTTTACTGATATACTTGCATACTCCATTGATTATGTCTACCGAAGAGAATCGTGCTTCTGATGCGAGCACGACGCTAGTGTTCGAAAAATTTAAAGACTATTTTGATCGGCGCTTTAATGCTATCGAAGCCCCGATACAAAGTTCTACCTCTATAACTAGAGAATTGAGAAATAAGCTGGACGCTAACGAACTTTCTAGACCGGGAAATATCGCCCAATTCGAATTTTGCGGCAAGCTTGAAATTACGCTTGATAAGATTAAGATAGCCTTCGCCGATAGACCTGACCCCGATTCCGCCATCAAAGAAGCCATCGAGGAAGCCGAGGAGTTGCTAGCTGAAAGAAAAAAGAAGATCCGCATTGCGGATAGCAGCAAGGCCGGCTGGGCGACGGTATCGCATCTAGATAAAAAGGCCACTCATCATCTATCTCCCGACCAGCAAAAGTCCGTCAACATCGCCGAAGAAGAGGCCTTGAAAGACTTGGAAAGTCGAAAGCGTAAAAGACGAGATGGGCCCAACCTTGTTCAGACTAGTCGGAGGGATCTGCCTGATCGTCGCCTTTTTCGAGGTACACACCACTAAATACTTTGTTTTTTCAGGCTGCATCACTGTGCATGCATGCCTCAATCCCATGCTGTCTCAATAAAATATCGCAAAGAATTTCTTTCGCATACCCTGTTTTTGTGTGTGTTGTATTCAGCTGTGTCGGTGTTTAAAACCAAACTATTTTTCATGCGTATGAGCGCAGCGAAGTAGCATGAAAATTTAGTTTTGTTTGGTTGCATAGACCAGATTCCTTATTACGTCATCTCTATAGCGTTTCTTCTCGTCCTCTCCAGTAATTTGGATAACAATATAACTGTTTGGTATATAACATGTCTTCGACCAACGCCTCTCACTTCAGGCTCGTGCACAATCGCTGAATGCAGCTACTGCTATACGCTCTTTTTTACTGATATACTTGCATACCCCTCCCTCCCACCCTATATCAGTTATATATAGATTTATATATTATATCGTATGTGTGCTCTCTCGGTGTATATTTTCTTTCTCCCAACAGGAATGTCGAGCTCTAACTGCTTTACCTGCGGTATGCCAGGACACTGGTCCAGACAATGCCCCTTCACTGCCGCCAGCGATGCAAGCTTCCAACAGACGCCTTTGCTAAAAATTGGTCGGGAGAGAATGCTTTACTAGTCCCCCCAGTAGTTTTTGATTCCCTCTGTGTTGCATCATTTGCAATCTTGTCATGGTTCTGGCACCCTTGTGTTCACATGGTGGCCCTCTAGTCCAATCTGGCCATTACTATGGATACAATTCAAGCCGTTTCGTTCATGACATGATCATCATGCCTGGAAAATGTAGCTGTAGTTCACGGTAGGAATACAAATTCGTTGCTTGGTTCGCCTCAATTTCTAAGCTCAATGGCGGCTGTTAAAATTGGTTTTCTCTTAATATCTTATGATTTCCGTCTTATTTGTTATCTTTACAGATTATTTTGGAACTGAACCATTTTGGGCAGATTTTCCATCCGTAGAGTCAAGGCAGCAGTTGTTGTATGAAGCTATTGCAGCAAAAGCAGTAGGGACCTGTAATTCCTATTTCTATAGGTGTCGTCATTTCGTTAGTTGGTTGATCGACCGCAAAATTCCTATATCTTTTCCAATCCGAGATGAGTTTGTGGTAATGTATTTATCTCAAGTAAAATCCACCTCTCGGTCTGATAGTGTCATCACGACAACTGCTGCTGCCATAAAATGGCTTCATACCTTATAATGAATATAAAATACAATCCGGTAGATTCTCCTATAGTTCAACAAATTGTGATCAGTTACAGAAAGTTCCTTCATCACCCTCCGGCTCAGAAAAGCCCTTGTAAAAAAAGCCCACGACACCTGGTATTCCCAGGCGGTCTCCCATCCAAGTAGTGACCAAGCCCGTCGCTGTTTAACTTCGGTGATCGGACGAGAACCGGTGTTGTAAACGTGGTATGGTCGTAGGCGAAAGGGTATTTGTTTCAGAGAGTTTTGAACAAACCTAGTTACTGTAGCTGTCAAAATAAAACCAACGCCAAACAGGCCACAGTCACAAGTAAAAAAAGCCTACGACACCTGGTATTCCCAGGCGGTCTCCCATCCAAGTACTGACCAAGCCCAACGCTGCTTAACTTCGGTGATCGGACGAGAACCGTTGTTGTCAACGTGGTATGTTCGTAGGCGAAAGGGTATTTGTTTCAGAGAGTTTTGAACAAACCTAGTTACTGTAGCTGTCAAAATAAAACCAACGCCAAACAGGCCACAGTCAAAAGTAAAAAGTAAAAAAAGCATAAGACACCTGGTATTCCCAGGCGGTCTCCCATCCAAGTACTGACCAAGCCCGACGCTGCTTAACTTCGGTGATCGGACGAGAACCGATGTTGTCAACGTGGTATGGTCGTAGGCGAAAGGGTATTTGTTTCAGAGAGTTTTGAACAAACCTAGTTACTGTAGCTGTCAAAATAAAACCAACGCCAAACAGGCCACAGTCACAAGTAAAAAAAGCCTACGACACCTGGTATTCCCAGGCGGTCTCCCATCCAAGTACTGACCAAGCCCAACGCTGCTTAACTTCGGTGATCGGACGAGAACCGTTGTTGTCAACGTGGTATGTTCGTAGGCGAAAGGGTATTTGTTTCAGAGAGTTTTGAACAAACCTAGTTACTGTAGCTGTCAAAATAAAACCAACGCCAAACAGGCCACAGTCAAAAGTAAAAAGTAAAAAAAGCATAAGACACCTGGTATTCCCAGGCGGTCTCCCATCCAAGTACTGACCAAGCCCGACGCTGCTTAACTTCGGTGATCGGACGAGAACCGATGTTGTCAACGTGGTATGGTCGTAGGCGAAAGGGTATTTGTTTCAGAGAGTTTTGAACAAACCTAGTTACAGTAGCTGTCAAAATAAAACCAACGCCAAACAGGCCACAGTCAAAAGTAAAAAAAGCCCACGACACCTGGTATTCCCAGGCGGTCTCCCATCCAAGTACTGACCAAGCCCGACGCTGCTTAACTTCGGTGATCGGACGAGAACCGGTGTTGTCAACGTGGTATGGTCGTAGGCAAAAGGGTATTTGTTTCAGAGAGTTTTGAACAAACCTAGTTACTGTAGCTGTCAAAATAAAACCAACGCCAAACAGGCCACAGTCAAAAGTTAAAAAAAAAACACGACACCTGGTATTCCCAGGCGGTCTCCCATCCAAGTACTGACCAAGCCCGACGCTGCTTAACTTCGGTGATCGGACGAGAACCGGTGTTGTCAACGTGGTTTGGTCGTAGGCGAAAGGGTATTTGTTTCAGAGAGTTTTGAACAAACCTAGTTACTGTAGCTGTCAAAATAAAACCAACGCCAAACAGGCCACAGTCAAAAGTAAAAGAAGTCTACGACACCTGGTATTCCCAGGCGGTCTCCCATCCAAGTACTGACCAAGCCCGACGCTGCTTAACTTCGGTGATCGGACGAGAACCGGTGTTGTCAACGTGGTATGGTCGTAGGCGAAAGGGTATTTGTTTCAGAGAGTTTTGAACAAACCTAGTTACTGTAGCTGTCAAAATAAAACCAACGCCAAACAGGCCACAGTCAAAAGTTAAAAAAAAAACACGACACCTGGTATTCCCAGGCGGTCTCCCATCCAAGTACTGACCAAGCCCGACGCTGCTTAACTTCGGTGATCGGACGAGAACCGGTGTTGTAAACGTGGTATGGTCGTAGGCGAAAGGGTATTTGTTTCAGAGATTTTTGAACAAACCTAGTTACTGTAGCTGTCAAAATAAAACCAACGCCAAACAGGCCACAGTCAAAAGTAAAAAAGCCTACGACACCTGGTATTCCCAGGCGGTCTCCCATCCAAGTACTGACCAAGCACAACACTGCTTAACTTCGGTGATCGGACGAGAACCGTTGTTGTCAACGTGGTATGTTCGTAGGCGAAAGGGTATTTGTTTCAGAGAGTTTTGAACAAACCTAGTTACTGTAGCTGTCAAAATAAAACCAACGCCAAACAGGCCACAGTCAAAAGTAAAAAAAGCCTACGACACCTGGTATTCCCAGGCGGTCTCCCATCCAAGTACTGACCAAGCCCGACGCTGCTTAACTTCGGTGATCGGACGAGAACCGGTGTTGTCAACGTGGTATGGTCGTAGGCGAAAGGGTATCTGTTTCAAAGAGTTTTGAACAAACCTAGTTACTGTAGCTGTCAAAATAAAACCAACGCCAAACAGGCCACAGTAAAAAGTAAAAAGTAAAAAGTAAAAAAAGCATAAGACACCTGGTATTCCCAGGCGGTCACCCATCCAAGTACTGACCAAGCCCGACGCTGCTTAACTTCGGTGATCGGACGAGAACCGGTGTTGTCAACGTGGTATGGTCGTAGGCGAAAGGGTATTTGTTTCAGAGAGTTTTGAACAAACCTAGTTACTGTAGCTGTCAAAATAAAACCAACGCCAAACAGGCCACAGTCAAAAGTTAAAAAAAAAACACGACACCTGGTATTCCCAGGCTGTCTCCCATCCAAGTACTGACCAAGCCCGACGCTGCTTAACTTCGGTGATCGGACGAGAACCGGTGTTGTCAACGTGGTATGGTCGTAGGCGAAAGGGTATTTGTTTCAGAGAGTTTTGAACAAAACTAGTTACTGTGGCTGTCAAAATAAAACCAACGCCAAACAGGCCACAGTCAAAAGTAAAAAAAGCCCACGACACCTGGTATTCCCAGGCGGTCTCCCATCCAAGTAGTGACCAAGCCCGTCGCTGTTTAACTTCGGTGATCGGACGAGAACCGGTGTTGTAAACGTGGTATGGTCGTAGGCGAAAGGGTATTTGTTTCAGAGAGTTTTGAACAAACCTAGTTACTGTAGCTGTCAAAATAAAACCAACGCCAAACAGGCCACAGTCAAAAGTAAAAAAAAAGCCTACGACACCTGGTATTCCCAGGCGGTCTCCCATCCAAGTACTGACCAAGCCCGACGCTGCTTAACTTCGGTGAGCGGACGAGAACCGGTGTTGTCAACGTGGTATGGTCGTAGGCGAAAGGGTATTTGTTTCAGAGAGTTTTGAACAAACCTAGTTACTGTAGCTGTCAAAATAAAACCAACGCCAAACAGGCCACAGTCAAAAGTCAAAAGTAAAAAAAGCATAAGACACCTGGTATTCCCAGGCGGTCTCCCATCCAAGTACTGACGAAGCCCGACGCTGCTTAACTTCGGTGATCGGACGAGAACCGGTGTTGTCAACGTGGTATGGTCGTAGGCGAAAGGGTATTTGTTTCAGAGAGTTTTGAACAAACCTAGTTACTGAGGCTGTCAAAATAAAACCAACGCCAAACAGGCCACAGTCAAAAGTAAAAAAAAAAAACGACACCTGGTATTCCCAGGCGGTCTCCCATCCAAGTACTGACCAAGCCCGACGCTGCTTAACTTCGGTGATCGGACGAGAACCGGTGTTGTCAACGTGGTATGGTCGTAGGCGAAAGGGTATTTGTTTCAGAGAGTTTTGAACAAACCTAGTTACTGTGGCTGTCAAAATAAAACCAACGCCAAACAGGCCACAGTCAAAAGTAAAAAAAGCCCACGACACCTGGTATTCCCAGGCGGTCTCCCATCCAAGTAGTGACCAAGCCCGTCGCTGTTTAACTTCGGTGATCGGACGAGAACCGGTGTTGTCAACGTGGTATGTTCGTAGGCGAAAGGGTATTTGTTTCAGAGAGTTTTGAACAAACCTAGTTACTGTAGCTGTCCAAATAAAATCAACGCCAAACAGGCCACAGTCAAAAGTAAAAAGTAAAAAAAGCATAAGACACCTGGTATTCCCAGGCGGTCTCCCATCCAAGTACTGACCAAGCCCGACGCTGCTTAACTTCGGTGATCGGACGAGAACCGGTGTTGTCAACGTGGTATGGTCGTAGGCGAAAGGGTATTTGTTTCAGAGAGTTTTGAACAAACCTAGTTACTGTAGCTGTCAAAATAAAACCAACGCCAAACAGGCCACAGTCAAAAGTTAAAAAAAAACCACGACACCTGGTATTCCCAGGCGGTCTCCCATCCAAGTACTGACCAAGCCCGACGCTGCTTAACTTCGGTGATCGGACGAGAACCGGTGTTGTCAACGTGGTATGGTCGTAGGCGAAAGGGTATTTGTTTCAGAGAGTTTTGAACAAACCTAGTTACTGTGGCTGTCAAAATAAAACCAACGCCAAACAGGCCACAGTCAAAAGTAAAAAAAGCCCACGACACCTGGTATTCCCAGGCGGTCTCCCATCCAAGTAGTGACCAAGCCCGTCGCTGTTTAACTTCGGTGATCGGACGAGAACCGGTGTTGTAAACGTGGTAGGGTCGTAGGCGAAAGGGTATTTGTTTCAGAGATTTTTGAACAAACCTAGTTACTGTAGCTGTCAAAATAAAACCAACGCCAAACAGGCCACAGTCAAAAGTAAAAAAAGCCTACGACACCTGGTATTCCCAGGCGGTCTCCCATCCAAGTACTGACCAAGCACAACACTGCTTAACTTCGGTGATCGGACGAGAACCGTTGTTGTCAACGTGGTATGTTCGTAGGCGAAAGGGTATTTGTTTCAGAGAGTTTTGAACAAACCTAGTTACTGTAGCTGTCAAAATAAAACCAACGCCAAACAGGCCACAGTCAAAAGTAAAAAAAGCCTACGACACCTGGTATTCCCAGGCGGTCTCCCATCCAAGTACTGACCAAGCCCGACGCTGCTTAACTTCGGTGATCGGACGAGAACCGGTGTTGTCAACGTGGTATGGTCGTAGGCGAAAGGGTATCTGTTTCAAAGAGTTTTGAACAAACCTAGTTACTGTAGCTGTCAAAATAAAATCAACGCCAAACAGGCCACAGTAAAAAGTAAAAAGTAAAAAGTAAAAAAAGCATAAGACACCTGGTATTCCCAGGCGGTCACCCATCCAAGTACTGACCAAGCCCGACGCTGCTTAACTTCGGTGATCGGACGAGAACCGGTGTTGTCAACGTGGTATGGTCGTAGGCGAAAGGGTATTTGTTTCAGAGAGTTTTGAACAAACCTAGTTACTGTAGCTGTCAAAATAAAACCAACGCCAAACATGCCACAGTCAAAAGTTAAAAAAAAAACACGACACCTGGTATTCCCAGGCTGTCTCCCATCCAAGTACTGACCAAGCCCGACGCTGCTTAACTTCGGTGATCGGACGAGAACCGGTGTTGTCAACGTGGTATGGTCGTAGGCGAAAGGGTATTTGTTTCAGAGAGTTTTGAACAAAACTAGTTACTGTGGCTGTCAAAATAAAACCAACGCCAAACAGGCCACAGTCAAAAGTAAAAAAAGCCCACGACACCTGGTATTCCCAGGCGGTCTCCTATCCAAGTAGTGACCAAGCCCGTCGCTGTTTAACTTCGGTGATCGGACGAGAACCGGTGTTGTAAACGTGGTATGGTCGTAGGCGAAAGGGTATTTGTTTCAGAGAGTTTTGAACAAACCTAGTTACTGTAGCTGTCAAAATAAAACCAACGCCAAACAGGCCACAGTCAAAAGTAAAAAAAGCCTACGACACCTGGTATTCCCAGGCGGTCCCCCATCCAAGTACTGACCAAGCCCGACGCTGCTTAACTTCGGTGATCGGACGAGAACCGGTGTTGTCAACGTGGTATGGTCGTAGGCGAAAGGGTATTTGTTTCAGAGAGTTTTGAACAAACCTAGTTACTGTAGCTGTCAAAATAAAACCAACGCCAAACAGGCCACAGTCAAAAGTAAAAAGTAAAAAAAGCATAAGACACCTGGTATTCCCAGGCGGTCTCCCATCCAAGTACTGACGAAGCCCGACGCTGCTTAACTTCGGTGATCGGACGAGAACCGGTGTTGTCAACGTGGTATGGTCGTAGGCGAAAGGGTATTTGTTTCAGAGAGTTTTGAACAAACCTAGTTACTGTGGCTGTCAAAATAAAACCAACGCCAAACAGGCCACAGTCAAAAGTAAAAAAAAAAAAACGACACCTGGTATTCCCAGGCGGTCTCCCATCCAAGTACTGACCAAGCCCGACGCTGCTTAACTTCGGTGATCGGACGAGAACCGGTGTTGTCAACGTGGTATGGTCGTAGGCGAAAGGGTATTTGTTTCAGAGAGTTTTGAACAAACCTAGTTACTGTGGCTGTCAAAATAAAACCAACGCCAAACAGGCCACAGTCAAAAGTAAAAAAAGCCCACGACACCTGGTATTCCCAGGCGGTCTCCCATCCAAGTAGTGACCAAGCCCGTCGCTGTTTAACTTCGGTGATCGGACGAGAACCGGTGTTGAAAACGTGGTATGGTCGTAGGCGAAAGGGTATTTGTTTCAGAGAGTTTTGAACAAACCTAGTTACTGTAGCTGTCAAAATAAAACCAACGCCAAACAGGCCACAGTCAAAAGTTAAAAAAAAAAAACGACACCTGGTATTCCCAGGCGGTCTCCCATCCAAGTACTGACCAAGCCCGACGCTGCTTAACTTCGGTGATCGGACGAGAACCGGTGTTGTCTACGTGGTATGGTCGTAGGCGAAAGGGTATTTGTTTCAGAGAGTTTTGAACAAACCTAGTTACTGTGGCTGTCAAAATAAAACCAGCGCCAAACAGGCCACAGTCAAAAGTAAAAAAAGCCCACGACACCTGGTATTCCCAGGCGGTCTCCCATCCAAGTACTGACCAAGCCCGACGCTGCTTAACTTCGGTGATCGGACGAGAACCGGTGTTGTCAACGTGGTATGTTCGTAGGCGAAAGGGTATTTGTTTCAGAGAGTTTTGAACAAACCTAGTTACTGTAGCTGTCAAAATAAAACCAACGCCAAACAGGCCACAGTCAAAAGTTAAAAAAAAAAAACGACACCTGGTATTCCCAGGCGGTCTCCCATCCAAGTACTGACGAAGCCCGACGCTGCTTAACTTCGGTGATCGGACGAGAACCGGTGTTGTCAACGTGGTATGGTCGTAGGCGAAAGGGTATTTGTTTCAGAGAGTTTTGAACAAACCTAGTTACTGTAGCTGTCAAAATAAAACCAACGCCAAACAGGCCACAGTCAAAAGTAAAAAAAGCCCACGACACCTGGTATTCCCAGGCGGTCTCCCATCCAAGTAGTGACCAAGCCCGTCGCTGTTTAACTTCGGTGATCGGACGAGAACCGGTGTTGTAAACGTGGTATGGTCGTAGGCGAAAGGGTATTTGTTTCAGAGAGTTTTGAACAAACCTAGTTACTGTAGCTGTCAAAATAAAACCAACGCCAAACAGGCCACAGTCAAAAGTAAAAAAAGCCTACGACACCTGGTATTCCAAGGCGGACTCCCATCCAAGTACTGACCAAGCCCAACACTGCTTAACTTCGGTGATCGGACGAGAACCGTTGTTGTCAACGTGGTATGTTCGTAGGCGAAAGGGTATTTGTTTCAGAGAGTTTTGAACAAACCTAGTTACTGTAGCTGTCAAAATAAAACCAACGCCAAACAGGCCACAGTCAAAAGTAAAAAAAGCCTACGACACCTGGTATTCCCAGGCGGTCCCCCATCCAAGTACTGACCAAGCCCGACGCTGCTTAACTTCGGTGATCGGACGAGAACCGGTGTTGTCAACGTGGTATGTTCGTAGGCGAAAGGGTATTTGTTTCAGAGAGTTTTGAACAAACCTAGTTACTGTAGCTGTCAAAATAAAACCAACGCCAAACAGGCCACAGTCAAAAGTAAAAAGTAAAAAAAGCATAAGACACCTGGTATTCCCAGGCGGTCTCCCATCCAAGTACTGACGAAGCCCGACGCTGCTTAACTTCGGTGATCGGACGAGAACCGGTGTTGTCAACGTGGTATGGTCGTAGGCGAAAGGGTATTTGTTTCAGAGAGTTTTGAACAAACCTAGTTACTGTAGCTGTCAAAATAAAACCAACGCCAAACAGGCCACAGTCAAAAGTAAAAAAAGCCCACGACACCTGGTATTCCCAGGCGGTCTCCCATCCAAGTAGTGACCAAGCCCGTCGCTGTTTAACTTCGGTGATCGGACGAGAACCGGTGTTGAAAACGTGGTATGGTCGTAGGCGAAAGGGTATTTGTTTCAGAGAGTTTTGAACAAACCTAGTTACTGTAGCTGTCAAAATAAAACCAACGCCAAACAGGCCACAGTCAAAAGTAAAAAAAGCCCACGACACCTGGTATTCCCAGGCGGTCTCCCATCCAAGTAGTGACCAAGCCCGTCGCTGTTTAACTTCGGTGATCGGACGAGAACCGGTGTTGTAAACGTGGTATGGTCGTAGGCGAAAGGGTATTTGTTTCAGAGAGTTTTGAACAAACCTAGTTACTGTAGCTGTCAAAATAAAACCAACGCCAAACAGGCCACAGTCAAAAGTAAAAAAAGCCTACGACACCTGGTATTCCAAGGCGGACTCCCATCCAAGTACTGACCAAGCCCAACACTGCTTAACTTCGGTGATCGGACGAGAACCGTTGTTGTCAACGTGGTATGTTCGTAGGCGAAAGGGTATTTGTTTCAGAGAGTTTTGAACAAACCTAGTTACTGTAGCTGTCAAAATAAAACCAACGCCAAACAGGCCACAGTCAAAAGTAAAAAAAGCCTACGACACCTGGTATTCCCAGGCGGTCCCCCATCCAAGTACTGACCAAGCCCGACGCTGCTTAACTTCGGTGATCGGACGAGAACCGGTGTTGTCAACGTGGTATGTTCGTAGGCGAAAGGGTATTTGTTTCAGAGAGTTTTGAACAAACCTAGTTACTGTAGCTGTCAAAATAAAACCAACGCCAAACAGGCCACAGTCAAAAGTAAAAAGTAAAAAAAGCATAAGACACCTGGTATTCCCAGGCGGTCTCCCATCCAAGTACTGACGAAGCCCGACGCTGCTTAACTTCGGTGATCGGACGAGAACCGGTGTTGTCAACGTGGTATGGTCGTAGGCGAAAGGGTATTTGTTTCAGAGAGTTTTGAACAAACCTAGTTACTGTAGCTGTCAAAATAAAACCAACGCCAAACAGGCCACAGTCAAAAGTAAAAAAAGCCCACGACACCTGGTATTCCCAGGCGGTCTCCCATCCAAGTAGTGACCAAGCCCGTCGCTGTTTAACTTCGGTGATCGGACGAGAACCGGTGTTGAAAACGTGGTATGGTCGTAGGCGAAAGGGTATTTGTTTCAGAGAGTTTTGAACAAACCTAGTTACTGTAGCTGTCAAAATAAAACCAACGCCAAACAGGCCACAGTCAAAAAAACCTACGACACCTGGTATTCCCAGGCGGTCTCCCATCCAAGTAGTGACCAAGCCCAACACTGCTTAACTTCGGTGATCGGACGAGAACCGTTGTTGTCAACGTGGTATGGTCGTAGGCGAAAGGGTATTTGTTTCAGAGAGTTTTGAACAAACCTAGTTACTGTAGCTGTCAAAATAAAACCAACGCCAAACAGGCCACAGTCAAAAGTAAAAAAAGCCTACGACACCTGGTATTCCAAGGCGGTCTCCCATCCAAGTACTGACCAAGCCCGACGCTGCTTAACTTCGGTGATCGGACGAGAACCGGTGTTGTCAACGTGGTATGGTCGTAGGCGAAAGGGTATTTGTTTCAGAGAGTTTTGAACAAACCTAGTTACTGTAGCTGTCAAAATAAAACCAACGCCAAACAGGCCACAGTCAAAAGTAAAAAAAGCCCACGACACCTGGTATTCCCAGGCGGTCTCCCATCCAAGTAGTGACCAAGCCCGTCGCTGTTTAACTTCGGTGATCGGACGAGAACCGGTGTTGTAAACGTGGTATGGTCGTAGGCGAAAGGGTATTTGTTTCAGAGATTTTTGAACAAACCTAGTTACTGTAGCTGTCAAAATAAAACCAACGCCAAACAGGCCACAGTCAAAAGTAACAAAAGCCTACGACACCTGGTATTCCCAGGCGGCCTCCCATCCAAGTACTGACCAAGCCCAACACTGCTTAACTTCGGTGATCGGACGAGAACCGTTGTTGTCAACGTGGTATGTTCGTAGGCGAAAGGGTATTTGTTTCAGAGAGTTTTGAACAAACCTAGTTACTGTAGCTGTCAAAATAAAACCAACGCCAAACAGGCCACAGTCAAAAGTAAAAAAAGCCTACGACACCTGGTATTCCCAGGCGGCCTCCCATCCAAGTACTGACCAAGCCCAACACTGCTTAACTTCGGTGATCGGACGAGAACCGTTGTTGTCAACGTGGTATGTTCGTAGGCGAAAGGGTATTTGTTTCAGAGAGTTTTGAACAAACCTAGTTACTGTAGCTGTCAAAATAAAACCAACGCCAAACAGGCCACAGTCAAAAGTAAAAAAAGCCTACGACACCTGGTATTCCCAGGCGGTCTCCCATCCAAGTACTGACCAAGCCCGACGCTGCTTAACTTCGGTGATCGGACGAGAACCGGTGTTGTCAACGTGGTATGGTCGTAGGCGAAAGGGTATCTGTTTCAGAGAGTTTTGAACAAACCTAGTTACTGTAGCTGTCAAAATAAAACCAACGCCAAACAGGCCACAGTAAAAAGTAAAAAGTAAAAAGTAAAAAAAGCATAAGACACCTGGTATTCCCAGGCGGTCTCCCATCCAAGTACTGACCAAGCCCGACGCTGCTTAACTTCGGTGATCGGACGAGAATCGGTGTTGTCAACGTGGTATGGTCGTAGGCGAAAGGGTAATTGTTTCAGAGAGTTTTGAACAAACCTAGTTACTGTAGCTGTCAAAATAAAACCAACGCCAAACAGGCCACAGTCAAAAGTTAAAAAAAAAAAACGACACCTGGTATTCCCAGGCGGTCTCCTATCCAAGTACTGACCAAGCCCGACGCTGCTTAACTTCGGTGATCGGACGAGAACCGGTGTTGTCAACGTGGTATGGTCGTAGGCGAAAGGGTATTTGTTTCAGAGAGTTTTGAACAAACCTAGTTACTGTGGCTGTCAAAATAAAACCAACGCCAAACAGGCCACAGTCAAAAGTAAAAAAAGCCCACGACACCTGGTATTCCCAGGCGGTCTCCCATCCAAGTAGTGACCAAGCCCGTCGCTGTTTAACTTCGGTGATCGGACGAGAACCGGTGTTGTAAACGTGGTATGGTCGTAGGCGAAAGGGTATTTGTTTCAGAGATTTTTGAACAAACCTAGTTACTGTAGCTGTCAAAATAAAACCAACGCCAAACAGGCCACAGTCAAAAGTAACATAAGCCTACGACACCTGGTATTCCCAGGCGGTCTCCCATCCAAGTACTTTTTTTTTCTTTTTCTGTAGAGTTTGAAACAACTCTATTTATTTCATTACATTGATCAATTCCAATTCTTAAAGATCACATGACTACTGAAAAAAAAAATTTAAAAAAAAATGTACAATTATTACAAAATATAAGGATAAAAAGAAGAATATTGAATATACGCTTTTACTTTGGGATAATTAATTAAATTAGATCAGTACGTGAATATTAGCTTATTGTTATCCATTTTACATAAGGCATTATTCTTAAGATATAATTTCTGAAAATGCTTGCCTGCAATTCTGTTTTTTTTTAAAATAAATGAAACACTTCAGATTACTTTGAAATCTATTGAGAATATTAACATTGGCGTCGAGTAAATTGAGAGAAATTGCACAACGAGTTTTCCAGATTACTTTAAGGAGCTTCCCAATAAGTACCAATACTGTTGTGGGAACAGTAGTGTTTCCCCCTGAACCAAGAATTCTAGTCTGATCGTTAAGAAAGTAGTGCTTGTTTCCAGTGAATTTTCTCAACAGATTCTCTACAAATAGCCAAGAGGACAGAGTCTTAGTACAATAAATGAACAAGTGCTCAATGGTTTCAGGCTGAAAGCCACATAATATACATGTACCATCTGCAGTAACACCTGTTTTGTGAAGCCATGCTTTTGTTGGCAGAATGCGATGTTTGATTCTGTACCAAATATCAATTTCGTCATGATCGAGGCTGTTGTTGTTTCCCTGTTTCCAAATTGTGGGCCAGTCTAAAGGGGTGCTTATATTAAGAATATTTTGCCACCTTTTCTGTGCCAAAGGTTCGATACATCCTTTAATCTGAAAATTTTCATAGCAGGTTTTAACGTTCAGATCAGAGACAAGGATGTAATCGGAAGGGTTGAAAAAATCTCTGATTTCAAGCCAGTTACAGACATGATTGTGGGGGCCGCTTCTTTTTTCATTAATCAAGCTTTGGTCAATACACTTACGCAAACGACTTAGAACTTTACCTGCACCTCTAGGGTCAATATTATACCGGCCGGATATTTCACGGGGAGTGACAAATCTGCCATTAGAAAAAATATGATGAAAAAGATTGATTCCACAAGTTTTGAAACAAACACTGTCTAGTTCATTTCCCTGCGTACCTGTAATAATGGTGTTTTTAAACAATGGTACATGTTGAACCTCACAAATACAAGAAATGTTACACCTGATCCCCCCATTTGAATTTTTGAAAGCTTTAAACAGTTCCTGGTAAAAAGAAGGAATTCTTTTCGATCGGTTACAATTGTTGAACACATACCAGCCTAATCGATTTGATCCACTGGCTTCACAAATCCAAAAGTTAAACCAAGAACGCCAGATACCTGATGCTTTAGTGAAATTAGCTAGCCATTTCAGTTTACAGCTGTGGATTTTGGCTTGTACGTTCAACAGACCTGTTCCTCCAAGATTTCTGGGGGCCATAATGTTGATTCGTTTAACCTTCTCTGGCTTGGACTTCCAATAGAACTGAAAGATAACAGTGTTCATTTTTTTGACCCACTCATCAGGACATGGGAGAATGCTTCCAAAATACGACAACCGCTTTTCCTTTGAGAGTGAGATTTCGAGTACGCCAAAGATTAAGAGTATTATTCAATTTTTTCAACCTAGGTCCCCAGTTATCTTCAGGAGAAACATCATTTCCGAAGTAGATACCTAAAATCTTAAGTTTGTCATTGTGCCAATCATACCCAAGAGGCTTATCGTTACGATCTTTCCATTTCCCCAACCAAAGACCCTTGGTCTTTTGAATATTTACTTTCGACCCACTACCACCACAAAAAGTTTGTAAAGTGGAATTAAGACAGTCAAAATCACTATCAGAAGAAATAAAAACCGAAGTATCATCCGCATGTTGAATAAACTTTATACAATCATAAGTGTTGGGAATAGAAATCCCACGAATGGAGTCGTTGTTTCTGAGGAGATTAGCAAGACCCTCGGCACAAATAGCATACAATGAAGGCGACAAGGGACAGCCTTGCCGAATACCTCTGCGAATTTCAATAGTAGCACCTATGAAATTATTCATCATAATTCTACTCAAAGGACCGCTATAGAGAAGCTTAACCCATCCAATGAGGCTATGGGGGATACCCATCTTATTCATGACACTAAACATATAATTCCAACTCACCCTATCAAAAGCTTTTTCTTGATCAATACTTACAAGAGCGGCCTCTTTGTCAAACAAATTAACATAATCAATAGTGTCACGTAAAACCATAAGATTGTCATGAATGCTGCGATGATGAACACCATAAGTTTGTTCTTTACCAATCAAGTTAGGCATAATCTTCATAAGTCTATTCATGATAACCTTAGACAACATTTTATAATCCACCGTCAAAAGACTAATGGGGCGCCAATTTTTTAAATCATGTTTACAACCAGAATTTTTATAAATAAGACGCACCAAGGCAGTATTCATGGTCTTAGTCAAATTACCTTTTTTCTTACATTCTTGAAAAACATCAAACAAATCGTCGCCTAAAATATCCCAAAACGACTGATAAAACTCTACTGTTAAACCATCAATTCCCGGGGATTTGTTGAGATTCATTTCATGAAGGGCTTTCTTGATTTCGAACTTAGAAATGTCTTCATTAAAATTAAAAACATTATCATCAAAAGACTCAGTATCAATGGTGGCAATAATTTCATCAAGTCTATTATAAAGAATCTCTTCATGGTTGTACAGATTATGATAAAAGGTATTAACACACTTGAACATTTTTCCAGGATCATCCACATAATTGCCATCGCAATCAAGAATCTTAGACATCATACTATTATCAATTTGCTTTTTCTCTAGATTAAGAAAGAATCTACTCGGCTTATCATACTCTGTTTTATGGATGTTACGAGCCCTAACTTTAGCTCTTTCCCATTCTTTCATCTCGTGCTGTTTGAGGTCTTGCATAACATTATTAATCTCATTCTTATTGTCACCAGGGCTGCAAATTAATTTGTCATAGCGACGGTTTAAAAGCTTAACCTGCTGTTTTTCAAGAAAAGCTTTTTCCCGGCCGAAATCTTGAATGATTTCCCTGAGTCTAAACTTCCCAGATTCCCACCATTCCATAAGAGAGCTAAAATTAGTCTTGTTTAACTTCCAGAAATTCCAAAAAGTACAAATTCTGTTAGAACAATCGATATCCTTAAGGAGCTCATTGTTACATATCCAGCGACCATTTCCATGGGGGGTCATGCGATTCTCGAGTTTCAGCTTGATAAATTTATGGTCAGTCAAGCCGTTCATACAAACACACATTTCTCCTAATTGATGTTTGAAACAGTTCGAGACTAAAATGTAGTCAATTCTACTAGAAGTCTTATGAGCTCTACTGTAAAAAGTACATCCGGGATCATTAGGATAAACAGAAAACCAAGTGTCAATTAAATCAGAGTCACGAATTAAATGCTTTAAGGTTAATCGGCTAGGATCACATTGGATATTAGCAAGATCACAATTAAAATCACCTCCTACTATCCAATCAGAATCTGACTTAATTAAAGAGCTAAGCCCGGTGAAAAAAAGAACTCTATCGACGACCGAATTGGGAGCATACACTGACATGAGGGAAATAACATTATTATTCCAAACAATATCTCCCTTAACCCAACGACCATCACTATCATTACTAATATTACAAATATTAAGGCCACATTTCTTAGAAATTAAAACAGCGACACCTCGCGAATGATTAGAACCGTGGCTGAAAAATATTTCGCCTTCCCAGCTTTTACGCCAAATGTACTCATCGGCACTATTGCTATGAGTTTCCTGAATAAAGATAACGTCAAATTTTCTTCGCACAAAACTTTCAAACAAAGCATCTCTTTTTCGGATGTCCCTGATACCATTACAATTAATGGTCACGATGGACAGACTACTCAGGAAACTCATTAGCAAAATGAAAAGGATCATTTACATTTAGAAGGCTAAATTAATCCATACATCATATCTAAATTTGTAACTGACCTCTGCCTCTACCTCGACTTTTTGAAGGACTAGGTGCCTTTGTTGCTTGCTTTTCGACCGATAGGATGTTGCCTTTGTTGGAGTGATCTTTTCTTCGGTGTCGTCTGTCAGTTTTGGGTTTGTCAGGAGGACTATCTTGTGCTTCATCGTCCGGAGCTTTCGGCTGTTTGTCTCCCGACATTTCATTCGAAGTGTCATTTTCTTTTCCGGAAGCCGATGCTTCGTCACCTTTCCCTATTTTCTCTTCGCCAGGTTTATCTTGTGCATCTTGTATTTGTACCGGTGATGTTTCCATCTTGTCTTCATCCTCTCTAGGGACTTTCTTCTCAGGACTTTCCTCGTCAGCTTCTCTCTTCCTTTTCAAGCGCTCTTGTTGGACGGCTTCATCCCAGTAGGTCGGGGGCTTTTGCTTGGGAGTTGCCTTGTCTTGGGAGTTGGTGTCACCTACTTCGTCTATCACATCCGGTGCTGTTGCGTCCTGGATTTTCTCCTGGGGATCTTCCTTCGGCACGTGTAAATAACCTCCGTCGATGATGTTAGAGCTAGGTGCATTTACATGTTTATCTGCCTCATCGGCTGCCCCGTACGAATGGTCATGGAGCACCTGACTGACTGGGGGAAGACGCTGGAGTTCTTGCAGCTTGTCATGCATTTCCGCACGGTGGTCCGGGGAGCCGCAGACAAAACATCGACCTCAGGTCACACTCTCTGGCGATGTGGCCCGGCTTTTTGCAGATCCTGCACGTTTTCTCCTGGCCCCGATGACGCACTGGGAGATTGAAGCTTCCAATCTTGATATAGCTTGGTATGGGCTTTTTGACATGTTTGATGAGAAGACTTCTAACACCATTCTCGACAGCCGAGTCGAAGTCGTGATGTTGTCGTTTAATGTTAACCACAGTCCCATACTGCATAAGGGCAGTTGACACAACAGCGTCACCCATTTCATACGGAGCCTTCACGTAGACGATGATCGAATTGAGGACGTCAGCCCTCTCGCATTGTACAAGAGTGTCGTTTACCATGAAGCCTTCCTGCGCTAATATATCCGAATAGATCTCCTCAGAACAGGTTATATTAAACCAGCCACTTTCTAATTCCGCTATACACACTACTCCATTATCATCGTCGATCTCACGGCAAACCGCTTTATGCACCTGAAGCGCCGTTGGTTTGCTTTGTCCGGTTCTGAATCGAACTGTGTTTGGGCGTTGGAGCGTTGATCGAAACGCCGACGCCATGTTGAAGATAAGGCAGTTGGCCGAGCAAAAAAAGCAAGGCCAAATACCACTTTAGCAATCGCGTTAAAGTGTCACTTTCTGTAGCTACAATACCAATACTGCAAATGTACCTCACATTAGAATGAAAGGCCGGGCCACGAAGAGCAAAAACGAGGTCCACTTGCAGAGCGTTGACTTCGGTGATCGGACGAGAACCGGTGTTGTCAACGTGGTATGGTCGTGGGCGAAAGGGTATTTGTTTCAGAGAGTTTTGAACAAACCTAGTTACTGTAGCTGTCAAAATAAAACCAACGCCAAACAGGCCACAGTCAAAAGTAAACAAAGCCTACGACACCTGGTATTCCGAGGCGGTCTCCCATCCAAGTACTGAAAAAGCCCGACGCTATTTAACTTCGGTGATCGGACGAGAACCGGTGTTGTCAACGTGGTATGTTCGTAGGCGAAAGGGTATTTGTTTCAGAGAGTTTTGAACAAACCTAGTTACTGTATCTGTCAAAATAAAACCAACGCCAAACAGGCCACAGTCAAAAGTAAAAAAAGCCTACGACACCTGGTATTCCCAGGCGGTCTCCCATCCAAGTACTGACCAAGCCCGACGCTGCTTAACTTCGGTGATCGGACGAGAACCGGTGTTGTCAACGTGGTATGGTCGTAAGCGAAAGGGTATTTGTTTCAGAGAGTTTTGAACAAACCTAGTTACTGTAGCTGTCAAAATAAAACCAACGCCAAACAGGCCACAGTCAAAGAAGTCTACGACACCTGGTATTCCCAGGCGGTCTCCCATCCAAGTACTGACCAAGCCCGACGCTGCTTAACTTCGGTGATCGGACGAGAACCGTTGTTGTCAACGTGGTATGTTCGTAGGCAAAAGGGTGTTTGTTTCAGAGAGTTTTGAACAAACCTAGTTACTGTAGCTGTCAAAATAAAACCAACGCCAAACAGGCCACAGTCAAAAGTAAAAAAAAGCCCACGACACCTGGTATTCCCAGGCGGTCTCCCATCCAAGTACTGACCAAGCCCGACGCTGCTTAACTTCGGTGATCGGACGAGAACCGGTGTTGTCAACGTGGTATGGTCGTAGGCGAAAGGGTATCTGTTTCAGAGAGTTTTGAACAAACCTAGTTGCTGTAGCTGTCAAAATAAAACCAACGCCAAACAGGCCACAGTCAAAAGTAAAAAAAGTCTACGACACCTGGTATTCCCAGGCGGTCTCCCATCCAAGTACTGACCAAGCCCGACGCTGCTTAACTTCGGTGATCGGACGAGAACCGGTGTTGTCAACGTGGTATGGTCGTAGGCGAAAGGGTATTTGTTTCAGAGAGTTTTGAACAAACCTAGTTACTGTAACGTTTGTGCCGGTTGGCTGATAGAGGGCACTAGAGCGATTCCACGGTGGTGGGATCGCCCTGGTGGCTCCTGCTGGCGCGCCTTGGAAACCCGTCTTTGGATCGCGCATATGCCGAACCAGTTCTGACCAGTTCTAGAGACCGCGTGATTGTGTGAGCTTCATGTTTTGAGGCGAGAGTCCACAATAAACGGCAGGTATTCACCGGAAATCACGGAACACTTGTGTCCAGATTCCTTCTTGTGAGTTTTGTCGACCCCAGGCAAATCTACGTTACATTGGTGGCAGCGGTGGGATACAAGAGGACGGAAAAGACCAGGTGAAGTGTTCATGTTTTCGCAAAACCATGATGGTGTGGCGGCCGACTCGCCCTGCGGCGAGCAGGCGGGCTGGAGTGCGGGCCCGCGGAGCGGGGCCCAGTTTGAAAAGGATTCGGTGCATTCTGTGCATCACGCCGGGGGAGTTGGAGGCCTTCTTTAGGGATGTTTTGGGGAACTCTAGGGGGGTTATGGGGTTCCTGGGGTCTGGGTGTTTCCTTAGGAAGGAGTTGGGGAAAGATAGCGGGAAATTTCGGGACATGCGCCAAGTGCTGGGGGTTGCCGGTGCGTCCACTCCGATTCGGAGAGAGGGCGCCCACGGCACGGCAGACGTTTCGTTCCGCTCGGGGCGATTCCGAGTCGGGTCTGTCGGCGCAGTAGGGGCGGGGCCTCACCCGGACGCCCACGCTCCCTAAACCAGTCGCAGTCGCAGGAGCAAGTCGCAGTCGCAGGAACCACAGTCGCAGTCGCAAGAGCCGGTCGCTGTTGCGGGAGCCAGCCGCAGTCGCAGGAACCACAGTCGCAGTCGCAAGAGCCAGCCGCAGTCGAAGGCACCAGTCGCAGTCAGAGGAGCCAGTCGCAGTCACAGTCGCAGTCAAGTCTTAACATTAGAGGGGTGTGCCGGGGCCAGGGGTGTGCCGGGGCCAGGGGTGTGCCGGGGCCAGGGGTGTGCCGGGGCCAGGGGTGTGCCGGGGCCAGGGGTGTGCCGGGGCCAGGGGTGTGCCGGGGCCAGGGGTGTGCCGGGGCCAGGGGTGTGCCGGGGCCAGGGGTGTGCCGGGGCCAGGGGTGTGCCGGGGCCAGGGGTGTGCCGGGGCCAGGGGCCTGGCCCCATGAATTGCCTTCCATGTTAACAGAAGGATTTTGTATTCAATCCTTTGTTTCATAGGTAACCAATGCAGTTCAATTAGGGTAGGGGTGATGTGATCGAATTTCCTGCCCCTGGAAAGAACACGTGCTGCGGCATTTTGGGCATGTTGAAGCTTCTTCACAAGATATTGGGAGATACCGAACAGCAAAGAGTCTCCATTATCCAACCGGGATGTGATCAGGGCATGTACTACCATCGAAGCTGCTCTGTCTGATAGACATTTTCTTATACTTCTCACATTTCTGATTTGGAAATACACAGATTGACAAGTTTTCTTGACATGAGTATTCATAGATAATGTATTGTCAAACATGACTCCAAGGTTTCTAACAGATGTAGAGGCATTGATCCGAGTATTGACAACATGTATTTCGTTCACATGGATTTTAGTTTGTTGATACTTTGAGGATAAAGTGATGAACTCTGTTTTTGTGTCGTTTAGTTTTAGCTTGTTAGCATCCATCCAAGATTTTATTTCAAGAATGCACACTTCGATGCGAGCTTTTGCTGATAGTTGATCTTGAGTATTGTTTATTTTGAAAGGTAGATAGAGTTGTGTGTCATCTGCATACATATGCAGATGTACTCCGTGTCTCTGTGCAATCTTTGAGATGGGAGAAACATAAATGGTGAAACACTGTGGACCAAGAACAGAGCCTTGAGGGACTCCGAACCTAAGTGGTGTAAGGTCGGGAGATTGACCATTTATGCTGACAGATTGTGTTCTAAATTGAAGATAAGATGTAATCCACTGCAGATCCTGTCCCTTAATTCCAAGCGATCTCAGACGGGAAATCATGATGTCATGATCTATGGTATCAAAGGCGGATGACAAGTCTAATAAGACCAGGATTACACCTTGGTGATTGTCAAAAGCCTGCAATATATCCTTTTGAACTTTTAATAAAGCAGTTTTAGTACCATGGTATTTCTTGTATGCGGACTGATGGTCGTCAAGAAGTTTGTTATCTTTTAAATAGGATGTTATCTGAGAAGCAATAACCTTTTCAAGGATTTTAGAGACAAACTTCAGGTTAGATACTGGACGATAGTTCTTAAGGTCGTCGGTATCTAGAGATGGTTTCTTTATCAGAGGTCTCACAATAGCATTTTTAAACTAGCTGGGAAGATGGCCGTTTCAAGAGAAAGATTAATAATTTTAGTGATAACAGGAGCAATGATGTTAAGGTGTTCCTTGAGCATCCATGTTGGAATTGGATCCATTTCACAAGATTTTGAAACAGATACAGAAATCAGCTTGAAAACGTCCTCACAAGAAACTGGTGAAAAATGATCAAGAAAAGCAGAAGTTTCCTGATTAGATTCAACTGTCAACAGGTCAATACAAGGACCCATTGCATTCCGAATATGTGATATTTTGGAAACAAAATATTGACTAAATCTGTTGGCGAGATCTAGATTGTTAGTATGAGATGGCAAACTGTTCTTGCGTTTCTGGTGTAACAACGAATCAACAATCTTAAACATTTGTTTTTGATCCTTGCATTGAGTTATATGATTTTCGTAATAAGTTGATTTGGCTTCGCTTATTAAAATAATAACATTGAGACGTTGTGCTTTGAAGTTATCTCTATCAGTGTCAAGTCTGGTGTTTCGCCACTTACGCTCAAGCCTCTTTCGTAGCCTTTTTGCTTCGGCTATTGCTGGGGAGTACCACGGACAACTGGGTCTAACAGTTATGAATCGAGATATGACAGGAGCATGATTATCAAGTATATCATGTAGACAGGAATCATACTGCATAACAAGACCATCAAGGTTAGATGTGCATATGCCTATGCCGCCAGTGACCTGACGCATGAGTCTCAAAGTTTGGGTTCTTTCCGGTAAGAATTTTGGTGATATTTGAGCTCAGATGTGGAGCTGGTGAGTGTCTCTTCATTCTCCAACAAAGTTGAGGTTCGCATCTCAGATATAAGTCGAGAAAATTATCCTCCTTCGCAGCCATGTTTACTTCTGTTTTTGCATGTACACGTGTATTGCTGCATAGACCTATGCCGCCAGTGACCTGACGCATGAGTCTCAAAGTTTGGATCCCTTCTGGTAAGTATTTTGGCGATATGTTATCTCAGATGTGGAGCTGGTGAGTGTCTCTTCATTCTCCAACAAAGTTGAGGTTCGCAGCTCAGATATAAGTCGAGAAAATTGTCCTGATTCGCAGTAATGTTTTCTTCTATGTATGTACATGTATGTACACGTGTATTGCTGCATAGGCCTATGCCGCCAGTGACATGACGCATAAGTCTCAACGTAATTGGGTCCCTTCCGGTGAGAATTGTGGCGATATGTTAGCTCAATTGTGGAGCTGGTGAGTGTCTCATCATCCTCCAACAAAGTTGAGATTCGCAGCTCAGATATAAGTCGAGAAAATTGTCCTCCTTCTCAGCCATGTCTACTTCTGTTTTTGCATGTACAACGTGTATTGCTGCATAGACCTATGCCACCGGTGACCTTACGCTTGAGTCTCAAAGTTTAGGTCTTTTCCGGTGAGTATTTTGGCGATATGTTAGCTCAGATGTGGAGCTGGTGAGTGTCTGTTCATTTTCCAACAGTTGAGGTTCGCAGCTCAGATATAAGTCGAAAAAATTGTCCTCATTCGCAGCCATGTTTACTTCTGTTTATGTATGTACACGTGTATTGCTGCATAGGCCTATGCCGCCAGTGACCTGACGAATGAGTCTCAAAGTTTAGGTCCTTTCCGGAAATAATGTTGGTGATATTTTAGCTCAGATGTGGAGCTGGTAAGTGTCTCTTCATTATCCAACAAAGTGGAGGTTCGCAGCTCAGATAGAAGTCGACAAACTTATCCTCATTCGCAGCCATGTTTATTTATGTTTATGTATGTACACGTGTATTACGTAATAGGCCTCTGCCGCCAGTGACGTTACGCTTGAGTCTCAAAGTTTGGGTCTCTTCCGGTGAGTATTTTGGCCATATGTTAGCTCAGATGTGGAGCTGGTGAGTATCTCTTCATTCTCCAACAAAGTTGAGGTTCGTAGCTCAAATATAAGTCGAGAAGATTATCTTCCTTTTCAGCCATGTTTACTTCTGTCTATGTATGTACACGTGTATTGCTGCATAGACCTATGCCGCCAGTGACCTGACGCATGAGTCTCAAAGTTTGGGTCCCTTCTGGTAATAACTTAGGTGATATTTTAGCTCAGATGTGGAGCTGGTGAGTGTCTCTTCATTTCAAGAAGATTATTCTCCTTCGCAGCCATGTTTACTTCTGTCTATGTATGTACAAGTGTATTGCTGCATAGACCTATGCCGCCAGTGACCTGACGCTTGAGTCTCAAAGTTTGGGTCTCTTCCGGTGAGAAATTTGGCAATATATTAGCTCGGATGTGGAGCTAGTGAGTGTCTCATCATCCTCCTACAAAGTTGAGGTTCGCAGCTAAGATATAAGTCATGCAAATTTTCCTCATTCACAGCCATGTTTACTTCTGTTTATGTATGTACACGTGTATTACAGCATAGGCATACGCCGCCAGTGACCCTACGCTTGAGTCTCAAAATTTGGGTCTCTTCCTGTGAGAAGTTTGGCGATATTTTAGCTCAAATGTGGAGCTGGTGAGTGTCTCTTCATTCTCCAACAAAGTTGAGGTTCGCATCTCAAATATAAGTCGAGAAAACTATCCTCCTTCGCAGCCATGTTTATTTCTGTTTATGTATGTACACGTGTATTGCTGCATAGACCTATACCGCCAGTGACCTGACGGATGAGTCTCAAAGTTTGGGTCCCTTCTGGTGAGTATTTTGGCGATATGTTTGCTCAGATGTGGAGCTGGTGAGTGTCTCATCATCCTCCAACAAAGTTGAGGTTCGCAGCTAAGATATAAGTCATGCAAATTTTCCTCATTCGCAGCCACGTTTACTTCTGTTTATGTATGTACACGTGTATTACGGCATAGGCCTACGCCGCCAGTGACCTGACGCATGAGTCTCAAAGTTTAGGTCCCTTCCGGAAATAATGTTGGTGATATTTTAGCTCAGATGTGGAGCTGGTGAGTGTCTCTTCATTATCCAACAAAGTTGAGGTTCGCAGCTCAGATAGAAGTCGAGAAACTTATCCTCATTCGCAGCCATGTTTATTTATGTTTATGTATGTACACGTGTATTACGTAATAGGCCTCTGCCGCCAGTGACGTTACGCTTGAGTCTCAAAGTTTGGGTCTCTTCCGGTGAGTATTTTGGCCATATGTTAGCTCAGATGTGGAGCTGGTGAGTGTCTCTTCATTCTCCAACAAAGTTGAGGTTCGTAGCTCAAATATAAGTCGAGAAAATTATCCTCATTCGCCACCATGTTTACTTTTGTTTACGTATGTACACGTGTATTGCTGCATAGGCCTATGCCGCCTGTGACCTGACGCATGAGTCTCAACGTTTGGGTCCCTTCCGGTAATAATTTGGGTGATATTTTAGCTCAGATGTGGAGCTGGTGAGTGTCTCTTCATTCTCCAACAAAGTTGAGGTTCGCAGCTAAGATATAAGTCATGCAAATTGTCTTCATTCGCAGCCATGTTTACTTCTGTTTATGTATGTACACGTGTATTACAGCATAGGCCTACGCCGCCAGTGACCTTACGCTTGAGTCTCACAATTTGGGTCTCTTCCGGTGAGAATTTTGGCGATATGTTAGCTCGGATGTGGAGCTAGTGAGTGTCTCATCATCCTCCTACAAAGTTGAGGTTCACAGCTAAGATATAAGTCATGCAAATTTTCCTCATTCGCAGCCATGTTTACTTCTGTTTATGTATGTACACGTGTATTACAGCATAGGCATACGCCGCCAGTGACCCTACGCTTGAGTCTCAAAATTTGGGTCTCTTCCTGTGAGAAGTTTGGCGATATGTTAGCTCAGATGTGGAGCTAGTGAGTGTCTCATCATCCTCCTACAAAGTTGAGGTTCGCAGCTCCGATATAAGTCGAGAAAATTGTCCTCATTCGCAGCCATGTTTACTTTTGTTTATGTATGTACACGTGTATTGCTGCATAGGCCTATGCCGCCATTGACCTGACGCATGAGTCTCAAAGTTTGGGTCCCTTCCGGTAATAATGTTAGTGATATTTTAGCTCAGATGTGGAGCTGGTGAGTGTCTCTTCATTCTCCAACAAAGTTGAGGTTCGCAGCTAAGATATAAGTCATGCAAATTTTCCTCATTCGCAGCCATGTTTACTTCTGTTTATGTATGTACACGTGTATTGCTGCATAGACCTATACCGCCAGTGACCTGACGCATGAGTCTCAAAGTTTGGGTCCCTTCTGGTGAGTATTTTGGCGATATGTTCGCTCAGATGTGGAGCTGGTGAGTGTCTCATCATCCTCCAACAAAGTTGAGGTTCGCATCTCAGATATAAGTCGAGAAAATTATCCTCCTTCGCAGCCATGTTTACTTCTGTTTATGTATGTACACGTGTATTGCTGCATAGGCCTATGCCGCCATTGACCTGACGCATGAGTCTCAAAGTTTGGGTCCCTTCCGGTAATAATGTTAGTGATATTTTAGCTCAGATGTGGAGCTGGTGAGTGTCTCTTCATTCTCCAACAAAGTTGAGGTTCGCAGCTAAGATATAAGTCATGCAAATTGTCCTCATTCGCAGCCATGTTTACTTCTGTTTATGTATGTACACGTGTATTGCTGCATAGACCTATACCGCCAGTGACCTGACGCATGAGTCTCAAAGTTTGGGTCCCTTCTAGTGAGTATTTTGGCGATATGTTCGCTCAGATGTGGAGCTGGTGAGTGTCTCATCATCCTCCAACAAAGTTGAGGTTCGCAGCTAAGATATAAGTCATGCACATTTTCCTCATTCGCAGCCATGTTTACTTCTGTTTATGTATGTACACGTGTATTACGGCATAGGCCTACGCCGCCAGTGACCTTACGCTTGAGTCTCATCATCCTCCAACAAAGTTGAGGTTCGCAGCTAAGATATAAGTCTTGCAAATTTTCCTCATTCGCAGCCATGTTTACTTCTGTTTATGTATGTACACGTGTATTACGGCATAGGCCTACGCCGCCAGTGACATTACGCTTGAGTCTCCAATTTTGGGTCTCTTCCGGTGAGTATTTTGGCCATATGTTAGCTCAGATGTGGAGCTGGTGAGTGTCTCATCATCCTACAACAAAGTTGAGTTTCGCAGCTCAAATATAAGTCGAGAAAATTATCCTCATTTGCAGCCATGTTTTTTTATGTTTATGTATGTACATGTGTATTGCTGCATAGGCCTATGCCGCCAGTGACCTGACGCATGAGTCTCAAAGTTTGGGTCCCTTCCGGTAATAATTTTGGTGTTATTTTAGCTCAGATGTGGAGCTGGTGAGTGTCTCTTCATTCTCCAACAAAGTTGAGGTTCGCATCTCAGATATAAGTCAAGAGGATTATCCTCCTTCGCAGCCATGTTTACTTCTGTCTATGTATGTACAAGTGTATTGCTGCATAGACCTATGCTGCCAGTGACCTGACGCATGACTCTCAAAGTTTGGGTCTTTTCCGGTGAGTATTTTGGCGATATGTTCGCTCAGATGTGGAGCTGGTAAGTGTCTCATCATCCTCCAACAAAGTTGAGGTTTGCAGCTCAGATATAAGTCGAGAAAATTGTACTCATTCGCAGCCATGTTTTCTTCTATGTATGTACATGTATGTACACGTGTGTTGCTGCATAGACCTAAGCCGCCAGTGACCTGACGCATGAGTCTCAAAGTTTGGGTTTCTTCCGGTGAGTATTTTGGCGATATGTTCGCTCAGATGTGGAGCTGGTTAGTGTCTCATCATCCTCCAACAAAGTTGAGGTTCGCAGCTAAGATATAAGTCATGCAAATTGTCTTCATTCGCAGCCATGTTTACTTCTGTTTATGTATGTACACGTGTATTACAGCATAGGCCTACGCCGCCAGTGACCTTACGCTTGAGTCTCAAAGTTTGGGTCCTTTCCGGTAATAATGTTGGTGATATTGTAGCTTAGATGTGGAGCTGGTGAGTGTCTCATCATCCTCCTACAAAGTTGAGGTTCGCAGCTCCGATATAAGTCGAGAAAATTGTCCTCATTCGCAGCCATGTTTACTTTTGTTTATGTATGTACACGTGTATTGCTGCTTAGGCCTATGCCGCCAGTGACCTGACGCATGAGTCTCAAAGGTTGGGTCTCTTCTGGTGAGTATTTTGGCGATATGTTAGCTCAAATGTGGAGCTGGTGAGTGTCTCTTTATTCTCCAACAAAGTTGAGGTTCGCAGCTCAGATATAAGTTGAGAAAATTATCCTCATTCGCAGCCATGTTTTCTTCTATGTATGTACATGTATGTACATTGTACACGTGTATTGCTGCATAGGCCTATGCCGCCTGTGACCTGACACATGAGTCTCAACGTTTAGGTCCCTTTTGGTGAGTATTTTGGCGATATGTTAACTCAGATGTGGAGCTGATGAGTGTCTCATCATTCTCCAACAAAGTTGAGGTTCGCAGCTCAGATATAAGTCGAGAAAATTGTCCTCATTCGCAGCCATGTTTTCTTCTATGTATGTACATGTATGTACACGTGTATTACGGCATAGGCCTATGCCGCCAGTGACCTGACGCACGAGTCTCAACGTAATTGGGTCCCTTCCGGTGAGAATTTTGGCGATATGTTAGCTCAGATGTGGAGCTGGTGTGTGTCTCATCATCCTCCAACAAAGTTGAGGTTCGCACCTCAGATATAAGTCGAGAAAATTATCCTCATTCGCAGCCGTGTTTATTTATGTTTATGTACATGTATGTACACGTGTATTACGGCATAGGCCTATGCCGCCAGTGACCTTACGCGTGAGTCTCAAAGTTTAGGTCTCTTCCGGTTAGTATTTTGGCGATATGTTCGCTCAGATGTGGAGCTGGTTAGTGTCTCATCATCCTCCAACAAAGTTGAGGTTCGCAGCTAAGATATAAGTCATGCAAATTGTCTTCATTCGCAGCCATGTTTACTTCTGTTTATGTATGTACACGTGTATTACAGCATAGGCCTACGCCGCCAGTGACCTTACGCTTGAGTCTCAAAGTTTGGGTCCTTTCCGGTAATAATGTTGGTGATATTGTAGCTTAGATGTGGAGCTGGTGAGTGTCTCATCATCCTCCTACAAAGTTGAGGTTCGCAGCTCCGATATAAGTCGAGAAAATTGTCCTCATTCGCAGCCATGTTTACTTTTGTTTATGTATGTACACGTGTATTGCTGCTTAGGCCTATGCCGCCAGTGACCTGACGCATGAGTCTCAAAGGTTGGGTCTCTTCTGGTGAGTATTTTGGCGATATGTTAGCTCAAATGTGGAGCTGGTGAGTGTCTCTTCATTCTCCAACAAAGTTGAGGTTCGCAGCTCAGATATAAGTTGAGAAAATTATCCTCATTCGCAGCCATGTTTTCTTCTATGTATGTACATGTATGTACATTGTACACGTGTATTGCTGCATAGGCCTATGCCGCCTGTGACCTGACACATGAGTCTCAACGTTTAGGTCCCTTTTGGTGAGTATTTTGGCGATATGTTAACTCAGATGTGGAGCTGATGAGTGTCTCATCATTCTCCAACAAAGTTGAGGTTCGCAGCTCAGATATAAGTCGAGAAAATTGTCCCCATTCGCAGCCATGTTTTCTTCTATGTATGTACATGTATGTACACGTGTATTACGGCATAGGCCTATGCCGCCAGTGACCTGACGCACGAGTCTCAACGTAATTGGGTCCCTTCCGGTGAGAATTTTGGCGATATGTTAGCTCAGATGTGGAGCTGGTGTGTGTCTCATCATCCTCCAACAAAGTTGAGGTTCGCACCTCAGATATAAGTCGAGAAAATTATCCTCATTCGCAGCCATGTTTATTTATGTTTATGTACATGTATGTACACGTGTATTACGGCATAGGCCTATGCCGCCAGTGACCTTACGCGTGAGTCTCAAAGTTTAGGTCTTTTCCGGTGAGTATTTTGGCGATATGTTAGCTCAGATGTGGAGTTGGTGAGTGTCTCTTCATTCTCCAACAAAGTTGAGGTTCGCAGCTCAAATATAAGTCGATAAAATTGTCCTCATTCGCAGCCATGTTTACTTCTGTTTATGTATGTACACGTGTATTGCTGCATAGGCCTATGCCGCCAGTGACCGGACGCATGAGTCTCAAAGTTTGGGTTCCTTTCGGTAAGAATTCTGGTGATACTTTAGCTCAGATGTGGAGCTGGTGAGTTTCTCTTCATTCTCGAACAACGTTGAGGTTCGCAGCTTAGATATAAGTTGAGAAAACTATCCTCATTCGCAGCCATGTTTACTTCTGTATAATTATGTATGTACACGTGTATTGCTACATAGGCCTATGCCGCCAGTGACCTGAAGCATGAGTCTCAAAGTTTGGGTATCTTCCGGTGAGAATTTTGGCGATATTTTAGCTTAGATGTGGAGCTGGTGAGTGTCTCATCATCTTCCAACAAAGTTGAGGTTCGCAGCTCAGATATAAGTTGAGAAAATTATCCTCATTCGCAGCCATGTTTTCTTCTATGTATGTACATGTATGTTTATAACACCTCACTCACAGATTCTGTGTCTTGATTGGCCGAGAGCGCGGCACGTGTCACTTGCTATTTTTACTATTTTTTACTTGCGCTATCCAAAAAGACTATACCACGCAAAAAGGACTATGCGCATAGCAACACACGAACTATGCGGCATAGCAACGAAAGCGTGACTGCAACCCAGACGTGTGTTTCGGTGCATTGCATAAACATTGCTCTATCACCTTCGCACCCGTTCATTAGGCAACAAAGTACACGTATGATCGAGAGACGTATAATTCGGAGATTTTTTGTCATTACTATACTTTCAGGACACTTAAATTGTGCAGAATCTGTGAGTGAGGTGTTATAAAACAAATATTGACTGCTTTATTTCGCGGTATAGTAAAACTAGCCTCCCTCGGTGATCCATGGAGCATTATATTTTCCCTCGGCTTCGCCTCGGGAAAATAGAATGCTCCATGGATCACCTCGGGAGGCTAGTTTTACTATACCACTCAAAGCAGTCAATATTTGTATAACATTGTACACGTGTATTGCTGCATAGGCCTATGCCGCCAGTGACCTGACGCATGAGTCTCAACGTTTGGGTTTCCCTCCGGAGAGAATTATGGCGATATGTTAGCTTAGATGTGGAGCTGGTGAGTGTCTCATCATCATCCAACAAAGTTGAGGTTCGCAGCTAAGATATAACTTCAGAAAATTATCCTCATTCGCAGCCATGTTTTCTTATATGTATGTACATTGTACACGTGTATTGCTGCATAGGCCTATGCCGCCAGTGACCTGACGCATGAGTCTCAAAATTTGGGTCTCTTCCGGTGAGAATTTTGGCGATATGTTAGCTCAGATGTGGAGCTGGTGAGTGTCTCATCATCCTCCATCAAAATTGAGGTTCGCAGCTCAGATATAAGTCGAGAAAATTATCCTCATTTGCAGCCATGTTTACTTCTGTTTATGTATGTACACGTGTATTACGGCATATGCCCACGCCGCCAGTGACCTTACGCTTGAGTCTCAAAATTTGGGTCTCTTCCGGTGAGAATTTTGGCGATATGTTAGCTCAGATGTGGAGCTGGTGAGTGTCTCATCATCCTCCATCAAAATTGAGGTTCGCAGCTCAGATATAAGTCGAGAAAATTATCCTCATTCGCAGCCATGTTTTTTATGTTTATGTATGTACACGTGTATTGCTGCATAGGCCTATGCCGCCAGTGACCTGACGCATGAGTCTCAAAGTTTGGGTCTCTTCCGGTAATAATGTTGATGATATTTTAGCTCAGATGTGGAGCTGGTGAGTGTCTCTTCATTCTCCAACAAAGTTGAGGTTCGTAGCTCAAATATAAGTCGAGAAAATTATCCTCATTCGCCACCATGTTTACTTTTGTTCAGGTATGTACACTTGTATTGCTGCATAGGCCTATGCCGCCTGTGACCTGACGCATGAGTCTCAAAGTTTGGGTCCCTTCCGGTAATAATTTTGGTGATATTTTAGCTCAGATGTGGAGCTGGTGAGTGTCTCTTCATTTTCCAACAAAGTTGAGGTTCGCATCTCAGATATAAGTCGAGAAAATTATCCTCCTTCGCAGCCTTGTTTACTTCTGTCTATGTATGTACACGTGTATTGCTGCATAGACCTATGCCGCCAGTGACCTGACGAATGAGTCTCAAAATTTGGGTCTATTCCGGTGAGAATTATGGCGATATGTTAGCTCAGATGTGGAGCTGGTGAGTGTCTCATCGTCCTCCTACAAAGTTGAGGTTTGCAGCTCCGATATAAGTCGAGAAAATTGTCCTCATTCGCCACCATGTTTACTTTTGTTCAGGTATGTACACTTGTATTGCTGCATAGGCCTATGCCGCCTGTGACCTGACGCATGAGTCTCAAAGTTTGGGTCCCTTCTGGTAATAATTTTGGTGATATTTTAGCTCAGATGTGGAGCTGGTGAGTGTCTCTTCATTTTCCAACAAAGTTGAGGTTCGCATCTCAGATATAAGTCGAGAAAATTATCCTCCTTCGCAGCCTTGTTTACTTCTGTCTATGTATGTACACGTGTATTGCTGCATAGACCTATGCCGCCAGTGACCTGACGAATGAGTCTCAAAGTTTGGATCCCTTCCGGTAATAATGTTGGTGTTATTTTATCTCAGATGTGGAGCTGGTGAGTGTCTCTTCATTCTCCAACAACGTTGAGGTTCGTAGCTCAAATATAAGTCGAGAAAATTATCCCCATTCGCCACCATGTTTACTTTTGTTCAGGTATGTACACGTGTATTGCTGCATAGGCCTAACCCGCCAGTGACCTGACGCATGAGTCTCGAAGTTTGGGTCTTTTCCGGTGATATTTTTGGCGATATGTTAGCTCAGATGTAGAGCTGATGCGTGTCTCTTCATTCTCCAACAAAGTTGAGGTTCGCAGCTGAGATATAAGTCGAGAAAATTGTCCTCATTGGCAGCCATGTTTTCTTCTATGTATGTACATGTATATACACGTGTATTGCTGCATAGGCCTAAGCCGCCAGTGACCTGACGCATGAGTCTCAAAGTTTGGGTCTTTTCCGGTGAGTATTTTGGCGATATGTTCGATTAGATGTGGAGCTGGTGAGTGTCTCATCATCCTCCAACAAAGTTGGGGTTCGCAGCTAAGATATAAGTCATGCAAATTTTCCTCATTCGCAGCCACGTTTACTTCTGTTTATGTATGTACACGTGTATTACAGCATAGGCATATGCCGCCAGTGACCTGACGCATGAGTCTCAAAGTTTGGGTCCCTTCCTGTAATAATGTTGATGATATTTTAGCTCAGATGTGGAGCTGGTGAGTGTCTCTTCATTCTCCTACAAAGTTGAATTTTGCAGCTCCGATATAAGTCGAGAAAATTGTCCTCATTCGCAGCCATGTTTACTTTTGTTTATGTATGTACCCGTGTATTGCTGCATAGGCCTATGCCGCCAGTGACCTGACGCATGAGTCTCAAAGTTTGGGTCTTTTCCGGTGAGATTTTTGGCGATATGTTCGCTCAGATGTGGAGCTGGTGAGTGTCTCATCATCCTCCAACAAAGTTTAGTTTCGCAGCTAAGATATAAGTCGAACAAATTATCTTCATTCGCCACCATGTTTACTTGTGTTTATGTATGTACACGTGTATTGTGACATAGGCCTATGCCGCCATTGACCTGACGCATGAGTCTCAAAGTTTGGGTCCTTTCCGGTAATAATGTTGGTGATATTCTAGCTTAGATGTGGAGCTGGTGAGTGTCTCTTCATTCTCCAACAAAGTTGAGGTTCGCAATTCAGATATAAGTCGAGAAAATTGTCATCATTCGCAGCCATGTTTACTTCTGTTTATGTATGTACACGTGTATTGCTGCATAGACCTATAGCGCCAGTGACCTGACGCATGAGTCTCAAAGTTTGGGTCCCTTCTGGTGAGTATTTTGGCGATATGTTAGCTCAGATGTGGAGCTGGTGAGTGTCTCTTTATTCTCCAACAAAGTTGAGGTTCGCAGCTCCGATATAAGTCATGAAAATTGTCCTCATTTGCAGCCATGTTTACTTTTGTTTATGTATGTACACGTGTATCATACGGCATAGGCCTATGCCGCCAGTGACCCGAAGCATGAGTCTCAAAGTTTAGGTTTCTTCCGGTGAGTATTTTGGCGATATGTTAGCCCAGATGTGGAGCTGGTGAGTGTCTCTTCATTCTCCAACAAAGTTGAGGTTCGCAGCTCAGATATAAGTCGAGAAAATTATCCTCATTCGCCACCATGTTTACTTTTCTTTATGTATGTACACGTGTATTGCTGCATAGGCCTATGCCGCCAGTGATCTGACGCACGAGTCTCAAAATTTGGGTCCCTTCCGGTAATAATGTTGGTGATATTTTAGCTCAGATGTGGAGCTGGTGAGTGTCTTTTCATTCTCCAACAAAGTTGAGGTTCGCATCTCCGATATAAGTCGAGAAAATTATCCTCCTTCGCAGCCATGTTTACTTCTGTTTATGTATGTACACGTGTATTGCTGCATGGACCTATACCGCCAGTGACCTGACGCATGAGTCTCAAAGTTTGGGTCCCTTCTGGTGAGTATTTTGGCGATATGTTAGCTCAGATGTGGAGCTGGTGACTGTCTCTTCATTCTCCAACAAAGTTGAGTTTCGCAGCTCAGATATAAGTCGAGAAAATTGTCCTCATTCGCAGCCATGTTTTCTTCCATGTATGTACATGTATGTACACGTGTATTGCTGCATAGACCTAAGCCGCCAGTGACCTGACGCATGAGTCTCAAAGTTTGGGTCTCTTCCGGTGAGTATTTTGGCGATATGTTCACTCAGATGAGGAGCTGGCGAGTGTCTCATCATCCTCCAACAAAGTTGAGGTTCGCAGCTAAGATATAAGTCATGCAAATTTTCCTCATTCGCAGCCATGTTTACTTCTGTTTATGTATGTACACGTGTAATACAGCATAGGCCTACGCCGCCAGTGACCCTACGCTTGAGTCTCAAAATTTGGGTCTCTTCCGGTTCTAATTTTGGCGATATGTTAGCTCAGATGTGGAGCTATTGAGTGTCTAATCATCCTCCTACAAAGTTGAGGTTCGCAGCTCCGATATAAGTCGAAAAAATTGTCCTCATTCGCGCAGCCATGTTTACTTTTGTTTATGTATGTACACGTGTATTGCTGCATAGGCCTATGCCGCCAGTGACCTGACGCATGAGTCTCAAAGTAAGGGTTTTTCCGGTGAGATTTTTGGCGATATGTTCGCTCAGATGTGGAGCTGGTGAGTGTCTCATCATCCTCCAACAAAGTTTAGGTTCGCAGCTAAGATATAAGTCGAACAAATTATCCTCATTCGCCACCATGTTTACTTTTGTTTATGTATGTACACGTGTATTGCTGCATAGACCTAGTATGCCGCCAGTGACCTGACACATGAGTCTCAAAGTTTGGGTCCCTTCTGGTGAGTATTTTGGCGATATGTTAGCTCAGATGTGGAGCTGGTGAGTGTCTCTTTATTTTGCA
The DNA here is from genome assembly GCA_037893245.1 of Crossaster papposus. Lineage (NCBI taxonomy): Eukaryota > Metazoa > Echinodermata > Asteroidea > Velatida > Solasteridae > Crossaster > Crossaster papposus. Next base: position 615,381 of record JBAIAA010000487.1, on the reverse strand, counting down.
ACAAAGTTGAGGTTCGCAGCTCAGATATAAGTCGAGAAAATTGTCCTCATTCGCAGCCATGTTTTCTTCTATGTATGTACATGTATGTGAACGTGTATTGCTGCATAGACCTAAGCCGCCAGTGACCTGACGCATGAGTCTCAAAGTTTGCGTCTCTTCCGGTGAGTATTTTGGCGATATGTTCGCTCAGATGTGGAGCTAGTGAGTGTCTCATCATCCTCCTACAAAGTTGAGGTTCGCAGCTCCGATATAAGTCGAGAAAATTGTCCTCATTCGCAGCCATGTTTACTTTTGTTTATGTATGTACACGTGTATTGCTGCATAGGCCTATGCCGCCATTGACCTGACGCATGAGTCTCAAAGTTTGGGTCCCTTCCGGTAATAATGTTGGTGATATTTTAGCTCAGATGTGGAGCTGGTGAGTGTCTCTTCATTCTCCAACAAAGTTGAAGTTCGCATCTCAGATATAAGTCGAGAAATTTATCCTCCTTCGCAGCCATGTTTACTTCTGTTTATGTATGTACACGTGTATTGCTGCATAGACCTATGAAGCCAGTGACCTGACGCATGAGTCTTAAAGTTTGGGTCTTTTCTGGTGAGATTTTTGGCGATATGTTCGCTCAGATGTGGAGCTGGTGAGTGTCTCATCATCCTCCAACAAAGTTTAGGTTCACACCTAAGATATAAGTCGAAAAATTTATCCTCATTCGCCACCATGTTTACTTTTGTTTATGAATGTACACGTGTATTGTGACAAAGGCCTATGCCGCCATTGACCTGACGCATGAGTCTCAAAGTTTGGGTCTCTTCCGGTGAGTATTTTGGCGATATGTTCACTCAGATGAGGAGCTGGTGAGTGTCTCATCATCCTCCAACAAAGTTGAGGTTCGAAGCTAAGATATAAGTCATGCAAATTTTCCTCATTCGCAGCCATGTTTACTTCTGTTTATGTATGTACACGTGTATTACAGCATAGGCCTACGCCGCCAGTGACCCTACGCTTGAGTCGCAAAATTTGGGTCTCTTCCGGTCCGAATTTTGGCGATATGTTAGCTCAGATGTGGAGCTAGTGAGTGTCTCATCATCCTCCTACAAAGTTGAGGTTCGCAGCTCCGATATAAGTCGAAATAATTGTCCTCATTCGCAGCCATGTTTACTTTTGTTTATGTATGTACACGTGTATTGCTGCATAGGCCTATGCCGCCAGTGACCTGACGCATGAGTCTCAAAGTTTGGGTTTTTTCCGGTGATATGTTAGCTCAGATGTGGAGCTGGTGAGTGTCTCATCATCCTACAACAAAGTTGAGGTTCGCAGCTCAAATATAAGTCGAGAAAATTATCCTCATTCGCAGCCATGTTTGTTATGTTTATGTATGTACATGTGTATTGCTGCATAGGCCTATGCCGCCAGTGACCTGACGCATGAGTCTCAAAGTTTGGGTCCCTTCCGGTCCGAATTTTGGCGATATGTTAGCTCAGATGTGGAGCTGGTGAGTGTCTCATCATCCTCCATCAAAGTTGAGGTTCGCAGCTCAGATATAAGTCGAGAAAATTATCCTCATTCGCAGCCATGTTTTTTATGTTTATGTATGTACACGTGTATTGCTGCATAGGCCTATGCCGCCAGTGACCTGACGCATGAGTCTCAAAGTTTGGGTCTCTTCCGGTAATAATGTTGATGATATTTTAGCTCAGATGTGGAGCTGGTGAGTGTCTCTTCATTCTCCAACAAAGTTGAGGTTCGCAGCTCCGATATAAGTCGAGAATATTGTCCTCATTCGCAGCCATGTTTACTTCTGTTTATGTATGTACACGTGTATTGCTGCATAGACCTATGCCGCCCGTGACCTGACGCATGAGTCTTAAAGTTTGGGTTTTTTCCGGTGAGATTTTTGGCGATATGTTCGCTCAGATGTGGAGCTGGTGAGTATCTCATCATCCTCCAACAAAGTTGAGGTTCGCAGCTAAGATATAAGTCATGCAAATTTTCCTCATTCGCAGCAATGTTTACTTTTGTTTATGTATGTACACGTGTATTGCTGCATAGGCCTATGCCGCCATTGACCTGACGCATGTGTCTCAAAGTTTAGGTCCCTTCCGGTAATAATGTTGGTAATATTTTAGCTCAGATGTGGAGCTGGTGAGTGTCTCTTCATTCTCCAACAAAGTTGAGGTTCGCACCTCAGATATAAGTCGAGAAAATTATCCTCCTTCGCAGCCATGTTTACTTCTGTTTATGTATGTACACGTGTATTGCTCCATAGACCTATGCCGCCAGTGACCTGACGCATGAGTCTTAAAGTTTGGGTCTCTTCCGGTTCTAATTTTGGCGATATGTTAGCTCAGATGTGGAGCTATTGAGTGTCTAATCATCCTCCTACAAAGTTGAGTTTCGCAGCTCAGATATAAGTCGAGAAAATTGTCCTCATTCGCAGCCATGTTTTCTTCCATGTATGTACATGTATGTACACGTGTATTGCTGCATAGACCTAAGCCGCCAGTGACCTGACGCATGAGTCTCAAAGTTTGGGTCTCTTCCGGTGAGTATTTTGGCGATATGTTCACTCAGATGAGGAGCTGGCGAGTGTCTCATCATCCTCCAACAAAGTTGAGGTTCGCAGCTAAGATATAAGTCATGCAAATTTTCCTCATTCGCAGCCATGTTTACTTCTGTTTATGTATGTACACGTGTAATACAGCATAGGCCTACGCCGCCAGTGACCCTACGCTTGAGTCTCAAAATTTGGGTCTCTTCCGGTTCTAATTTTGGCGATATGTTAGCTCAGATGTGGAGCTATTGAGTGTCTAATCATCCTCCTACAAAGTTGAGGTTCGCAGCTCCGATATAAGTCGAAAAAATTGTCCTCATTCGCGCAGCCATGTTTACTTTTGTTTATGTATGTACACGTGTATTGCTGCATAGGCCTATGCCGCCAGTGACCTGACGCATGAGTCTCAAAGTAAGGGTTTTTCCGGTGAGATTTTTGGCGATATGTTCGCTCAGATGTGGAGCTGGTGAGTGTCTCATCATCCTCCAACAAAGTTTAGGTTCGCAGCTAAGATATAAGTCGAACAAATTATCCTCATTCGCCACCATGTTTACTTTTGTTTATGTATGTACACGTGTATTGCTGCATAGACCTAGTATGCCGCCAGTGACCTGACACATGAGTCTCAAAGTTTGGGTCCCTTCTGGTGAGTATTTTGGCGATATGTTAGCTCAGATGTGGAGCTTGTGAGTGTCTCTTTATTTTGCAACAAAGTTGAGGTTCGCAGCTCAGATATAAGTCGAGAAAATTGTCCTCATTCGCAGCCATGTTTTCTTCTATGTATGTACATGTATGTGAACGTGTATTGCTGCCTAGACCTAAGCCGCCAGTGACCTGACGCATGAGTCTCAAAGTTTGCGTCTCTTCCGGTGAGTATTTTGGCGATATGTTCGCTCAGATGTGGAGCTAGTGAGTGTCTCATCATCCTCCTACAAAGTTGAGGTTCGCAGCTCCGATATAAGTCGAGAAAATTGTCCTCATTCGCAGCCATGTTTACTTTTGTTTATGTATGTACACGTGTATTGCTGCATAGGCCTATGCCGCCATTGACCTGACGCATGAGTCTCAAAGTTTGGGTCCCTTCCGGTAATAATGTTGGTGATATTTTAGCTCAGATGTGGAGCTGGTGAGTGTCTCTTCATTCTCCAACAAAGTTGAAGTTCGCATCTCAGATATAAGTCGAGAAATTTATCCTCCTTCGCAGCCATGTTTACTTCTGTTTATGTATGTACACGTGTATTGCTGCATAGACCTATGCCGCCAGTGACCTGACGCATGAGTCTTAAAGTTTGGGTCTTTTCTGGTGAGATTTTTGGCGATATGTTCGCTCAGATGTGGAGCTGGTGAGTGTCTCATCATCCTCCAACAAAGTTTAGGTTCACACCTAAGATATAAGTCGAAAAATTTATCCTCATTCGCCACCATGTTTACTTTTGTTTATGAATGTACACGTGTATTGTGACAAAGGCCTATGCCGCCATTGACCTGACGCATGAGTCTCAAAGTTTGGGTCTCTTCCGGTGAGTATTTTGGCGATATGTTCACTCAGATGAGGAGCTGGTGAGTGTCTCATCATCCTCCAACAAAGTTGAGGTTCGAAGCTAAGATATAAGTCATGCAAATTTTCCTCATTCGCAGCCATGTTTACTTCTGTTTATGTATGTACACGTGTATTACAGCATAGGCCTACGCCGCCAGTGACCCTACGCTTGAATCGCAAAATTTGGGTCTCTTCCGGTCCGAATTTTGGCGATATGTTAGCTCAGATGTGGAGCTAGTGAGTGTCTCATCATCCTCCTACAAAGTTGAGGTTCGCAGCTCCGATATAAGTCGAAATAATTGTCCTCATTCGCAGCCATGTTTACTTTTGTTTATGTATGTACACGTGTATTGCTGCATAGGCCTATGCCGCCAGTGACCTGACGCATGAGTCTCAAAGTTTGGGTTTTTTCCGGTGATATGTTAGCTCAGATGTGGAGCTGGTGAGTGTCTCATCATCCTACAACAAAGTTGAGGTTCGCAGCTCAAATATAAGTCGAGAAAATTATCCTCATTCGCAGCCATGTTTTTTATATTTATGTATGTACATGTGTATTGCTGCATAGGCCTATGCCGCCAGTGACCTGACGCATGAGTCTCAAAGTTTGGGTCCCTTCCGGTAATAATTTTGGCGATATGTTAGCTCAGATGTGGAGCTGGTGAGTGTCTCATCATCCTCCATCAAAGTTGAGGTTCGCAGCTCAGATATAAGTCGAGAAAATTATCCTCATTCGCAGCCATGTTTTTTATGTTTATGTATGTACACGTGTATTGCTGCATAGGCCTATGCCGCCAGTGACCTGACGCATGAGTCTCAAAGTTTGGGTCTCTTCCGGTAATAATGTTGATGATATTTTAGCTCAGATGTGGAGCTGGTGAGTGTCTCTTCATTCTCCAACAAAGTTGAGGTTCGCAGCTCCGATATAAGTCGAGAATATTGTCCTCATTCGCAGCCATGTTTACTTCTGTTTATGTATGTACACGTGTATTGCTGCATAGACCTATGCCGCCCGTGACCTGACGCATGAGTCTTAAAGTTTGGGTTTTTTCCGGTGAGATTTTTGGCGATATGTTCGCTCAGATGTGGAGCTGGTGAGTATCTCATCATCCTCCAACAAAGTTGAGGTTCGCAGCTAAGATATAAGTCATGCAAATTTTCCTCATTCGCAGCAATGTTTACTTTTGTTTATGTATGTACACGTGTATTGCTGCATAGGCCTATGCCGCCATTGACCTGACGCATGTGTCTCAAAGTTTAGGTCCCTTCCGGTAATAATGTTGGTAATATTTTAGCTCAGATGTGGAGCTGGTGAGTGTCTCTTCATTCTCCAACAAAGTTGAGGTTCGCACCTCAGATATAAGTCGAGAAAATTATCCTCCTTCGCAGCCATGTTTACTTCTGTTTATGTATGTACACGTGTATTGCTCCATAGACCTATGCCGCCAGTGACCTGACGCATGAGTCTTAAAGTTTGGGTCTTTTCCGGTTAGATTTTTGGCGATATGTTTGCTCAGATGTGGAGCTGGTGAGTGTCTCATCATCCTCCAACAAAGTTTAGGTTCGCAGCTAAGATATAAGTCGAAAAAAATTATCCTCATTCGCCACCATGTTTACTTTTGTTTATGTATGTACACGTGTATTGCTGCATAGACCTAGTATGCCGCCAGTGACCTGACACATGAGTCTCAAAGTTTGGGTCCCTTCTGGTGAGTATTTTGGCGATATGTTAGCTCAGATGTGGAGCTGGTGACTGTCTCTTCATTCTCCAACAAAGTTGAGGTTCGCAGCTCAGATATAAGTCGAGAAAATTGTCCTCATTCGCAGCCATGTTTTCTTCCATGTATGTACATGTATGTACACGTGTATTGCTGCATAGACCTAAGCCGCCAGTGACCTGACGCATGAGTCTGAAAGTTTGGGTCTCTTCCGGTGAGTATTTTGGCGATATGTTCACTCAGATGAGGAGCTGGCGAGTGTCTCATCATCCTCCAACAAAGTTGAGGTTCGCAGCTAAGATATAAGTCATGCAAATTTTCCTCATTCGCAGCCATGTTTACTTCTGTTTATGTATGTACACGTGTAATACAGCATAGGCCTACGCCACCAGTGACCCTACGCTTGAGTCTCAAAATTTGGGTCTCTTCCGGTTCGAATTTTGGCGATATGTTTGCTCAGATGTGGAGCTGGTGAGTGTCTCATCATCCTCCAACAAAGTTTAGGTTCGCAGCTAAGATATAAGTCGAAAAAATTATCCTCATTCGCCACCATGTTTACTTTTGTTTATGTATGTACACGTGTATTGCTGCATAGGCCTATGCCGCCAGTGACCTGACGCATGAGTCTCAAAGTAAGGGTTTTTCCGGTGAGATTTTTGGCGATATGTTCGCTCAGATGTGGAGCTGGTGAGTGTCTCATCATCCTCCAACAAAGTTTAGGTTCGCAGCTAAGATATAAGTCGAACAAATTATCCTCATTCGCCACCATGTTTACTTTTGTTTATGTATGTACACGTGTATTGCTGCATAGACCTAGTATGCCGCCAGTGACCTGACACATGAGTCTCAAAGTTTGGGTCCCTTCTGGTGAGTATTTTGGCGATATGTTAGCTCAGATGTGGAGCTGGTGAGTGTCTCTTTATTTTGCAACAAAGTTGAGGTTCGCAGCTCAGATATAAGTCGAGAAAATTGTCCTCATTCGCAGCCATGTTTTCTTCTATGTATGTACATGTATGTGAACGTGTATTGCTGCATAGACCTAAGCCGCCAGTGACCTGACGCATGAGTCTCAAAGTTTGCGTCTCTTCCGGTGAGTATTTTGGCGATATGTTCGCTCAGATGTGGAGCTAGTGAGTGTCTCATCATCCTCCTACAAAGTTGAGGTTCGCAGCTCCGATATAAGTCGAGAAAATTGTCCTCATTCGCAGCCATGTTTACTTTTGTTTATGTATGTACACGTGTATTGCTGCATAGGCCTATGCCGCCATTGACCTGACGCATGAGTCTCAAAGTTTGGGTCCCTTCCGGTAATAATGTTGGTGATATTTTAGCTCAGATGTGGAGCTGGTGAGTGTCTCTTCATTCTCCAACAAAGTTGAAGTTCGCATCTCAGATATAAGTCGAGAAATTTATCCTCCTTCGCAGCCATGTTTACTTCTGTTTATGTATGTACACGTGTATTGCTGCATAGACCTATGAAGCCAGTGACCTGACGCATGAGTCTTAAAGTTTGGGTCTTTTCTGGTGAGATTTTTGGCGATATGTTCGCTCAGATGTGGAGCTGGTGAGTGTCTCATCATCCTCCAACAAAGTTTAGGTTCACACCTAAGATATAAGTCGAAAAATTTATCCTCATTCGCCACCATGTTTACTTTTGTTTATGAATGTACACGTGTATTGTGACAAAGGCCTATGCCGCCATTGACCTGACGCATGAGTCTCAAAGTTTGGGTCTCTTCCGGTGAGTATTTTGGCGATATGTTCACTCAGATGAGGAGCTGGTGAGTGTCTCATCATCCTCCAACAAAGTTGAGGTTCGAAGCTAAGATATAAGTCATGCAAATTTTCCTCATTCGCAGCCATGTTTACTTCTGTTTATGTATGTACACGTGTATTACAGCATAGGCCTACGCCGCCAGTGACCCTACGCTTGAGTCGCAAAATTTGGGTCTCTTCCGGTCCGAATTTTGGCGATATGTTAGCTCAGATGTGGAGCTAGTGAGTGTCTCATCATCCTCCTACAAAGTTGAGGTTCGCAGCTCCGATATAAGTCGAAATAATTGTCCTCATTCGCAGCCATGTTTACTTTTGTTTATGTATGTACACGTGTATTGCTGCATAGGCCTATGCCGCCAGTGACCTGACGCATGAGTCTCAAAGTTTGGGTTTTTTCCGGTGATATGTTAGCTCAGATGTGGAGCTGGTGAGTGTCTCATCATCCTACAACAAAGTTGAGGTTCGCAGCTCAAATATAAGTCGAGAAAATTATCCTCATTCGCAGCCATGTTTGTTATGTTTATGTATGTACATGTGTATTGCTGCATAGGCCTATGCCGCCAGTGACCTGACGCATGAGTCTCAAAGTTTGGGTCCCTTCCGGTAATAATTTTGGCGATATGTTAGCTCAGATGTGGAGCTGGTGAGTGTCTCATCATCCTCCATCAAAGTTGAGGTTCGCAGCTCAGATATAAGTCGAGAAAATTATCCTCATTCGCAGCCATGTTTTTTATGTTTATGTATGTACACGTGTATTGCTGCATAGGCCTATGCCGCCAGTGACCTGACGCATGAGTCTCAAAGTTTGGGTCTCTTCCGGTAATAATGTTGATGATATTTTAGCTCAGATGTGGAGCTGGTGAGTGTCTCTTCATTCTCCAACAAAGTTGAGGTTCGCAGCTCCGATATAAGTCGAGAATATTGTCCTCATTCGCAGCCATGTTTACTTCTGTTTATGTATGTACACGTGTATTGCTGCATAGACCTATGCCGCCCGTGACCTGACGCATGAGTCTTAAAGTTTGGGTTTTTTCCGGTGAGATTTTTGGCGATATGTTCGCTCAGATGTGGAGCTGGTGAGTATCTCATCATCCTCCAACAAAGTTGAGGTTCGCAGCTAAGATATAAGTCATGCAAATTTTCCTCATTCGCAGCAATGTTTACTTTTGTTGATGTATGTACACGTGTATTGCTGCATAGGCCTATGCCGCCATTGACCTGACGCATGTGTCTCAAAGTTTAGGTCCCTTCCGGTAATAATGTTGGTAATATTTTAGCTCAGATGTGGAGCTGGTGAGTGTCTCTTCATTCTCCAACAAAGTTGAGGTTCGCACCTCAGATATAAGTCGAGAAAATTATCCTCCTTCGCAGCCATGTTTACTTCTGTTTATGTATGTACACGTGTATTGCTCCATAGACCTATGCCGCCAGTGACCTGACGCATGAGTCTTAAAGTTTGGGTCTCTTCCGGTTCTAATTTTGGCGATATGTTAGCTCAGATGTGGAGCTATTGAGTGTCTAATCATCCTCCTACAAAGTTGAGTTTCGCAGCTCAGATATAAGTCGAGAAAATTGTCCTCATTCGCAGCCATGTTTTCTTCCATGTATGTACATGTATGTACACGTGTATTGCTGCATAGACCTAAGCCGCCAGTGACCTGACGCATGAGTCTCAAAGTTTGGGTCTCTTCCGGTGAGTATTTTGGCGATATGTTCACTCAGATGAGGAGCTGGCGAGTGTCTCATCATCCTCCAACAAAGTTGAGGTTCGCAGCTAAGATATAAGTCATGCAAATTTTCCTCATTCGCAGCCATGTTTACTTCTGTTTATGTATGTACACGTGTAATACAGCATAGGCCTACGCCGCCAGTGACCCTACGCTTGAGTCTCAAAATTTGGGTCTCTTCCGGTTCTAATTTTGGCGATATGTTAGCTCAGATGTGGAGCTATTGAGTGTCTAATCATCCTCCTACAAAGTTGAGGTTCGCAGCTCCGATATAAGTCGAAAAAATTGTCCTCATTCGCGCAGCCATGTTTACTTTTGTTTATGTATGTACACGTGTATTGCTGCATAGGCCTATGCCGCCAGTGACCTGACGCATGAGTCTCAAAGTAAGGGTTTTTCCGGTGAGATTTTTGGCGATATGTTCGCTCAGATGTGGAGCTGGTGAGTGTCTCATCATCCTCCAACAAAGTTTAGGTTCGCAGCTAAGATATAAGTCGAACAAATTATCCTCATTCGCCACCATGTTTACTTTTGTTTATGTATGTACACGTGTATTGCTGCATAGACCTAGTATGCCGCCAGTGACCTGACACATGAGTCTCAAAGTTTGGGTCCCTTCTGGTGAGTATTTTGGCGATATGTTAGCTCAGATGTGGAGCTTGTGAGTGTCTCTTTATTTTGCAACAAAGTTGAGGTTCGCAGCTCAGATATAAGTCGAGAAAATTGTCCTCATTCGCAGCCATGTTTTCTTCTATGTATGTACATGTATGTGAACGTGTATTGCTGCATAGACCTAAGCCGCCAGTGACCTGACGCATGAGTCTCAAAGTTTGCGTCTCTTCCGGTGAGTATTTTGGCGATATGTTCGCTCAGATGTGGAGCTAGTGAGTGTCTCATCATCCTCCTACAAAGTTGAGGTTCGCAGCTCCGATATAAGTCGAGAAAATTGTCCTCATTCGCAGCCATGTTTACTTTTGTTTATGTATGTACACGTGTATTGCTGCATAGGCCTATGCCGCCATTGACCTGACGCATGAGTCTCAAAGTTTGGGTCCCTTCCGGTAATAATGTTGGTGATATTTTAGCTCAGATGTGGAGCTGGTGAGTGTCTCTTCATTCTCCAACAAAGTTGAAGTTCGCATCTCAGATATAAGTCGAGAAATTTATCCTCCTTCGCAGCCATGTTTACTTCTGTTTATGTATGTACACGTGTATTGCTGCATAGACCTATGCCGCCAGTGACCTGACGCATGAGTCTTAAAGTTTGGGTCTTTTCTGGTGAGATTTTTGGCGATATGTTCGCTCAGATGTGGAGCTGGTGAGTGTCTCATCATCCTCCAACAAAGTTTAGGTTCACACCTAAGATATAAGTCGAAAAATTTATCCTCATTCGCCACCATGTTTACTTTTGTTTATGAATGTACACGTGTATTGTGACAAAGGCCTATGCCGCCATTGACCTGACGCATGAGTCTCAAAGTTTGGGTCTCTTCCGGTGAGTATTTTGGCGATATGTTCACTCAGATGAGGAGCTGGTGAGTGTCTCATCATCCTCCAACAAAGTTGAGGTTCGAAGCTAAGATATAAGTCATGCAAATTTTCCTCATTCGCAGCCATGTTTACTTCTGTTTATGTATGTACACGTGTATTACAGCATAGGCCTACGCCGCCAGTGACCCTACGCTTGAGTCGCAAAATTTGGGTCTCTTCCGGTCCGAATTTTGGCGATATGTTAGCTCAGATGTGGAGCTAGTGAGTGTCTCATCATCCTCCTACAAAGTTGAGGTTCGCAGCTCCGATATAAGTCGAAATAATTGTCCTCATTCGCAGCCATGTTTACTTTTGTTTATGTATGTACACGTGTATTGCTGCATAGGCCTATGCCGCCAGTGACCTGACGCATGAGTCTCAAAGTTTGGGTTTTTTCCGGTGATATGTTAGCTCAGATGTGGAGCTGGTGAGTGTCTCATCATCCTACAACAAAGTTGAGGTTCGCAGCTCAAATATAAGTCGAGAAAATTATCCTCATTCGCAGCCATGTTTTTTATGTTTATGTATGTACATGTGTATTGCTGCATAGGCCTATGCCGCCAGTGACCTGACGCATGAGTCTCAAAGTTTGGGTCCCTTCCGGTAATAATTTTGGCGATATGTTAGCTCAGATGTGGAGCTGGTGAGTGTCTCATCATCCTCCATCAAAGTTGAGGTTCGCAGCTCAGATATAAGTCGAGAAAATTATCCTCATTCGCAGCCATGTTTTTTATGTTTATGTATGTACACGTGTATTGCTGCATAGGCCTATGCCGCCAGTGACCTGACGCATGAGTCTCAAAGTTTGGGTCTCTTCCGGTAATAATGTTGATGATATTTTAGCTCAGATGTGGAGCTGGTGAGTGTCTCTTCATTCTCCAACAAAGTTGAGGTTCGCAGCTCCGATATAAGTCGAGAATATTGTCCTCATTCGCAGCCATGTTTACTTCTGTTTATGTATGTACACGTGTATTGCTGCATAGACCTATGCCGCCCGTGACCTGACGCATGAGTCTTAAAGTTTAGGTTTTTTTCCGGTGAGATTTTTGGCGATATGTTCGCTCAGATGTGGAGCTGGTGAGTATCTCATCATCCTCCAACAAAGTTGAGGTTCGCAGCTAAGATATAAGTCATGCAAATTTTCCTCATTCGCAGCAATGTTTACTTTTGTTTATGTATGTACACGTGTATTGCTGCATAGGCCTATGCCGCCATTGACCTGACGCATGTGTCTCAAAGTTTAGGTCCCTTCCGGTAATAATGTTGGTAATATTTTAGCTCAGATGTGGAGCTGGTGAGTGTCTCTTCATTCTCCAACAAAGTTGAGGTTCGCACCTCAGATATAAGTCGAGAAAATTATCCTCCTTCGCAGCCATGTTTACTTCTGTTTATGTATGTACACGTGTATTGCTCCATAGACCTATGCCGCCAGTGACCTGACGCATGAGTCTTAAAGTTTGGGTCTTTTCCGGTTAGATTTTTGGCGATATGTTTGCTCAGATGTGGAGCTGGTGAGTGTCTCATCATCCTCCAACAAAGTTTAGGTTCGCAGCTAAGATATAAGTCGAAAAAAATTATCCTCATTCGCCACCATGTTTACTTTTGTTTATGTATGTACACGTGTATTGCTGCATAGACCTAGTATGCCGCCAGTGACCTGACACATGAGTCTCAAAGTTTGGGTCCCTTCTGGTGAGTATTTTGGCGATATGTTAGCTCAGATGTGGAGCTGGTGACTGTCTCTTCATTCTCCAACAAAGTTGAGGTTCGCAGCTCAGATATAAGTCGAGAAAATTGTCCTCATTCGCAGCCATGTTTTCTTCCATGTATGTACATGTATGTACACGTGTATTGCTGCATAGACCTAAGCCGCCAGTGACCTGACGCATGAGTCTGAAAGTTTGGGTCTCTTCCGGTGAGTATTTTGGCGATATGTTCACTCAGATGAGGAGCTGGCGAGTGTCTCATCATCCTCCAACAAAGTTGAGGTTCGCAGCTAAGATATAAGTCATGCAAATTTTCCTCATTCGCAGCCATGTTTACTTCTGTTTATGTATGTACACGTGTAATACAGCATAGGCCTACGCCACCAGTGACCCTACGCTTGAGTCTCAAAATTTGGGTCTCTTCCGGTTCGAATTTTGGCGATATGTTTGCTCAGATGTGGAGCTGGTGAGTGTCTCATCATCCTCCAACAAAGTTTAGGTTCGCAGCTAAGATATAAGTCGAAAAAATTATCCTCATTCGCCACCATGTTTACTTTTGTTTATGTATGTACACGTGTAATGCTGCATAGACCTAGTATGCCGCCAGTGACCTGACGCATGAGTTTCAAAGTTTGGGTCTCTTCTGGTGAGTATTTTGGCGATATGTTAGCTCAGATGTCGAGCTGGTGAGTGTCTCTTTATTTTGCAACAAAGTTGAGGTTCGCAGCTCAGATAAAATTATCCTCATTCGCAGCCATGTTTATTTATGTTTATGTATGTACACGTGTATTGCGGCATAGGCCTATGCCGCCAGTGACCTTTCGCTTGAGTCTCAAAGTTTAGGTTTCTTCCGGTGAGTATTTTGGCGATATGTTAGCTCAGATGTGGAGCTGGTGAGTGTCTCTTCATTCTCCAACAAAGTTGAGGTTCGCAGCTCAGATATAAGTCGAGAAAATTATCCTCATTCGCCATCATGTTTACTTTTGTTTATGTATGTACACGTGTATTGCTGCATAGGCCTATGCCACCAGTGACCTGACGCATGAGTCTCTAAATTTGGGTCTTTTCTGGTGAGATTTTTGGCGATATGTTTGCTCATATGCGGAGCTGGTGAGTGTCTCATCATCCTCCAACAAAGTTTAGGTTCGCAGCTAAGATATAAGTCGAACAAATTATCCTCATTCGCCACCATGTTTACTTTTGTTTATGTATGTTCACGTGTATTGTGACATAGGCCTATGCCGCCATTGACCTGACGCATGAGTCTCAAAGTTTGGGTCCCTTCCGGTAATAATTTTGGTGATATTTTAGCTTAGATGTGGAGCTGGTGAGTGTCTCATCATCCTCCTACAAAGTTGAGGTTCGCAGCTCCGATATAAGTCGAGAAAATTGTCCTCATTCGCAGCCATGTTTACTTTTGTTTATGTATGTACACGTGTATTGCTGCTTAGGCCTATGCCGCCAGTGACCTGACGCATGAGTCTCAAAGTTTGGGTCTTTTCTGGTGAGATTTTTGGCGATATGTTAGCTCAGATGTGGAGCTGGTGAGTGTCTCATCATTCTCCAACAAAGTTTAGGTTCGCAGCTAAGATATAAGTCGAACAAATTATCCGCATTCGCCACCATGTTTACTTTTGTTTATGTATGTACACGTGTATTATGACATAGGCCTATGCCGCCAGTGACCTGACGCATAAGTCTCAACATTTGGGTCCCTTCCGGTGATAATGTTGGTGATATGTTAGCTCAGATGTGGAGCTGGTGAGTGTCTCTTCATTGTCCAACAAAGTTGAGGTTCGCAGCTCAGATATAATTCGAGAAAATTATCCTCATTCGCAGCCATGTTTATTTATGTTTATGTATGTACACGTGTATTACGGCATAGGCCTATGCCGCCAGTGACCTTACGCTTGAGTCTCAAAGTTTAGGTTTCTCCCGGTGAGTATTTTGGCGATATGTTAGCTCAGATGTGGAGCTGGTGAGTGTCTCTTCATTCTCCAACAAAGTTGAGGTTCGCAGCTCATATATAAGTCTAGAAAATTATCCTCATTCGCCACCATGTTTACTTTTGTTTATGTATGTACACCTGTATTGCCGCATAGGCCTATGCCGCCAGTGACCTGACGCATAAGTCTCAACATTTGGGTCCCTTCCGGTGATAATGTTGGTGATATTTTAGCTAAGATGTGGAGCTGGTGAGTGTCTCATCATCCTCCAACAAAGTTGAGGTTCGCGGCTCAGATATAAGTCGATAAAATTATCCTCATTCGCAGCCATGTTTATTTATGTTCATGTATGTACACGTGTATTACGGCATAGGCCTATGCCGCCAGTGACCTTACGCTTGAGTCTCAAAGTTTAGGTTTCTTCCGGTGAGTATTTTGGCGATATGTTAGCTCAGATGTGGAGCTGGTGAGTGTCTCTTCATTCTCCAACAAAGTTGAGGTTCGCAGCTCCGATATAAGTCGAGAAAATTATCCTCATTCGCCACCATGTTTACTTTTGTTTATGTATACACGTGTATTACAATCTGTTGTTTTGCGTGACAGTTCTTGTTTGTGTGCAACCCGATCATGGACTGAAGAGTCGTCTACGCGTACAGGGGCATCATTGCGAATGTTCATCCAAGTCACTAATTTGCGATTATGGAGCAGTTCTGATGGAGATTTCCCAGTGGTCTGGTGAGGTGTAGCGCGGTACGCGGTCAGTAGGTCAATGGTAGCAATTTTCCATGAAGTATGTTCCAGAGTGGCAATTTGTAGTGTTTGCTCAAGGACTCTGTTCCAGCGTTCGACCTCACCATTTGCTCTGGGGTAATAGAGCGAAGACTTATGTGCTTGATACCCAAGTCATGGAGGAATGTTTTAAACTCAGCCGAGACAAACTGGGTCCCATTATCCGAGACGAGTTCCTGAGGTAACCCTTCACGAGCGAAGATGGAAGTTAGCATGTTGCTGACTGTACGCGAAGACAATTGCGAGGCATATGCTATTTCTGGCCAATTGCTGTAATAGTCAATTAAGACGATAGCGTAGCGAAATTCACGAGGTGCATCAGCAAAAGGTCCCGTTATGTCAATTGCGACTTTCTGCCATGGTCCTTCAGGCAGTAGAACTGGCTGTAGCGGTGTGTTCCGTATGCGAGCTGTTTTGTCACTGGTTTGACATGGCCAGCAATTGCGAAGTGTCTCCTCGACCATACGATCCATCGTTGGCCACCAGTAGTAACAGTCGCGTAAGCGTTGTTTGCACCGAACAATCCCTTGATGCGCCTCGTGTATTAGGGTGATCAAGTTACGCTGTAAGTTACCTGGAATGACAAATCGATCTCCACGCAGCAGACAATCGTCAATGATTGAAAGTTCATCCCTGATCATGAAGTATGGTCGCAGTGCTGTATCGATCCTTGATTTGTGTGGCCAACCGTGAACCACATGCGAAATGACCTGTTGAAGGGTCAGATCCCCGCGAGTCTTTTCCTGCAAGTCATTTTTGCTGACGGTGCTGTTGACTAGCAGTATGTTCAAGGATTGGATGATTACTTCATCATCATTATCCTCCAATGAGTCCGTTGTAGGGATGGGAAGTCGAGACATGGCATCGGCCACAGTATTCAACGGTATAGTTAAAACGCAGGAGACGTGCAGCCCAGCGATCAATTCGCATAGACTGGCGTCCTGAACCACGGGAGGACAACAGTATAGGGGATTGGTGGTCAGTTCGGAGTGTGAAGTGGCGTCCCCATTAATACTGAAACCACTTTTCACACGCCCACCTAGGAGAGTTGAAGGCTTCTGATTGGCCAAGACTCGATCACGTGCAGTGCATTATCATGGGTTTTCCCAAGGGCCGTTTTCTAAACCCCGGCTTTGGGCTGCATTCTGGCCACGTTACAGACGTTTTCCTAGTTCCGGATCGCAAAAAATAAGGCAGGCTGTTTTGGGCAAGTCTAATCCTCGAAATTTAAATGAAATAGGTTTAGTAGTTTACCTTGAGTGATGGAGAAACCACAGTTTTTGTTTCGATATTTATGCTCTTCTTTATTTTAAAATACGACGTCAAATATACCGACATCCCTTTTTCTAGTTGCGGATCGGTTTAACTAATTCCGGATCGAGTAAAAAACTGCTTCGTACAGTTATCACGCTAGAACCAACCCGAATCAAGCCTATATTTCTAATACAGTATTCATTAATTTATATAAATACAGTTTAAAATAAATTTCAAATACTTTCACTTCCAATAAAGTTTAAAAAGAGGACTTGCAAGGAAATGCTTTGAAATGTTTTGTCCGTGTACGGCAACGAGCCGATAAACTTTGACCCATGCACAGAACACGTCATATGAAATCCGCTTGCGCGCGTGTAGTTGATGCATGTATTTTACGGGCGATCCGGAACTAAGAAAAAATGAACGTTCAGTCTTTGGCAGATTTTTTAATACTGGAGACTTTTAGACTTATCTTTAGTTATGTATCAAGAAGCTTGTATGTTTCTTTTTAAAATGCACTTCATCTAAACAAATAGTATTGGAGACCAAGCCATAACAAGGTAGGTTTTTATTTGAAGCGATCCGGAACTAGGAAAAATCCGGAAATAGGAAAACAACTGTACTGCTAAACTACATGAACAAGGCCAAAATACGGAAACGAAGCTGCGTTTGTAAAACGGCCTAGAAGAAGCCGCGAAATTCGGAGTATTTTCACCATTTTTCTCGTTAAAAAGGTATTTATTAAAGGTAATAACAGTGCGAGAACCCGGTTATTACTGCGTGGTAATGACCGGGTTGGGGGATGCAGGCCCGTACGCAGGGGGGGAGGGGGGGGGGGGGGGGGGTGCGACGGGTGCGTACGCACCCCCCCCCCAAATTACTAAAAGGTCCACATTTTCCGGATAAATAATGGTATTTTGATGTAGAAATAACTGTACTACAGGCACACGAAAAATTTTGGTCCCATTTTTGGTCCCATCAGTACAAATTCGCCCCCCAAATTACCAAAAGGTCCACATTTTCCGGGGTAAATAATGGTATTTTGATGTAAAAATAACGATACTGGCCAGAAAACTTTTGGTTTCATTTTTGGTCCCATCAGTACAAATTCGCACCCCCCCATAAAAAATCCTGCGTACGGGCCTGGGATGACCGCTGGTAATGGACCTCGCCTTCGGCTAGATCCATTATCAGCGGTAGTAGTAGTATAGGAAATGCGGATCCTGGACCAGCACCATTTTTTCCATACTTTTCTTGTATATCTAAAAAAAAAGTTTTGTTGTATATCTAAAAAAACACTTTAATTCTTAAAATATTAGGTCTTACCTCCAATAAAAATGATATTTTTTTTCTTCATTTTTTATAAATATTGAAGAGAACCAGGACGAAAGTATTATACAATTTAAAAAGATTGAAAATTCTATTTTTTTAAATATTAGGTTTTACCTCTAATAAAAGTGAGATTTGTTATTTTTATTTTTATATATATTGAAGAGAACCATGACAAAAGCGATAGGATATTACAAGTGGAAGCTACGTTGCGTGATTACGTCGAGACTAACAACCTTACGATCGATCAAACTGCGAAGTTGACTCGTGAAGTTTACATCGACGCGATTAAAAAAAATAACGTTCAATTAAAAAACTTAAAAAAAAAAAACACATCACGAGCTCAGACAAATCACCAAGCACGGTTTACGAGTCGTACCTACGGGTAAAAAAGGCTATACGAATAAAGATTATATCGATGCGATCAAAGCGCACGTATCGCCCGAATCTTTTGAAGAAGCCGCCTTTAGAGAAATTAGAAGATTTAGAAATTACTATAGAAACTTGGTACTCAAACCAAGACTCTACAACGGAGATTTGATCAAATTTTTTGCACTCACAAAACAACGATCAAACAGAAAATCGCCTCTGAATTGAGAAAACTCGGAAGCTTAAAATTTCAGTTGGCGATCAAAGTCCAATACTATATAAGATAAACAAGACAAAACGATAGAAGCTAACCACAATACCAACCAGAGAGCGTTGTTAAATCAATCTCAACTCTCTAACATTTTAAAAGAACTAATGGACGACTTGGATAAAAAAGTAGACGAGTTTTTACAAAGGGGTCGGGTTTTGTCTTTGACGAAATATTAGAGTTTTATATCAACATCAACCAATACAATCCAGTCAGGGGTAGCTCTTATATAGATTTACCGAAACATCGCAAAGATAAAAAAGCGATCGTCAACGTAAAAAATAAAGACGACCAGTGTCTAAAGTGGACGTTAAGAGCGGCCTTGGGTAAATACACCGACGACGTCAAAACTCAAATAAAAAATAATCCCAATTATAAAATTCTAGAGAAAGACCGATTATTTATATCACGGACGACGGACTCAATTTTACCAACGTAGACTTTCCAACTCCCCTCGATCATATATCGCGAGTAGAAACTCATAATAGTTTGTCGATAAACGTGTTTGGTTACGAAGAGGATGCGGACGTGTTTCCTTTATACATCTCCGAACGCGAAGGAACACCGGTCGACTTAATGTGTTTTCGAAAGACGATAATTTTCACTATTGTTGGATACAAGATTTTGATAAATTATGCAACCGGGTTTCGAGTCACAAAGGTAGGCTACATTTTTGTCGTCGGTGCTTGTGTCATTTTAACTCTCAAGCTAGATTAGACAAACACGCGGTAGACTGCCGAGGTATAGACGCTAAATACTCTAGAGTTGTATTTCCGCAAAAGGGTAAACCCCTTATTAGTCCAGGCAAAATACATACTTTTGTTTTGTTGACCTCAAACAAATTGCAACAGATTGTTTTTCACCACAGTGCAATTCTATAATGTCCCTAGAATTACATACTAAAAGTCTACAAAAATCCAAGTGGTGGAAATATGTCTAATTTGCATAATCGTTAATCCCTGCCGTGTAATATGTTTATTCCTATATTTGAGAATATATTTTATTTTTATTTTTTGAAAAGTTTATTTTGGCGATTATACTTACACATTCTTACTTTAATAACATTTTCTAAAGCATGTAAGTGACTAAATAATTATGAAAATATAGTAATAGTTCAAAATGACTACAATTATACCCTATAATTTGCACACATTTACCGTGTCTCCATATATCATCAAGTAGTCAGTATTGACGTGCTTCAAATTCACCAAGTTGCTTACTGGCACAGTTATCCTATTAAAACCTTATGGAAAATCATATGAACAATGATAATATGGGGATATTTAGCCCAGCAAACAAAAACTGGGAAAAAATAGTGTGTCCCTAAATTGGGCTAACAAGTAGGTGAAGGGTTGCCTAAGGTAAGAGACTTGAACAAGTTCAAGGAAACCTCCTAAATTAAAGATTGTTGTTTTTTACAATAATCCTATCCACGTTAAAAAGTATTTTAGGGATTTCCTTGAACTTATTCAAGTCTCCAATGTTAGGGAACCCTTTAACTACTTTTTCGCCCAATTTATGGACACACCATTTTCCTCCAGTTTTTGTTTGCTGGGCTAAATATCACAATGTTATTATTGTTCCTATGATTGTTCATAAGGTTTTAATATGATAACTGTGCCAGTAAGCAACTTGATGAATTTGAAGCTCACCAATACTGACTACTTGATGATATCTGGAGACAGTGTAATGTCCGCACATTTATAGGGTCACGAAGTTGTAATTGTTGATAATTACTATGTTCTCATAATTATTTAGTCACTTATATGCTTTTGCAAATGTTATTGAAGTAAGGATATGTATGTAGAATCACCAAAATAAACTTTTCAAAAAATTAAATATATATATATATATATATACCCAAATATGGGAATAAATATATTACGCGGCAGAGATTAAAGATTTATGCAAATTAGTCATATTTCCACCACTTAGATTTTTGTAGACTTTTAGTATGTTATTCTAGGGACCTTATAGAAGTGCACTGTGGTGAAAAACTATTTGTTGCAATTTGTTTTAGGTCAAAACCTTGTTTTCCTGGACTATATCGATAACCACGGTAAACCCGTTGTCGACGAAAACGACGAAATCGTATTAGAAGAACCCATACTCAAATTTAAGAATTACAAACACAAACAAAAAGCTCCGTTTGTCATTTACGCGGACTTTGAATCTATATTAGAAAAAATACCCGCAACCACAAAAACAAAGAACACTAAACAAATTCACGAAGCCAGCGGATACTCATACGCCGTGATAAGGTGCGATGGAAAGTGTATGAGTCAGAAAACATACAGAGGTATAGACGCCGCAACAAAATTTGTTAAGTCTTTACTCGACGAAAAGTTAGAGGCAAACCTTATATTTAATAATCCAGAGCCAATGACGTTTACGGACAAGGATAAAATCAAATATAAAACTCAAAAAAGTGTTGGATTTGTGAAAAAAACTTTTTGGTTAAGCAAAGACGCGTGTCATTGCGAAGCGCCAAACTCTAGCGCAATGTGTATCGACTGTAAAAAGCCGGTCGGCGATCGGAAAAGAAGCATCAAATATTGCGATTGTATGGAGCGAGAAATAATAAAAAGAGAAGACGGGTGTTATTGCGACGAAGAGTGTAACCAAACTCTAGCGCAATGTGCGTAAATTGCAAAAAGCCAGCCAAAAACGGCCAAGAAAAAGCGACGAGTTTTGCAAGTGCGGCGATCTTCAAGAAAGAAGGACAAAAGGAGAGGTATGCGTGGGGTGTTATAAAGAGTGTAACCCAATATCTCTCGTGCGCGCGATGTAAAAAAACAACCAACGAGTACTGTCAATGCGGCAGCCTAAGGGTCTGTACCGAGTGTAACAAAGAGATCAGTAATTGTAAAATGGTCAGAGATCACTGTCATATCACGGGTACATTTAGAGGCGCCGCGCACGCTTACTGCAATTTATGCAAGTTAATTCCGGTCACACTCCGATATCGGTCGTACTGCACAACTTAGAAAACTCACTTAACGACGCTCACTTAATCATGCGGGCTGTGTCTGAGAGCGAAGATAAATTATCTGTTATCGCTAACAATTCGGGAAAGTACGTGTCTTTTTCGTTAGGTCAACTGCGATTTATAGACTTGTTTCATTTTATGGCAACGTCGTTGGAAAAATTAGTCAACGCGTGTCCTAAAGACTCTTTTGGTTTATTAAAAACACTTTACGAGTGGCGTAGACTTATTGTTACAAAAAGGTGTTTATCCCTACGAGTACGCGGACTCGTTTGACAAGTTTGAAGAGACCGACTTACCAAGCATCGACAAATTTTATAGCATTCTCAAAGACTCTAACGTATCGCAACAAGATTACGATAGAGCCAAACTCACGTGGACCACGTTTAATATTAAAAACTTGGGTGAGTACCACGACTTATATACGTGACCACGGATACGTTGTTGTTGGCCTGCGTATTCGAAAACTTTAGAGAAGTGGGCAACTACGGCTTAGACCCAGCAAATTACTTTACGGCACCTGGGTTGTCGTGGGACGCGTTGTTAAAACACTCAGGTGCCGAGCTAGAGTTGTTGACCGATGCGGACAAACACTTGTTTTTTGAGCGGGCTAAACGAGGCGGGGTATCGAACGTAGGTGTCATGAGGTATCACCGATCCAACAATAAATATCGACCCGACCACAACCCCTCTTTTCCCTCGAGTTACCTGTTGTATCTAGACGCTAATAATTTATACGGTTGGGCTATGAGTCAGCACCTACCTTACTCAAACTTTGAGTGGGTCTCGCCTAAAACGTTTACCGCCGAAAAAATATCGTCGCTAAGAAAAACCTCAAACACCGGATACTTTTTTGAGGTCGATTTAGACTATCCCGAACAACTTTACGATCTACACGCCGATTATCCACTCGCGCCTGAAAACATAGCGATACCTAAAGAGTGGTTGTCGGATTATCAAAACAATTAAGTTGTTAAATACCGAACCTAGTTGAGTTCTAACGTCAAAAAGCTGACGTGTACTCTCTATCTAAAACAAAAATACGTTTTACATTACGTAACGTTGCAGTTGTATCTAAAACTAGTGTGGCTGCCTCAGGCTCACTTGTGCCGTGAGGAGTTTCGAACTCTAATTTCAAACTTATGAAATGCCCAAATGACTGGTATTCACAATCTGTTCACCAACAACACACACAATAAACTCAGTCACTTGACAAACTGTGGTGATGGTTCGTGGTGATCGCTGATTGAGATAACAATCTGCAATTTAATAAAGCAGAAAAAAACACTAATAATGTGACATGCCATTTTATACGTCCTCTTGCCTAGCGCCATCGCTTGACTTATTATGTTTTCCCCTAGAGCCCCTACAGCCAAGCCAACATTCCTCAGGACCCCCACTTGTCCAATAGTTATCATTCCCTCATTCCCACCATAGAGCTTGAACAGTTTACAGCTCGGTGGACCGCTCAGCTATTTTCTATAATTTACCAATATCAGAGTTTTATGTTTTCCTCTCATTGAAGATTACAAGAAGCTAGGCTAGGGTAAGTGTCTACTTTATTTTGTGTTCTTTTAGAATTCCAGAAAGTGATATTTAATGGTTTAATTATTATCAATTTATCTCACATACTGATGCTTTCTTCAGAAGTTAGATCTTGTTTTAATCACACGTCATGTACTACTAGTTCTCTTAGAAATGTATAGATTTCCTTTTCCTATTATTTACTATTATTTGTTATTTTCTGATTGATAGTTTTGCCGAGAAATAAGTATCTTAAGTTTCTTTATATTTACTTGACTTAGTTTAGTCATATAGAGCAAGTGGCCAAACTTCCCCATGCTTTGCAGTGGATTGCCACCTGTTAAACATCACCACTGTGGAATGTTGATTGCCCCTCTGGCCAGAGTAGAAATGCCCTAAGGCCTTATGCTGAGTATAATGCTAGTGGTTAGGAAGTGAACATATCGATAGTCCCTATTGTTATACAGCATTGTTTTATCGATATAGTGTATCCAGTACTATGGTTTATGCTGAGTCTGTTCAAGTGATTGATATGTGATCACTGCAACATTGCCTTGCACTAGATGGACCACTGTTTATAGAATGCCCTTGATAAGAGAGTGACCAACTGGGGTTTTCTTATGTTTTGTTGAGAGTAGAGCCCCTACAGCCAAGCCAACATTCCTCAGGACCCCCCACTTGTCCAATAGTTATCATTCCCTCATTCCCACCATAGAGCTTGAACAGTTTACAGCTCGGTGGACCGCTCAGCTATTTTCTATAATTTACCAATATCAGAGTTTTATGTTTTCCTCTCATTGAAGATTACAAGAAGCTAGGCTACGGTAAGTGTCTACTTTATTTTGTGTTCTTTTAGAATTCCAGAAAGTGATATTTAATGGTTTAATTATTATCAATTTATCTCACATACTGATGCTTTCTTCAGAAGTTAGATCTTGTTTTAATCACACGTCATGTACTACTAGTTCTCTTAGAAATGTATAGATTTCCTTTTCCTATTATTTACTATTATTTGTTATTTTCTGATTGATAGTTTTGCCGAGAAATAAGTATCTTAAGTTTCTTTATATTTATTTGACTTAGTTTAGTCATATAGAGCAAGTGGCCAAACTTCCCCATGCTTTGCAGTGGATTGCCACCTGTTAAACATCACCACTGTGGAATGTTGATTTCCATCTGGCCAGAGTAGAAATGCCCTAAGGCCTTATGCTGAGTATAATGCTAGTGGTTAGGAAGTGAACATATCGATAGTCCCTATTGTTATACAGCATTGTTTTATCGATATAGTGTATCCAGTACTGTGGTTTATGCCGAGTCTGTTCAAGTGATTGATATGTGATCACTGCAACATTGCCTTGCACTAGATGGACCACTGTTTATAGAATGCCCTTGATAAGAGAGTGACCAACTGGGGTTTTCTTATGTTTTGTTGAGAGTAGAGCTAATTATGTATTCGCTCTGTTCTGTGACAAGTGCTAGCAAGCTTTTGTTTTTCTTTATTCCAGTAACAGACTGTTTAGCCTTGAATAGACTCTTTAGATTTATAGTTTACTTTACCAATATTCACTCCTCTTTATTTCTTAGGTTTGATACAAAACATTTCGAGCTTATTCTTTTAGTTTGTCTTTAATTTTACTCAATTACTTATATTTTCTTTGATTCAGTACAACATTATTTTATGCAGTTTGGCTGAGGTTGTGTTGTATACTTCTAAGAGGTTTTAAGTCTAAAGCAATCACTTGCCTTGTACATTCTTTGAACCAACATAACTTAACTTTCTGTTGACAGTTAACAACATATTCCACCTAGTTATATTAGAGTTTAAGTTTCTTTATTTTATTATGCAGTTTCTAATTTGTGAATTCTTAATTGTTCTTTTTCACGAAACAATGTATTTACAAAGAATTGTGTTTATTATCTTTTTTAGGGGTTTTCCTAGTATGCAGACACCATATTAAAGAACACACCAGTCAGAGTATGCCTGTCTCGAGTGCATAATTTCTGACGGTCACAATAAGAAACTACAAATACAATGCACAGTAAACTATTAGCTATTAAACATTGCAAGTTGAGTCACAAAATGTTGTCTAATTTGTCAAATCTAATCACTATTCTGCAGTTCAATAAGTTTCTTTACTCGAAAATGTCAATAAATAAACAACTGTAAAATCTCAGAAAATCCACTGATTTCTATCTCTCAAGCTCATTCAAAGTTCTTCAAAACATTAAAGAAAATATTCCTTACCAAAATGGGGTCTCTGGATGTCCACAAAGAGTGAATAAATTGATCAAACTTGGTGAGCTAAACTGCTACATGTATCTGCATGAAGTTACTAAAATCACATGGTAAATAAAGATGGCTACCAATTCAGCCGTTAACTCACTGTGTGCACACTGATGCATTACTTACACATAGTGCAGCCACTACATGTGCAGCCACTTACACACGGAACTCTGTGAAGGAGGTTATTTAAGGCTCCTTAAGATACTAATAAAATGTCTTTAGATATCCTCTTTCAAGAAATTAGTAAATTGAGTCTCAATTATGAATCTAAACAACTTAACAAACTAGTTGATTATTAATATAAAAAGCTGTGAAAACAAAAATAATTCACTGCACAGGCTGCTGCAGTGACATAGCTCCTCTAACTGCGTCTTGCAGTTAAACTAACTAATCAAACATGGACTGTCAAATATCAATGTCCATAAGAATGTTCATTCATCTTCCTTGGTAGACATCTCGTCTCGCATGGACTGTTCCTCTGGTGCAGACTACTCGTCAGACTTCCCATCCGGTGTAGGCTCCTTGTCGGGGAGTCCCCTGGTCTCCTTGGACTGGTCCTCTGCTGCTGCTGTGCCGGAGTCGACTGATGCTGGAAGCAACAATACCATCTTGTGAACAGGTTTATTCAAAAGGGAAGGAGGGTGCTTACGTCGTCCTTGCTTGTCAAGCGCTCCATCAGCCATCATCAGTTTTACCTTCCTAACTCTGCCATCAGCACTGGGGAAGGTTTTAACCACTCTAGCTAAAGGCCACTGGTTACGGGTTTCAGACTCGCTCTCCTTGACGATGACCACATCTCCAACTTCCAGATTCTGCTGGGGTCGTTCCCACTTCTGTCGAGTCTGCAACTGAAAAAGACTCCTTCCGCCATCGTTGCCAAAACTCAAGGAGTTGGCTGTTTCTAGGTGAACACCTCTGGGGTACATGCATGTAAAAAGTACACCATATCGCTTGACTTCACTTCTCCGTTCTTTGATAAGGAATGGTCCAAAGTAGTCTACAGCACAGGAGAAAGGGGGTGACGGTAGTAGCCTGTCTTCTAGAAGTTCCGCCATCTTCTGATGCTGCAGGGTACCTCGGAGTCGTCTGCAAGTCACACACTTCGTTATGTAGTTGGATACGGCTGATGAACCACCAATTACCCAGTACCCTCTCTGACGTAGCTCGTTGTGTGTCATTCCTCTGCCCATATGATTCACCTTCTCATGAATATGGCGAATCAACAACTTGGTGACATGACTTTTGCGAGGGAGAATGACTGGATGCTTTGCTTCAATTGGTAGATCGGATCTGGCAATACGTCCACCCACTCGGATGATGCCATCAACATCTAGAAAGGGATCTAGCCGGTACAGACAACTAGTCTTTTTCAGGCTGTCATTTCTCACCCTTGTAGCCTTTCCATCTGTGATTTGCCCAATTACACCAATTTCTTGTAGGGCATGTAACTCGACACTGAAATGTTCACGCTGAACATTTTTTAAGATCTCTATCGCTCCATTCTGTAGTTCTGCCACAGTGAGTGCTTGCTTCGCAGGAGTGGAACAAACTTTCCCATCACCAGGTTTCTTCACTACTCTGTTCCTCAGCTTTGTCTTCAACCTCAGACAAAGATCAACTGCCCTGCGAGCTCTGTTCCATGATGAAAAGCAATCAAGTCGGCTCACTTCGAAGTGATGGTGCCGTGCGTTGTTCTCAGCTGTTGTCATGAAGACCGAGACTCTTTTCACATCTGGGTCTGATTCACTTAGTGGTGCAACTACTACTGGTTGGGGTTAAAAGGGGCCATCCTTCTGCAAGAAATCTGGACCGGATAACCAGCAGGACTTCTATGTAAGTTCCTTTGCTGTCAGACCACGTGATGCTTCGTCAGCAGGATTTTCTTTGGTGTCTACGTACATCCATCTCTCTGGGTTAGTCAGACTTCTGATTTGCTGCACTCTGTTAGCAACATAGACATGGAATCGTCTTGCTTCATTGTTTATGTAACCCAAAACAATCTTGCTGTCTGTCTAGTAATATTCGTTGAGCATCTCGTAGCATAGCTCTCGCCGCAGGAATTCACTTACAGTTGCTGAGACTGTTGCTGCTGCAAGTTCCAGTCGAGGTATGGTGATGAGCTTTCCAACTACATAGGAACAATGTGCCTTGTTGTTCTCATTGACTAGTCGCAGGTAGGAACACTGACCATAACCATCTTGGCTTGCATCAGAAAAATGATGCAATTCAACTACTGTCACAGTTCCAAAATCCTTGGGCTTGAAGCATCGCTGGATTTGGATCTTCTCTAAGCTGAGAACTTCTAGACGCCATTTTTCCCACGCGGGTTGTAGTTTCTCTGGCACTGGACTGTCCCAGTCAAGTTTGTCACGGCACATCTGCTGCAAAATCCTCTTCCCTTTGAGGGTTACTGGAGCCACGTAGCAATTCGGGTCGTAGATTGAACTCACTGTTGAAAGTATGCCTCGTCTTGTGAATGGTCTATCCTTCAACTCAATGTGGAACTGAAAGGTGTCACTCTCCACACACCAGTGACGCCCAGGGCTCTTTCCACGGGTAGTACATCAACCTTTAGATCTAGTTCCCTGGTACCACTGGCTCGCTCTTCTGCTGGAATTTTTTTACAAGAGTTCTCTTTTGTTAGAGATGATCTTGTGCAGCTTCAACCCAGCTTTTCCACACAGATTCTGACTGGCTTTGATCAGTGATGCTGCTCTTTCCACTGAGGGTAGTGACTTCAGTCCGTCGTCTACGTAGAAATCATCTCGAATAAAGTTTGCTGCCTCTGCACCAAGCTCATCCTCTCCGTCATCTGCTGCTCTCTTCAGCCCAAAGTTGGCACAGCCTGGTGAGCTAGCGGCCCCAAACACGTGAACCTTCATTCTGTATTCGACCGCTTGCTTCTCTGGATCACCATTTTCCCACCACAGGAATCGCAGCATGTCACGGAACTTCTTCTCTACATAGAACTGATGGAACATACTCTTTACGTCAACCATGAAGGCCACTTCCTCTTTCCTGAATCTACACAGAACACCGAGAAGACCATTAGTCAAGTCAGGACCCTGGAGGAGATGGTCGTTGAGTGAAACACCACCGTACTTGGCTGAACAGTCGAACACCACTCTTATCTTGTCTGGTTTTGGGGGGTATAGACTCCGGTGTGCGGCACATAGTTTACCTTTCCCTCCTCAACTTCCAGTTGGTCTTGGGGGACTCTCTCTGCACACTTTGGGATAACATCTTTCATGAATTCTATGTAGTCATCACGAAACTTCACATTCTTTCGGAATCTGGCAGACAGCTGATTCCATCTCTTCACTGCAAGTTGGCGGTTGTAGGGTTGGCAGGGTTGCAGCGTCAGACTTCAGTGGTAGTGGCATTTCGTAGTGGCCATCGGATGTTTTCTTTATTCCCTTTTCCATTACGCTCAGAAACTTCTCGTCTTCCACTGAGTATGGCTTCCTCTGATGATTTTCGACAAAGTCAAATTCCAACACCTTGAGAATTTTCTCTGGGTTTAAGACTTCTTTCACCCTCGTACCATAGACGAGGTGTTGGTGGCTTTGTGGTTCGGCAGCAACCACTTTGTTGCATACTGCAGGTTGTTCATTGGTTTGTCGTGCAGCCTTGCACACGTTCCCAATTACTCCCCAGCCTAGTAGTGACCTCTGGTCGTAGGGGTCATCCTCTCCACCGGCGATGATTTATCTGGGTCTAATCACTCTTGGGCAATTGCTTCCGATGAGAAGAGAGATCTGCAGGGTTGGATCATATGCCATGAGTTTATCTGCCAGAGACTTCAGGTGCGGCCAATGATGCACGACAGAGGGCCTCGGTATTTGGGACTTCTTGGCTGGAATGCAATCCCTCTCAAAGCAGACTGGAAGTTGAACTGTGTGTTCTCTGCTGACATCAAGCACTTCAAGTCCGGATATTCGATTGCTACTAATGCGCACGTTTTGCTCTTGCATTGTACTCAGCAACAACTCCGTCTCTGGTCCTTGCAGGTCCATCCTCTCACACTGGCATATTCGAGGAACTCCCTCGCTGAGTCACTCACACTACGAACCAACACTGGTATAATCATAGAGTGGTCACCTTCACCTTCTTGGTCAGGCTAGGAGCATACTTGGATGCAGTTGGACATTCCTTCATCTGGTTTGGAATGCCCAATGACTTCTTTGGGTGGAGTTGGGACCTTGCAAGCTGGTTGTTTACTTGCTGTAGCTGGGTGGGGGCGACTTGAAGCAAGTTCTTCTGGCTGCCTGTTTTGATAGTCGCGATGAAGACATGTTAAATGGGCACCACCACATATCCGACAAACTTTCTTGTCGTTACACTCTCTCACTTGGTGATTACAGGCACGTGCACAGCCCATGCAAAGTCGGCTCTTGAAGAAGAGGTCCTTTCGCTCATGGAGAGGCTTGCGCAGAAATCGCTCACATTCATCAAGAAGATGACCATACTTCTTGCAGAACAAACATAAACCTTCATCACTTGACGACTGCGCTCGATTTGTTGGTCCGTCTCTCTGGCCTGATGCTTTGAACTTGTCACCTCGACTGGTCGTAGTGGCGAAGGAACTGGTCTGACCTCTGGCATGTTTCGTTGGAACACTTCCTGCATTGAAACGTTGTTTATCTTGACCTCGACTGATACTCCGTAATTCGGGAATATTTGCTCGGTCTGCGGCAATCTTCACGAACTTTACAAACTCGGTGAATGGGGGATAGGAACTATGACCGTGGATCTGTCTGCAAAAGTCAATCTTATCTCGCCACTTAGCCTCGAGATTAAAAGGGCAGTTTCTCGACCAGATGAACATTCTCACTAGCGTAGTCTAGCACTCCCAGGCTTGGTGTGGTTGCTCGTGTTGCAATGACTTTCCCCAGAAAATCGGAAAAATCTCTCAGGCCCGCTGAATCTCTGGGTGTTAACCTCGGCCACTGACGCAGTTTACTGGTGAAGGCGTTGCTGACTACACTGTTGTTGCCGTACCTCTCGTTTAACACATTTCTTGCTGTTGTGTACGCCTCTTCGGTGCCGATGAGCATGTAGTGCTCCACCAGTTGCTTTGGTTTTCCCGTCACGTACTGATTGAGGTAGTTCAGCTTGGTGTCGGAGTCAAGGGGTTGGCTGTCAATAAGGGAATTGAAGAAGTTCCGCCACAGGGGGTACTGGAGTGGATCACCGCTGAATAGGGGGACAGTTATCTTTGGTAGCTGGCTGGCTGCAGCTAGACGTTGATTTACATCATGTTGCTGTCTATTGGACTCGGTCAGCTGTGTGATGCACTTCTCTAGTGCTGACGACATCGTCATCCATCCTCCTTCACTTTGGTGATAAGACTGATACATTAGGCTGTTTATCAGTGTCCTGTCCGGCTGATGTAACTAGGTGGGGTGACGCATTATCCACTGATGCGCTTTCACCGTGGGGAACGGAAGGACATGGAGGGGGGTGCTCACCTTGATGTGAATTGAGAAATTTGTGCATTTGTTCATGTTTGTCGACAGGGATGGCGGCCAACTCGGACGATATGGAACGGTGGTTGCCTTCTGACTCTTGTGATGAGGCCAAAAGTATCTGCATAATAGCTCGGGTCTCAGCCAATGTTTTCTCTATGTGTAACTGCTCTAGCTTTTGATCTCTTTCAATCTTCATTGCCTCTACTTTCTTCGCCTCTTCTAACTCAAGTAACTTTAGCTGTTTCTCTTGCTCTACAAAGGCTAGCTTGACCTTCAGAGCGGCCTCTGTTTTGGCAAGTTCAAGTTTCTCCCGCTGTGCAGATGACGCAGCGGATACGACAGAACTGGCATGACTTGCTTTACTCTTCTTAGATTTGTTGGATTTATGACTGGACAAAGAATGGGAATGGTGGGACGGCGACGACATGATGTAGAACTTGGTTCATTCACTGGTAGAACAACTGGACTTTGAATGTACCTCTTTGATTGTTATTGTGGCTGCCTCAGGCTCACATGTGCCGTGAGGAGTTTCGAACTCTAATTTCAAACTTATGAAATGCCCAAATGACTGGTATTCACAATCTGTTCACCAACAACACATACAATAAACTCAGTCACTTGACAAACTGTGGTGATGGTTCGTGGTGATCGCTGATTGAGATAACAATCTGCAATTTAATAAAGCAGAAAAAACACTAATAAGAAACTACAAATACAATGCACGGTAAAATATTAGCTATTAAACATTGCGAGTTTAGTCACAAAATGTTGTCTAATTTGTCAAATCTAATCACTATTCTGCAGTTCAATCAGTCTCTTTACTCGAAAATGTCAATGAATAAACAACTGTAAAATCTCAGAAAAACCACTGATTTCTATCTCTCAAGCTCATTCAAAGTTCTTCAAAACATTAAGGAAAATATTCCTTACCAAAATGGGGTCTCTGGATGTCCACACTGATGCATTACTCACACTGATGCATTACTCACACTGATGCATTACTCACACTGATGCATTACTCACACACAGTGCATTACTCACACACAGTGCATTACTCACACACAGTGCATTACTCACACACAGTGCATTACTCACACACAGTGCATTACTCACACACAGTGCATTACTCACACACAGTGCATTACTCACACACAGTGCATTACTCACACACAGTGCATTACTCACACACAGTGCATTACTCACACACAGTGCATTACTCACACACAGTGCATTACTCACACACAGTGCATTACTCACACACAGTGCATTACTCACACACAGTGCATTACTCACACACAGTGCATTACTCACACACAGTGCATTACTCACACACAGTGCATTACTCACACACAGTGCATTACTCACACACAGTGCATTACTCACACACAGTGCATTACTCACACACAGTGCATTACTCACACACAGTGCATTACTCACACACAGTGCATTACTCACACACAGTGCATTACTCACACACAGTGCATTACTCACACACAGTGCATTACTCACACACAGTGCATTACTCACACACAGTGCATTACTCACACACAGTGCATTACTCACACACAGTGCATTACTCACACACAGTGCATTACTCACACACAGTGCATTACTCACACACAGTGCATTACTCACACACAGTGCATTACTCACACACAGTGCATTACTCACACACAGTGCATTACTCACACACAGTGCATTACTCACACACAGTGCATTACTCACACACAGTGCATTACTCACACACAGTGCATTACTCACACACAGTGCATTACTCACACACAGTGCATTACTCACACACAGTGCATTACTCACACACAGTGCATTACTCACACACAGTGCATTACTCACACACAGTGCATTACTCACACACAGTGCAGCCACTACACACAGTGCAGCCACTACACAGTGCAGCCACTACACAGTGCAGCCACTACACAGTGCAGCCACTACACAGTGCAGCCACTACACAGTGCAGCCACTACACAGTGCAGCCACTACACAGTGCAGCCACTACATATTAGACTTAAGCAAAACGTTGATGTATGATTTCTATTATAACAACTTGAAAACAAAATACGACGCCAGACTGATACAGACACGGACAGTCTGTTGTTGGTCGTTTACGCCGACGACATTTACGAAGATATGAAAAAAGACTCTTGTCAAACTATCCCACCGATCACCCTTTATACGACCACGTCAACAAAAAGGTACATTGTAATAGGTAAATTTAAAGACGAATTTGGTGGCGAACCAATTATCGAGGCTGTGTGCATCAGACCCAAGATGTATTCAATTTTAACCTCTAACTCGAATATCAAAAAAGCAAAAGGAGTCACAAAGTCGGTCACGAATAAATCGTTAAAACATCAACACTATCGAGATTGCGTGTTTAAAAACGAGTCGAGAAGCGATAAGATGACGCACATCAGATCTAAAAATCACATGTTGCACACCATAACTCAAAACAAACTGTCGTTGAGTACCCTGGACACAAAGTGATATATACTACAGGATGGAGTGTCTACTCTAGCTTTTGGCTACTATACAATGGGAGGTAACTCGGTGTCCGGTGGCACGACTTGAAGTTCTTGACTAACGAAACTTCGATTGGGACTTTTTTGAGATAGTAAAGAGTGGGTTGGTTGGGGTCTTTGGTCGCGCGATCTAGACTAAAAACCTCGAGACTCCAGATAGGATCGGTCGCTCGCCTGCGCTCTCCCCCCTCTAACTCCCCGGGTGCGTAAAGATATCTAAACAGATTGCCTTTTTTGATCAACTCTTTTTCCACCTTATCCGCGGAAGAACTGATTTGAGGAACTTGCGTTTCTTGCATCGCCCGCCTGGGAGTGAGTGGCTCGTAGTCTTCCGTCGTTATCAATCTGGTGGTTTCGTCGTTTAACGCCATAATCACGTCGGGTAATCTTTTAACCCAAAGTCGCGATCTCTCCGTCGGATTAAGGATTTCTTTGGCGTATTGATGGCCAAACAATCTCTCCGCCAAAGTCCTGTTAAATCTTTCGACGATACCCTGCGCTCTGTGGTTGCCCGGTTTCCCCACTTGTATCGCGACTTTTTTCTCCGACATCCTTTTTTTAAATTCCCCGTGAAATTTTTTACCCGCGTCTACTTTTAAAACCTTTAGCCAAGTCAAAGGCGACCTAGCGTAAACTCGACTCAAAGCGTCGGCCACTTGGGTACTCGTCTTGTTGATCAAGGGTTCGGCCTCTTTAAAACGCGTGGCCACGTCCACGACCGTCATCGCGTACTTGTATTCTTTTTTACCGACTTTATCGAAAGGTAAAAGTAACAAGTCTATCTGATGCATTTCGTTGGGAATATCCATGGACTTGTTCAAACTCGTAGGCCGGGGAATATAGGTCGGAGGCGGTAAATAAATTTGCCACAACGCTTGTTTTTTTAACCAGTTTCTGGTTTCTTCTTTGGACGCGCCCGTTTTTTAAGCTAATTTTACCACGGCGCCCTCATCCTTCCAATAACCGACGGGGCTATAATACACTTTTTTAAACTTTGTTTCCATTTTATTTAACTAAACAACTTATACAAACTTATAAACTAAAAAACCTACCAACGCCGTTCCTCCCAAAACAAACGCCAACTCGCCGGTCTTTTGATCTTCGCTAGGTGCTTAAAAATCTGCGAGAGTGGGCTCGTGCTGCAGGTAGATTTGTACTCGTAGATCTTCGCGAGTAACCGAGTTGTATTCTCTGAGAGCCTCGTCTATACTTTTAAAAGTCCTTTGAGCCTTCGCTTGTTTTTTAAGTCGATCGTTTAACCAATCGAGATACTTTGTCCGAGATTTTTCCCAATTGTTTTTTGCCGTCGCAAGTTTTTCTAAAGCCAAATCGTGCCTCTTGCGCTCTTCGTCTTGTTGTTGTTGTTTCATGCTCGAAAAAAAAGTTTGATCCCGTGAAAGCTAAAGCGTTAACTATAGCGCCTCCGATCATCATAGCGATGCTAGCCATTTTTATAAAAAACAAAATAAAATAAGACGTAAAATTAAATGGACTTTAACAATCTAGAGATTGTAGTGAACGCGGTCGACCGCAGTTCTTTTACAGCTACTTTTCCAGATTTACTCACCGATTATAATTTACCCGTCGTTAAAACGGACGAGGTAATAAACAGATGGGAATCTGATCCGTTGCTGTTTTACCGAAGAAATTCAGTGAAGAGACTGGCTGTACGGAAGATTTCAGTCACCTGTCGCCCATGCGAATCTTTCAGCTCTTTTTCTGCTAAGCAGTGTGGGAGTTGATGGTGGATGAGACCAATCGCTACGCAGACCAAACAATGGGTGCAGATGTGGCCAATCATCAGCCTGCATGGAATCCAACTAATGGGGATTCCGGATTTTGCCAACCCCAAAAAGCTACACATGATAAGAGGTGCTGACCCCCAGTTTTACACCAAAGCCGGCCAACTGTGCGTCGTTTGGCAGGATGCCAAGCGTGTAACTCTTCTCACAAATGTTGGAAACTGCAATATCGACACGAAAGACATTCGGAGCAAAAACAGTTTGAGTGGACTTCGTACGATCAAAAAACTTTCTGTCGTTAATGATTATAATAAATACATGGGAGGAAGTGATCTCGCAGCACAAATGTGTCAGTACTACTCGCACTCTCACAAATCGATGAAATGATGGAAAAGAGTTTTCGTGGCCATTCTTGACATCTGCTTGGTGAATGCTACCATAGTATACAACAGCATCCCTACAAATCAGCACTTGGCCTCTTTAGATTTTAGAGTGAAGGTCATAGAAGAGCTTATTTCCACTTCAAAGCACAACCCAGTTCAGCATGCCAGTCTAGTGTCACGTGGTTCCAGCCGCTTTCTAACTCATCACTATCCTGGAAGAATTCCTGCCGGCAAAAAGCGCAACTGTGTTGTTTGCAGTACAAGAGCCAAGCGTAAACAAACTCGCATGATTTGTAAACAGTGTGACAAACCAATGTGTGTACTGCCATGCTTTGAGAAGTTTCATAGTCTGTAATAAGCATTCACCCGAGCAAGTTTTATTGTGGTCCCCCCCCCCCCCCCCCCATCCCACCCCCTCCCAATGTTGGAGTTATGGCGCGTGGTGGTGGTGGTGTTGGTGGTGTCCTTCATTTAAACTTTTGATTGCATCCATAGTGTACCCATTTTGAATGTTTGTGCAATTACCTTCACAGTCCGGATTTTCTTCATTTTGAATAAAATCCAAGTATTTTCAAGAAACAAATTGAAGTTTTCTCACTCCTCAATTAGTGTTTCTTTACACTTCTTGGTAGTTGTCAACTCATATGAAGGGCCAAAAAGTGGGGGTGAGATATAGAACTCTTTCCTACTCTTCCAAAAAAATTCTTACAGGCCAATATTGTGGTTTGAATTAATCTAATAGTCATTGCTTTGGGGGTACTGTCAATCCATTAAAATGCCACTTCCAAGTAGAGTGGCTTTTCATTACTTTGCCTTGCGAGGGCGCTATACACTAAAACTTGGCAAAAAGTACTTGGTCACTAACTGGTCTTATAACACCTCACTCACAGATTCTGTGTCTTGGTTGGCCGAGAGCGCGTCACGTGTCACTTGCTATTTTTACTATTTTTTACTTGCACTATCCAAAAAGACTATACACGCAAAAAGGACTATGCGCATAGCAACACACGAACTATGCGCATAGCAACAAAAGCGTGACTGAAACCCAGACGTGTGTTTCGGTGCATTGCGTAAACATTGCTCTATCATCTTCGCACCCGTTCATCAAGGCAACAAAGTACACGTATGATCGAGAGACGTATAATTCGGAGATTTGTTGTCATTAATATACTTTCAGGAAGCTTAAATTGTGCAAATAAAACAAATATTGACTGCTTTATTTCGCGGTATAGTAAAACTAGCCTCCCTCGGTGATCCATGGAGCATTCTATTTTCCCTCGGCTTCGCCTCGGGAAAATAGAATGCTCCATAGATCACCTCGGGAGGCTAGTTTTACTATACCACTCAAAGCAGTCAATATTTTGTATAATATCATGTAATTACTGTGGTAACCTAAGCATAGTGACAAAATATGCCTTGGTACTGAAAGGGAGATTGGACTTAAATGTTGTGATCCCGATCACTACGATTTGGAAGCACAATCCATTACGATCTGATGCGATGATCACGATTAAAAATTAATCGTAGAAAATGTTTGAACCGTCCAAAAATTGTCTACGATCAACACGATTGCCACGACTGACCTCAAGATCTGATAAGATCTGATAGGATCACCACGGTTACTCTACGATTAAGACCACGATTTCAATCGTGGCGCGAATCGTGTTGGTGTGAACCTAGCATAAATGTTGATTTATTTGGTTGAGTGCCGGGCGAATTAGAATAAATCTACTTTATCATTGTTATGTAAATGAGTACGGTTCAGTGTACAGAGCGGGTGATTTGAATAGGGAGTGGTACATGAGGTGATCGTATGGAATGAAGTTAGGTCACTTCACGCTTGTGAGCAGCAACGACAGCACACGATTTTTGAGAGCTCTTAAGGCCCAGTCACAACGGATCGTACAATTTCTGAATCGTGCGATTGGTGCGGTTTGGCAGAAATACGACCAATCGCCAATGTTTGCTCTTAGGACTGGTACGTACGCTTGGTGGCACGTTTAGTCGTACGATCACAAGCGATTGGAGAAGATTGATCGCAGAATCAGTCGTAGGTATTCGTGCGACAATTCCCAGGTACCCACGATTGATCGTACGAGCAATCGTGTATACCTTCGACCACTCGCACGATCAGTCGTGTATGCCTATACAACCAGTTACATGACTAATCGTGCGACTGTGGGACCCGCGATCATCCACGACTGGTGGTGCGAGCATGCACGACTGGTGGTACGACCATGTAAGACCTGTCTGCAACCTTTTACGATTTGGAATCGCAGACCATCGACCTTGCTGCGACTGAATTTGCTGTGACTGGGCCTTTACTCAACTGCAACAAAATGTCAACCCCTGCGACTAAAGAAGATATCCAGAAGCTCTTAGCTCAGCTTTCATCCACCCAAGTCAGGTTCGTAGTGTAGAGGAACGGATTTTTAATTATCCTTTATAATGTGCACTCCATTAACGTTCCACTGTTGCTATGGAGATTATTTATAATATAAATTCTTTACTTGTGGAATAGCTATGTTACTGAATCAAAGGTTTAGATCACAATGATTTGTTATACATTATTTTGGACTAAATTGAGGAGTAATTGACACTTTTAGTCGTTTATAGTTGAAAGTTAAGACAATTTATTGCGGAGTGATAACTACACTCTGTACGAGTTATTTGGTTGACAAGTTTTCGTCCTCTTGACTTTCCGCTGCTGGCCGTTTTGGAAACTGCTATAATTGCTGTCCGAATTGCACCAAGAATTTCACTGTTTAAGCCGATCGTGGGTGCCCTATCTGGACACTTACGGCAAGTCTAATATTAATATAATCGGATAAGTAGCTTTGGGTTGAGTTATTTAGACATTTGGGACCCCAAAATTGTAGTTTGGTGTGTAGATTTGAAAACGCAATCAAACGTTAACGAAGTTTACTTTCACACACGGGGAACCAACTCGTACCCATATGGTTTCTTGCAGTTATGTGCAGCCGGGAGTGAGAGCACGTTGGCTTGGGTTTTTTTCTTGTTCGTGTTGATTCACGACTATCTTTGACCGGGTTACTACTGCACCATTCAATTGACTACCCTTCAATTGGGATGAGCTGATGTACTACCACTACTGTTAGTTAAACTAAGCTGGAATAAAAGGGCCAATCGAGTGCTGAACACAGCTGACTGATCGAGTCACGTGTTGGAATCATTTCCGAGAGGCACACGCCCTCAACCCAAAGGTGGAGTCCACACGCCCTCAACCCAAAGGTGGAGTCCACACCCCCCTACTCCGACAGGGAGCTGCTACCCGCCCCTGTTCCACTATCGTGGAAGAGAGAGGAACACAAACGACAGTATAACTTTAATCAAACCGTATTGGACCAGCTAGCTGAAGCAGAAAAAGTTAACCAATCCCCGAAGTCAAGACAGAGCTCGATAAAACCAAGGAGCTCCTACAGCACTGACAAAAGCCTATTATATTAGCGGACACCATCCCCTCAGGCTGGGCTACAGAGGAGTATGAATCTAACGAGCTCGCAGAAGACTCGGACGATGACAAAAGAATTACAAGAGCCGAAGGTAGAGCCGCTAGGCAGTAGAATTCGTCCTTCAATCACAAATCCACAGGTTTCAACATACCAGAGTCAAGTGGTGGTTAGAATTGTATCCAATGGGAGTATGAAACAGGAATTATAGCCTATAACACTTTTTATTTGTCGCACGTGCGTAAGGAATGGCGTTTTCCTAGAAATGGAATGGGTTCCCAGAGCAATAAACGAAAAGGCAGGTTTTTTAAGTAAGCTTGTCGATCCAGACGATTGGAAAAGGTCAGTAGAATTATTTACTATGCTGAGTGATCAATGGGGTCCGTATACCATTGACAGATTTGCAAGTTACTATAATTCCAAACTTCCCAGATTCAATTCCAGATTTTGGAATCCAAGCACAGAAGCAAATTTATGCCTTCACTAAAAACTGGTGTGGAGAAAAAAGGTGGGTGGTACCCCCTATTCACTTTGTACCCAGAGTTATTGTTCAAATGCTCAACCATAGAGCAGAAGGTACATTGGTCTGTCCAGCTTGGAAATCTGCCCCATATTGGGTAATTCTCTTTCCAGACTCATAGACGAGAGATTTCTAATATCATCGAATGTTCAAGTTTGTTTTCGCTCCTTGAGCAAGGAAGGGGAGGCAACGCAAAGTTTATACAGAATATGTTGCATAGCCCATTGTTGGCAATAAGGTTTAGGTTTTAAATAAGTTTCTCTCCATTATGAGATGCTAGCATCGTGCTGGCGAAATATGCGTTCATAACGCAACAAAGTCTCGGCAGACTTGCATCGTAGTCGTATAACATCCTCAGCGGATGCACGGTAATATAGTATACAATGTAGTTCCTCAGCGGATGAACACTGTCATGAATTTACTGATTCAGTATGATCAAATGCTAGCAGTATCTAGACAAGTATGTTTTTGTACTCGGTATTCTGCAGCTGACTGAATTGTGTTAACGTTACAACTTACAAGTAATCGATAAACATATATTTAATATCATTTGCGTTACATGGTTCTTTATTCTCCTTTATGAAGCTAATCTTCAACAGTAGCAGATGGAAGAAGCGGTTTGCCCAATCTTGCAAAACCTCTGAGTTGGACAGTCTCGCCGGTCAACTGCCCCGTGTAATACTCAACTCCCGAGCACCATCGACAGTTTCACAATACAGCTCATCCTTCGGGAAATGGCAACAGTGGGCGGAGTCTCACTCTATTTAATCACTACCTGGTTATCCTTATGTTAGGGGGGTGGTGCGACTGTTTAAGAGGGTGGCCACAAAATATCACAGCGGACACCCAGGGTTTGGATCTCTAGGTTGGAGGATTGTTTATTCAGCCAACTGCAAAATGGTGCAGAGCAGACAGGCCAACAGCGGAAGCGATGACAAACATGAGAAACAAATAGAAAGAGAAAGCAAAATCAATCAATTATTTCCTTAAAGTTACTATGTAGTTAAGACCAAAAATGGCACATGTACATGTAGTTGGAGAATAGACAATAAAGATACGGTGAAGCAGACTACAGGCACTGTCAAAAAATTAATTATCCTGTGAGTGTTTCTACTTGATTCAAATTGAAAGCATAATTGATTGTTCACAATGGACTTTCACAAAGATACCAATAACGAGAGTTTGCTCTAAACGTCATTTGTATGCATAAATCAACCTGTACCGGTACATTGGAATAAGACTGCGAATCATTATTTCAAATATACTACTAGTCGGGGTCACTCTCTAATTACCTAAGTCACCTAGAGATAAAACCCAGTACATTTCAAGTCCAAAACAGTACAAAATTGCACAAAATAAATCATATTTTAACAGCAGGATAAAACATACAAATTCCCTAGGTATACATGTAAGTACATGTACATGTTTGTTTATGTGATAATCAACCTACATTTGCAAACTTTACAAGTACATTCATGACCTAAAAGAACAGAAAATCTAGTTTAAATCAAAGTAAATATACCCTGACAATTACTTCACTAGAGATCATATTTGTGACAACTTTAAAACAAGAACCGTAGTTCCAGTGATGGCATTGTAAAATTTGACATGAGATATTAAACTAATGAAAGTGTACCGCAAGAGGGCGTCCATTGATTTATCGATCGGAAGGTTACAAAACAATTTGACCTAAAATTCCTATTTATTTCCCCCTTTACACATTGCCCAAGTTGTCCCACAAATGCTATGTTCCTTAAACAGTTCGACCATTTAAAAAGAGAGAATTTTACCTGCAAAATGGTGCAGAGCAGACAGGCCAACAGCGGAGGCGATGACAAACATGAGAATGCCAAAGCCGCCGCATGGTGGCGCTGTTGCTGCGCACCGGTCTTGCCTGTACTTAAACGTCTGACATCCCTCGCACTTACATGGTAGCCTTGTATCTGGTCCATCTTGGGAACTTAGCATCATCACCAGCTACAATGATTAGCTCTTTAGCAGCCCTGTCGTGGGCTCATCGCATGGCTGGTTTGGACGATCCGTCAAAAGACTCTCTGGTGTCATACACTGCTGAAGGCTTGAAAAGAACACTGGCTAAGCCAAAGAACAGGAAAGATCCAATAACACTAGAAATTCTTTCCCAAATGGTTCAAAATTATGGTAACGATCGAACACTACACAATCTGCTGAATATCAGAACCTTGGCGATGGCTCTCATTGCATACGCCGTTTTTGTGAGGTTTAGTGAGCTTGCCGCTCTTCAGATGAAACATTTAACGTTTTATCCTAGTCAATTTCCATTAATTCAAGCAAGACCGATGTATATCGGCAGGGCAATTCAGTAATCATTGCAAGATCGTTTTTACCAACTTGTCCAGTCGCAATGTTAGAGTTGTATCTCAGGTTAGCCAGATTATGTCTCTCAGAGAAGGACATTTACGTTTTCAGAAATTTTAAAAGGTTAAATAACGACATTTGTTTCGAAGTGGTAATAATCCGATGACGGGTTCGAGAGTACGAGAGATCTTCAACCTCTTCAACCAATTGTGGGTGATGTGTCTAACTAAGTTCTCACTGCACAGCCTCCGTGTAGGTGGAGCCTCAGAGACTGCCAAAGCTGGTGTATCTGACAGATTGTTCAAGCGTCATGGACGCTGGAAGACAGATACAGCAAAGGATACTTATGTACAAGAGCAAATCCAGAGGTTTAGTTAATTGGTAATGTGTCCAAGTTTTCACTGCCCAGTCCCCTTGCCGGAGGACCCATACTGGCCATAAATCCTAAGGGATTATTACTGCAGACCCGTTCTTTATTTTTCATGCACGGCTTCTGCCGCATGCTGTAATACCAAATTATGTTGGTTTGAATGTGTATTGTACAGAATAGTGTAAATGATAAATG
This sequence comes from Crossaster papposus, assembly GCA_037893245.1. NCBI lineage: Eukaryota > Metazoa > Echinodermata > Asteroidea > Velatida > Solasteridae > Crossaster > Crossaster papposus. Next base: position 573,061 of record JBAIAA010000487.1, on the reverse strand, counting down.
TTGATTTATTCGCTTGAGTGCTGGGCGAATTAGAATAAATCTACTTTATTATTGTTATGTAAATGAGTACGGTTCAGTGGTACAGAGCGGGTGATTTGAATAGGGAGTGGTACATGAGGTGATCGTATGGAATGAAGTTAGGTCACTTCACGCTTGTGAGCAGCAACGACAGCACACGATTTTTAACACAGGTCCTTTTCCTAAAAAGGAGTTATTCTGAACTTTTGTTCAAAGTTTAATCAACTACAAGTTGGTCATTACAAAAATGGTAAGAGCAGAGTGATCATTGCTACCCTAGCCTGAAAGCGTTGACTTGCATTGATCAGGTCTACGTTTCCACTTTTACACTGGTTTTTGTGGTTTTTCGTAGCTGGCAGTCAACACAGCAATCATTGTGAAAACGTTTTGTTAAAATGTGGTGTGAAACAGACATGACCAGTATCATGACAATTGTAATGAAATAGTATCCTAATAAGATTAGGATTATTTCATTTTGTATATAATTAGTCAACCGGCAAGGTTAATATTAAGCCCTTGCATTATATACACAAATTTGCTTACATTAAGCATTAAGGTTTAGGCTGATCAACAAATGTATAATTAAAATATTGGGCCAGAACGCCCGGCTGCATGCTGCATGCTGTAATACCAAATTATGTTGGTTTAAATTTTTATTGTACTGAATAGTGTAAATGATAAAGAGTATTTACCGTGGTGTAATAGCAAACTATACCCAGCAAGATATGGGACCGACCGTCTCCCCCATACTATTCACTCCCTAGACTATTGTTACCTAACTGAATACCTCAAAGGAAACCAGAACGTCCCGCAAGCACAATGACCACCACAAAGAAGGGGGATTCTCTCCGTCCCATGTATTGCTTCATACGCTGCAAACATTCAAATCTCATAAATACACTGATACCCAAGAGGAGATTGTGGACAATCTTAACAAAATTCCTTCTGGTGAGGCCCTGGTTTGGACGGGTTTAATTCTTTGGTAATAAAACAGGCAAGATATTCATTAGCGAAACCTTTAGAAATTATCTTCAAAAAATGTTTAACATCAGGAGTATTTCCCATTGTATTAAAAATAGCCTAAGTAATGCCCCCGTCACATTTCCGCCGGGCGAAGAGGGGGTATCGGGCGGTCACTCGATGTGGGCCACCGTAATAATCGTATATCGGAAAGACGCATTTTCTATGAAGAAAGACGTCTTTCCGAGATACGATATCGGGGAAAGACGTCTTTCCTAGATACAATATCACAAAAACACATTTTTTATCTCAGTATTCCGCCTATCCGAGATAAATTACTTTAAAATAATTTGGTAGTAAGATTTTTCGAGATCTGCAAATTATGTATCCTACCTTTAAGTGGTAAAACTGATTCTTGAGAAAATGGCATTTAAAGGTAGTATACACCATTTGCAAACATCAAAAAAAGAATTAATTATGAAATACCTTACTTTACTGTATTATTGAATAACGGTCTCAAAAAATCTGTGAAATCACGGCACTGCTGTTGAACACTACCAAAGCCGGCAACTAATTTTGAAATTGTTTTTCCAGTTAGGAATCGTGTTAGCAATTGGCTGCCTCTGTTTGATTGGTCAAAAGTACCTCATCTGCACCTGCCGCCCTTTTCCCCTATTGGTTGGCTTTTACAAGGGAGGCAAACACGCTGTCAGGATTGGCTAGAAGGTTATCTGGCGTGTCCTGCTCTATGACCTGACCCTGGCTCAGGGTCAAGATGGTGTCCGAGTCCAAGATGGTGGCCACACGGTGCTGTGGTGAATAATATATTGTAGACACCAATTAACTTCAATTTAAGAGTATACCATTTGTCAGTTGTGCATTTGTATAGTTTAAAGCAGCAACCATTCTCAAAATAAACAAAATTGGTGCATGACAAGTATTAAATCTGTGAATGCTGTATATTCCGAGAAAATAATATGTGAAGGCAAAATGAGACGGAACTGGGCACAGAATAATGAATAATGGATTTACAAGAAATATCAGATTTATTGATATATCTTTGGTATACCTACTTTTTATATACATAACGCACTGTGAATCAAACAAACATTTTCAGAAGGATTGACAAGATTGTTAGTTATCTAAATGACATTGCATACTTACGGCAATTGTTAAGACAGTTTTGGTGGCAAAAGCTGTAGCAACAACTTGCTGAAGAATTTTGTCCTGCAAGATTCAATATCAGATTAAATAAAACATCAATAATTGATACCACCGGAGCATTTAAATTAAAAAGTTTATTAAAAAGTAAATTACCAACAAATTCACAAACGAATGAAAAACAATGGCCAAGAAATAAATCGATAAATTATCCCCGTACAGTTTTTATGTCTATCGAAGCTGTGGCCTCGTCCATTATAAGCACAGGGGTGTGTCGCAGGAAGGCGCGAGCTAGGCAGAAGAGTTGACGCTGCCCAATGCTGAAATTCTCCCCGCCTTCTGACACCTGTGAATCTGCAGACAGATGATTATAATGCAAGATATTGGAGAATCACCTAGAGAATTTGTGGATATATACCACAACCTTCCAAACATATCAAAAGATTTTGGGGGACAGGGTTCTGCATTCTTGGCTGAACTACATTTTGAGTATGATGGACTTGGACCAGGATGGCCCGAGGCACTGCTGGGGGAATCTAATAGATTTTGTTCATCATGCAGTACTGCTGACTGCTGTTGTCATATAAGCCGTGTGTACTTAGAAAATTCATCAAAATCAACCAGCACAGTTGTGGTTCCATTTTCAGGCTATTCAGGTTAAGCACAACAGACATGCGTAAGACTTTTACATGTTCCCATTTCGTTGAGCATCCAGACAACTAATGTTTTAGCCTTTAGATATTTAGGCATATACACAGTAGAAGTCAGTTTAACCAGTTCACACCGGGATTATTTTATTCGAAACGGGTTCAGGTGGGCATCTGTGGGTAGAGCACCCTTCTATTGCTTGCCTCACTAACTGCGAACCGATCGCCGACAGATATTTCCGGCCTTGCTCGTGACGTGTTTATCCGTCTGTGGTTTTGAATTAAAAACCTAGCAGATCACCAGTACATGTACCTCCAACAAGAACTGCATATTTGTGCAATAAATTTGTAATTTTTTGCAAAATGAAATGCTAACATAGTAAAATCCTAGAAATGGTATTTAAGTATTCCATCAAAGTCTTTGTTTTAGTGCGACTGTAAAAGTCACGTCTAAAACGAACCTATCCCCTCTTCCATCGCCATGACAAGTTCTTTGAGTTGGGCTGTCTCCAGGGCATCCCATAATTCCTTTTCCGTCCTTTGACATTCGGGATCAAGATTCATCCTTCATAAAAAAATGAAAAAAATCTAATGCGTAAGAGTTTATAAACAAAACATTAGACTAAGGTTACGTGTTTCCATTTTTTATAATCAATAAACTTTGTTTTCTGTAACTTTCCATTTGTGCAATAAAAAACAATGCGAGACAAAAACTAAAAATTAAACAAAAATATAAAGAGCCCCTAAGTTGCATTACATCATACAGTTTTGAATCAATGTCTTCCCCAGAATTTCTGTGAACCATTTCATAAAATAAATTGTTACGGATGCAAATATTTAAAGTTAGTATACACCATTTGCTTTTGGTGTATTTTCTTTGAAATGAATTGGTTAGGGGATTCATATTTTATAGTAAATACTGCGACATTGACCTGTTTAGTTTTGTGTTCATAGAAACTGGAAAAAAAATAAGGAAAAAGTGCTGTTTTTTGCAGTCTGGTTCCTTGACTTCCTTCAGACGAATTCAATAAATTGTGGGCAGTGTTTAAAGATAGTAACTTTTGTACAATGATTGCCGGCTGGCAATTGCTTTAAAATTGACGCAAAATTTCAATTTTCTTGAAACTACATCACATCAGGTGCTGTCAATTCACAGGATACTTGAGGCTGTTATTCACTTACAGTCAAATAAACTACTTAATAATAATTCAGTTAATAATTAAACAAATATATGTATATATAAACTAGAGGTGTTTGTGGAGGACAAACACTAGCTGTTTCGACATGTTTATGTGACGCCACAAGACACCCGATGAAGTCATTGCCGACATCCAATGACAGTCAACGAATTCCTTCGAGTACCATCAAGTAGATCGGATTTACCAAAGTACCAAAGTGTATTGGTTGAAGAAAACATGTACAAATCCTATGGGGACAAATTACACCTAGCTATGAATTTAACAATTCCTAAACAAATATCAATTAATGACGTTACGATGATGTTTTTTATCAAATCGCACAGACTTTAAGTTCTGGTATTTCACGGTAGATTTTTTTATGGATTTTCAAAGATTAAATCAATTAATCTTTATTTGCTTGTAATTTGATACATGATGACATCACCATAACATCACTGTTCCGCATACGAGTTCAGTACTTTGTGTCAACCTATGTCAACCTCTATCATTAAGATTAAAGTTTGTCTAATGACGAAACTGAAACCCGAGATTGAATCGTGTACAAAATCTATAGCCTTTTTGAAACAAGAACAAGAAGGAACAAAAAGGAAAAATAAAAAAACAAAAGCTTTTTTACAAAAGATTTGCCAAAAAACAGCTAATAATATGCAGTGCAACTATACAATTGTTTCTGCACGGTTATGACAGTAAACTTGACCTCTGACACATTCGGTTGACCTTTGACCTCACCTGATGGTTCCATCAAAGAGAACTGGATCCTGAGGTATGATGGCCAGGCGTCGCCTGAAAGTCATCAGTGGCACGCTGGCTATGTCGATGCCATCAATTAATATGCGACCTGTATCATGAATATTCAATCAGTATCATGAATATTTATCAGTTAAACTGATCAGTTGAATATTCAAAACTTCCAAGTTGTGTCTCAGAGACACATCTTTGGTTTTTTTATGACAGCATGCCAAATGGAATAATTTCACAGGCAGTTTAGAGTCATTGAAGTTGGCGTGTCCGTGCATTTTGGGTGTGAATTGATAATTTTCAAGCCTTGTGTTTGTTATGAGCTTTTAAATGAGACATTGCATGAAAAACAGAAAGACAGAAATCAACCCACAATGAGTAATATATTAATTAAAATAAACTTGGGGGCCTAGTATGTGCTTTTATGACTGCATGTAATTGTATAATGAGCGCTGTATAATATAGGTATATATACCTTTGCATTTACGCATTCAAAAAGTGGATGTTGAACAATTGAGGGCAATATAGTCCACTATTGACACACATTCAGTGTTGATATTCATGAAGAAAACATAAGTCTTCTCAAAAAGATAATAAAAGAGTCTACGATTTACATAGCTATTGTGTACCACGCGTGTAAATAGCACTAAGAAAAAGGAAGTCAGTTGACTTTGCACGTAAGATCTGTCGTACTTACTCCTGCTGCACCAGTGAGCTGCACATGTGTGTACAAACACAGACATTATTTTTGCGGCGGGGTGACGCTGCTAGAAGTATCGGCACACTCCGAAAATCGCGAAGCTAGAATCAGTTTGTGTGCGTGATATATAACGTATGCTGCATAGGTATGCAATATAGGCCAATATAGGCCACTATTGACACACATTCAATGTTGATATTCATGAAGAAAACATAAGTCTTCTCAAAAAGATAATAAAGGGGTCTACGATTTACATAGCTGTGAGTATAGAGGTATGTAACGAGACAGAGGGCGCTAGATAGCGCGATGTGAACATAAATAACAAGTAAAGCACTGTGCGTGCGCTATGCATATATAGCTGTGTGTTAAGCGAGCGCGGCGCTTAGGCTCCGCCTTACGTTATTTGGCAGTGTGAGTCACTGCTTGGTGACGTGAGGCACGCGCGCATGCGCGTGTATGGGCTACGGCCGCCTCGCAATGCTATAAAAGGCGCGTGCAGAGCTGATTCCGGGGCCCGGGGGTCCATGCACCGTGGGCTTACTGTCAGCAGTAAAGCGGACGAATTGATAAAGCTAGTCTTAATGGGAGTTAGTGGGAGCAGCTTGCTGGTTGCCTATCCGAGTGGCCGTGTACGCTCCATCTAGTGGGAGCTCACGAGAAGTGCGGCGAATAGATCGGCTCACAAGGATTTATGCAGGCCCATACTAATGGTGCTTGGCTGGTAACCTAGCTCGCAGCGTAGACATTCTTAGCGCGATATTGTGTGGGGAGCGGGGTTGGTTGAAAGGCCATATACCAGTCGTGCGGCTCGGTTCGATAAATTGGGAGCACTGTTGCCCACGATCACACAACTCTGTTGAGTGAGGGTGACATCCCATTAAGTAGTATTGGCCCTAGACTTGTTCCAGTCTCTCTTTGCGTGCGCATTGCATAATGAAATAGGACTCCCATCCGGCATTGGCTGCGGTACACTGCATTGCTAGGCTAACTTGCGTTACAAAGCCCTCCTATCCTAATTGTTTATTGTAGAGCGCCCTCTATATTAAATTCCTGTAATAGTCTGACGTGATCGTTGGATTAATCGGCCTCTCTGTGATTTAGGCAGAAGTCTAAATAAACCAGTTTGTGATCCTTTGCACATAAAGTTGGTGTCCATAGCCGTTCATGTAAAGTCAGCGTTCCTAGTGTCCGCGTCACAAGCATTAGACCAATCACATTAGCCCGCGTACCCATACCACCCAAAACAACTAGCCTTCCAACTGGGACGGTATATTTCCATCCCAACGGACTCGTCTCTAACCGCTCAGGGGCGTTCCGGTACGTGCCGTCCGGCGCACCACGCTCCGTGGAGAGGGCGCCCTCTTCTGAGTTCTCCCCTTCCACATCGCAAAAGGGGCGTGGCGTCACAGGTATGTATGTATGTTGGTACACTGTTTGTACACTGTTTGTTCATGTGCGTATAATTGGTGCAAAATACGATACCCTCTGGAGACATGAACACAATGTGTACAATGGAGACAAAACGTCTCCAGAGGATAAATTTCTATAGATGAATAGGTCTCCACTGGAAATTTCACGAATTAGATTTTTGGATTTTACTTAAATTACTCAAAAACTAGGGTAAGGATGTGGGTTAGGGTTAGTGTTTGGGTTAGGGTATAATATAGGGTATATTGGGTCGAAATTTCAACCCAGAAAAATAATTATGGTTAAAATGGGAGCATTTTGAAAAACGTGCTCGACTTTCTAACCATTTTGTACACGAGAACAAAGCCATGTCTCCACAGTGATACAAAAATGCGAATGTATGTACATTTATTGTGTGCATATAAAATGATACGGTACCGCTAAACCAACTTGTGCCATGAGCGCGGCGCGGACCTACAATAAGTACCTGTTTTATATGAATATATATGACCTTTTTCTCAAAACTTACTGATCTGAAGCGCGCAATTTAAACAATGAAAACAAAACCATGTTTTAAAACTGTAGAAAAGCCTGCCAATGCATACAAGCAATTTTGTGTGTGTGAGACAGGCCTTGAATTTGGGATTTTTTAGGGCAAGGCTACTTTGGGCTTGAATGAAGCAAAATTATGGAGGGCACCAAGGCCAGTTTGTAGGGCACCAAGGCAACAAACTATTTGGAGAAACAGAAAGGGCACTGAGGCTAAAATAGAAAAAGATCTTACGCTCCGGCTGCCGTGCATGCACTGTATTGTACGGAAGCTTAAAGTGACCATCCGCGTTTCCGCGTTTCTGAGATAATTTATCTCGGAAAGACGGAATACTGAGATAACAAATATGTCTTTCCGTGATATCGTATCTTAGAAAGACGTCTTTCCTAATATCGTATCTCAGAAAGACGTCTTCCTGTGATAATCGTTTCACAAAAAACGCCTTTTCATGATATCGTATCTTAGAAAGACGTCTTTCCGTGATATCGTATCTCAGAAATACTACTTTCTGTCATATCGTATCTCGGAAAGACGTCTTTTTCTGATATCGTATCTCGGAAACACGTCTTTCCATGATAATCGTATCTCGAAAAGACGTCTTTCCATGATAATTGTATCTCTCAGGAAGACGTATTTCAACGATATACTACGGTGGCCCACAGCTGTCACGGCCACAATAAAAGCGTCGTGGCCAAAGCAAAAGCGTCACGGAAAAAGAAAAAGCCTACCATACGGATTGCCTAAAGGCCGAATTTGGTCGCGGTAAACCATGGACAAGTTGAATGTGGCAAATTGGTAAAACTGGTTCCCACCAAATGACATTTCAAAAGACCCCGGTACTCCTGACGTCAAAGTTACGTCGACGTGCGCTTTCGTATTGGGTTGTCTGGTGTATTCGAAGTTGAAACAAAACGTGACGTCATTAGTACTGGCCCAAAATTATTGTGTTCTGTACAAAAGCACAAATGTGTTGCAATGCACCATGGGTACTCTATTGGGATCAATAATTGTAGGCATTTAGTTGGACCGTAACTGCGCGTCCGCAGTAATGATTTGGTTTAAAATTATATTAAAAGAATGACAACTTTTCCACACACAAGTCAACATTATCGCTGGTGAGAGCTGTAGCATCTTGAAGTGCAACAAAACTCTAAACTACAGTAAGGTCTAGTCTAGGCAACATAAATATCACGGCCGAAAAAGCAACTTTTCAAACACTAAAAAGCAGTGCACTTTTCTTATTGACTTTACTAATGACACTTTTTCACTAGAGTATTACCGTGGTGTTACCGCAAGCTACTGATCTTATTGCTTTTTTCACCAGGCGAACATTTAAATCTCATAAGGTTCCACTCACTAAATACGGCGCTCATTGTAGCCAACACAAAAATAAAAAGAAAGAACGCCGCCTGGTGACGCTCAGGAGTAGGGTGGCAATATTTTTGACTGGAAATTAAAGATTAAGACTCCTATAATAATTTTCTTTTCAAATTTATGAGGGTTGACCGAATTAATATTTAATTATACTCCCCTCCTCACAAACCACCCCTATAAAATGGTGGCCCATCTCTGGGCCCAGGTCTAAATGTAGCACCCCCCCCCCCCCCCCCCCTCCACCCTCTATGCCAAATATACCCACGTATTGGTCTTTTTTGGTGAACGGAATCCCCCGAGTTTGAAGCAACGGGTCACCAATTCTTGATTTCCAAAAATATTTCTACAATCAGTCAAATTTATAGGCCCTAGGGACCTCTTATTCAAAATTAACGGAGGGATCACTAAATATTAATGAGCTCGCGCGCAGTGATTTTCAGAGATTTAGTGGCATGCACCCATAAAGACATTGTTACCCAAGAGGAGATTGTGGACAATCTTAACAAAATTCCTTCTGGCAATGTCCCTGGTTTCAACGGGTTGATTTATTTTGTAATCAAACAGGCAATTATCTTTAACAAATGTTTAACACAAGGAGTATTTCCAGATGGATAAAAAAGAAAGTTATATAAATTTACAAAATAAGGTTGTAGGCATGATATTACTAATTATAGACCAATATCGGTTCTGTCGACATTCGCCAAGTTATTTGAAAAAATAATATACATTCGAATAATATCCTTTATTAATAAGAATGATATTCTTTTTGAGTCACAATTTGGTTTCAGACAAAACCGGTCAACTGAATTATCAACATCATATGTTCTCAGTAAAATTATGTAATGCGATCGATCATAATAAATGCTCAATTGACATATTCCTTGACTTATCTAAAGCCTTTGACACAGATTATATTAATTAGTAAGATGGAACATTACGGTGTGCGTGGGACTGCCCTGGACCTATTTCAATGTTTCATGACGATCAGACCTATCCTCTGTCATTTAAAAAAAATCGTGTTGTTGATGACATCATCACGGTGTCGCACATTAGTCGTGTATTTGTGTGACAAATTTATTATAAAAATAATTTTTAATTTAGCATATTGTGTTGATGAGATATGGCTTGAAAGTCCAATTCAACTTAAAATTTCATATTCACGATGACGTCATCATTACGTCGACACCTTATTTGTTACATATAACACAACCCGAAATGCCAACATACCAATTTTAAACCCAATCTGCTACTTCCGAAGATACAAGGCTATGAAAATTGAACCTTTAACTTTACGTTACATGACACTCGATGGCGTCATCGTCTTCTTGAAACACTATGACACTTGGCTTTTGCCGCAGTACTTTTGTTTTTGCTGCGGGGCTTTTGCCGTGACAGTTGTGGGCCACCGTACTAATCGTATTTCGGAAAGACGCCTTTCAATGATGAAAGACGTCTTTCCGAGATACGAGATAAGGAAAAGACGTCTTTCCGAGATACGATGTCACAGAAAGACGTCTTTCTGAAATACGATATCATGAAAAGACGTCTTTCCGAGATATAATATCAAGGAAAGACGTCTTTCTAAGATACGATATCATGGAAAGGCTTCTTTTTGAGATACGATTATCACAGGAAGACGTCTTTCCGAGATACGATATTACGGAAAGACGTCTTTCCGAGAAACAATATCACGGAAAGACATATTTGTTATCCCAGTATTCCGTCTTTCCGAGATAAATTATCTCAGAAAGGCGGAAACGCGGATGGTCACTTTGAGCTTCCGTAGTATTGCAATGTATCCTGTGGAAAATCATATTGAAACTTTAGGCTGTTCACTTTACGCGATCCTTGCGCGGCATTGTTGATTTTTCCGATTTTCTTCCTCACAAATTCAAGGTCGTTCATTCAGTAGGATAACTTCATCAACAACTTTGGAAAATATTGGAGCACCAACCGCATGTAGTGTGATCGTGACGACTATCGTTTTCCTTGTACACGAACACATGCGTATTGTGTACCACGCGTGTAAATAGCACTAAGAAAAAGGAAGTCAGTTGACTTTGCACGTAAGATCTGTCGTACTTACTCCTGCTGCACCAGTGAGCTGCACATGTGTGTACAAACACAGACATTATTTTTGCGGCGGGGTGACGCTGCTAGAAGTATCGGCACACTCCGAAAATCGCGAAGCTAGAATCAGTTTGTGTGCGCGATATATAACGTATGCTGCATATAGATATGCAGCCAGTGTACGCTATATAATAGGGCCTGATCGCGAAGCTAGATTCAGTTGGTGTGCGCGATATATAACGTATGCAGCATAGGTATGCAGCCAGCATACGCTATATTTATACTATAGCGTACGCTAGGCCTGATCGCGAAGCTAGATTCAGTTTGTGTCGTTAACGTTGCTTTATGCGCGATACGTAAAGTTCGTATGCAGTGATATTTTTTTTGAACAATGATTCAGTCATTGGAAAACTAACGTTAGGCTCAAGTCAAAGGATGTTTTTGCAAAAAAAGGGCACGACGGCCAAAGTAAAAATGGGGCAAGGCAAAACTGGCCGTGAAGACGGCAATTTTTAGTGGGGCACCTCGGCCATTAAAAAGGCAACGATGGCAATGGCCGTTGTGGCCGTCGTTTAATTCAAGCCCTGGTGAGAGTATATTCCTTGGAAAAGAACAAATGAAATGTTGAAAATGCCTGGACACACCAACTTTAATATTATTAACAAGTAAGCTTTTTTAACAGTATTTTAGTTGGCTATTTTTTGGATAGCTGCAAAAGGTATATTCCACCTATAATCAGAGTTCTATATACCCAACTACAACCAACTGCTTGTTAATTACCTGTGTATGTGTCTACTACGCGGAGGAGGGCTAGTGCGAGAGAGGATTTACCACTACCAGTGCGGCCACAGATCCCAACCTGAGACAAAGCAAAAGATGGACAACTTAAAATTACCCAGAGTCTGCACTTATAAGTAGAGTCGTGAAACTTGGTACGGAGTCTATTTCAGCTAGGAAACCTAATTGTTCCAAACAGAAATTCTAAAATTGGCCAATAATCACAGTGGAGGGCTGATAAAGAGGCTCTTTCACAAATTTGATTGCCATTGAACATCAACTTTGCATGTAAGAGCAATATTTCACAAATGACACATACATTCGGATGGACGGACAGACAGACAACTACGTATATAAATAATCGCAATAGGGACTTTTCGATTTGCACGTTTACTATAGTAGACTGCGACGTATGCGGTCATTTGTGAAGCAGTGCGCATGCGCATCGACGAACTCGTCGTTCGTAGCAGAATTCTCGAACGCGTTCAACCTTGTTTTGCCGTCGTTGGAAAACTGTGACGACATAGTGTGCATATCACTGGGACTTTTCGATTTGCACGTTTACTAGTAGACTGCGACGTATGCGGTCATTTGTGAAGCAGTGCGCATGCGCATCGACGAACTCGTCGTTCGTAGCAGAATTCTCGAACGCGTTCAACCTTGTTTTGCCGTCGTTGGAAAACTGTGACGACATAGTGTGCATATCACTATTTTGTAGAAACGAAACACCACATCAGGAAAGAAACACCACATTTGAAAATGGACCCGATTGACTTGATTCTTTAAGCAGAGAGTGGTGGAAGCGTAAGTTCGCTAAAATTAACACATTTTCTTGTCTGTAATTTCCCTTAAATAAAAATTCTTGTAGAATAATCCATTGGGACCGCATACGTCGCAGTCCACGTGTGAACGTGCAAATCGAAAAGTCCCTATTGTCTCTTTCTGAACTTCATTCAGGCAAGATAAAAGGACAGCAATGTTCTGTTTAGAGATGTTTTAATACCTTTTCCCCAGCCTGTATATTGACAGTCACATCTTTGAGTACTGCATCTAGCCCTTCTGCATACCTCACTGAGATTTGTTCAACAGAGATGGCTCCCTTAGAAGGCCAATCAAATGGAGGCTCCGTACCTGTTCAAAAAGATAAAGGTAAACAATATCTACACTGAACAATGTTTAGGTTGCATGGACGTCACACAAGTATCACACGAGCGTCGCACGGACAGCGCATGAGCGTCGCACGAGCGTCGCACGGGCGTCGCACGGGCGTCGCAGGGGCGTCGCACGAGCGTCGCACGAGCGTCGCACGAGCGTCGCACGAGCGTCGCACGAGCGTCGAACGGACGTCACAGGAGCGTCGCATGGACGGCGCACGAGCGTCGCACGGACGGCGCAGGAGCGTCGCACGGACGGCGCATGAGCGTCGCACGGACGGCGCATGAGCGTCGCAGGAGCATTGCACAGACGTCGAAGGAGCGTCGCACGAGCGTCACACGGACGGCGCACGAGCGTCACACGGACGGCGCACGAGCGTCACCCGAGCGTCACCCGAGCGTTGCCTGAGCGTTGCCCGAGCATCGCCCCAGCGTCGCACGGCTGTCGAACGGACGGCGCATGAGCGTCGCACGGACGGCGCATGAGCGTCGCACAGACGGCGCATGAGCGTCGCACGGACGGCGCATGAGCGTCGCAGGAGCATCGCACCGACGTCGTAGGAGCGACGTCCGTGCGACGCTCTTTTAGCTCTTCCCAAATCCCCTCTCAAAATGCCTTCATTTAGGCAGAGTTGTGCATACCTTCGTAAGATTCCGTCGCACGAGCGTCGCACGAGCGTCGCACGAGCGTCGCACGAGCGTCGCACGAGCGTCGAACGGACGTCGCAGGAGCGTCGCATGGACGGCGCACGAGCGTCGCACGGACGGCGCAGGAGCGTCGCACGGACGGCGCATGAGCGTCGCACGGACGGCGCATGAGCGTCGCAGGAGCATTGCACAGACGTCGAAGGAGCGTCGCACGAGCGTCACACGGACGGCGCACGAGCGTCACACGGACGGCGCACGAGCGTCACCCGAGCGTCACCCGAGCGTTGCCTGAGCGTTGCCCGAGCATCGCCCCAGCGTCGCACGGCTGTCGAACGGACGGCGCATGAGCGTCGCACGGACGGCGCATGAGCGTCGCACAGACGGCGCATGAGCGTCGCACGGACGGCGCATGAGCGTCGCAGGAGCATCGCACCGACGTCGTAGGAGCGACGTCCGTGCGACGCTCTTTTAGCTCTTCCCAAATCCCCTCTCAAAATGCCTTCATTTAGGCAGAGTTGTGCATACCTTCGTAAGATTCCGTCGCACGAGCGTCGCACGAGCGTCGCACGAGCGTCGCACGAGCGTCGCACGAGCGTCGCACGAGCGTCGCACGAGCGTCGAACGGACGTCGCAGGAGCGTCGCACGGACGGCGCACGAGCGTCGCACGGACGGCGCAGGAGCGTCGCACGGACGGCGCATGAGCGTCGCACAGACGGCGCATGAGCGTCGCAGGAGCATCGCACAGAGGTCGTAGGAGCGACGTCCGTGCGACGCTCTTCCCAAATCCCCTCTCAAAATGCCTTCATTTAGGCAGAGTTGTGCATACCTTCGTAAGATTCCGTTGTGAGCAAGGTGTAGTGCTTGACTCTCTCCACAGCATTCATCTGCATCTCAACATTGGCCACTTGTCGGACCAACTGTTGCAGTAACACTGACGCCTGTGACAGACATACAACAATGACAAGTCAGCAGGTTGAAAAGAGGAAGGGGGGGTGACAGACATACAACATTGACAAGTTGGTGGGTTAAAGGAGGGGGGGGGGTTAACATGCCACTAATTAGTAAATATATAGTGAATAACAGTAGAGGGCAATACGTATGATGAGGTAACGGGATTTTAGAATTATACAGAAAGAGACATCTAAACCATCACTACCTTGTGAAGCCTGTAGGAATCAAATTGTGTATTGGATTGGCTAGCTGTATAATTTAAAACGAATGAGGGATAAACATGTAACGAGTGAGGCCTGAAACATCAGGGTGTGCTACCCACAGATGCCGGCCTAAACCCATTTTGGATCGAGGTTGGTAAAATTAAGTATACTATCAAGTACATGTATGGGCATAGTGAATTAGTGGTATAGAAAAACATATGGCGGGGGGGGGGAACAAACTAAGTTGACCAAACTAAATTAACCCTCCTATATACAGTGCAGTTACCATAGGGCTGTCAGACCTTTCAAAACCTTTGAAAGGTGAGAAAGCTGTCTGACAAATAGAACATATGAAAGGTTTTGAAAGGTAAAACAACTCTCTGAACAAACTGGTGTTAAACAAAACAAAAACTTTCAAAAGGTTTTGAAAGGTGTAGTAGTGCAGTAGCAAAAAATTCTGGAGCGTTTTGAAAGGTTCATACTTATTGATAGCCATTTTGCCCATTAAGCAGATTTTGAAAGGTTTTGAAAGGTAAAACCATAAGAGGGTTAAGGTTGGTTCAAAAGAATAATTGCTGAAAAATTGATTAAACCAGATTAGAATTAGTGAAACTTTACTAAGACTGAATTAAAGTTGAAAGAGAATGGACCAAAACTGACCATGCATGACACGAGTGAGATAAAACAAACAAAACAATACCCAGGATGACCATCAAGCCCTGTTCATACTCGGTACCAAAGTAATTGCGTACGCGAACACAAATTTGTCCCAACTTTTTGCTCTGCAAATTTGCAACAGTTTAACACATTTCACTTTCACATTCGCACCGAGTATGAACAGGATTGGTAGGAGTACGACCCGGGGATTAGTGAGAGTATACTCTAGGTCAGACTAGGAGTGCACTCCTGAGAACAGGATTGGTAGGAGTATGACCAGGGGTTTAGTGAGAGTATACTCTAGGTCAGACTAGGAGTGCACTCCGGAGAACAGGATTGGTAGGAGGAGTATGACCCGGGGATTAGTGAGAGTATACTCTAGGTCAGACTAGGAGTGCACTCTGGAGCACGGGAACGGTAGGAGTACGACCCAGGGATTAGTGAGAGTATACTCTAGGTTAGACTAGGAGTGCACTCTGGAGCACAGGAACGGTAGGAGTACGACCCAGGGATTCGTGAGAGTATACTCTAGGTCAGACTAGGAGTGCACTCTGGAGCACAGAAACGGTAGAAGTACGACCCGAGGATTAGTGAGAGTATACTCTAGGTTAGACTAGGAGTGCACTCTGGAGCACGGGAACGGTAGGAGTACGACCCAGGGATTAGTGAGAGTATATTCTAGGTCAGAGTCAGACTAGGAGTGCACTCTGGAGCACTGGAACGGTAGGAGTACGACCCAGGGATTAGTGAGAGTATACTCTAGGTCAGACTACGAGTGCACTCTGGAGCACAGGAACGGTAGAAGTACGACCCAGGGATTAGTGAGAGTATACTCTAGGTCAGACTAGGAGTGCACTCTGGAGCACTGGAACGGTAGGAGTACGACCCAGGGATTAGTGAGAGTATACTCTAGGTCAGACTACGAGTGCACTCTGGAGCACAGGAACGGTAGAAGTACGACCCAGGGATTAGTGAGAGTATACTCTAGGTCAGACTAGGAGTGCACTCCTGAACACAGGAACGGTAGAAGTACGACCCAGGGATTAGTGAGAGTATGCTCAGTCCAGGAGTGCAACTCTTCCACCAGACCACATATGCTTGAATTGATTGATTCAACATCTCAGAAAGGTATAACATTAATTTTCAGAATTATTTTCAGTGTAATTTTTTGTCATTCTTTTATGGCTTCTGAAATGCCTGTATAATTATATTTTGCCATGTATAATGTTCAAGGAGAATTCACAAATATGTCGACATATATCCTCACAAACTTCTTGCCGAGAGTGTCGTCTGCCAAGTTAATACTGCGACACTGTTTATAACGTTAAATATTAAATAGCCACTTTGCGAATGCCCAATACTGATGTTGCTGATTGCGCAATGCGATCAGAGAGAATTGCGCAGGCAGCATTTTCCCGTCATTATTGAGAGTAAACATTTTCAGATGAATCAATTTTTTTCTGAAGTACTTACCAAGATTGCATAGCTGATGCCAAGGCCTACAAGGCTGGAGGCCAGAGTGCCATAGAGAGCCCCCAATACAGTCGTTAGGCCTGATATGAGTACCACAAATGCACCCACTAAATCCTGATAAGGAATACAATTTGGAGAAAATATTATAAATTCTACAGGTTCTACAGCGCAAGTAAACAAATACGGTAACCAAAAACAAATAAATATTTTTCATATAAAAAAAACCTATGAAGCACCAGAATTAATTATGAATTGGAAAAACCATTTTAATATTAAAATACTTTTAAGTGAAACAGTTATTTAAATTGCTCTAACCGTTAAAATTGTATCACAGAATACAACTGTTCACATTATTGTATTAACAACCCTTCTTCTGTATCATCAAGATAAGGTTTTAGTTCACTTTATGCGCTTTACACAAGTCTAGCTTGTCCTTCCAACTGACGACGTTGAACCTCTGCAAACCTATTGGTTTTCAAATGAGTTTGGGTTTATGAATGTTCGCTGTTGAACTGTAAATAGCTGCAGTACGCTAGCCATATTTAAAACGCTGCGACTGCACCCAAACTGACACAAACTGACCCATTCTGATGCACGCCAGCATTTTGGAATTTGAAAAGCCTGTGCAAACATAACATTTCCTTTGTAATGAAACATTGTCCTCACAGGCCATGCACAGCACATATATCGTCACCGTCACCACGAAGTAACACTAATGTCATGGCTGAATCGCGACCCCTTTATGGCGTTTTCACGAAGTAACGCAAAGCCAATAGCTAATACACACGGATAGCGTCACTTCCTGAAAACTCGATACGCGGGGCCATTTCTGGCGTTTTTACGAAGTAACACAATGCTACGAAGCTGTCTAAGGGACACGGTGAAAATAATTATTTTCTCTCACTTCAGCTAACTCGTACGTACGCCTTATATGTCGTACGTGCGCCTTATATGTCGTACGTACGCCTTATATGTCGTACGTACGCCTTATATGTCGTACGTACGACTTATATGTCGTACGTACGACTTATGAAATGTAACTCGTACGTACGAGTTATATGTCGTACGTACGACTTAAATGTCAGACTTATGTCGTACGTACGACTTAAATATCAGCCTTATGTCGTACGTACGACTTAAATGTCAGACTTATGTCGTACGTACGACATAAATGTAAGACTTATGTCGTACGTACGACTTAAATGTAAGACTTATGTCGTACGTACGACATAAGTAGGCCTACTTATATGTCGTACGTACGAGTTAAATGTCAGACTTATGTCGTACGTACGACTTAAATGTCAGATTTATGTCGTACGTACGACATAAGTAGGCCTACGTATATGTCCTTTCTTACGACTTAAATGTCAGACCTATGTCGTACGTACGACTTAAATGTCAAACCTATGTCGTACGTACGACTTAAATGTCAGACTTATGTCGTACGTACGACATAAGTAGGCCTACGCCGCGCGCACCTCATTCGGTAGGGCGACCGTGGAGCTACTCCAATGCTACTAGGTACTGGTATACCTAGTCTGACATTTAAGTCGTACGTACGACATAGGTCTGACATTTAACTCGTACGTACGACATAAGTAGGCCTACGTATGTCGTACGTACGACATAAGTCTGACATTTAAGTCGTACGTACGACATAAGTCTGACATTTAAGTCGTACGTACGACATAAGTCTGACATTTAAGTCGTACGTACGACATAGGTCTGACATTTAACTCGTACGTACGACATAAGTAGGCCTACGTATGTCGTACGTACGACATAAGTCTGACATTTAAGTCGTACGTACGACATAAGTCTGACATTTAAGTCGTACGTACGACATAAGTCTGACATTTAAGTCGTACGTACGACATAGGTCTGACATTTAACTCGTACGTACGACATAAGTAGGCCTACGTATGTCGTACGTACGACATAAGTCTGACATTTAAGTCGTACGTACGACATAAGTCTGACATTTAAGTCGTACGTACGACATATACATAGGCCTACTTATGTCGTACGTACGACATAAATCTGACATTTAAGTCGTACGTACGACATAAGTCTGACATTTAAGTCGTACGTACGACATAAGGCTGATATTTAAGTCGTACGTACGACATAAGTCTGACATTTAAGTCGTACGTACGACATATAACTCGTACGTACGAGTTACATTTCATAAGTCGTACGTACGACATATAAGTCGTACGTACGACATATAAGTCGTACGTACGACATATAAGGCGTACGTACGACATATAAGTCGTACGTACGACATATAAGGCGTACGTACGACATATAAGGCGTACGTACGACATATAAGGCGTACGTACGACATATAAGGCGTACGTACGAGTTAGCTGAAGTGAGAGAAAATAATTATTTTCACCGTGTCCCTTAGACAGCTTCGTACAATGCCCATAGCTAATACACACAGATAGCGTCAATTCGTGAAAATTGATACGCGGGGCCATTTCTGGCGTTTTTACGAAGTAACACAAAGCCCATAGCTAATACACACGGAAAGCGTCACTTCGTGAAAACTCATAAACGGTGTATCTGATTTGTGAGTTTTCACGAAGTGACGCTATCCGTGTGTATTAGCTTTGGACTTTGCGTTACTTCGTGAAAACGCCAGAAAGGGGTCGCGCGTATCACGTGACATTAGTGTTACTCCGTGGTGACGGTGACGATATATCGCGATGGAAATGCTCACTCACCAATCCGATTGCAAGCCATTTCAAGCCTGCTTGTAGATACAGGTACGCTGTGTTGTTAGAGGCTACTCGCTCTATAATGCCATCAAAAAACACTTGGTGCTTGCTGTTTGGAAAAAGACCAAAAAAACACCTGTAATTGTTCTTAAAATTTGAATAAAAAAAAAATAACAAATCATGATCGCCGGATGGCAATCGCAAACAGGAACAAAACTGCATAATAACGGTTGAAAATGAACGCCGTTTTTCTTGCTTTTTTTTCTCGGCATCCATGATTGTAAAACTTCAGACAGGTCAGTTAAACTATATGTGACCTGTCACCACAAAATGAGAGTAAAGTCGGAAATATTGAGAATTAAGATATTGGTATTTTCAAATTCTTGAGAAAGAGCTTTCTAATGGTACATAACACTTGGGAGTTTTGCGATAAATACTTTTTACAGCGCTCTAGAAAGTCATGGGTTTCACAAAACGTGTTTGTGAGAAAACTTACTTTAAACATTTTAAACAAAACACGCAAAAGATTACAAAACAGGAAAAGTAAGGTTCGGTTGAGCGTAGCAATTATTAATCATTATTTCTTCTTGAAATTTTTCACACATACAAACTATTGTACAAACAGCAAAATATCAAAATTTCAAAAACGTGGGATACTGATGGGAAAAGTGGGACCTGATTTTCATATTTAATTACCGTGTTAATTAGACCAATATTGGACTTTAATCTAAACACTAACTAAACAAACACTACGCAAAAACGCGTAATTTAAGAGGTTTTTGATCATCTGATCTTACCCCAAAAATGGGAATATGTAGAGGAGAACTTGGGCTTTTCCAAATTATGCAAAATCCAAAAATTGACCACCCCTTCATATTTTGACTTTGGATGGCCATATATCTGAATCACAATGTGACACTTTACTATCATTTTGTGGTGACAGGTCACATATTTGCTATAAAATACAATCCCCCAAATCCACCCATTCTTAATAATTCAAGCAATTACCAATGGTGTATTCTACCTTTATTCAAGTATAGACATTTTTTATGAAGTTGTTTTGACAAATCTAACAGAAGTTGGCAAAAGCCTGTGATGCAATTAACTCGTGCTCTACAATGGAGTATACCTAAGCAGTTCTTGATAATGGAATATGTGTAGCAGTGGTCCGGTGAATACAGTTAGAGGTTAATTGAGTAAAGGCAAAGCATCATAAATCTTAGGGTTGACGCAAGGTTAAAAACTTGTGACGTTTTACAATTGATAATGTTCAACCACGCGCCAACCCTCTGTCAACCCTGAGATTGATCTCAACCCTGCTCCAGACCAGGGTTGAGATTTTCAACCCGGATTGAAACTCTCACCCAGGATTTAAAATAATAGTATCTGATCAAAATAAGCTCAGTTTTCACAAAGTGTGAAATGATACAGGGTTGAGTTTAATCTGGATTGTAAGGCTGTAGTGTTTAAAGGGGTATATACTAACCTGTAAGCTCTTATTGAAGATAGTCCACCAAGAGTTTCAGAGAAGAAGGCAAAAACAGGCGATTTGGAGATGCTGTCAAGTCTCTGCAGCTCTCTGTATCACAGCAACAAAAGTACTTTGCATTATATTTCAAAAGAAACAAAATATAAGGTTTCAGAATTATGACAGAGATTATAGTTAATAAGTTATCATGTATATTTTAAAGGTGGAATATAACTTTTGCAAAAAGTAACCAACCAAAATACTGTTGAAAAGCTTTCTTGTTGTAAAGATATTAATGATTCTAAACTCCCTGCAAATAGTGCGCACAAGCGTTTGAACAACGCACAGCGCATGCGTGGGTGCTATGTGTGTTTAGTCAGTGCATTAATCGGATGGATGAAAACTCGCTCTTAACGCAGATTGTGGTCGCAATTCAAATGGTTGAATATTGTTTTCTAGTAATATGCAGCATTCACAGAGCTAACCACTTCCTCAGGTTGTTTGTCAAGCACCTTTCTTTATATTTGGAGCACTTTTGCTGCTTTAAACAATAAAAATCAACAACCGACAAATGGTATAATGTCCCTTTAACTGTGGAGGTAGATGTTGCGGTACTCTAGATCCATTGATAACTGTTTGTGCCATGATTTGAACACCAACAAAAAGCACTGCCACAAATCAGATTTGACTAAAATCCAAATTGAACTACACTAAAAATGAAACAATTATCTTTTCAAAAAAAAATAAAAGTAAAATTTCTTGATTTGTTCCTTGCTTTACCTTGAGGTTGCGATGAAGATTCTCTGAATTAGGAAGAATAAAACACAGAGGGGCAGACAGAAGAGAATAAAGAAGGGACTGATGAGGGTGTTGACGATTATGGCAGACATGATGTCATTCATCAGGAAGCAGATCATGGGGTAAGACTCCCTCAGTTTCTGCAAAACAAATATCAAAATAGTAGAAAAAGACAAGTGATCCTCGGATCGCGAGTGTCGCCTTTTTCTGCAGTCGATCCATATAATGCTTGGTGACAATTTGGTACATGTTTAAATGCCGACCTCAAATGACCCCCACATGACCATTGATCCTCAGTAATCCGAAAAAAATAATTTTGTCTTCCTACCCAAAGGTCACTGAATCTAAGTTTCATCAAAATCCCTAGGACTAAATCTAAAACTTAGTCCTAAATTCTCCCAAATATTTCATTTTTTTTATTGTTTACTTATCCCATTTTAAACATCTGGTTGAAAGGAAACCGTTTTCGAGAAAAGACACAAAATAACTGACATTTGTTTACATCGGACACGCATACGTTTTTCCTGTCGTTTTTATTCAATGTGCGATACACGTTGTGTACAGCACATTCAGCATCAATGCACAAATGTGTTTTTTTACACTTTCTGGCTGGACTACATGTACACCCAAACAGTTCGAGTTTTGGGGGTCACAAAAGTGAACCCCGAAACTCGTTCTACACAAGAATAACACACAAAAAACGCCCAGTTTATAAAGGATGGTTGTGTGGATGTTTATATCGTACTTTTAAATGCTCTTTCCGATTAACATCATTTCGTTTAACATAATTTCGTTTTGTAGCCCAACTGGGCACTTCCAGGACAGAGTGTTCCTTTAACATAAAACTAACATAAATACGGATAAACATACATAAGGGCAATACAGACTGTACAGAATTTAGGACTGGTTACTGCCCCCAAAACGTTGTTTAGGTGACACCAAAATTGAAAGTATGATCGGCTCCGTGCGCAGGCAATCCCCTTGACGGCAAGAAAGGAAGAGTTGGAGAGAACACTGGGGCTCAGACGCGGCATTGTTTTTTCATGTACCAGGATCCGAGACAGGTTCAAACAGGCATCTGTGGGTAGCACACCCTAATATACCCAGGCCTCACTAGATGCGTGCCGGTCGCTGACAGACATTTCCGGCCTTGCTCATGGTGTGTTTATCTGTCATCCATTTTGAACTCTGAGAAAAACTTTCCGTGAATACACGGCATCCGAATTGATGGAAAATAAACCTGTAAACAGTCACTTACAACCACAGGCAATGGTTACAACAAAAAGTCCAGCAGAAAAAGTAAAATTTGGAAAACATAATCCTGGCATCATAATCTAAAAAATGAACATATACATGGACATGAACTACACTAGTTGTCTAGTACAGCACCCTCAATTGGCAAATGTAGCCTAACCACAAATACGCCCCATCTTCCAACGTTAGCAAATCATTTAAAGTGATTCAGATTTCTGATCTGGTTAATGTAATCATCCTTGATGAGCATAAGCTATCTATCCACCAAGTTTCATTAAAATCCAAACAGTAGTTTTTTTTCTCATAACCCTGCTAACAAACAAACAGACAGCCCGACAAACAAACGCCGGCAAAAACACAACCTCCTTGAAGGAGGAAATAAATCCATTAAACTATTGGTCTTACCGTATCTATAGTTTCTGTGTCTGCTGAGAATCTGTTAATGATGCGCCCGATGGGAGTGGTGTCAAAGAATCTAAAGACAGACAACGCGATCGATATATCAAATTAGGAAAAAGAAAAACGGGGACAAAAAATCTAGTGACGTCCTTTGTACAACATTTCATTGTTCTCTCGTTCTCGCGCTAGTCTTTTTTAAAGCGTGGACCACATGTATAAGGCGCTTTTCGCCATATAATTTATGGAAATTTGTACCTTCTGCTAGGACCGCACATGTTAGCGCCAGAGCCAGCAATATAGGGATTTGGGGGGACGGGTTTTCTCTTCTCGACAATGAGCCAATCACGTTGCAACTTGTAGGCTCAAGTCAAACGTTTTTTCCCTACTTTTCTTTAATAATTTAGACAGTCGTGCATGTTTTCATGGTTCAGATCTTCGAAAAAACAAAGGGCGTTTACCAAATGGGGCTTGAGGCTTGGGGCTTGGGGCTAGGCTCGGGCTTGGCTTGGGCTTGGCTTGGGCTTGGCTAGGCTCAGGCTTCATCACAAAGTAAAATGGCGGCCAAAACGATTCGTACGGTTAGGCTTCGGGAGGCTTTGGCTGCTGGCGTATGGCTTCGATTACGATACTCGGCTCGGCGCGCGCGTCGCGAACTGAAAAAAACCCACAAACTTTTTGCAATGGGTGCATGTTGATTTTTATCACTGGTGATAGGAAATTTGGTCTGACAAAGTTTAGTCTGACGAACCTACTTTGACACAATGTTGCTGATAATATTGTTTGTTAATCTTCTGAGGTTTTCAAAATATACAATAAATTGTAGTACATGTATGTATTTTGGGGGAATACGGTAGAGGGGAAAGGGGGAGGGGGGTTAAAGTAGATGCCGAGTTCATTGAGTGCTTCCACTTCTAGATTTTGTCCAATGTATTTTGAAGTGTTTTGAAGGCCTATTTATATTTGTAGTGTCTTGAAGGTGGGGCTGGTTGAGTATCAGTACTTAGTACGAAGTACTTTAACTCTGAAGCAATAATCAATAAACAAACCCCTGTAATAAGAATTCTCAGTTAACAGTACAGCATTTTACTGGTGCAGGCTTTTGTGCATTATTTAATTAAAACAAATAATTACAGCAGTCAGTATCAATAACATTTTCAATGCCAGTTTCAACTTTTAGTTTTTCACTTTGAAATTAATGGTGTTTTATTCAATAAATTAAATTTCAATTACATATTAATGGGGGAGACAAAGGTTGTTTGGGCACGACATGGTAAAGAATTAATGTTTCTTTTTAAAGGAATACTTCATTTTGAGGTAACTTATTAGCATATCTTCCCAATTGGTTTTGTTTATCCTGAAGTTTAGGAAAGGCGTTCCAATAAAGTGCATTTTTACTGGACATACATGTTCATGTACATGTACAGTTACAAATAAGAACATACGTTGTTCATTTTTAGAATCTTCAAAGTCATCATGGTTTATTCATGGGTCTAAATTGTGATGCAAGATATTCATTATTTAATGCAAGTAGTGCATACACATTTCACAATAAACAATATTTTCATCTTTAAAATGACAAGGGACAGGAAAATTAGCAATGTGATGAACACTAGTCCAAACCAGTAGATATATATATATTGTTTACTTTCGGGCGGAGTTCTATACATGTAAAGAATAAGAAGATAAAAACATAAATACAAATGTATGCCAATTGTGCAAACCAAGTACCACATGGAAATAAAAGATAGGCACAGGAGCATGTTGTAAACTGTTTAAATATACATTTTACCATTCAAGTAGTATTGGCAATGACTGTCGTTTACTTGTTTGCGGACCGTTTGCTTTAAAATATTCCTTGTGGTAGTATATTTGTGTATTAAAATATTCCTGTTAACTTGCATTTTTGAGCTCAATCTATTAAAATAGGCTATGAAAATTAAAGCAATGTGACAACCTTGCAAGTAATATTATGGTGCTTTTTAAAGCCCTCAGAAAATATGATCTTTCTTTGAGTTGAGATTTCCAAAGATTTGAGAGATTCGGAGTTGCTGGAGACTGATGGCATAACCATGAAAACATCGCCTGTACCATTTCTCCCTTGAGCAAACAGTGGTACCATTGTAGCATGTCTCTCCATTATATGTAGCATCATACAGCTGCCAGCCAGAAGGACTTCAGTGGTGCCTAGTTTAGGACTCTGGATTTCTGAAAACAATATACAAGTGAAATGTTTAAATGCTACATCACAAATTAATATATAACAAAATGAATACAATGGCTGTTGGTTACTGCAGTCTAGTTTTCAATCTTTCTGCAACCACACATAATCATCATTGCTCTTTTCAAAGATTTTCCATTCACAATGCTCTCATACAAGTGGAATTGTTTTCCGTCACTAGTCGAATGATGCTAATAAATCAGTAGATATAGGCCTACATGCTCAAAAAAAAATTGGGGGGGGGGATAATTATTTTTAATCTGTTAAATAAAAGATTCCACAATGACTGGAATTGTTACCCTGTTCAGGTATCTGCCAGATTGTACACTACAGGTGGGTTTAAAATTGTGAATTTGTTTCTTCTCACAGAAATAACAGTGTACAGAGCTGACATACAGTTACTTAAGTAAGCATATCGCTGAAGGGCAGACCCCCTTACTTAATTTGCTTTATTCTGATGCAAAATTACATTAACTAGTCATAATTGTTGCAGGTCATACCTGTGGTCATATAGTGTAGCCCGGTTTGTCCCCAACATTCTGGAGTGCTGGCTGTATCCACTCAAGTCCAATTTCCACGTTTCTTAAAGAGGGAACAAACAAATCAAAAATGTACTCAACAGTTTATTTGAAGACCATGGCCTAGTCTAGGTGGATTGCAATCGTGTATTTTCACCCCCATTTTAGTTCCATTCTAAAATTGCTTTTGCGTTTAAAAGCCAAGTCAAAAGTGACTTTTCCAGCTTCAAGCAGTCATTGTTCTTCAGATTTGAACCAATGATTTTTTTGTATTTTTGACAAGTCAGGTTTTGAAGAAAACTTGACTCGGTGTCTTACCCTTTTTGCACAGTCATGTATATTGCCGTCTTGTGTTTTTGTGTCATGCTGGTTGTCGTTTTTTCCCCAAACCCTAGGCTAGACCTAACGTTTAATAACAATTCCAACCCTCTTTCCTCGAAGTTTTGCTTGCTGGTAAATACTTGCATGATTCCAAATCATAATTTGTCCTATAATTGCATCCTCATCGTCAAATTCCTCATAAAATTGCCTTTTTTGTTTGTACATGTACTAAATTGTAGTCTTATTCCTACGTTAAACCATGGTTAAACTACACCGTACACTCGCGCGCATTGGACTTCCACTATCGGCAATAATGTTCCCAGCTCTGCATGTACTACATGTAAGCAGCGTACGACAGTGGGTTTAAAGTCAAACACACCGACAAAAAAACAGCCGAGTTGTGGCCCAAAATATTAGCAACATTAACATGGCTAGTCACTTACATTGTACACTGGAATTTCGCTTTGCCTGGCTCAGCTCCTGTGGCCTAGGGTTGTTCAATCGCCGTCAGAATCCCTCAATGTCGGGCACAAAATAGAAAATAAATGCCGCACAGTGTTTTTCAAGATGGCGATTCGCTGAAAGTTGTTACACCGTGACGTCATCAAGCCCGGCGTTAGCCAGCTTTCGCGAGGCTTGGTGGGGCTTCGGAATACAGCCTGAAATCTAGCCCCGGGCTTACTTCGCGTAGCCTAGCCCGTCGTTTGGTATGAGGTTTCAAAATGGCGCCGCAAAAATCTAGCCCAAGCCTAGCCTCTAGCCTCCGTTTCGTAAAGGCCCAAAGTATTATAGAAAACAAAATCAACCACACGTAAAAGTTCTATAGCTCCTTTGCACCAAGTGAAGGGTTAAACAAAACTTTCTAAAATATCCGGGTGAATATAACACGTAGGACTTACCTCATGGGCATGTGAAGGATGTTAACGAGCATGTTTTTGAAAAGACGCCGTGATCCTACGAGGAAGGTTACTGTTATAAACAGTAAGCCAATTAAGAAGTTCACTAAAAAGGTAGCCTTGGTCAAGGCGAGTTCGTCGTTATCCGTCCGTCGTTATCCGTCCAGAAATACACTGTGCGTGCGCCCCGCATATATGCTGCTAGCTTGCGCCCCATGCAAAGATACAGCGCGAACAGCGACCTCATACGGCCACTATTTATGCAAATCTACTGAGGCTACTTTTTCGCCTTGGATCATTGGGTTTTTGAAATCTTATGTTTTTCCTATATTTTGCGCCACATTTGTGGCGCATGACCTCGTATGCGAATACAGATAAGTATAGGCGGGGCTAAGATGTGAAGTGTCCAATCACAACGCGGTTGAAACCCGACGTCATCAAATTTGATGCAGCATGACATTTAAGACAAAATGGCAGATATTCAGCGTCGTCTTTCGTCCGAAGATCTGTCGTGTTGTTTGAATCATGGAGGTAGGCTCCATGTTTGAATTTTGCAGCGCAAATATTATCCCTCGAAGATTTTAGACCCGAGCAGCGAAAGGCCATTAGAATCCTTTCTTCGTGGTCTTTGTGAATTTGCCGACAGGTTATGGGAAATCCGTCATTTTTCAGGCAGCCTGAGCCCCATTTTGCTCGGAGCTCGCACGTACGGCCAGGTACTCAGCGTCAGTTTTCAGCGTGTTCGGTCAGTTTGTTATCGCCGCATAATCGGCATTAACCCAGGCATGCTGGTCTGTGCGTTATCGCCACATTGTATGGTCCAAGCATGGTCCAACGCTGTGGGGAGGGGGCATGTTTACGGCTGCAGAACCAACCTTCAAAGTGATCGCAATATCGTAATTTAAACAGGGACAAGTGTCTTATATCCCCAATAACTCCTCAGATTATTTTCTTGGCAAAATTCAGCCGGCAAGGCATTTAATTATCAGAGTTCGCGTTTTACCGAGCCACGGTTTTCAGATCAGCTGGATTAGATGTGTGCGACATAATGTAGGGCCGAGTTCGACACGTTTCAATAGAGTCGCGGCCTTCTCCAGTCACCGCGGTTGAAAACTCAAAACTAAGCAGCTAAACACAACTAGTTTTGACCATAACAATGTCAAGAAAATACCCAGCAAAACGAGCGAAAATAACTGCGACCCTCACCAATCAAGCAATTAAGACAGTTCAAATCTTCATGTGTAATTCCTACAAGCCTTCGTAAAAATCACTGGCTTTCTCCGATAAAATATGTCAACGATGGCGGTGTTCGTAAACACTTGCGAGCTAGCTATGACCTTTCACCGCTAGCTCAAATTATGCAGTTTCTACGCAACGATCGACCAATAAGAAAACGACTATAAAGGTCAGCTTAATCTATTAGCATAATGAGCACCGCCCCCAAAACCTAATGATCCAAGGCGTTCGAGTATCCTCAGTTAGTTTGCATATAATAGTGGCCACGTGAGGTCGTAGTTTGAGCTCCGATTACCGCTGCGCTGTACGTACGGACGGGTAACGATGAACGCCTTGACCAAGGCTACTAAAAAGGCGACTGATAGAGCTGTGTAGACCCTAATAAAATAGGCGGTGTCTGTGGCCTGGCACAAAAAGAAAGACAAACACCAACAACTGTGTTGAGTAGGTGATCTCTTCAGGAACCAACAGTCACCAACAGGGGCCAATTTCATGGAGCTGCTAACACTAGGAAAGGATGTAATGTGATTTCAACAAAAGATTTCCAAAACCACATCCAAATGCTCGAATTCACATCCTCAGTCCAAATTCACAGTCCATATTCACATCCCCAGTCCAAATTTACATCCTCAGTCCAAATTCACATCCTGGCGGGTTGACTGGGTGTGAATCCAGTAGAAGTGAATCCAGTGGATGTAAATCCAGGCAGGGGATGTAAAATTTAATCTTGACGACTTAACCCATGGATGTGAATTTGGACTGATCGGATGTGAATTTGGAGCATTTGGATGCGATTTTGGAAATCTCTTCCTGCTAATCAAGGATTGGTCAGCTTTGAATGCAAAATCACATCATACCTTTTTCTAGTGTAAGCACAAAAAGTCTTGCTCAGTAAAAACAGGTTACCAGCCAAAATTCCATATGCTTTTCATGCTAAAAGCAAAAAATCAGCTGCATACAAACCACTCACAAACAATATACATAAATTTGGTTCGTAACCCTGTTTTTGCCCAGAAGGGAGTCATTTGCATGTTGAGACCCCAGGCTACATGAAACGGTCTCTTACTATAACTGCGATCTAATGCAAATCCAGAACGTTTATGAAATGCCTGAAACATTTGTGACAAGTTATTCATAGACCACCCTGTTCAATACATGTACTTGTACTGTAAAGTACACATTAAGGGTTCCACCAGTTCTGTAATGGCTATAGATACCGGAAGAACACTCTATTATTATTATAATTATTACTACTATTAAGGAAGACTCATCTCATCACGCTAAGCAAATTTCGGTGTTAATTAGCAGCTCCACAAAATTGGCCCCATCAGATCTGGTTCGCAATTTTCATGTTGTAAAACATTTGAAGAGATATTTGCATCAACACTTGAGTAAATTAAAGCGTAACATCAACACACAGTGCAGTGTGTCTAAACAAACAAAATGCAAACAAAATATAACAGAATGCCACAAGTGGAATGAAACATACCGGTAGATAATATAGATATGGTTTGAAAGATACACCGTTCCACTTTAAAATGAGACATCAAACGTCTAAATCTTATAATGTTTAACTGAGTTAAGAGTCATTTCCCCAGAGATGTCAAATTGACCATGGGACCAAGTTGTTCACTTTTGTTTTAGATGTGCAAGTGTTGCAATGTGGATAAGGTGTTGGTGTTTGCCAGCTAAACGCACATGTCCAATTCCTAAACATCAATTTTCAATGGTTAAACACTATCCACCATGGTGCTAAACAAGTTTAGTATGTAAGCATGTTTACAAACATGGGTTTTGTTTACTGAGTAAAGACAGTTTTTGCAGTGTAGGCCAGGCAATCATCCACACATCCCAGAGGCAAGTACGCTACTTTTGTTCTAATGCCTAAAATTGAATACTTCAACTTGGTCCCATGGCAAATTTGACCTTTCTTGGGAAATTACTAATAACTTGAACGTTTGATATTTCCTTTTATAGTGGAAAGGTGCATCTTTCAAACCATACCTATCTTTTCATTGTTGGTTAACAAGTTCGCGCCGGGATTATTTTAACAACACCGTGCCAAGGCGCAGGATTATTTTTAAAGAAGCTTGATCCGAATTAACCTAAATTGCCTGATTTTCAGAAATTGAAAGATTTTAAGATTCAAAAATGAGCACAGGTACACTCTTTAACCAGTTGCACCAGAAAATATACAAGTGTATAAGTTTTCCCCAGATTCAAAACAGAGACACATAAACACGTCACGAGCAAGGCCAGAAATGTCTGTCAGCAGGGAGCAAGGCCAGAAATGCGTGGTACCACCAGCCTGAACCAGCTTCGGATCGAGTTTCGCTAAAAATAATCCCGCGCATTAAAAAAAAGGCATAAAAAAAACATTCTTAAATATCAGAGAGTTACGAGGGTATGTTTTTAAATGGCGGATAAAACATGGCAAAGCCAGTTTTAAAAGCTTGTAACATTAAATGTGGACTTCTATTGTTTGAAACCTCACACCGTATGTGCAATACAACTACATCATCATGTCATCTCGTCCACATCATCAGGTCATATCGTCCACATCATCATGTCGTATCGTCCACATCATCATGTCGTATCGTCCACATCATCATGTCATATCGTCCACATCATCATGTCATATCGTCCACATCATCATGTCGTCTCGTCCACATCATCATGTCATATCGTCCACATCATCATGTCATATCGTCCAAATCTTAATGTCATATCGTCCACATCATCATGTCATATCGTCTACATCATCATGTCATATCGTCCACATCATCATGTCGCATCGTCCACATCATCATGTCGTATCGTCCACATCATCATGTCATATCGTCCACATCATCATGTCATATCGTCCACATCATTATGTCATATCGTCATCATTATGTCGTCTCGTCCACATTATGTCATATCGTCCACATCATCATGTCGTATCGTCCACATCATCATGTCGTATCGTCCACATCATCATGTCGTATCGTCCACATCATCATGTCGTCTCGTCCACATCATCATGTTATATCGTCCACATCATCATGTCATATCGTCCACATCATCATGTCATATCGTCCACATCATCATGTCATATCGTCCACATCATCATGTCGTCTCGTCCACATCATGTCATATCGTCCACATCATCATGTCATATCGTCCAAATCTTAATGTCATATCGTCCACATCATCATGTCATATCGTCCACATCATCATGTCATATCGTCCACATCATGTCGTCTCGTCCACATCATTATGTCATCTCGTCCACATCATTATTTCATCTCGTCCACATCATCATGTCATATCGTCCACATCATCATGTCATATCGTCCACATCATCATGTCATATCGTCCACATCATCATGTCATATCGTCCACATCATCATGTCGTCTCGTCCACATCATCATGTCGTCTCGTCCACATCATTATGTCATCTCGTCCACATCATCATGTCATCTCGTCCACATCATCATGTCATCTCGTCCACATCATCATGTCATATCGTCCACATCATCATGTCATATCGTCCACATCATCATGTCATATCGTCCACATCATTATGTCATATCGTCCACATCATTATGTCATATCGTCATCATTATGTCGTCTCGTCCACATTATGTCATATCGTCCACATCATCATGTCGTATCGTCCACATCATCATGTCGTATCGTCCACATCATCATGTCGTATCGTCCACATCATCATGTCGTCTCGTCCACATCATCATGTTATATCGTCCACATCATCATGTCATATCGTCCACATCATCATGTCATATCGTCCACATCATCATGTCGTCTCGTCCACATCATGTCATATCGTCCACATCATCATGTCATATCGTCCAAATCTTAATGTCATATCGTCCACATCATCATGTCATATCGTCCACATCATCATGTCATATCGTCCACATCATGTCGTCTCGTCCACATCATTATGTCATCTCGTCCACATCATTATTTCATCTCGTCCACATCATCATGTCATATCGTCCACATCATCATGTCATATCGTCCACATCATCATGTCATATCGTCCACATCATCATGTCATATCGTCCACATCATCATGTCGTCTCGTCCACATCATCATGTCGTCTCGTCCACATCATTATGTCATCTCGTCCACATCATCATGTCATCTCGTCCACATCATCATGTCATCTCGTCCACATCATCATGTCATATCGTCCACATCATCATGTCATATCGTCCACATCATCATGTCATATCGTCCACATCATCATGTCATATCGTCCACATCATCATGTCATATCATCCACATCATCATCCACATCATCATGTCATATCATCCACATCATCATGTCATATCGTCCACATCATCATGTCATCTCGTCCACATCATCATGTCATCTCGAGCAGCAGGTAGAATGCGTGCGTCTATCTCCATATAAGGACACGTGCGTGATGCACATACCATTGAAAATTGTTAAACCAAATTGTTGGAAAATAATTTTTTTTTTAACTTGTTTTGACTTTTTGACCGAAAGGTATTTATGAATGAGAATACAAATGTAGTTGGCTGGTATTAAACCAGTGCATGTTTAAAACCATGCTCATGGGCCTGAGCATTGTTATCCCTAACCCTGCCAGATGCAGTGCAGTGCATCAGGTAAACAACCTGGTGCACTTTGATGAATTTAGCTGTCAACAACAGTACATAAACAACCACAGTCTAAGACTAAAAGAACTAATCCCCATTGAACAATGCCAGAGATGCATTGGGTGACCACAGACTCTTACGCAGTTTGACCTTGAGATTTCTAACTTGATGGATATCGCTGAACTGGGCAGAGTTGCCACTTTGACAAATGACGCATATTGCTGCATTTGGCAGGGTGCTCAAAGAATACCCCGTGGGGGTTAGGCTTAATTCCCTTGCCTTTGGCTCGGGCATTAACACGTCCAGGCCCATGAGCCGTTTTCAAATATTGTTTAAAACTGGCCAACTACATTTCTATTTCCCTATTACGAGATCACATTCCAAAGCTATTTTTAAGTTACATTTCCATAGGTTAATCCTGCTTCCGACCACTGAGAAAGGCAGTAGCTACCGGAGCTGTAGAAAGCGCTGCCAATAATCAAGGCCATCTCCATCCCGATGGCTAAAGGAAAACTAACAGCCTTGGCATAGAAGAAGTAGGCTCTCCAAGACACAGAACCTCGCTCTAGCTCCTCCTCGACTATCAGCTGACCTCTCTCAACTGGAGAAAGAAATAAAAGGTGCAGACACAAGATCATACAATAAGCAATTTGCGAGTTAAATTTGAATAACATCTGGTACACTGACTTGCTAAAAATGCTTGGTTAAACATGTAAACTTTGAATTCTTCAGACCAAAGAGACTGTTACTATATCATGTGACTCGGCGCAAGACACCAGACTATTACAGAGCTGGGGGTTGCTAGCGTAAGGCTAGCCCCGATTCAAGTGATATAGTAACAGGCTCTTTGGTCTGGAGAATTCAAAGTTTACATGTGCCAAGCATTGAGTGTACGGTACCAGATGTTATTCAAATTTAACTCGCAAATGGCGTTTTGGAGTCCATCATAAGTCCCATCGCAATTGGACAGTCTGTTTAGGGGTCTAGCTTAATAACATTTTGATTCTAAATAGCCATGCCACCACACAAATTGCAGCCAGGCAAGATGACGTCGACAGTGTCTCCTCCACCCCCATCCTCTCCACCCCCCTCCTCCTCCCCCCACCCTCCTCTGCAACTTTGAAAGAGTATACTTGCACACAGAGTGCAAATGAGGAATGCTTTTGTCACAGTTTACATTTGAATACCTTTCGACTTGTCTTTGAGACTGGATGACTATCACTTGACTTGTGAGGATGTGATTACATGTTTGTGCATCAAACGAAGGTTGGTCCTTCAGTACACATGTCGGGCAAAGTGTTACAGGCTTAAAATCAGATAAAGCATCACATGGCCAGGCTCAAATGGATCAGTCTGATAAACAGGGGCCAATTTCATAGAGCTGCTAAGCACAAACATTTGCCAAGCACAAACAAGTCTTGCTTAGTAAAAACAGGCTAGCAGTCTATGCTTTCCAAGCTAAGCAAAAACCAGCTGAAAACCAGTCACCAAAAATATACATCATCATAAAATGTAGATTTTAACTTTGTTCTTGCCAAGGAATTTTGTTTATGCTAAACTTTGTTTGGGCTGAGCAGCTCCATGAAATTGGGCCCAGGTGACTAACGCAAAACCTTACCAGAGGCTTCTCCAGCCTTGTTGTCTGGTGACTTGTTCTGCAGTCCTGCTGTCTGCTTCCTGATCTCCATCATCTGTAGCTTCCTTGTCTCCGATTCTGTCTCCACATTCGACTCTTGCTCCGTCATCTTCTTAACGGCTTTCTCGTAGCCACTGTAGAGACCTTGCTCGACTGCGGCTATGTCTTCCAGTGTTCCCTCGTGAGCTACCTGCTCATCTCTCATTACTAAGATCTGTTAAAATCAAAATAAAATATAAAAAAGAGCTACGGACTCCGGCCTGCACCCGATTTCATGAAACTCATCACAGCTTACAAAGAATCACAGCGCTGTGGCACCTCATATCCCTAAAATGCGTCACACAATGTGTTAAACATCCTAGGATGCGTTACACGTCCTAGGATGCAACCCGTCCCGCTATTTATTTCACGAAACAACCGCATCGTCAAGCAACGCGTCGTAGGTGTATTTATAGCACAAAAACAGCGACTGCTATAACAGACCAATCCGGCCTGTCAATCAAACAGCGCGCATTGACCAAAAAGATTACAAGTTTCAGTCAGGTAACTTAGCAACGGTTACTACAAAAGTGGTCTGCCATTAGCTCGGTCAAACTAGATCATATGCGCAATAGAAAAGTGTACACAAACAAACGGCTTTGGTACGAAAAGGCACCGTATCTGTCAATCAAAATGCGGCTGTGGGGAGTTTAAGAAATGGTCAAAAATATGCAGTCATGGAATGTAAATAACCACCCGGTACTCGGATCACAACACCATTTTCATGTTAAAAACCGAAACAAATCTTAGAAAATGAGAATAATCGTTTGTACTCATGTGACGTGAACGGCAGCCCCATTCAGACCGCGGGAATGTCAAGAAGATAAACAAGTACAGTGTTCTATAAGGTAGGATTTACAGTAATACATGTATGTTTAAAATGCTCTGAATGGCGGTCGGTTAATTACGCTATGGTTTAATCCTGTTGTGGCAAAATACGTGATTTATTCCAGTACTTTAATAACCAGCAACACGTACAGATACACATGTATAATTTTTGCAACGACACCGTCCTTTCCGAAACATAAATTGATTTGGTCTTTCTTCTCTCATGCTTCATTTCCTCCAACTGCAACTTGTTGACCATCCTTCATGTACTGTACATACCCCTCCGGTGGTCATCCTTTATAGTTTGTCCGCTTGCTAATAGTAATTTTGTCCCGCCTAAAAAGTTTAGGTCAATATTTCCGTTGTCGCCATATTACTGGGTACGTGTTCTACGTCTAGCCTACACGTACACGTACGTATGTTCACGTGTGCAGCTTGACCAAGGTATTTGCATCGCCATGCCGTTGCTAAGGTGGGCGAGGCTTATGGTCAAATCCGGGTCGGTCTATTATGTTCTTATTCAACGCACAGTAAAATGTTGTCTGATATTTAGCAAAGAGTCGTTGAATATCTTCTGGGAACGTTTTCAAAACGTAAATCAAAATGGCTGATGCATAATGCAGTTTTAATAGGAAAAAAGCTTGCTTGAAATTTCAAGTACAATATATTCAAGGTTTATTCATATGGACTACAATGAATGTTCCATTCACAACTTCCAACACAGTGTGTCGGTATTATAGTTCCCTTTATTTGATTTTTACAGCATCAAAATCGGCTATGAAAAGACGCATCTTATTTTACTACGACTCAAAGACACGCCGTAACTTACTACGTGTTTCAAACTGTTGTCAAACTTGATTGTATGACGCGTCGTGAGATGTGAAGCGTTGAATTGCGATGTTTTGTAGTGCTTCGTTGGGTGCAGGCACAAGATCATCCTTAACCGTTACAGACAGACTTAAGAGTTCTTGTTACCATACGCTCACCACTCATCTAAAGAGGTCCAAATGCTTCAGCTTTATACATGTACCTTGTCAGCATAGCTGAGATACTGCAGTTGGTGTGTGACCAAGATGACCGTTTTCTTCTTCTTGCGCAGATTATTCAGAATGCCGTGCTCAAAGAGGTGGCCCCCGGTGTGGACATCGAGCGCAGATAGCGGATCATCCTGCAGAGAGAGTTTAATCCATTAGAGCGTGTACTACATTGTATAATTTTGTACAGTGAATCGCCGCTATAACGAACATTACGTGATACACAGATTTTTGCTTAGTATAACAATTGTTCGGTAGAGCGATTTTCAGCCACCAAACCATCACTCCAAATTCTTATTCATCACACCAAAGTCTGAAGCAACGTTTGGCTTTTCCCATTAATGCACCGGCCGTTTGACATTTAGCACATTTATAATTAAATATAATAGCATTTGATATACTAAATAGCATTTAATATGTACCCAGTGGTTTTAGAAAAATCTGTTAACCCTTTCTTGTGACTGCACGGTTTACTGCTATATATTTTGTGAGTGACCGTACTAATATTAATAATATGATACCAGAAGAAAGTTCGGGCGCGAACTATAGTCCACCATTAGTCAGTCTTTGCTTTGCCAATGCGCATGCTCAATTGCAGTTCACTCGAACGGCTCTAGTCGAACTACTGTTGAAAAGATGGCAACCGCTTTGTTTACATTTGCGACATGAATGAGATGGGTATTGGCACTATTCTCCGATGCATATAAGTAGGATAAGTCATAAAGTTAGTCATTAAATAACATTAGGCCCGCCAGATTTTCACTTAACGTTACTGCCTTTCCCTCCGTCCGACTACTGACATCACATTTTCCAGGTCACTGGTTCTTTTCATGTTTTCCTATGGAAAGAGGCTATTGTCAACCAGTGACAACCGTGCCTCGGGGTCTGGTTCCAAATAGTCAATTCGATAGTCTAACCATACCGCATTCCAGCGATATTAGTCAAACTATCGTTAACTATAGTTCGCGCCTGAACTTGCTTCAGGTCGATGGAGGAGCCAGACCACTTTGCATTCTCAACACCACCTCTTTCCTGTTCGTTGCTTGCTTAAAGGTAGGATACACCATTGTAGTGCAGCGGCTAAGCACAAACATTTTGCACTTTTTGAGAAAAGCATGAAATTTCTAGCATAGTTAGTTTTTACCATAAGGTTTATTTTCAGATGTGGAGGGAAGTCAGATTTGACCTCTGAGGACCGTTAGAGGTATAAATTTAAAATGGCCGCCAGTCTGCACCGGGTCTAATGTTCAAACGCGCTTAATTTGGGAATTTAAGGTGCCATTTCAGACTAAATTGGGGATGGCAATTCGTTTGGTGATATTTTTGAGATCGCCAGAACTCAAGAATATGCATTTACGCGAAGGTCAAGATCAAATTACGTCAAAAAAGTGAAATGTTGTTAAAACTTCGCCTCCATTTTGACACTTAAGGAATAATAATTTTATACAATAAACAGAATAGACCCATGTATAAAATTACTACCACTGTGACTATCCAGCCCAAAATCTAACAGTCTCCAGAACAGATGCACAGTGCAGTGCATTTGAGTGCAGCTTTGGCACACTTGCAGCGTCCAGTGCACCCTTTCTTGCAGCTACAGTGTATCAATTCATGGCACGATTTTGATGCCTCAGGGAGAGTGGTCCAAAAAGGCTACCACCCAGTTGTTTCCTTGGTCCAACCCCAGTCAGATGGCTCTGGCATCTCTGGATCCTTGGCCAATGCCTGGTTCCAACATTTGGCCTGGTAGCAAGTGCGCTTGATGTGCTGCTTGAGTGCTGCCTGGGTTGGAGGAATGTTCTCTAGAGTCCTAGACGTTTGTTTGAAGAGCTGTTTCCTGGCATCATTCACGTCCATGCTCGCACTGGTTCGGTCGTACATCAGCACCACAAATCGCTCTACCAGTAACATTGATCCTTCACTCACCTCATTTGGCATGCATAGTAGTTCACTAAAAGCATCATTCACCTCTGGGAAAGACTTCCAAGTTTCCCAGGCAGTATTCTTTCCTCTGCCAGCGAATGCAGATACAGTGTCACACCCTGTAAAGGCGTGAAAGACTGGGAGAATCAGACACTGTGTTGGATTCATTGTGGCAACCATTTCGTGAACAGCTATGTACCGAAAGCTTGAACCGACACCAAAGGCAACCCATAGCTCACCAGGAGCTTTCTTGCTGAATGACGCTACAGCCAGTACCACCACATCAGTATCAACGGTACGTATGGTTACCTTCTTACAACCCTTTTGCACAGCATCTGCCACATGCAGAAGTAGATGAGTGTCAGCCTCTTCTTGCGTACATGGGGCAAGGCGAGCCAAGTACAACTCGGCAGGAGAGCAGAGTACTCCACTTCCATCTGTTGCATACAGTTCCTTGCCCTGTGCTAGAGGAAGATGAACAGCTTGGCGTGACAGGAAATCAAACAATTCCGTTTTGTTCTCATTGACTCGAAAGAAGTCTTTCCAGTTTTTTGGCAGCACAGTAGAAGGAGCAACACTTTTCCTTGTGCCCTTTCCCCTTTTTTGTCTTGTTGAGGCTTTCAGGCTGGCAGGTAGGTATACATCCCAGACAAGGTCGATGCGGATGCTTTTCTCGAGTTGAGCAGAGATGTATGGTGCAAAAACTCTTTCCCCGTACTCTTGAAAAGTTCTTGATGTTCCAGGGTTTAGCATTTGAACCACAGCTGCACCATCGAGAATAGTTGCATCAGCCAGAGGCGCACTATTGCTTTTGATCAGTTCTGATTCTAGGCAGCGAAGTAGATCTGCTTTAACC
The DNA here is from genome assembly GCA_037893245.1 of Crossaster papposus. NCBI lineage: Eukaryota > Metazoa > Echinodermata > Asteroidea > Velatida > Solasteridae > Crossaster > Crossaster papposus. The sequence goes on along the minus strand of JBAIAA010000487.1, from coordinate 533,589 downwards.
CCAATCCGCATTTTCCCTCCAGTTGACAAAGCTGGCGGGGCTGCCTGGTTTTCATGGGAGAAGAAATTATCCACGTCTCCATCCCGTGTCTGACAGGAGATGTACAACCTCGAAAAGAGACCAAGGTCACTCTTCAGGGCTGCGAGCTGTGCCTTCTGCTTTGACACAATCTTGACGGGTGGCCTACTGTACACTGCTCAAGCCTTTCTGTCACAAACTTCGTGTACGGCTCCTCACCAAGGGTCTCGCGATCGATCCTTCTCACCGTTTCAGCCACTTGGGTGTCGCTTGTGTCAATGACTAGTAGGTCTTGGCTGTGTTCTAGCAATGGATTCCCCATATCTTCCAGCACTGTCACATCCCTCAGGAATGCTGCTTGTACTCCAGGTTGCTGGTCATGGTGATGGTGTCCAGTGTCACCAGCACCATCATTTTGTTTTATGGCCTGTTCTTCAAACTCTGTAGTGATCCTGGCAATTTCTAGGCCTGCTACCATCCAGCGTCTGAGTGCTCCTGGATTGCCAGTCAGTTCAATAGCCCCACCATTGCATTGTTTTGCTCATGGCACTGGACAAGTGCCATGGCAGAAAATTTGTTGCTGGTTTTGTGCACTACGAAATTTCCAGACTTTAATTCTGCTAGGACATCTGGGTGTTTTTAAGCGAGAGTCGTCATGTCACAGATGTGTACGGGAAGCCATCTGGAGTAGTGCGTGTGATCTAGGGCGAACATCCAGGGCATAATCTTTGTCAAGGATTCCACGTACAGCTTGAAGTTACCTTTACGAAGTGACCTGATGTACCTCGGCAAGAGAAGCTCCAATGACAGGGTCTGAAGTCAGTAGTCAAAGTGAACACTGGCCTTTGCTCGCCGTATGCACCACTCCTCAAAAGGTGGACTATCTGGTTGCATGGCATCAGTATCAATGTGCAGTCATTAAAGCTTGTTGGATGAGTATATAAAGGCGTGTAGCTGTGACCTGTTGTGCTTGGCAGTTCTTGGTGACATTGCTGGCATGTATGAAGGAATTTGCTGTTCTGGAACTTGCAATGTCGGCCTGTACCAGGTCGTTCGTCAAGCCACTGTCTTCCAACCAGTCTCCCAGTAACTTCAACGTGGCCATCTCGATTTATAGACCACCGAACATGATCACATACATGTATTGATCCTCTCCGTGAGTGGCTGGCCAGGTCCACTAGACTTCTATTGCAAGAGCATACAGTGGTTGGTCAGCAGCAAGGACAGGAATCTGACCAGGGTTCAAGTGCCGAACTGCTGCCTTGACGATGTCTTGAAGAAACAGAGGTTTGATTGCGTTGATTGCTGCAGGTGGGACGACAGCTCTGCGCATGTGTGTCAGCGTGGTGGGCAGACCATGATATCCAGCTATCTATGGTAGACCTTTTAACAGCCATCATGACTTTGCTGAGCCATACATACTCATCTTCCGTAGTAGCTGCAGCAGCCAGGAGGTTGGAAGGTCTCACGGGACCTTGTACAGCTGGCGCACTGAAGTCCGTTGTCTTGAGGGCAGCTGGTGGCACAATTGTGTAGGCCGATGGCAGAGGTATCACTGACTTGGTGCACTACAGTCAGTTTCACCATGTGTGTTTGACGGATGCTGCATAATCGAGATTCCGGTGCCGTGGAAGGAATCTTTTGCAGTTGCAGAGCTTGGATTGTGATCGATGTTGTCCATTGTCGATGTTGTAAACAGTCCAAGACGCAACTTTGGTGGGCACACTACATCTTCCACCCTATCCAGTTTATTCTTTTTTTTTGTTTTAATTATTAATCTGAAAGTGTCAAAATTGAGGCGAAGTTTCTCAAAATGTCACTTTGTTGACGTACTTTGACCTTGACCTAAATGCATATCCTTGAGTTCTGGCGATTTCAAAAGTATCACCAAATAAATTGGCATCCCCAATTTAGTTGAAAATGGCACCGTAAATGTTTTTCTACACTGTTTGGCTCTAAAATTAAGCGTGTGTTTGTACATTAGACCTGGTGGACTGGCGCAATCTTGGATTTGACCTCTAACGGTCCTCAGAGGTCAAATTTGACTTCCTTCCACATCTAAAAATAAACCTTATGGTATATACTAACTATGCTAGAAATTTCATGCTTTTCTCAAAAAGTGCACAATTTTCATAATATGAGAGCTTATCCGCTGTACTATTGGTAATTGCTTGAATTATCATGAATAGGTGGATTTTGAGGGTTGTTATTCATAGTAAATACCGTTTAACTGACCTGTCCGAAGTGGTACAATCATGGATGCCGAGAAAAGCACGAAAAACAGCACTTGTTTTCAACCGGCGTCGAGCAGTTATTCTTATGTTATTTGTGTTTTTCCGCGATCGCCGTCAGAATAATTACAGGATATCTATCGCAATCATATTGCTGGATGCCTAGAATCATTATTTACTTTCAGATGAGTATGATATTTCTTAATAATTCGGTAGTAAATTTTGTTGATATTTGCAATTGGTGTATCCTACCTTTAACCACTGCAAGTGCAATAATCATTTCGGGTATGAGGTTGCATTTTATCTCCTATGTTAAAATTCGCTCACCAGGAGTAAGATGTCCTTTCTGGAGTACATGGCCCGAGCCACGCTGACTCGCTGCTTCTGACCACCACTCAAGTTGATCCCTTTCTCTCCAATCTCAGTCTGGTCCCCTGCCGGCAGTATGTCAATGTCGGCTTGCAAGGCACAGTCAGAGATGATGCGATTATATCTGTTTGGGATTTCATAACGCTGGCTTCATATTACAACTAAACAAATAATGCCCCTATCAATAGCCCAATGTGTTACCGCAAGGCATCATGGGGGAAATTCTGGTGTGCTGTGGTTTTCAACAAATTGATGTGAAATTTTGCATCAATTTCCAATGATTGCCGGTAGACAATCGTTAAAAACACCAGACTATTTTCAAACACAGCCCCAAATTGTATTAAATTTAGTGAGTGAATATTTTCTTTGCAACACTATTACACGAACGTGAATGGGTGCCAGCCAACTAGTCTAGTTCTTTGTCTTTGCATGTTTAAATGACAATCTCCAATGACCCTTAACCAGTTCGCGCCGGATGACGTATATAAACGCAAAGTTTTCCCCAGATTAAAAACGGATGACGCATAAACATGCCATGAGCAAGGCCGAAAATGTCTGTCAGCAGCGAGCAAGGCTGGAAATGCGTGGGTGTAAAGTATATAGGCAAAATACTTAATTTTGTTTTGTTGACCTCAAACAAATTGCAATACACAAATTTTCACCACAATGCATTTCTAAAAGGTCCCAACAATGACATATTCCCCCAAAAATACAAAAACATAACCAAATAATGGGACTAAAGATATTACGCGGCAGCGATTAACGATTTATGCAAATTAGTCATATTTCAACCACTTGAATTTAGACTTTTAATATGTCATTGTGGGGACCTTTTAGAAATGCATTGTGGTGAAAAACTTTGTATTGCATTTTGTTTGAGGTCAAAACTGATTTTTTCCTGGACTAGTGCTTCCCGGCACTATCAGCCTGAACCCGCCTCGGATCAAGTTTCGTTAAAAATAATCCTGCGCGTCGGCTCGGTGATATTAAAATAATCCCGGCGCGAACTGGTTAAAGACTTTTGATCTCAGTAATCTAATGAACAATGGTGTCTTCTCACTGCATCCGATTTTCATCAAAATCCCTGAAATCATGTAGACGTTACACTTGTTTTTCTTCAAAACCGTAACCTGATCTTTAACATACATAAGGACCTACAGACATTGAGTCATACACAATTTAGGACTGGCTATAAATATAGTGCCCAAAAAACTTGTAGGCGACACAAAAATGCAAGTAATTATTCATTATAAAGTGTGTCAAAAACAAATGCAAACAAAATATAACGGAATGCCACATGTAGAATGTGTAACCAACATAGATAGTATAGGTATGGTTTGAAAGATGCACCTTTTTACTTTAAAAAGAGACATCAAACGACCAAATCTGATAATGTTTGGCAGAGTTATGAGTAGTTTTAATTTTAGACATTGGGCCAATGGTAGCCTACTTGCCTATGTTTGGATAATTGCCTGGCCTAACACTGCAAAAACTGTATTTATTAGTTTAAACAAAATCCATGTTTGTAAACATGTTTACATACTAAACATGTTTAACATGAGGATGGGTAGTGTTTGGCCATTGAACAATTTAGGAATTGGACACGTGCGTTTAGCAATAATCACCAACAGCTCATCCACATTGCAACACTTGCACATCCAAACAAAATTGAAAAACTTGGTCATATGTGACCCGCTCCATCGAAATCAGAAATAAGTCTCGAAATGACTTTTTGAGATATGCACATGGTGAGAAAGGGAATTTCATAAGCTTTCTAATGATACCCATCACAAGTGTGTATCGGTTTAGGTTAACAAGTTATGGTCTGATGAAGATGACAGGTCCACATTCCGAGAAAAACAGCTTTGAAATAAACAAAATTGACCAAAATCATATGGACAGCGCACACAAATCCTCTTCATTTTCATCTTTATTGATCGTTTTTACATACAAGACATTAATGACAATAATCTGTGATAACTACACTTCCTAAAAATACAATGTTCAGAAAATCGACTTGGTCACGATTTTCACCTATGCGTTCACTTCAACGGCCGGTTGCGTAAAACGGCCTCAGCGACTTATTCCTGATTACGATGGAGCGGGTCACATATGGCCAATTTGACCTCAAATGGAAAATTACTCATAACTCTGTCAAACAGTATGATGTATGACGTTTGATGTCACATTTTAAAATGAAAAGGTTCATCTTTCAAACTGTACCTACCGTACCGTATATATTCTCTATTTGGGTTTAATATACAATCTACTTTGGCATTCTGTTATATTTTGTTTGCTTTTCTTTTTAAACACACTGTATACCTGCTGGAATTGTGACATTAAGATCCCGGAGTATTGGCTGAGAACTATCTGGATCCCAGACAAAGCAACCATTTTCAATCTTTAAAAGAAAAAGTAAATGTGTAACTGTGTAAGTTGTTGCCATTAACCTGCATAACTGTTTATTTGTCAGAGTTGTCAAGAGTCTCTGCAAGTCAGTAACCAGTCCTTCAGTCTCAAGTCAATTCAATAGCTATTGAAATGAACCTTGAACAAAATCATTCCTTTGTCATTGTTCATCCAATTACTTGAGACTGGCTTTATGAAAGGACTTGCGACTGGGCTTGCGACTGGGCTTGCGACTGGGCTTGTTGTATTTGAGTCTCTGAAAGTCAGTAACCAGTCCTTCAGTCTCAAGTCAATTCAATAGCTATTGAAATGAACCTTGAACAAAATCATTCCTTTGTCATTGTTCATCCAATTACTTGAGACTGGCTTTATGAAAGGACTTGCGACTGGGCTTGCGACTGGGCTTGCGACTGGGCTTGTTGTATTTGAGTCTCTGAAAGTCAGTAACCAGTCCTTCAGTCTCAAGTCAATTCAATAGCTATTCAAATGAACCTTGAACAAAATCATTCCTTTGTCATTGTTCATCCAATTACTTGAGACTGGCTTTATGACTGGGCTTGCAACTGGGCTTGCGACTGGGCTTGCGACTGTCCTTGCGACTGGGCTTGCGACTGGGCTTGCGACTGGGCTTGCGACTGGGCTTGCGACTGGACTTGCGACTGGACTTGCGACTGGACTTGCGACTGGACTTGCGACTGGACTTGCGACTGGGCTTGCGACTGGGCTTGCGACTGGGCTTGCGACTGGGCTTGCGACTGGGCTTGCGACTGGGCTTGCGACTGGACTTGCGACTGGACTTGCGACTGGACTTGCGACTGGACTTGCGACTGGACTTGCGACTGGATTTGTTGTATTTGAGTCCCTGAAAGTCAGTAACCAGTCCTTCAGTCTCAAGTCAATTCAATAGCTATTCATATGAACCTTGAACAAAATCATTCCTTTCTCAATGTTCATCCAATTACTTGAGACTGGCTTTATGAAAGGAGTTGCAACTTGGCTTGCGACTGGGCTTGGAAGTTGGGCCGGTCAGTAAAAAAATTAAACTAAAAGAAAAACAAATAGCAATTCGACCTGATTAGATGGCTAAATTAAATGATGAGAAGTGTGTATTATCTCCAGTTTTGATATTGGAGTGAGTTTATCATGAGTATAATATCACTGCATACAAAATAATAATTTGTTGGCAAGAACGATGTACATGTAGTTTACTTCTGCACAATGCAGCTCACAAACATTTTGGCTGTAGTGGCAGCCATGACATACCACAAGGTATATCATAGACACCTATTATGATGAGAGGCAACATAATGCATTCTCTCATCTTCTGGGATTCCACAGGTTGTAGTACGCCATACTTTGAGTATATTTTAATCATTAAGATAAGTTTGCAGTAACATCATGTGGTATAATTTCCTTTAGAGAGTGTATGGTTCTGAAAATAGCTTTCAAATAACACAGAGCGAGATTGTATACATTTACTACATTGTATTCTTTGTTTTATTTGTTTGCAATTTTTTGGTAAATTTGGTTCTACATGGGTTCAACGGTAATCAAAAAGTTATTTTCTTTAGGCTCGGAAGCCCAAAATAAGCTCGGTTGAAAATGAGAACCACAGAAATAAAAAGAGTCACCCTTATGGCAAAAAAAACCACTTCTGCACATGGGTGGGATTCGAACCCATGGTTCACAAAGACAAAACCAGAGAGAAATTCTAACCTTAATTGCAATGTTACTGGGCAAGCCTGTCAGTGAATTTAGGCTGGATGAGTCCATAGAGCCGAGGGGGCTAATTGCGTCTTGACTGATGGTAGAGTGCAGCGAGGCGTTGGAATCCTTAAATGGCTCTGCTTTAGTCTTAAGCCCTGTTCGCACTGGACTTAAAATGATAAAACGTACCTAGACGATGGGTCCTTCTCCCATTTTAAGTCCAGTGCGGACAGCCCAGGACGTTTTCCTCTCAGGTACTTCTCCCGAGTCCAGTGGGTACTTCTACTGGCCAACTGCTGCCCGGGAAAACGTCCCTGGTCCCTTTTCCCCAGACGATAAGTCCAGTGCGAACAGCGCGACTCGGTAAAAGCGTCCCAGAAAAACGTACCACCAGGGATCCAGTGCAAGGTCACGCTATACAAGGCACTGCGCATGCGCTCTTTGCATTGTTTACGTGTGGGCACGCTGATGCATGCAAATCGCATCGTTATCGCATCGAATGGGTACACCGGGGTCAATGCAGAAAGGTCAACAAAGCGCCCTCATGAGTCATTATAATGACAGCTCGGCTACTTCTCCCACGGTCTCGGTAAAATTTTCCCGTGTCGAAAGTCCAAGTGCGAACAGTGGTCACATTTGACCATTTTTTATTTGACCATCGTCTCAGTAAAACCTTCCCCAAAATAAGTCCAATGCGAACACGGCTTTAGGGACTTGCAGCTCTGCTCCACCTGCACCGTCGGTAAAATGGACCTCAGGATTATTGTCGTTGGGTGGCTGAAAAAAACAATTATAGTAGGGATGTGATTTTTAGTAATTTGATTATTACCTTATTTAACCCTATTAACTGCCTACTGCCTTTGCAAGATACTGGACCAATTCCACAAAAATCCATAAACCAATTTTCTTTGTATACATGGTGTATACATGAAGTAAGTGTTGGTTGATGTTGATTGATATATTACAAATATCTTATAGCAAAATTCATACTTTGCACCAGCACACTTTCTGGCCTACTGTACCAAATCCATCACAATTTGTTCACGCCAGGCCTTTAGGAGTAGGTCCACCAAAATCCAATTTTTTTTTTAGTAGGGGTTATGGATTTTGGCAGATTTGGGGCAGTTACATAAGTTCCATATTTTACAAGAAACTTGCTTAAAGAGCACGGGGAAAAGCAAGTTCAATTAACTCCAATTGTTTTTTTTTTTAGTGTATTAAGCTGCCGAAGATTTGACTTCTGAGCAGTTGACTTTGAGTTTGTTTTTTTAATCTTAGACAATCAATTTCATTTTACAATCAATTTCCGGTACAAAATCTCACTTTATCCTCTTCACTTCCAGGTGCTTGTTGTGGCTTCCTGATTTCGATGGACCCCAGCGTCTTTCTGTCCACCTCTGGCGCCCTCAGAAAAGCCGACAGGCGTCCCGTACTGATGACTCCGTTGACCGTTTTGAAGACGATGTTGGGGAATTGCATGAGAGGGTCAAACACCACTATGAAGAGGATTAGGCAGGGGAAGGCTACGCTAGGTGTCAGGGCTACGCCATTTAAGGCCGTGTAGGTGCCAAAGGACTAGGGCCAAAAATAATTATAAAATGAAACGAAATAAAGATTGAGGCTGAGGCTGAGGTAAGGTAAGGCATGATGAGGTATTGTAAGGTAGGTGGAGAAGGCTTATTGTCGGTATCAGCCATACAACAGGGAGTCTATCCTCTTTTCAAAGATATCTACTGTTGCGACGGAGCACTACCTGTCTTCAACCCACAGCTTACTTTTTAAGTGCTATTCTTACACATGGGTGAGCAGAGGCCGACTTGAATCGTGGACCTTGCGATCCTCAGTCAGATGCTCTACCCAGGCGTGAGAATGGGTGATGATAAAAAAAGCAGAAAAATTGTGAAGTTTGAGTACAACTTGTTAGAGTCCCAAATTTTCGTGGGAAGTCCCATACAGCCTGCTTTTTATTGATGTACCATACTTAATGGTCACTTCGCACCACTCACAGTAAGCTTCCCACTTGTCTGCAGTTTCCATTAGATTAGAAAATAAACTACTGTAACTTACACCAAGAGCAAAACCACAGGTGAAAACCACTGAAGTAGTTACTGCCCTTCCCAAACTATAATTTATCAGTGACCACATCACGATTGTTTTATAGTAAAACCAGTTGGACAGTGTGGCTATGGTTTTTTAAAGTCTATAATTCAAGTCCCATTGAAAACAGTGTAAAATCAACAATGTTCACGACCAAGTTTCATGCACACCGACATCACTGGGGTTTCTCAAACAACAATCAGATTATTGTCTTGGTCTTTATCTTTCCATTTCTTTTCAATTTTTAGTAGGTTAGCCAATTACATTTTTTAATATTCACACTAAAAGAAACTCACCTCCCGAAAAGTGATACTTCCCGAGCCTGCAAGCAGCCATTTTACAAATGGCATCCCTCCACGTTCTAGGGCAATTAGGACCCATTTTTCAACCGTAATGTTGTCAAGTCTGCCCTCAGATTGGAGCTCAAAAACCAGGGAGTTGATCCTATGCTATATTTACACAATCCCACCATTTCTTACACCAAGCGGCATTCTTTTTCAAAAGAAATTGTGCGGGCACATTTCATGCAGATGAGCTCGCGTAGAAATTCTCCCTTCAATTAGGGTGGTGCACCCTTTAGTAGCTGTGACCCAGGTTCGAATCCCGCCTGGGCCAATATGTGGATTAGGTTTTCAGTCCCTGCCTGATTCTGTGGGTTTACCCCAAGATATTCTTCTGGGATTTTCCTCCCACCTCTAAAACTGTACCTTCTTTCCAGTCTTCTCTCTACAGGTATACAGGCTTGTAAGCTACAGTCCCTAGGGCGCTTTTGAGGGATCTTTGGTTTCATTACCAGTAAGAATAAATAAATAATAATAATAAGAAGAAGAATAATAATGACTCTTCCATTTGTGGATTTGTTTAGTCCATACTTGATTACATGGATTTCCCATCCTTATGATCTGGGGTTTCTTTCCCTCTCACTGTTCACTCTCTTCGTCCGGCTTTCGAGTTAGAGTGCTGAGGATAATATTGCAGATTCCTTGGTTGCATAATGCAAAAAAAAGCAACTGCACCCACAATACAAACAAGCACAAATTCGTGCAAAAGCCGGTCGTTGTGTATTGGTCTAGTTAAATTGTCTTTGAACTTCTTCTTTTTTGTCCACAAATCTGGGTCAGTGGGCTTCTGCTAAACTTACTTCTTAATTCTACATACCCTCCACACAGATTATTTATAGTTTATAAACAATGGCCAGCTATGGAAAAGACAGTTGCAGTGACCACATAATTGCCTCAGACTACAGATAGAAATACCCATTCCTCTTGGGAATTAATGTTTATGACCTCAGACTGAGTCTGAGAAAGTGAAGATTTTGCATAGGTCCCGGATGTCGATTTTTGGTACAAGAACAACAACAGCAAGCACCCCATCTGCGACACGGTTACAAATAATAGTAATAAGCTTTCAAAGCTGGAAAGTAAATATCTTACCGTTAATGTCACGAAGATTGGAACTGAGATTGCGATTGCAGCTGAGAAAGAAACGAAACCAGACTTATACTTTCGGTCTTCAAAATGCATCAACTACTGTAGACAAAGGCCAATTTCATGAAGCTGCTAAGCACACAAATGTGCTTAGTATCAACATTCCTTTGCAAAAACAGGGTTACAAACAAAATTTTCAGGTGATTTTCATTTTGCAGGTTTTTTTGCTTTGCATGAAAAACAGATGGAGTTTAGGCTGATAAACCTGTTTTTTACTGAGCAAGACCTTTTTGTGCAAAGCAAATTTGTGTGCATAGCATAAAGTTGGCCCCTGGACACACAAATTAAAATACATTGGCCAAATTTTATCACATATTGTTTAAAATTTACACAGTGAATATAATGAAAGTTGTAGTTGTAAGTGACGCGTTTGTGCGCGCGCCGCGCGAGTATATTGTCCAAAGTTTTTAGAATGTTTTTGGACAGTTCGAAATGAAACTATGTAAAGTGCAGACGGGTCGTTATGCTAGCACTTGCTAACAGTGTTTATGGGTACGTAACATTATTATTTTGTTAGATACCGGTAATGTAAAAGTTAATGTAATATTCCCACGCTTAATTTCGGGTCAGTTTGATTAACTTTTCTGAGACCACACGTGAGTCATTTTGTCATAATTGTCGGTAAGCTTTATACGTGATGCGATGTGTTATGCATTACGTTTCTTGATGCAGTAATTCTATCAGATTTCTATCTGCAGTAATAATTACAAATGCATTCAGGGTATTTGTTTACATTGAGCCTCTAGTAATTTCTTCTCAAAAATAACTTGTGTAATTCCATGTATCTGACTTTAATGAAAGGGACATACACTAGGCTACTGTCATTTACATTTGCATCGTTCTCAAATTGTTCTCTCTCTTTCTCCAGTTTTCCGGCACGGTCATATTTGGGTGATGAATCAACAATCAATTACTCAAATCATCAGTCAGAAATCGTCTCGACGTCCATTTAAATCAAGTTACACAGACCAGCCCCCTTCAAAAGCTTAAGTGCGTTATAGTAGTTACTTTGCAGAATACATTTGTAAAGGATTGGGGCAGTTATGACCCATCTCAATTCATATTTGAGACGATTTCTAAAGTTTTAGTTATTGTATCGATAAAAGTTGCAGGATTCTGAACAACTTTCCCTGCAATCTTCTTGCAATATGGAGTTATCAGTATTGATCGAATCAAGCAATTGCTAATGATAAGTCTCCCGGAATATGTTCGGGGACAAATGCAGAGCTTCTGAGTGATTCTACCCGCCACTTGTCTAGACGGAACACGTTGAATTGAGATGAGCCATAATCATTAATGTATAGAAACTTACATGATACTCCAACCAACGCAAACAACTTGCCCATTGCCCATATCTCTGAATGTCGTATTTGCTTTATCTTGGTGCCAAAGAGATCCTCCCAGCCGTACATTTTAAGCAGCTTGATCCCCTGTAGCACCTCAATGGACAGTTTCAGGCGTTTGTCGGCAAAACCCTGATAGAACCCAACAAAATAACATATTATAATTCTAGGAATCTGTCTGAGCTAGTTTGTATCCGCATTCAAATAGTGGACGTAGAACGATATAGGACAAAAGAGGGACAATAGGGGGTCCACGATCGAAGGTGTTAATAAAACAAAATAGAGAAGACGACAAATTAAGGTGATGTTGAACATTTTAGGTCAAAAAAATATTCTGAGTTTGAGTTTAGAGAGATAACCCTTAGCACACAAACCCTAGAAACTCGCTTCCAAAGCTGTGATACACACGTGGTATATGATGGAAACATACACCCATGGCTTTTTTAAACGGAAGCCAAGCGATTTTCCCAATTTAAACAGGCACATTTTGAACGGGCACTGTGGGCAGTGCACAAGTAATAATTAATAGCAAATTTGTTTAAACATAAAAATCATAATCTAGTCTACATGGCCCATATGAGTGAATTCCCAGTACGGCCAGTCAAAGTCAAAATTTGAAGGGGTGGTCGATTTTGAGATTATATGTTTTTTTAAAGACTAAATCCCCAACAATCAATTCCCAATTTTTCAGGACGATCAAAAATTTGTTTTTGAGACAATTTTGACTATGCTTTTCCATGCCTTTTACACAATTTCTCGCAAGAAATGCCCGTTTTCTCATAATCTCTGTGTTAAGACTCCAGACTAAAAAATAAAAATAAAAAAAATATTGAGTATCAAATTCCAAGTGTTATATACCATTGGAAAGCTCTGTTTCCACAGAATTTAGAAATACCCATATCACAATTTTTGATTTTGCCGACTTTACGCTCATTTTGTGATGACAGGTCACATATGACCCATCATCAGGACTCCATTTGTCTCCCATTAGCTCCTGGATTGGAAAAAAAAAATCAAATTGAAGTAAAGTGGCTAGCTCAGATGCAGTAATATTATTTTAGGTGTGCCTAATGCTTCAGTCACACCAAACTAGTTCTTAAAACGTCCTGCCCCGTCCTAAAAAAAATCGTAAAACGGGCTGTGCTAGGGGTAGAACGTGCAACTTTGGCAAAATAATGTCATAAATATGATTTTGAGTAAGTTCTGGAGCACCATTCCCGTCTGAGCCCGTCCCTGAAGTTCGTAAAAAGACCGTAAACAGTTGCTGCTATACATCCACTCCGTTCGCACACAGTTTGAGCCCGTTCGGCAACATTTTCAAGAACGTAGTGAGAACTAGTTTGGTGTGATGGGGGCATTACCAAGGTTTTTGCTTCCAGACCGGCCACGTAGTTCCCAAAAACGATTTGCACAGGTATGAAGATCACAAAGACCAAAATGCCCAGGGCAGCGGAATAACCCAGATGATAGACCAGGAGCACCATGGCAAGTCCAATCTGCAACCAACCAGCCAATCAAAACACTCGTTAGATAAGGATTGCTCAGTTAATAATTTGTCACGTGCCATCCGATTGGTGTGTTTGCAAGTTTTCTGACCTTCAACCTCAGGTGACCACGGTTTGAATCCCCTCTTTACTGTGGATTGGGCTTTGTTTATCCCGGCTTGACTGCTAAATGCAACGGCATCCAACAGGGTTAAGCCTGCTCTAGAATGCACAACACTTGCACTTGTGAGTTGGCTGTCAAATGCAACTACTGGCCACTCCTGTTAATTTCTTCTGCAATTAGTGGGGTGAGGCCGGTCACTTGGAAATAAAATTCCACTAGCAAGGTTTTCGTGAAACACCTCAAAGAATTGTATTTGACAAAATACAACGTATTTGACAAAATACAACGATTTTGTGTGAATGAAAAATTAATGCAACTAAATTGTTATTAGTACAATCAGAGAGGCCATAATTTACTAAATGATGTACTTTTTTCATGACAAGATTTGTGCTCTTAAACCAGTTTGCGTCGAATGCCAGGATTCAAATCGGATGAAGGATAAACACACCATAAGCAAGGCCGGAAATATCTGTCAGCGACCGGTTCACAGTGAGCACGAGGCTGGGTGTGCTACCCACAGATACCGACCAGAACCTGCCTCGGATCGAGGTTCGTAAAAAAGAGTCCCGCGCCTGGGCCCGGTCAATGTACAATTAGTCCGGGTGCAAACTGTTCAACTTTTCCCCTTCATTAGGTATTTGTACAATACCTTTTATATGTTAACCCTAACCCTTCCAAATTTGTCAAAATCAATATGATTTTGCACACACCCTATAGAGTAAGAAAACTGGCAGGAGCGGGATTTTAACCAGCGACCTCCGGAATACCGGACTGGCGCTCTACCAACGGAGCTATCCTGCCCTACAGTCTCCAAAATTGTCAGTATTTTTATTCAGGGGGGCTAGTCAGAAGCTATAAACACCAGAGTTCTGTGTGGCCATGGATCACGCCAGATTTTACGATACAACTCTGGAAGCGGCATTGTGGAGATAACTGTATGCGATTTTGTTTCTTATATTACACCAATATACTACCAAAAAACAGGCTAGGTAAATTTGCATACATAAAAGTAAACAAAGAGTACAAAATTGAGTCGACATCAGTCCTGGGCAGTCCAAGTTCAAAGGCCAGTCCTTCTCTGGGTGATACCTCCTACCCCATTCATACAATCTTTACATATTTGGTTATGATACCACAGATTATAGTAAAATTAGTAAAAATGTTGGAGCTTGGGGAAATGCACAGGCAATTATTCGTGGGTGAGCTCACCCATGGTCACAGCACAGTTTCTGGTCAACTGTAAGTGTACTTGTGCACACCCGGTGTACTGTGTCCCCATCAAAACACACTCCAACGTACACACACACTGGGAACGCTATTTGTTGTGGGCTACTTCGTTTTGTTCAACTAATATTTTGTACTTCCCTTATTTTGTTCTCCTTTGTCCCCTTAGAAATCTCGAAATACATAGTGTTAGCCTGCTTGGTACTTCAATTTCTAAAGACAGGACTTGCGAGGTACAATTGTCCCAATTGTTGCCCTTTGTTCCTAAGTGCCAATTCGTAAATGCACTGAACAATGCATAGACCCATCTGTACCAAGTCAATCAAACTTCAACAAGTTAAAGTTTGGCGGGTTTAGTACTGTTACTGAACATGCAGTTGTTAAAGTCTGTTAGGTTTGGTATGCTTTCTAGTGTGAGAGCCTCGGGAGTTAGGCTTAATAATTGAAATTAAGACTAAAAACCTTATTTGAATTGTCAGATTTTGTGTATATTATATATCGATTGTTCGGTAAAGCGATTTTCAGCCGCCAGTTCATCAGGTGCCATCTTTAACCAGTTCTCGCCAGAGGATGTAAATACACGCATAGTTTTCGCCAGATTCAAAACAGATGACGCATAAAAATGTCACGAGCAAGGCCAGAAATGTCTGTCAGCAGCAAGCAAGGCCGGAAATGCGTGGATGTGCTTCCCGGTACTATTTGCCTTAACCCGCCTCTGATCGAGTTTCGTTAAAAATAATACCGCGCCTCGGCTTGGTGATGTTAAACTAGTTAACATAAAGCACCGGTAATTTGATGTTGGATATTAAAAATGGCCTAAATAGAATTTGATATACCCAGTGATTTCTAAAAATATGTTGACAATGTTTGGTATGTTTGGACACAACAAAAATCGAGAGCAAAGGAAGGTGGATATTTCTTTCAACAACAATGTTCAGTATTTTAGTACGTACAAATCGGTAGCCAAGGATGGTGTTTGGTGTAGCCGAATGTTCAGTATAGCGGCGTTGCACTGAATGTATACTTATGGAAATAGAACAAACAATATACCTGTATAGGCATTACCACCAACCAACCGATGTTTTCCATCATGAGAGCAACATTTGTGGCATCCGTGGACATATGATTGGCAATCGATCCTGTAGTTATCTCACTGCTGGAGTCTACAAAGGTAGATTTCCGAAGGGACTTCTCAAAAATCATCGTCTGTCAAAATTAAAGGTAGTTTACACCGTTTGCTTTTGCTGTAATTTTCAAAAATAGATGGGTTAGGTTTTTCTAAAACTGTACCGTCTTCTCATTGTCTTCTCTCTGCAGGTTTCTTCAGGCTTAAAAGCTACAGTGCCTAGGAGCTTTTGAGGGATCCTTGGTTTCATTACGAGAAAGAATTAATAATAATAATTCATAATAATAATTCATAATAAAAATTCATATTTTATAGTATTATTGTGACAATAACCTGTTTTAAAGTATTGTGTTCATAGATGATGAAACAAGGATGGTTCTAAATGCGCCAGTCACACATACACGACGCACGACCCGAAAAATTAGCAATTTCTTTTTGTCAGTGCGTTGTCGTTCGCTGGGTGTGCGTCAGCATTCGTTACTCGTTCGTCGAGCGCGCTGGACCAACGCTATGAATTTGTTGTCATTTGCAGTGTGCGTCGGAATTTGTGTGCATGCAAAAAAATGTGCGCGGAGCTGGACGCATGAATGTACACGCCAGAAGAATGCCAGACATGCACAAAGCGCGCTGAACCAACGCCAGATACACGCTAGGTGTGCGCTAGCTGTTCGCACATACAACGAATACCCAGCGTGTGCTCCGCGTGTGTCTAGATTGGTCCACCGCGCACATTTTTGTGTATGCACAAAAAGTCCCGACGCACACTGCGAATGACAACAAATGCATAGCGTTGGTCCAGCGCACTCGACGAACGAGTAACAAATGCTGACGCACAACGAGCAAACAACAACGCACTGGCCAAAATTGCAATTTTTTTCAGTGGGTGATGACAGAGGTTGTGCGTTGAGCGGGCGGTGCATGTGCGTGCCATTCGTTTCGCGTGCAGGCAACACGCTGTGCATTCGTTTGAATGTTTAACATGTGCGCTCTGTATGCGCTCTGTATGCGCTCTGTATGCGCTCTGTATGCGCTCTGTATGCGCTCTGTATGCGCTCTGTATGCGCTCTGTATGCGCTCTGTATGCGCTCTGTATGCGCTCTGTATGCGCTCTGTATGCGCTCTGTATGCGCTCTGTATGCGCTCTGTATGCGCTCTGTATGCGCTCTGTATGCGCTCTGTATGCGCTCTGTATGCGCTCTGTATGCGCTCTGTATGCGCTCTGTATGCGCTCTGTATGCGCTCTGTATGCGCTCTGTATGCGCTCTGTATGCGCTCTGTATGCGCTCTGTATGCGCTCTGTATGCGCTCTGTATGCGCTCTGTATGCGCTCTGTATGCGCTCTGTATGCGCTCTGTATGCGCTCTGTATGCGCTCTGTATGCGCTCTGTATGCGCTCTGTATGCGCTCTGTATGCGCTCTGTATGCGCTCTGTATGCGCTCTGTATACGCTCTGTATACGCGCAGCGCACTAGCAATACGCTGTGCATTCGTTGTCAACTCGCTAGCTTCTCCAAAATCCTGACAAAAGTTGGGCGCACAACGACGCACTTAATATCTTATTTTCCATTTTTGTATTAATTTTTAATGCGCGGGCCATCCGTCGCTTATGTGTGGCCGAGCCATAAACCACGTGTCTCACCTGCTTTTGAAATTATCATATTTTACAACTTGACCTCAAATGACCTTTGACCTCACTAACTTGACCTTTAACACAACCATCATATAAAAGTTACACTTTGGCATGCATGAACCAAGTTTGATTGCTATGGGACCTCGATTTTTTAGATAACAATTCCAGTCTGTTTAACAATGCGACCTTAAATGACTTTTGACCTCAGTACTTGACCTTTCACACAAAACTTGACCTTTTATGCAAAGGTTACACTATTGCTTCCATGACCCAGGTTTGATTGGAACTGAACTTCAACTTTGCATATTAGACCACTACAGTAGATTCTAAACTTGACACCCGTGACACCTATGCCGTGTACAAATTACTTGGCTGAAGCTTGAAGTTATGCATGAGGTTTTTTTCCAGGAACTTCGTTTAGGCGAGACATCAATGCTGAACCAGCTTTGATCAAGCATCATGTACATGTAAGCCAATGATTGGCCGAATACAACATTCTTACGGCAACCTAATGCAACAATACAGCAATCCGTATACATGTACGTACCGGTACATAAATACAGCACGTGTCAAATCTTAATCTAAAATCTAAAACTATGCGCTTATGGGTGCGTCTGTTAACATTAGCACGTTGCTATGTACGAGATACATGTAAATCACAGTGGTATAGTCTAGTCTCCAAGTACGGGTAATAATAACAACACATATTGAAGAGACATGCATAAATATGGCCCCTGAACATGAACACAAAAGTCTGGAAATATCACAGAAAGAAAAGTCACAAACTTTGAAGCATTTTCAGCTTGGTCTTAACAGCAGACATTCCCAACAGGTCTGTTATTAGGCAGTTATGACTGGGTCCTTGCACGGTTATTTCCCTAATTACATCACCAACAGGAGGATGAGTTTGGCATGAATTGCTTAACTGAGGAAATGAAATAGGAATGTCAATTATTTTTTTCTTTCTCACCTGTATTGCAGAACGCAAGTGAATTCCCACAAGGGCACACCAATACCCGTAGGTTTGCGTGAGCAGGGTACGGATACAGGTAGCGATGAAGGTGACTACGACTAGGACTAAGCCGTTATGAAAGAACTCAGACACCGTGATGAAATGGGGCTCAATAGGTACCTAATAATGAACAAAAAAGCAATAATAAATACATACTTCTCACCAAACCCCCTATTCAAAGCCTGGCTCATAGGTTGGGGAAAACAAATTAAAACAATTAAAAAATGTATGACCAACCCACACATTCTTTTGGTACGTTGCGTTATGGGGACAATCCATAGGGTTTGTGTGCTAAGTTAATTCTCTCTAATCTCAAACTCAGAACACTTAGCCTAATTTTGTCTTTATTTCTTTCATTATACCCTAACCTAGACTTGTAGACAAGTCGTTAATGTTTGTCGCTGCCAGTGATAGTCGAGTTGCTGTGCATAATAGTCGAGTCACGGTGCATAATACGCTAAAGCGCGCCCTCGTGCGAGGCTGCTGGCTCCCGACTATACTTCCCCATTAACGACTTGTGAAACCCGAATGCTGTACGTATTCATATATTCGAGCACGAACGCAATATACATTACGGTTGTCATAGAGTCAATCATTGAGATGAGTCCATTTTATCTGAGGGTAGTAATAATTTCAGTTACTGTAAATGTACTGAATGCTTGTACTGGAGAGCAACTGTGAGTGTGTTTTTGTGTGTTAACTGCTTTATTAGTTTACTGAATTAATAAATAATGTAAACTTATCTTAAAATGCATTATTATATATCTGTTTAAAATGTGTGTGTTAATTGCCTCATAAAAATGAACAATGCCTACTGTGAATGGTGATTGATCCGCTCCAGTCCTTAAGCCCAACGCGTTTAAATATTCATAGATTTAACCAAATTGACCAATCGGATGCGTTTGTACGAAATCTGCTGAATTGCCCATAGGCCGTGCACAAACCGCTGTCGGGTTGTACAAGTCGTTAAATGAGACCGAAGCCGTGCAGCACGGTGAGTAGTCTCGCGTCGCCCGTGTCGCGAGGATTCGCGGGGGAGTTTGAACGCTATCAGCGCGACAAACATTTAACGACTTTCCCACAAGTCTAACCCTAACCTAATTTTACCATGTTCTACCTTTTTTCTGGTCGAGTAGTACACAGAATGGACTTAAGCCGCATTCCCATTCAACTTTTTCTTCTGCGGCCTCGCGGAAATTTACATGTACCGGGAGATGCATTTATGTAATTTTATCGTGCGTTCCCACAGAGACTTTGTTTTACCAAGACGGAATTTGTTATTGGCCTTGCAGAGCTGGCAGGAATGTCACACATTGCTTGTGCAGATAAATTTTTGCTTGTTCAGATAACTTTCTGCTTGTGCAGATAACTTTCCGCGACCACTTTCGACCTGTTAATTTTACATCACCGCTGCAGTAAATAAAGTTGGCATACAGAGACGTTTGTCTACCGAGCGTTTCCATTAAATTTATTTTGGTCATTAATCATAAAAGTTGCAGAACGTAAACAAAAAAAGTACAATTGCAACACAGCTTTATATTAATCGCCACAAAAGATCCATCAAAATTCTTAGAAACTATTTAATATTCTCAACCTACCTGAGATACATCCTTTCTTTCCACCCACAGGATGATGGCAGGGAGTACCAAGGGTCCCACAAACCCACACAATTCCCCAGCCAATTGGAGGATAGATGCAAAAACCATCCTCCATCCATGGACGGCCCAGTAAACCCGCAATAGGGAATTTCCTTTCTCCACTGCACATTACTAGTTTTACATGACTATGCCTGAATAGCGAGACTGTAATATGCAACTTCAATTGTTGTTGGTCACATATGATAAATATTTACCACTAGACGATGGGGAATTATTTAGGCATTTCAAGGTGACAATTTTCCATGGGGCCTTTCTTTGGTTGGGAGATGAAATTTTGTCTGACATATGACCTATGAGGCGTCAAACTTACGAGTGGATCCCTTTCACACTGAAACGCTTTTGTTAGCACTTGTCAAAAACCTTAACAATAGACTCACATTGTTGGTTTCAGACATTAAATGTCTGAAACGTATGTAGAGACTACAATTCAGACATTTCAAATGTCTGAAACGTAAACTTCCTAATCACAAATACATTTCAGACATTTTTAAACCTCAAAATGTCTGAAACATAATCAGGGCATTCAAACATCTTCTGGCCAAGGTTGGGCCAATTAATGTTCTAAGAGGGCCTAATATTTTGATCTTAACAAGATCTTCTTCAGAGACATAATGACTGTGTACACGAAACAAACATATATAGGGCAACATACAGCATGATGCACATCGTGGTTGGCAGGAGAAACACAAAATAAAAAACACAGAGAGGATTAGGCTGAGGGATTAAATGTTCTGAAATGTTATACCCTGATTATGTTTTAGACATTTTGAGCTTCGGAAATGTCTAAAATTTAATTGGTAATTGGTTATTAGGAAGAATTACGTTTTAGAAATGTAATGTCTGAAACGTAAGCCTATTGTTCACATTTCAGAAGTTTTGACACTAACATTACCGGTAAGCGTTTCAGACATTCCTGGTGCAATTATATTCATAAAGGCTGTATATATGTTCAGATGAGTTTGAAACATGAGTCCAATAATGTCAGAAGTATTAATGCTACCAGCTCCCCAATGGAATTAAGTATGTAAAATGGCTTTTTGGGGCTATCCCAGGTTAAATCAACTGTTTTTGTTTCATGTAATTCGTATCTGTAAGATTAAAATGGCTGCAAACTGTTTACTGGCTGGAATGACCTAAATTATACAAATCAAATAAGTTAAGAGGGCCTAATATTTCGATCTTAACAAGATCTTCTTCAGAGACATAATGACTGTGTACACGAAACAAACATATAGGGCAACATACAGCATGATGCACATCGTGGTTGGCAGGAGAAACACAAAATAAAAAGCACAGAGTCCGGTGGAACAATCAACAAAAAGAGGATTAGGCTGAGGGATTAAATGGAGAGGTCAGTGTGGGTGCATGTAGGATCAAATTAAGACAGGGTAGGAACAAAAACAGAAGGGGACGTAAACCACAAGGACGGGCTTCCTGAATTAAGTAAATCTGAATAAATATATCAAATCAAATAGCTCAAAAGTGTGAAGAAATGCAAAGTAAATATGCTTCATAATATAGATGGGCCATGAAGTGATCTTACATACATCTTAATTGCTGCATCAAAATACCTCCCCATGGTGATTGAGTCACTGCCTTGCCACGATGAATTTATTTTACCATCCTCACTTTCGCTAACACCAAGCTTGCACATTTGTTTTTCTCATAAATTCCAGACCGCAATTGGGTCTTTCCATTTAGGGAGTCCTTTTTTTTTCAGTCCCAGTTACGTCTGACATAATTGGTTTGTTTTGTTTACACATTCTTTGATGTCTTCTATCTCCAATAGCGATTACTGGTGCATACAGTACTTTACCTTAAAAACAAATAATCAAAAGTTTGAAGTCAATTTCACTTACACTTGCATGGGAAATATGGAAAATTACACAGGTTATCAGGTGTAACCGGGCCACCAACAAATGTCACACTTTTGGACTATTTATTTATGGACTAACCCAATTAAAGAAAACAATCATACAGAAAGAATTCCATATAGACATCATTTTGTTATGCTGGGGAGGTCCCGTCTTTAACACAATGGGCGTTAGATTTGGGGTTGGAAAACACTGTTTATGAATGACGAACCTTTCTTGATAATTGGAGTTTTTTTTGTCGTGGGCCAAAACTGTTTTGTACACAGGAACTAGATATGCAATTCTGTTCGCATTATAAAATGACACTTGATAGAGAACAATTACCTTCACCCTAATATTGTTAACTTGCAGGGCAAACAGCGCAAGGTATGCCAGGAGTAAGAGCAGGGAGAGGTCGAATCGGAGCACAGCAACTGCCCCAAGCTCCAGCCTGACAATCCCAAAGAGATGAAGCATTTCTCCGATCAAGGAGAGACCCCAGTAGGCCAGGAGCAGCAAGGCCATCCGGGGCAGCTTCCAAACCTCCATGAAATGATAGCAGAGTGTTGCCAGGAATGCAGACGCTAGCATGCAGAGCTGCGGGACATAGAGGTGTGGCCGGGTCGGGTACACAATCCCGTCGAGACTGTCGACATGGAAGGTTTCGTCGGTGAAGAGGCCTTCCACGAAGGAGAAGAGATCTAGGAGGATGACGAAGAGCATCAGGATCCACTGAGTAGAATGCAGAGGATACCTACAGCAGATGACAAAAATACTCTGATTGCAGTTGCCGTACGGGTAGAACAAATTATTTACCAAAATGTTTGCCGGCTTTAACAAACAATATTTGATTCTACACTTTTATCTCAGACTTTTGGCCAATGCCTCCTTCAAAGGTAGGATACACCATTTGCAGATATTGAAAATATTTACTACCGAATTATTAAGAAATATTTTACTTACTTGAAAGTAAATAATGATTCTAGGCATCCAGCAAAATGATTGCGCTAGATATCCGGTAATTATTCCCAAAAATATAATTTTATATAAGGACAAATTCGCCGGACGGCGATCGCGAGAAAAACAATAATAACATAACTGCCCAACGCCGGTTGAAAACAAACGCTGTTTTTCGTGATTTTCTCGGCATCCATGATTGTAAAACTTCGGACAGGTCTGTTAAACGACATTTACTACAACATACGACCCCCCAAATCTACCCATTCATGACAATTGAAGCATTTACAAATGGTGTATCCTACCTTTAACTTGATCTGTGCATAAATATTCCCCCCCCCCCCTTAGTGTTAAAGGTATATGTACACTATTTGCAAAAATATCCGAAAACAAAACTATCAAATTATTATAAAATACCGGTAGGGTACCTTACATGTACTTGACGGTGAATAACAGTTTCAAGCATCCTGTAAAATTACACTCTGTGTGCTGTGGTTTTCAAGAAAAGTAGCAATCGTTGGAAAAACCCGACTATCTTTCCGTCTGAAAGAAGTAAAGGAACAAGACTGCAGGGACAGTACATTTTCTTGGTTTTACAACAAACTATAATTATTTATAGAACAAAAATTTAAAATTACAAATAAGAATGTTAACGTCATCATTTCAAACTCTAATAAAAAAATATTTGAATGCACCACACACTATTTTTCACATAGTTGTATAAATAAATCATTTTAGTTTGGTTTGAATTGCATGTGTGCCTTAGTTACATGTACTTCAATTTCTTTGTGCACTTTTCCTTCTTAGAATATGAGTTAGTGAGACACATTTTGGGGGTTATCTTTATAAAACAACATTATGTGTGTGGTTGTGTTTATTTTCTGTGATAAATAGAAGAAAATAATTGTTGAAAATGTTTGTCAAACCACTCCGCCCCTCGAAGGGAAGCCTCATTAACATAAAACCTCGCGAGGGGTATGACGAAAATCGAGGCAGAGACTCGCCGCGCTGCAACAAGTGTCCGTCTTTACATGTTTTTTTCATTCTGAATCAGGGTAAAAATACAACAGTTTTCGGTCATGCCGACTAGGTGTGTAGCTGCTAGGTGTAGCAAAACTACTAAGGATGAAGTAAGGCTTCATTTGTTTGAGGCTGATCCTTAATATCGGAGGATTTGGACAGCCAAAGTAAAGCTTACCAGAGCGAAGTGGTACGGGCGGGCCTAGTGATTTTTGGCCCTCTGCAGCGAACAATTTGAGCGGTCGTGCTTTGACCTAGATCGCCTAGAGGGACCCCATCTTTATCCTCGCTCGAGTCCGTGTCTGAATGAAAAATACTGTGATTCGAATCAGACGAATCAGTATACTGTTTTCGTCGGATTCACCAAAAACCAAGGAAGAACTTCAAGATCGTCCATCGGAAATTAGATTACCGTGAACAAAGCGTACGCGATTCGTACACTGTGGGTGCATCAACACACAACAATGTGCCTATGTGGCCATGCGATCCCGCCTTGTACCTACATGTAGACGTCAAATACCGACTATCGAGAATTTGTCCGGGTCCTGCCTCGGTTTACGTCACTCATTTTTAGTGGCCGCGAGTCAATTTTTGGACGGCAAATTACCACACTAAACGTACACTAGAACCAGTTTTGCTTTTAATTCACATTTAATACACATAAATCTATTAAATTAAAACAAAAAATGCGTAATGAAAATGTTAGACTGCACGTTTCCTTAACAGTTCGCGCCGGATGACGTATATAAACGCAAATATTTCCCCAGATTCAAAACGGATGACGCATAAACACGCCAAGTTCAAGTTCGGAAATGTATGTCAGCAGCGGGCAAGGCCGGAAATGCGTGGGTGTGCTTCCCGGCACTATCAGCCTAAACACGCTTCGGATTGAGTTTCGTTAAAAATAATCCCGCCCGTGGGCTCGGCGATGTTAAAATAAACCCGGCGCGAACTGGTTAAACCACAAATGTCCAGAATGCGAACCAAAAAAATCAAAGACGCCCAACACAGTGGTTGGGTTTTCTTTTGTTATACAGTAATACACACCAGCTGCTCACATACAAAGGGGAGCTTATCTGTCACTCAAGTCTGGGCCAGCCAGGAAGGTGTGATGTAGTCTATTCATTGGGTGTGTGTCTATTGTCACTGGATTAGGATTGAAAAGATTGCAAGGCCCAGGCTTTCATCAGGCCTTTCATCAGAGTTTCACCGGCCTCCCTTAATTAACTAAGCCTGCAAGTTTGCAGTTTTAAAATTATCTTTGTAACCTTTTGTTTTGCGGTCACGGTTAACGGTTAACCAAAACAGATGTTTAAAAATTTCTGTGCAGAATAATTATCGACTAGACGCGCCACAAACTATCGTTTATTTTTGTATTTTCTGAAAAGAATAGAAAATCTGTGAGCTAGTAATTATGGCATCATGCCTTCTCCGTATGATTTTGAGCCCACTTTCACATGTACACATTATGTATAACTTTGCCGTACACAAAAGGGTTCACTTGCATTCCTTGCGCGTGCAGGGCCACTATCGATCGGGCTTCGCGTACTGATGGTGCAGACACTACGTCACAATATCTCATACATGTACATGTATGTACCGATAAACCAGAACAAAATGGCGGCTCGCATGACGGAAAGCGCAGTGCGAGAAAATCTCTTTCTTTTATGTTTACCGAAACCGATAAAAATGAAATAAAAATCAAGTCACAATGGCAATTAACACTCTTTAACATTATGCCATTATAAACTATGGGTGGAGTTTCCCACATTCATTTACATACAATTTGCTACAGTACATGTATGTGCATGTACGTGAGAAAAATTTTTTTTGGCAACTTTGACATGAGCTGGGAAGCAAACAAAAATGTCTCCATTGTAAATTTGTATTGTAAAAACAAAACATGTTGGGGTATGATTTTAACTGCAGCAGTTGCGAGATCCACAAGGTTAAAGTAAAGGTCAAAGTGTTATTGTACAGTAGGTCAAATTGCTCAGACAAACAAAAATAATACCAACAGTGGATATTACAGTATCTTACCTTCTTAATGAAACACCAAATTTGGTCAACAGGTTAGAGAGGTACCAGTATGGTCCTTTGAATATCGGCGGCCATGCCGATTTTGGCCAAAATCACTAACAAATAGCAGGTGGTAGCAGGAAAACCGCTAATTAGACGGCGCTAAAACTTTTTAAATCAAATCACCCAAAATGATCCTATAAAATAAATATGAACTAATTTGAAGAGTGTGAATCGGAGTATAACATATACATGTATCTATAGGATGATTTGACACAAAATGACCCAGTACATAAAATCTTGTCCAGGGCTGCGTTCCACTTACGCGAACTGTTTGCGCGAACGTTCGCCTACGTTTTGAATTTGCGTTAGTTGAAGTGGAACGATATTTTAAAAACTACGTTTTCAAAATGGCGGCGCCCATTGACAGTGACATCGTTTGGTTGGCTGCTTTTTGTCCAACTAATTATTTTTCTTTAAAAGATCCCTGTAACTGCTCAAAACAATCCACCATTTATAACTAAAAGTATGAAACGTTAATCAAATCTGTGAAAAGAACACCGCCGTCTGCTAACCTCTTCGCCATCTTTAAAATACCAACAGCGAACAGCTCGGAATGTCGTTTTCGCTAACGTTCGCCAACATAATTGGTGCACATTGCGTTCCACTCAAGCGAACAACGCAAACGTTGGCCAACGTTGGCCAACGTTCGCGTGAGTGGAACGCACCCCAGGACCCAAAACGATGGAGCAGGCTTCTCAACATTAAGATAAACCATCTGTCACATTAGAATGGTATAGGGTGTACTTTATTTTCGTAATTCAGCAAAAGTTGCATTTATTCAGAAGCAAAGTAGCTCTAGTTTAGATGTTTAAGGAATTCTTTGTATAGAATACATTCCAGATTGATCTTTCCCAGTAACTCTAGGAATTTATCTTGCATAAGAAGCAGTACAATACAGGTGTAGATAGTTATGTGGCTTTATCTAGCTAAATTGTAGTACTACTATATAGGCTTGGTAACAATGGTCAGAGTATTTACCTGTCCTTTTGTGTCGGCGCTAATTCATATGCAAAATTGCTCTAGCAGCCAATTTGTGTAGGCCGGTTATTGGAAAACAGATCACTCTTGGTCACACCATCACCAGAGAAGGGTCACTCATTTTATTTGGTGTGCCCTGTGCAAGGCGTCCGAATTATTTCCCAATATAACACAAGGCGTGGGAATATTTTTCTATTGGAAGAAAAAGCCCATAGTAGCTGGGGCCAAGCTTTATGAATTCATGAGTTCATGCTGGCAGAATTGTGTGGGGAAAGATTGCCTAGGTGCCGGACTTTATGTACTATTTGCAAAGTCTGATGAGGGCAGCTATGTTGTAGCGAGGCGTGGTCTGAACACCCGACTAGACATGAAAGCTGTACGACGGAGCTTGCCAGTGGACATCAACTACATATGAGTTAATTGTAAGTATAGTTCTAAGTTGTTGTTTTTTGTAACATATTGAAAGTTCGAATGATATAACCAGTTTGGGTATTTCAATGTTATTCATTCATAGAAGCACCAAATTCAGCAGTAGTCATTTTCTCTAAAGTAAATGTTGCAGTTTGACTACACTTTGGGATTGAGAGGAATTGGTAGTCGTATTTTGGGCAAATAAATTTGGCTTGTCGATGCCGCGCCCATATTCCAATTAACATAACTGGCATTTTCTTTGGTTTTGGAATAAAAGCCCCAAAACAGTTGGAGTTATTATTTTTAACTCCCTAAAATGTTTGCAATTATTGGATACCTAATTTGAGACGCCAAAGAGTGTCTAATGTTATGTAAAGCTATTTTTCTGTAAAAAAAAAGAGGAAACAAAATCACAAGTAGCATATTTTTAGACATGGAGTTTAATATTTGGAATAATTTATCTGCGGTGGAATGTGAATACAATTAAGAATTGTGGCATCGTCAATTAGATTCAAAGTATTATAAGTATTTTGGGTCCCTCCTTTTTATTTATACAGTGCCACCTGTAATTTGGATTCACCGAGTTTCTTTTCACTTCACCAAACCTGAGCTGTTCCAAGCATATCTGGTAATGCCATCGGGAGTCTGATTTTCCGTGGACATCACAGACTGTACACGAACATTGAAATTCTACTTGGTTCTCTTCCAAGAATTGAATGCGTCCAGAAGATATTGTCAATGAACTTTAAGCCTCATGGACACTAAAATGCATTCTCGAAAACCAATAGAATTCTAATTTTGTAAACCAACATCAACTAGGTATGTACCAATATTATGCTTGTATGAGAACAGGTAATATTCAATACTTAAAGATTTGAGTAATTACCGGGATGAATTGTTTGCGACTTGTTACTTATCAATATTTATAGTAATTTAAGAACAGTGGGAGTCAAGATCTTGAGTTGATTGATAAACTTAATAAATGAAAACTATTATTTAAGAAGTAAAATTTATATTTGGACTTCTTTGTGAATCACTTGGTTTTGTGGATTCTTATTATAATGATTAGATAGCCCTAGTCTAACATGCAAATTGTAACCAGCCTCGTGCTCGTGACAATTATATGGGGGCTTGTCCGGGAAATATCTATCCGATATTATAGTATGAAACAAGACAAACTAATAAGATTCAGAATAGTTTGGAATACTGCCCGAACGGAAAGTCGTGTTTAAGGTTTATGCCTATATGTGCATGTACTTATTACTTTTTTATACTTATGACCCACAGGCAAGTGCCGTCAATGCAGCTGACAGTCTCGGTCGGGGTTCATGCCAGTAAGACAGCGGCTCTCAGGAGTAGACACTAACGTAGTAGTGCCCGGTAAGCCAATGGTTTAACTTTTACCATGCAATTCTAGCCAGTTCTAAAAGTATTAACCAAGCTACATTTTTAACTTTGTTCGTGTGTCAAATTTTTGAGGTGCACTTCCGATTGGCTGTAATGACAAAAGTGTGGTATGTTTTCACGTTGTCGAATGATCAAATTATCAAATGTCCCTATGCATAGTACTAGGAATTTGCGCCTACTTTTGCTCATTTTTCTCTCATCATTGCTACTCTCTAGGATTATGGCTAGTCAATTAGAACTAGAAAAGCTGATAGCTGTAGGAGAAAAGATAGGGTTAAAGGGCAATGATCTCAAAGAATTTATAGAAGAGGAAAGAGACAGATTGAAACAGGAACGAGATGCAGAAAGGGAAGAAAGGGCTAAACTTAGGGCCATTGAGGCACGTATGAGAGAGGAGGAACAGATAGTACAAGCTAGGCTCGCACAGGAAAAGGCAATACAGCTTCAATTGCAATTGCAAATAGAACAGGCTAAGTTAGCACAGGCTGAAGCAGGAACAGGGCATGGTGTTGACTATCATGGTAGTAATAAAGGAAGAGCCCCTAAGTTACCCTCATTCAATCAAGAAAGGGATGACGTCGATGCTTACTTACATAGGTTTGAACTATATGCAACTTCCCAGGGATGGGACAGGAATAATGAGTGGGCCACCAATTTAGGAGCCTTATTACAGGGTGATGCATTATTTGAATACTCGTCATTATCTATTGCTGATGCCTCGGATTATGACAAGGTTAAGACAGCAGTTTTAAAAGCCTATCATTTGACTGCTGATGGTTTTAGACAGAAGTTTAGGGATACTAAACCTTCACAAGGAGAGACAGGAACTAGGTTTGTAACTAGATTGACCAATTACCTTGATAGATGGATGGAACTTGAAAAGGTAGACAATTTTAAGCAAGCTCGAGATTTGATGCTAAGAGAACAATTTGTAAATTGTTGTACAAAAGATCATGCTACATTTCTGAAAGAACGAAAACCAAATAATATTCAGGAAATAGCAAAATTGTCTGACCAGTATATAGAAGCACGTGGTGGCTGGCATGTTGGTCATTACAACAAGGGTAAGACTAACAACTTTAGTAATAACAAGGGCAATCCTAACAAATTCAAGCCTACAAATGCACAAAAGACACAATGTAACAATAGGCCTTTCAATGGTAAGCAAAGTCAAACATCGCATTCAGGTCAAAACTCACAGTTCAAACGTTCTGGATGTTTCATTTGTGGTAGACAAGGGCATTATGCTAGAGACTGTAGACAAAGACAGACAATGGCCTTTATGTCAGAAGTAGTTGATGAAATGGTTACGAAACAGGGTAAATCTGCAACATCACAACCGCAACAATACACACCATCCCAACAACAACCCTACACACAAACATCAATGTCAACACAGTCACATCAGTCAGAACATTCAGACTTGTGTAATTGTAATGAGAAAAAAGATGTAGGAGGATTTTTAATGTTACAACCTGATTCACATTTGGACAAGGCAAGTCGCGAAGGTTTCCTTACTTTGAAATGTGGTCACCAACTGACTGTCATATCCTCAGCAGCATGTGAGAACAAATGTAATCTCGTAATGCCAGTCAAAGAAGGTAAAATAGGAAACCATAATGTTCAAGTGTTGCGTGATAGTGGTTGTAGTGGAGTGGTAGTAAAGTCACAATATGTCGAACCTAGTCAAAGAACAGGTGAGTTCAAAACATGTATATTGATAGATGGTACAGTAAGGCAATTTCCTGTTGCTAACATCGAGGTTGATACTCCATATTTTGTCGGTTTTGTCCCGGCCCTTTGTATGGATGATCCGGTGTATGATTTGATACTAGGGAATGTACACGGAGTAAGGGAACCAACAGATCCAGACGTAAATTGGGGTAGGCCTAAGAAGCAAATGGAAAGTACAATAGATGAGCCCAATGTATCAATAGGTAAACCTAACATACTAATAGATAGGCCTAATGATGACATTGAACATGTTGACAATGAACTCGAGCCAGACAAAGTAGCAGCAGTGCAGACACGGAGCCAATACAAAAGTTCCAACAAACCTTTCAAGAAGTTAAAGGTAACATCTCCAATAAGTGAGGAGGTCACAGCAGATATGTTAGCTCAGAAGCAACAGGCAGACCCTTCTTTGGAGAGAGTCAGACGACTAGCACATACCGAAGAACAGAAAGTGAGTAAGAATGGTAGTATCCATAAGTATATTCTATCCAAAGGTATCATGTATAGGGAATTCCAAGCTCCACATGTAGAATTTGGAGATGTCATCAAACAAGTAGTAGTACCTGTAGATTATAGACGGCATGTCTTAAAGATAGCACACGAATCTATACTAGGCGGTCACTTGGGAGCTAAAAAGACAAGTGATAAAATCATGACTAACTTCACGTGGCCCGGCATGCAAGCTGACATCACTAGGTATTGTCAATCCTGCGATGTGTGCCAGAGGACGATTCCAAAAGGTAGGGTTACCAAGGTACCCTTAGGTAGTGTCCCCCTTATAAACGAACCATTCAAGCGAGTTGCAGTGGATTTGGTAGGACCTATTAAGCCTAGTACTGAGAGAGGTCATAGATACATACTAGTATTAGTGGACTATGCCACTCGCTATCCAGAAGCAGTACCATTGAAGACTATTGAGACAGAAGCAGTAGCCGAAGCACTCTTAGGTATATACTCAAGATTAGGTTTCCCACAAGAAGTGTTGACCGACCAAGGGTCACAGTTCGTATCGGGGGTCATGAAAGAGGTGAGTAGACTTCTTTCAATACGTAGATTGACCACTTCTCCGTACCATGCGATGTGTAATGGTCTGGTAGAGAAATTTAATGGTACTTTAAAGTCCATGTTGGAAAAGATGTGCGAAGAGAGACCAACTGACTGGGACAGATACATATGCCCTCTCTTATTTGCGTATAGGGAGGTTCCGCAAGATAGTACAGGTTTCTCCCCATTTGAGTTGCTTTATGGACGCACGGTGCGAGGACCCATGACGATACTTAAAGAACTGTGGACAAGAGAGTCAGAGGTGAGTGAATCCAAGAACGTATATCAATATGTATTAGACTTACAAAATCGTCTTGAAGAAACGTGTGAACTTGCTAGACAGGAATTGACTAAATCCAAGGAGAGATATCGCACCTACTACAACAAGAAGGCGAGGACAAGGGACATGAAAGTAGGTGATGAGGTGCTCATTCTCCTACCCACTGATAATAATAAATTATTGATGCAGTGGAAGGGCCCATTCCCCATTGTTGAAAAGGTAAGTGTAATGAATTACAAAGTTGACTTGGGTCACAGGACCAAAACTTTCCATGCAAACCTACTCAAACAGTACCATAGAAGAGCAGAACTTGCGGCCATCATGGCAGAACCATCTATACCTAATATACAGGGTATATATGAACTTGCATGCACTTCAGTGATCGAGGAAGAACCACAGGTAGAGGTGAGTAAACGAGAATTACATAATTATTCTAATGATGATTTGCTACATCTCCCTCCTCTAGTCCAGAAGGAATATATAGAAGATGTACATATTAGTCCTAGGTTACATAGGTCTAAAACACAACAAGTAAGAAACACTTTGGAGGAGTTTAAAGATGTACTCACCGACCTCCCAGGCAAGACTACATTGGGAAAGCACGTCATAAAGGTGAGAGATTCTGTACCTATAAGATGCAAACCCTATCCCCTGCCACATGCACTGAGGAAGGAAATCCAGAAGGAGATCCAAATTATGCTTAGGCTAGGAGTCATTTCACCTAGTAATAGTCCATATGCTTGCCCATTAACAGCAGTGTCCAAGTCTGATGGAACTAAAAGGATATGTTGTGATATGAGGAAATTGAACCAAGTTACTGTTTTTGATGCAGAGCCCATCCCTGATCAAGAAGAAATTTTCGCTCAGTTGGCCAAAGACCGTTATTTCAGCAAAATTGATCTCAGCAAGGGATATTGGCAGATCCCCATGGCTGACGAATCAAAACCATTGACTGCATTTGTGACTCATGGCGGATTGTACCAACATAATACTATGCCATTTGGGTTAGTTAATGCAGCAGCCACGTTCAGTAGGGTCATGCGGAAGTTATTGAAAGGGTTAGAGTGTGTTCATAACTACATCGATGACATTCTCATCCACACCGAAACTTGGGAAATGCATCTTCAGAAAGTAAGAGAAGTGTTTGACAGACTGCGTGGGGCAAATCTGACTGCTAGGCCTACAAAGTGTTTCATCGGGTACGATGAGGTGGAATTCTTAGGTCATATCGTAGGCCAAGGGAGGATGAAACCAAAACCTGACACGGTACAATCCATCCAGCAAGCAGAGAGACCGACAACCAAGAAACAGCTGAGGTCATTTTTGGGATTAGCCGGTTACTACCGGAAATTCATTCCCAATTTTGCTGAGTTGGCTACACCATTGACAGATGGTACCAAGAAAGGTGAGCCCAACGTGATACATTGGAGTGATGGTCAAGAAAGGGCATTTCGCATCTTGAAGGAAAAGCTGTCAAAATCGCCCATATTACAACTTCCTGACATCAACAAGGAATTCACATTAAGGACAGACGCATCTGACTCGGGAGTAGGAGCAGTCCTCTTACAAGAGATAGCCGGGGAAATGTTCCCCATAGCTTATGCTAGTAAGAAATTGAATTCTTGTCAACAAAGGTATTCAGTTATGGAACGTGAGTGTTTGGCGGTGGTCTGGGCGGTACGGAAATTTGAGCCTTATCTTTATGGCAAGGAGTTTGTAATAGAGACCGACCACCAGCCATTAACATGTGTGCGCAAATCCAAGGTGGCAAATGGAAGGATCATGAGGTGGGCACTCGCACTGCAACCATATCGTTTCCGGATCAAGGTAATTAAGGGGACGGAAAATGTAGGAGCGGACTACATGAGTAGGAATATGGAAGCAGTGGAAGCCGGACTTTTGACCTTCAGAGAAAATATATTGTAATTTTTTTTTTGCGGTAATGTCTAATGTGTTAAGGTGATGTAAATGTATAAATACATTTAACTTAAATGGGGAGTCAATGTCACATTAGAATGGTATAGGGTGTACTTTATTTTCGTAATTCAGCAAAAGTTGCATTTATTCAGAAGCAAAGTAGCTCTAGTTTAGATGTTTAAGGAATTCTTTGTATAGAATACATTCCAGATTGATCTTTCCCAGAAACTCTAGGAATTTATCTTGCATAAGAAGCAGTACAATACAGGTGTAGATAGTTATGTGGCTTTATCTAGCTACATTGTAGTACTACTATATAGGCTTGGTAACAATGGTCAGAGTATTTACCTGTCCTTTTGTGTCGGCGCTAATTCATATGCAAAATTGCTCTAGCAGCCAATTTGTGTAGGCCGGTTATTGGAAAACAGATCACTCTTGGTCACACCATCACCAGAGAAGGGTCGCTCATTTTATTTGGTGTGCCCTGTGCAAGGCGTCCGAATTATTTCCCAATATAACACAAGGCGTGGGAATATTTTTCTATTGGAAGAAAAAGCCCATAGTAGCTGGGGCCAAGCTTTATGAATTCATGAGTTCATGCTGGCAGAATTGTGTGGGGAAAGATTGCCTAGGTGCCGGACTTTATGTACTATTTGCAAAGTCTGATGAGGGCAGCTATGTTGTAGCGAGGCGTGGTCTGAACACCCGACTAGACATGAAAGCTGTACGACGGAGCTTGCCAGTGGACATCAACTACATATGAGTTAATTGTAAGTATAGTTCTAAGTTGTTGTTTTTTGTAACATATTGAAAGTTCGAATGATATAACCAGTTTGGGTATTTCAATGTTATTCATTCATAGAAGCACCAAATTCAGCAGTAGTCATTTTCTCTAAAGTAAATGTTGCAGTTTGACTACACTTTGGGATTGAGAGGAATTGGTAGTCGTATTTTGGGCAAATAAATTTGGCTTGTCGATGCCGCGCCCATATTCCAATTAACATAACTGGCATTTTCTTTGGTTTTGGAATAAAAGCCCCAAAACAGTTGGAGTTATTATTTTTAACTCCCTAAAATGTTTGCAATTATTGGATACCTAATTTGAGACGCCAAAGAGTGTCTAATGTTATGTAAAGCTATTTTTCTGTAAAAAAAAAGAGGAAACAAAATCACAAGTAGCATATTTTTAGACATGGAGTTTAATATTTGGAATAATTTATCTGCGGTGGAATGTGAATACAATTAAGAATTGTGGCATCGTCAATTAGATTCAAAGTATTATAAGTATTTTGGGTCCCTCCTTTTTATTTATACAGTGCCACCTGTAATTTGGATTCACCGAGTTTCTTTTCACTTCACCAAACCTGAGCTGTTCCAAGCATATCTGGTAATGCCATCGGGAGTCTGATTTTCCGTGGACATCACAGACTGTACACGAACATTGAAATTCTACTTGGTTCTCTTCCAAGAATTGAATGCGTCCAGAAGATATTGTCAATGAACTTTAAGCCTCATGGACACTAAAATGCATTCTCGAAAACCAATAGAATTCTAATTTTGTAAACCAACATCAACTAGGTATGTACCAATATTATGCTTGTATGAGAACAGGTAATATTCAATACTTAAAGATTTGAGTAATTACCGGGATGAATTGTTTGCGACTTGTTACTTATCAATATTTATAGTAATCTAAGAACAGTGGGAGTCAAGATCTTGAGTTGATTGATAAACTTAATAAATGAAAACTATTATTTAAGAAGTAAAATTTATATTTGGACTTCTTTGTGAATCACTTGGTTTTGTGGATTCTTATTATAATGATTAGAAAGCCCAAGTCTAACATGCAAATTGTAACCAGCCTCGTGCTCGTGACACCATCTCTTTCTACAAACTTGCTTTATACTGCAAAATTCAAACATTCAAATCAATAAGCCAATTTGGTATTTTAACTGTGCACACAAGTGCACAACAAGACTTGAACACTTTTTATTTATTTATTTATTTATTTATTAACCACTTCCAACAGCGGAGGAACCGCCAATTACAGGAATGGGATAAACATACAAACAATATATCTTTATATATAAAACAAGTATATACACTAGATATAAAATATACAAACTGTATTAAATTACTTTGTAAAACACACAAAGAGTAGGACAAAACAGGGGATGAGGATAGTTTGGGGGTTGATAGGTTGAAGGTGGGGAGGGGTTTGGGGTCAGGGGGTAGGAGGATGTACGTGGTGGGTTGGGCAGGGGAATAACAGACAAAAACTTGGGTAGTGGTAGGCAAAAAATACAAAGATAGAGATAGAGGAATACGACAGAAAAATAATTATACTGGGCCAAATTAAATACATGTAACTTAATCAATTGATAATTATACAAACCCGTCGGGGGTGTGGGGCTGACAAACTTGGAATGAAATTATCAATTATGAGAAAGTTATTGGCAAGAGGTGAAATGCAACAGAAAAAAGCTAAACATATACTAAACAGATATGCTTGAAAGGGCACGGGATACTTGTATACGGAATGCCTTAAGGGAAGATGCACCGAACACATCACATTTCCCATGGAGCCCATTATAGGTGGAGGAAATCCTAGAGACCAAACCACGCTTCGTCACCTCAATGCGACTCCATGGGACATGGAGGATGTGTTCCGGTGTATGCCGTGTACGTCGTGATGGAGTGTGTAAACTTTCTTTAGATCAAAATTTCATCATGCGTGCAAATTACAAAACTTACAGAGATCGGCATGTTTTTAAGTAAATTTGTTCAAACAAATTGGACAGCAAAGTGTTTTCAGGGGTCTTGTGTGTCAAAGCTTTGTTTGAACAAAAGTTTCCATTGTCTTTTTGATTCCATGAAAAATTGCAAATAATGCAGATTTGGTAACCTCGTCTCCCATAGCTTTGTGTGCATAATATCGGCCATGTTTATCCCATGAGAAAAATGGTTGAGTCTTGTAATACCGAACTGGTTTAGTCACTAGTAGTGCTAGGATTTAAAACAGATTTCTTTTAATATTTGGTTTTAATTCCACCATTTGGTTTCAATTTAGAAAACCGAATATTTGAAACCAACCCCCAAAAGTTTAGTCTTTCATTTTTGTGTGACACAGGCTAAAGAAGACAATTGTAACATCTTCCAATTTGCTCCGCCATGGTCTCCGATTGTACTAGTGGTTTCATTATTAGCCTGCCCATTTGACTTATTTGCGAGTTCCCATTAAATTTCCCCACATCACAGCTCAAGACCCAGTGGTCACTGAATCATCCCCACTATAACCAGTCATTCATGAGAGGGCATTTCTTGTGGCACCTCACTCATCACTTTTTGCTGGTATAATTGTGAACTGGATGAGAACCTCCGGGGAAATATAAAAAAAAATTGGTATTCGGTTTGAAAACAATTAGGATAACCAGTTTTCGTAATCTCTGATTTCTCCCACCACTATTAGTCACATTGTCCCTATAGAGCCTCTATTAAAAAGAGTAGCCGAGTAATTGCTCATACCTTTTAAGATATTTAACGTCCCATCCATTACGGCGGGAGCAGAATCCCAAGATCAGCAGAATGAGCGACAAAAAGACAAAGCATGCGGTGTGATAGAGGAAGTTTGCAACGTCAATGAGACAGACTGTCCGTAGCACATCCTGGCTCGTCCACAGGGAGGATTTACTATCGCAAAACCAATTCCACGGATCGTCGTCGGTTTCACTTGGACTGTCCATGACTGCTGGCTGTTTCCACGTCTAAAACCTGCCTGCAATAAAACAAAATTAAATGGTCATCAATGATAAATTAGTGGTTGTTAATTTCTTTGACATGTTTGACCCCTCCTACTGCAGGATCTTGTGCATCTCATACAAACACCGTGTGACAAATAAAGAGGTCCGTGACAAGATTACACAGGCTATCGGCCCATACGAAGGACCGATACCACTGTCAAGAAGCGTTGTCAAGAAGCGCGCCCCCATAAAAAAAGTAACTGGGATACCACTGAAAATCCCACTGGGATCCCACTGGGATCCCACCGGGATATATACGGTGGGATCCCACAGGGAATTTTTGACAGGATTTTAAGCTGGATAACCGGGATCCCGATAGAAATCCCATCGGGATCCTACCGGGATATGAGATGGGATGCAATCAGGATATGAGATGGGATGGGATCCCACCTGGATTTTGGGGTGGGATCCCGCAATTTCTGGATCCTGGGATATTCCGATCCCAGTGGGAATCCCACTTGGATTCTGGTGTGAAACTGTGAAAACGTTAACAGAAAACTGGTTGATAATTGTCCATCATTGTTTTATGTTGGTAATACTGTCAATCCTGATGTTTAGGGGGCAGGGGAGGGTACACAGGTTCAAAGGATAGATGTGCGTGTGGAGTCCGGCTTGTTGTTTCTCAATTTTAATGATGAATCTAGCAAACTGCTGAAAGTTGGGCAGGTACTCATAATTTTCCATTTACAAATTAAGATTGGATTAAAATGATCACCATTTCTCAAATAAAATGACTGAAAATAATGCAAATACACAATTTATCTATATGTTTACACTACGCATAGCAGGCAAGGCGACTGTGTTGTACAAATAAGAATAAAACCACAAATATGTACATGTACACAGGTCAACCCCGGGCCGCAGGCCGACCAACACTTGCACACACTCATGTACACACTTAGCTTTACCTTACATACGCACTGTGGACATTCCTTTGTATTCGTGTAGTTAACAAACTTTGACTAAATACTCATTTTTCTCGCTTCCCAAAACAAATTTACCCTCAAATTAGGATTATGGGCCTCTCAGCTGTCCCTTCTATCTTTTCTATATATAACCCTAACCCGTTTTTCCTCTAGCGCTCTTTTTCGGAAACTGAAAAACGGATTGTGGACGTGTGCAAGTCCACACACCGTAACCTCTTCCCGCATCGTGTGGACCTACCGGGTATATTGTTCGGAGGTCCACAGTGCGTATGCAAGACTAACTCATCCAGTCATGTATTGACCGGCAATCGTGGACGGGTCATTTTCCGACCGTCTTCCCACTTTTGTTTGTACGTTTTCGGATGACCGCCATAGGATTTGTACACAAGTTTTTTGAACAATTCTAGGAAATTTAGCGCAATCTTTTTGCTAGATGCTCAGAATAATTATTTGCGTTAAAAAAAGGAAGATACCGTATTTCTTAATAATTCTGTAGTAAAAATTTTGAAATCTGCAAATGGTATAAAGTCGGTGCAAATTATTTTTTGCAAAGTTTTGCTTTTATTTGTGTGTCTTGGGTGAGTCTTATTAGCCGTCCCTCAATTTGAGTCAAGTCATTCTGGTGAGGAACAGGGGTCAAGTCATTCTGGTGAGGAACAGGGGTCAAGTCATTCTGGTGAGGAACAGGGGTCAAGTTATTCTGGTGAGGAACACCAGTCTTGAGTCGTTTGCTCGCAGTGACTTGAGTCGAGTCCAGTCATTACAACTCTGATCTCTCCTGGTTAAATCATGGGAGAAAACAATGACACACTTACAAATACAGGGATGAACTTAAGTTGTGATAATGATGACAGGCATGCAATGCAAGATGTACATTTGACAAATGACTTCAGTTTTCTTGCATGTACAGTACCTGCTCTATCCCCAACTAAATTAAAAATGTGCCATGTACAAGTTGTACAACAGTACACTGCACAACTGGCCAGGTTAACAGTTTTTTTCTGAAGTATGCAAGGTCACACATTTTGTACAGGTCACCCATACAAATTACAATATACATTTTGTACAAGCCTAGAAAAGCAAATTGTACCTTAGACTTGTACCTATAACTACAAGCTACATGTAGGGTCAGCGAATTTTGGACTAATGACCTCCAGTACATCATTTTGAAGCTCTTTGAAATCGTAGTGTAAAGCATAGAGAAAATACATAACAAAATGACTTTTGGCCTTGAATTATGAAAATGCATCAGCTTCAAATTTTGAAATATTTTTTTCTAAAAGTTAGTTTATGATGTTATGATTGGCGCTCTTAAAATTTGCAAGTTATGATTTTGTAAAGAGATTTTTTTTTCAGGAAAAAGCCTAAATTTACAAATCTGCTTAAAGGTAGGATACACCATTGGTAATTGCTTGAATTATCATGAATGGGTAGATTTGGAGGGTTGTATTTTATAGTAAATATCGTTTAACTGACCTGCCAGAAGTTTTTCAATCATGGATGCCGAGAAAAGCACTAAAAACGGCGTCGAGCAGTTATTCTTATGTTATCTTTGTTTTTTCGCGCTCGCCGGACGGCAATCGCGAATTTTTCATTATAAAATTCTACTTCTCGGGATAATTACAAGATATCTAGCGCAATCATTTTGCTGGATGCCTACAATCATTATTTACTTTCAAATGAGTAAGATATTTTTTCATAATTCTACCGAATTATGAAATTATGAAATATTTTCGATATCTGCAATACTACCTTTAAGCTATTTCTTGAATAAAAAATATCTAAAAAGATTCACAGCTGCTAACATTTCACTTCGCTTGCTTCACATTTATATTATAAAACCAATAAACAGTTAAATGCTGGTAACTAGAACTCAAATTCACGCAGGAGCCTGTAGATATTAACGACTGTCCACATACACTCAGGGGAAAAAAAAACGCACCACTTATTTTTTTTTATAGTTTTGCCCGAATTTTGTGAAATCAAATGTACATACGTACATGTATGTGTTTGAATCGCTTCAAATAGGGTTAGGGGTTAGAGTTATGGTTAAGTTGGCGGACAGTCCAGTGGTGCACAGCACACCGCCGCTGGACATTGCAGAGATGGTCGCAGGTGGTTTTCAGTGACGAGAAGAGGTTCCAGTGCTTCAGGGCCGATGACAGGGAGCGGGTGTACAGGAGACACCACGGGCGGTACGCCGACACTTGTGTCCGCCAACCTAACCCTAACCCCTAACCCTATTTGTAGCGATTCAAACACATACATTCGATTTCACAAAATTGGGGCAAAACTTTTTTTAAAATCAGTGGTGCGTTTCTTTTTTCCTTGAGTGTATATTGCTGTATACTGTAGTCGTAGATATAGTCTTTTGATGCCACAAGCCCAGCCATTGACATGATTTTGTGTACTGGACCATTCACTCTTGAAACCTGATTATCAAATAGTCTGCTTCCAAGAGTCTAGTCTCTGCGATTTCGTTTTTAAAATCTGTTTTATTGTCGTTTTTAAT
This sequence comes from Crossaster papposus, assembly GCA_037893245.1. NCBI lineage: Eukaryota > Metazoa > Echinodermata > Asteroidea > Velatida > Solasteridae > Crossaster > Crossaster papposus. The sequence goes on along the minus strand of JBAIAA010000487.1, from coordinate 492,749 downwards.
TTGTCATCGTCTTGTTTTTTTACCATATCCTGTTGCATACAGGGTGTATCAAATAAAATGCAACAAAATATAACGGAATACCGCACGTACCGGTAGAATAACTAACATCGATAATATAGATATGGTTTCAAATATTATTTACACTCGAAAGTCAAGATGACGAGCAGAGATAAGCTTTAATCTGAAAAGAATAAACTGGGTTTACAATATGATCCACACAATTAATCAAATACACTATGAATGTACACACAATACAATGAATACATAAAGTGTCAAAAAACTAGCCTTTGGAAATAATCAACGAATATTATGAATATTTTAATAAATACCTAGGAGAGATCACGTGCAGGGCATTATATGTAGTAATATCATGGGTTTCCCAAGGGCGGTTTTCTAAACCCCGGCTTTGGGCTGCATTCTGGCCACATTACATTACGTTTTCCTAGTTCCGGATCGCAAAAAATATTCAGGCTGTTTTCGGCAAGTCTAATCCTTGAAATTTAAATGAAATAGGTTTAGTAGTTTACCTCGAGTGATGGAGAAACTACAGTTTTTGTTTCGATATTTATGCTCTTCTTTATTTGAAAATACGACGTCAAATACATGTATACCGACATCCCTTTTTCTTGCGGATCAGTTTAACCAATTCCGGATCGAGTAAAAAACTGCTTCGTACATGAAAAATTATCACGCTAGAACCAACCTGAATTAAGCCTATATTTTTGATAAAGTATTCATTAATTTATATAAATATACAGTTTAAAATAAATTTCAAATACTTTCACTTCCAATAAAGTTTAAAAAAGAGGACTTGCAAGGAAATGCTTTGAAATGTTTTGTCCGTGTGTGGCGCGCGGCAACGAGCCGATAAACTTTGTCCCACCATGAAGGAATAAACTCCATGGTCCCACAGAACACGTCATATAAAATCGCTTGCGCGCGTGTACATGTAGTTGATGCATGTATTTTACGGGCCATCCGGAACTAGGAAAAAATGAACGTTCAGTCTTTGGCAGATTGTTTAATACTGGAGACTTTTGTATCAAGAAGCTTGTATGTTTCTTTTCAAAATGCCCTTCATCTAAACAAATAGTATTGGAGACCAAGCCATAACAAGGTAGGTTTTTTATTTGAAGCGATCCGTAACTAGGAAAAATCCGGAACTAGGAAAACAACTGTACCACTGCTAAACTACATGTACAAAAGCCAAAATACGGAAACGAAGCTGCGTTTGTAAAACGGCCTAGAAGAAGCCGCAAGGTCGCGAAATTCAGAGTATTTTCATCATTTTTCTTGTTAAAAAGGTATTTATTAAAGGTAATAACAGTGCGAGAACCCAGTTATTACTGCGTGGTAATGACCGGGTTGGGGGATGACCGCTGGTAATGGACCTCGCCTTCGGCTCAATCCATTACCAGCGTTCATCCCCAACCCGGTCATTACCACGCAGTAATAACCGGGTTCTCGCACTGTTATTACCTAAATAATTATTATAGTTATCACTTTAAAACACTATGAAATCTATAATCTATCTAATCAATTAACGATCTACCGGGTATGTAGAAGCAAACATCTTATCTAGGTGTTCAGTACAAGTTGCCAAAGTTAACCCCAATAAGTCGCTGCATTTGTCAATAATTATGATGAATAGACATGGTACCCCGGTACATGTACGTATATACCGTATAATACGTACATTATAGTAGTATAGGATGTAGCGATCCTAGACCACACCCAATTTGTCTAACTTTTGTCACATATTGTAGCGATCCTAGACCACACCCAATTTGTCTAACTTTTGTCACATATTTATGTGACAAAACCAAAAACCAAAAACCAAAAACCAAAACCAAAAACCAAAAACCAAAAACCAAAAACCAAAAACCAAAAACCAAAAACCAAAAACCAAAAACCAAAAGTCTTTAAGTATAAAATTCGAGTTATAAAGAATCTCGCCTCACCTTATAAATTTCTGGTCTTATCTCAAATAAAAATGAGATTTTTTTTTGTATATATATTAAATAGAGACATGACGTTAGCGATAGGATACCACAAGTGGAATAAAGCTACGTTACGTGATTACGTTGAGACTAACAACCTCACAATCGATCAAACTGCGAAGTTGACTCGTAAAGTTTACATAGACGCGGTTAAAAAATACAACGTTCAATTTAAAAACTTAAATAAAAAGAGACACCACGATCTCAGACAAATCGCCACCGAGCACGGTTTACGAGTCGTACCTACGGGTAAAAGGGGCTATACGAATAAAGATTACATCATGTGCTTAAATTGCAAAAAGCCAGCCAACAACGGAAGAAAAAGCGACGAGTTCTGTAAGTGCGGCGATCTTCAAGAAAGAAGAAAAAAAGGAGAGGTATGCGTGGGGTGTTACAAAGAGTGTAACCCAATATCTCTCGAAATGTGCGCACGATGTAAAAAACCAACCAACGAGTACTGTAAATGCGGTGACAAAAGGAAAAAAGAAAAGGTCTGTACCAAGTGTAACAAAGAGATAAGTAATTTTAAAAGGGTCAGAGATCACTGTCACATCACGGGCGCATTTAGAGGTGCCGCGCATGCTTATTGCAATCTAAATATGCAAGTTAAATCTGACCGCACTCCGATACCGGTCGTACTGCACAACTTGGAAAACTACGACGCTCACTTAATCATGCGGGCCGTGCCTGAGAGTGAAGATAAATTATTTGTTATCGCTAAAAATTCGGAAAAGTATGTGTCTTTTTCGTTAGGTCAACTGCGATTTATAGACTCGTTTCATTTTATGGCAACGTCGTTGGAAAAATTAGTCAACGCGTGTCCTAAAGACTCTTTTGGTTTACTAAGAAAACACTTCGGTTGTTCTGTTGCTAGGATGAGTGGCGTAGACTTATTGTTACAAAAAGGTGTTTATCCGTATGAGTACATAGACTCGTTTGACAAGTTTGAAGAGACCGACTTACCAAGCATCGACAAATTTTATAGCATTCTCAAAGACTCTAACGTATCGCAACAAGATTACTCTCGAGCTCAAAAAGTGTGGGCTGAATTTAATATTAAAAACTTGGGCGAGTACCACGACTTATACGTGACCACGGATGTGTTTTTGTTAGCCTGCGTGTTTGAAAACTTTAGAGAAGTGTGTATCGACAACTATGGCTTAGACCCAGCGAATTATTTTACGGCACCGGGGCTGTCGTGGGACGCGTTGTTAAAACACTCGGGCGTTGTGCTAGAGTTGTTGACCGATGTGGACAAACACTTGTTTTTTGAGCGAGCTAAACGAGGTGGGGTATCTAGCGTAGGTGGTATGAGGTATCACCGATCCAACAATAAATATCTACCCGACCACAACACAGACGAACCCTCGAGTTACCTGTTGTATCTAGACGCCAACAATCTATACGGTTGGGCTATGAGTCAGCACCTACCTTACTCAAACTTTGAGTGGGTCTCACCAAAAACGTTTACCTCTGAAAAAATATCGTCGCTAAGAACAACGTCAAACACCGGATACTTTCTCGAAGTCGATTTAGACTACCCCGAACAGCTTCACGATCTACACGCTGATTATCCACTCGCGCCTGAAAACATAGAGATACCTAAAGAGTGGTTGTCAGATTATCAAAACGAGTTATTAAATACTGAACCCAGTTCTAACGTCAAAAAGCTGACGGGTACTCTCTATCCAAAACAAAAATACGTTTTACATTACATAACGTTACAGTTGTATCTAAAACTAGGTTTAAAACTTACAAAGGTACACCGAGTGTTAAAGTTTGCGCAAACGCCTTGGATGAAATCTTACATAGACAAAAACACCCAACTCAGAACTCACGCAAAGTCGGACTTTGAAAAAGACTTTTTTAAACTGATGAACAACAGCGTGTTTGGCAAGACGATGGAAAACGTACGAAACAGAATAGACGGGTACTTGCTCAGAGATGATAACGAAATCGATCAAAAAATGTACGAAAAAATAGTCGGTAAACCCAGCTACAAAACGACCGTACCGTTTGAAGAATGTAAATTGTCTTTTGTAGAAAAATATAAAACGACGACTTTATTAAACAAACCTATTTACTGCGGTGTAAGCATATTAGACTTAAGCAAAACGTTGATGTATGATTTTTATTACAACAACTTGAAACCAAAATATGACGATAATATTAGACTGATGTACACAGACACAGACAGTCTATTGTTGATAGTTTATGCAGACGACGTTTACGAAGATATGAAAAAAGACTCTGGCTCGTACGACCTGTCAAACTTTCCCACCGACCACCCTTTATACGACCACGTCAACAAAAAGGCGATAGGTAAATTTAAAGACGAATTTGGCGGTAAACCGATTACCGAGGCTGTGTGTATCAGACCCAAGATGTACTCGATTTTAACCTCTGACTCGAATCTCAAAAAAGCAAAAGGGGTCACAAAGTTGGTCACTAGTAAATCGTTAAAACATCAACACTATCGAGATTGTGTGTTTAAAAACGAGTCGAGAATCGATAAGATGACGCGCATCGAATCAAAAAATCACGTCTTGCACACCATAACTCAAAACAAACTGTCGTTGAGCCCGTTAGACACAAAGCGGTATATACTCCCGAACGGTTCTACTACTCTAGCTTTTGGTCACTATATCATTAAAGACCTGTAAGAAGGTGTCTAAAATCAAATCTTATTTAGGAGGTAACTCGGTGCCCGGTGGCACAACCTGAAGCTCTTGACTAACGAAACTTCGACGGGGACCTTTTTTGAGATAGTAAAGAGTGGGCTGGTTGTCTACTTTGATCGAGCGATCCAACTCAAAAACCTCGAGACTCCAAATAGGATCGGTCGCTCGCCTGCGCTCTCCTCCCTCTAACTCCCCGGGTGCGTAAAGATATCTAAACAAATCACCTTTTCTCACCAACTCTTTTTCTACCTCGTCTGCGGGAGAAGAACTGATTTGACGAACTTGCGTTTCTTGCATGGCGAGCTTAGGAGTTAGTGGCTCGTAATCTTCCGTCGCTATCAATCTGGTGGTTTCGTCGTTTAACGCCTTAATCACGTCGGGCAATCGTTTAACCCAGAGTCGCGATCTCTCTGTCGGATTAACAATCTCTGCAGCGTATTGATGGCCGAACAATCTCTCTGCCAAAGTCCTGTTAAATCTTTCGACCACTGCCTGCGCTCTGTGGTTACCCGGTTCTCCCATTTGTATCGCGACTTTTTTCTCCTCCAGTTGCTTTTTAAAAGCACCGTGAAATTCTTTACCCGCGTCTACTTTTAACAGCTTGGGCCAAGTCAAAGGTGACCTAGCGTAAACTCGAGCTAAAGCGTCTGCCACTTGGGTACTCGTCTTGTTGGTCAAAGGTTCGGCCTCTTTAAAACGTGTAGCTACGTCTACGACCGTCATCGCGTACTTGTATTCTTTTTTACCGACTTTATCGTAAGGTAAAAATAACAAGTCTATCTGATGCATTTCGTTTGGCACAGCCATGGACTTGTTTAAACTCGTAGGCCTGCTTATATGCGTAGGAGGCGGTAAATAAATTTGCCACAACGCTTGTTTTCTTAACCAATTTCTGGTTTCTTCTTTGGACGCGCCCGTTTTTTTAGCTAATTTTACAACCGCGCCTTCACCCTTCCAATAACCGGCGGGGCTGTAATACACTTTTTTAAACTTTGTTTCCATTTAACTTAACTAAACAAACTTATAAACTAAAAAACCTACCAACGCAGTTCCTCCCAAAACAAACGCCAACTCGCCGGTCTTTTGATCTTCGCTCGGTGCGTAAAAATCAGACAGAGTGGGTTCGTGCTGCAGGCCCACGGGTACTTGTGCGTTTGAGCGAGTAACCGAGTTGTATTCTCTGAGAGCCTCGTCTATACTTTCAAAAGTCCTTTGAGCCTTTGCTTGTTTTTTGAGTCGATCGTTTAACCAATCGAGATACTTTGTCCTCGCTCTTTCCCAATTGTTTTTTGCCGTTGCCAGTTTTTCTAAAGCTAAGTCGTGTCTCTTGCGCTCTTCGTCTTGTTTTTGTTGTTTCATGCCCGAAAATAAAAAGTTTGATCCCGCGAAAGCGAAAGCGTTAACTATTGCGCCTCCGATCATCATAGCGATGCTAGCCATATTTTAAAAGAAGTAATATAAAAAATATCTATAAAAATGGACTTAGATTTCAAGAGTCTAGAGATTGTAGTGAACGCGGTCGACCGCGGTTCTTTTATGGCTACTTTCCCAGATCTACTCGCCGACTATAAGTTACCCGTCGTTAAAACGGACGAGGTAATAAACAGATGGAAAACACAACCGATGACGTTTTATCAAAATCAACTTAATTTTGCCATTTGGTGTAGTACCACCGGAGCCGGTTTAGGGTGGGATCTTATTAATTCTATCGATCCTCTGGCGAGCGCCGTATATAGATTTCACGTTTATTTTACCGTTAGAAAAATATTAGAGTTTCTCAAATGTCCTATTTTAAACGATAACGTATTTAATGCCGTAGACAACAACGTAGATCACGGGGCTTATATCGACGCATGTAGATTTTATTCTACGGATCCTCAAAATACTTGGATACAGACGGTAGATCATTACTCGGGTGGATTGGGGCAGGCTTATGCTTGGGGTAAACCTTTGGGGGATTATGATACCACGGACTTGGGGATTAGTTACGGTAAATACGCGGGAGGAACTAAAATGGGGTTTGGCCCCTCACAACCTCCTGGAGGATCTGGACGTTACAGCTCTTTTACGGTGACAAATTTGACGCAAGACGACGCCGTTGGCTCGGCGTGGAAACGTTTTATAAGCCAAGAGTCTCACTTTACCGACGTCGGAATAGAAAAAATAAACGAATCTATCAGGGCGTATGTTTACGCTCTGCTGGGAGCCCAGGCTCAAACAAAAACTAGTATTTTAACTACGGGTACGGGGCTCGACGCCCAAACCCAGTTTGTTAATATCGTAGAAGGCTTGATTGCAACTCCGACCGATCTGGAAGAATCTATAACCCAATTTCAAGATTCGCTGCAATACGCCAGGAGTTCGTTAAACTTTGTGTTGGCAAAAGGATTATATCTCGTGCCTTCGAACATGCAATTGAGGGTCGGAACCCACGAAGGATATAACAACAATATACAGATGCGACCGCTGAGTTGGCGTTGGAATTAAACTCAAAGATAAACTCAAACGTACCACCAACACCAACTCCCGCGCCCTTCCCTACTCCCGCGCCCTTCCCTCCCTCACCACCACCACCACCATTCCCTACTCCCTTCCCTCCACCACCAACTCTCGCAGTCGTTGACCCACCACCACCACCAACACCCTTCCCTACACCCACACCCGCAGTCGAGTCTAAAGAAAACGCAGTCAGAGATCCTCACGAATACGAAAAAACTTCGCTGATTGTCGGTACTTTAGCCATAGCAGGTATAGGATACCTGCTTTTAGACTTGTGGTAAAAAAAAAAGCCTTCTGTAGCTTACAGAAGGCTTTTTTTTTTAGAGGCGCTTTTGTAAATAAACAAAAATTAAAGTTCCGACTCCCACTATAAGGGTCCACACGTGTTCTCCCAACCATCCGGCGGTTTTACTCAAGACGTTAAATATCCAACTCGCTATACCGCCTAAAATTCCGGGCAAGGCGTCGAGCAGCTTGGAGCCTAGTTTAGCGAGCACGTTTGACAGATGTTTTAGTTGCGACTGTATCCATTCTTTTACGTTGGTGGCGTTAGACGGTGGTGTGGGCGGTGCAGGTATAGGTGCGAGCGCCGGTGCACCGGCAGACAAAACGCTCTTTACTATCAAACCGATAGCCAAACTAAACGCCGTCAAAATAGCCGTTATGGTCACGCCTTGTTCTCTAAACAACGTTCTAATTTTTTCTCCCAAGGTCTCGTCGCTATCTAAAACACTCGTAATCGTTTCTTTTAACCGACTCATCTGACTTCTGAGTTTTTTTGCGTTGATAGACGCGGCTTCTAATCTAGCCGATTTTTCCAACCTTAAGTCTTCTAATCTCTCTCTCATTTCTGCCGTGGAACCGTCGGCGAGTGCCGCTTCGGTTGAGACTATCTCATCTTCGACTTGTCCGAGGCGCGCTAAATTTAGTTCTAAGCTGCCTCTCGTCGTTTGAAGGGCTTTGTTTAAACCCAAGATCTCTCTCATGGGTAAGCCAGTTTCTCGTCCTTCGATAAAACTGGTTTCTTGTTCAAAAGTTTCGAAAATTTCACTTAAATCGTCGGCCGCTTCTGGAAGATCTTGTATTGGGATAGACTCCGTATTCTCTTCAAGTTGCTTTTTTAGTTTTTTACTAAATGGATTTACTTTATAATCTTTAAAACCTAATTCATTTCTAATAAAATCTAAACCAGAATTTATTTCGACGGAACTTAATGCTAAAAATTTATCGGGTTTGTTTTTGTACGATAATTGTACTTCTACTTTGTCGTTTTCAAAAAATAACGTGTTATTTTTTACTACGAATTTTTCCCATTTTTTAATCCCATATTGTTTTTGTCCTTGACTTTTGTAGAAACTTTCGACTCTTGGATTCTTAATAAACATACGGTTCGCTTGTTCTAAGACAACGTCCGTTTCGTTGTAGAGAGAGTCCTCTTCTTCCTCTTCTTCCTCTTCTTCCTCGTAGTCTTCAAAATCTCCACCTTCAGCCATTTATATAAACAAACTAAAGTTTTAAAATATTTGGTGGAAGTATATTTTGCGATACCAGCCAGGTTTTTACGTACATCGATCCGCTTATCGTAGCCGTTAGTTTCGCTACATCTTCCACGCTCAACTTGTCGAGATCGGCCGGTTTGATCTTCAACAGTTTTTTACTAAACATGGTAAATCCCACGCTTAACATAGAGATGATAGCGGCGTGATAGAGATTGTTGACGATGCTATTAGTATCCATTTATATACTATATATATTTTATTTTTTTATTCCATTTCTACAAAATTTGAAGGTGTAGAAGAAGGAGTCTCCTTTGGGCTCTCTTGGGCTGGCTGAGGTTTTGGTGGTGAGACTCTCTGGCTCCATATATAGAGTCCTCCTAAAACTACAACAACCACCAGCGACAACGGCCCAACTGCCGCGTACGAAGAAGGAGGAGTAGTAGGAGTAGTACTCACGTCTATATTTTGCATCTTGACAATTTGTTCTTTTCTCTTTTTGTTGTGTTCCGCTAATGCCTTGCCTTGTTTTACTCTATCGGGATTTTTAGTTTTAGTCGTCACCGTCTGGACTTTTAGAGTCTCTGGTTGAAGAGGGTTCGAGCTCTCTGGTTGACTCATCTTTTATTATAGGTAGAGAATTATTTTTGTTAATAACTAAATGTTTAGATGTTATCAAGACACCTACTAACGGCGACAACCAAACGCCGTAGTTGTAATAAACTTCACAAAGTAAACTAGCTATCGAGCTAGATATAACGGGATCTTCCTCTAGATCTTTGGTGAGTGCGTCTTCCGAGTCTACTCGTAGACTGACACCTAGGGGTTTGATCATAGGTAGACTCGCGCCTAAAACTCTCGAGTAAATCCCCAGCACGCAGTTACCCAAACTAGTAATCATTTCTTTACCTAGTCGAGCCTCGTAATGGTTGTACATTTTTTCTTGTTTGTTTGCGTCTAGGTTTTCTATATCTCCCCGGCTAAATTCTTTACCTAAATACTTTTTAGAATCACCGGCTGATACTACACCCAACAGTCTAGTTTTATGTTTTTCCGTTTGCGGCGCCGGTGTGCTAGACAGCTCCATTTTTATAAGACGATATAATTTATTTTTTAGAGCAAAATATTCGTAAGATAAAATACACAAGGCCGACGCTATAATAAATTTGAGCGAAAGATCGATCAGCACGAACATTTAATATAGCGAGATAAACTAACTTACAACCAGCTAGACAACTAGCTGTTCAACAAAACTCAACTAGCTGTGCAAGTACTTTACAACTAGCTGTTCAACAAAACCTCAACAAAACCCAACTAGCTGTTCAACAAAACCCAACTAGCTGTTCAACAAAACCTCAACAAAACCCAACTAGCTGTTCAACAAAACCTCAACTAGCTGTTCAACAAAACCTCAACAAAACTCAACTAGCTGTTCAACAAAACTCAACTAGCTAACAACTAGCTGGCAACTAGGTTACAAGTACCATTTAGTCGGAGGATCCGTATGTAAAATCAATTTACTATAGGGAGTGTCTTTGAGATATTGTTTTATGTCTTGTCTTTTATTATCCGGCACCACATCATTTTCGTCTAGGCAATTATCAAAACTTTTTTTGTCTTTGCAATAAAAAATAGCCACCCATTGAGTCTGTTCGCGATAATCTTTTAAAACGGTGTTATATTTTTGAGTCAATAACCAACAGCTGTGGTTATCGTGTCTACCGCTAAAGGCTAATTTAGATAACATGCACACACTACTACCGCCTCTAGAACCCTTTCGATATTTCATAGCTTGATAAGCGCTGCAGTCGTCGATTAAAAACAAAGTGTGCAATCCTTTAAATTTCGTTCTGTAAAGTCTATGGCTTCGTTCATGCTCATATTTTCGGTGTCGGGGTCGCACGCATAAACGTTGGGGTCGTTAAAAAACCAAGGTCTCTCGTGATACGTTTTGTTGTTTGACAGAGTCGGACATATGATCACCAAGTATTCAAATTTGTTGGCATATTCGTTTTCTAGCAAGTCTAACGCAAACTTTGTTTTACCAGAGTTTGTCCTTCCACATATTAAAGCGCAGTGCGGCGTCATCTTTTTTAAATAGAGTTATTTTATTTTTTAAAAGTTGACGCTGCTCAAGCGACCTCCTTGGATGTTAAGTTGTGCGTCCATAACCAAAAATACGTAACACTTTAGAGCGCCCGCGGTTTGAGCTTCGCGTTCCATCAATATAGAGATTCCTCCGCTTATATCGCCGATTTGTTTACCCGATCCGTGATTTTTGTTGTCGTCGGTCGATCTCATATCCAACCAAAGACCGTATCTTCTCAAAAAATAATCACCGATATCCATCTCCGTCAACCCTAAATCTTTACATATACCAGCCCCTAGCTCGGTGGATGAGTCTCCAAAGAACTTGTTGATTTCTCCCCAGTGTTGATAGCTTTTGAGACCCGAACTATAGAGTTGATTAGGTTTTCCTTCTATCGTCACGCTAACTTTGTCTATCTTTGGGTTATAAAATAGTTCGGGGGTTTTCGTAGTCGGTTCTTTAAACAAAAACAGTATACCCTTGAGACTTTTCACCGCCACGTTTAAATTAAAGTTCCAAACGGTGTCCGATTTATTGATAGATCTTACTTCGTGTCTCTGAATCCTATCAAACAAAAACTGCGTCTTGTCGAGACATTTTTGAGCTAAGATTTGAGCCAAGTGCTTGTTAGAAACGATCTCGTATTCTAGCGCCAAGTTAGAGATGCGATAACTCGCTTCGGAGTCGGTAGAATTTACGACTTTGGAGTAATCGTTAAAAGTAAGTTCGTAAGACAGTTGGTCGTTCAGAGCGGATGGATAAAACGGTTGATGATCCGTGAGCATTTCAAAGTCTAGAGGAATACAAAATCTGTTTCCAAAGGCATCCGCTGTTGCTTTGTCTTTTCCAGAGTTGGCACCGGCAACCGCGTTGCCGGTGCCCACGCGTAGGCTCGATATGTTGGAAATCTCGTTTCCGGCGTAGTGATCTCTGATACCTTTGGGTAACCAAAGATCTTTAAAAATGTTATAAACGTCGGCGTCGGTCAAGTTTACGATCTCCCGACCACCGATACATATTCTTATTTGTTTTACGAGATTTCGTCCTAGATTTTTAAACAGACTTCGATCGGCATCGTCGTCCGAGGTTAGATCGATATTAAAAGCTAGTTTAGCCGAACCGGGGACGATTACGTCGTCGGCGCTCAACGACGGAAACTTGACTATTAATTTGTCGTTCGCGTCGATCGTGCTTGGATTGTGAGTTACGACGACAGTCTGGCGGTTGCCTTTTATACCCCGAGGATTTTTAAGGCGTCTGTGCGGATTTAGTTTGTTTCCGTAAGTCGCGTTCATTTTTTATAGTAACGTTTTATTATTTTATTTTTTTAAAAATGCAGTCGCATACATTTGTCATGACCGAAAAAGAGCAGACTTTTGAGTTACCTCGGCCCATAGATAACGTTGAGGGTAACCGTCGCATTAAGTTAAGCAGCGTTATTTTAGACGTGGGTTTTTATAACGTCGAGAAAGCAGAGATAATACGGTATTGGATATCTACTCGGTCTAGTTCCAAAGCAGGTCCGGTCCTTATCACACCCGGTCGATGGAATCTTTATTCTTTTATAGATAGTTTTAAAAAAGATATTAAATCTGTGACCATCACTCCGATAAACGATAAACTATTTTATTTGTCTTTTGTGCCCGATGTTTCAGTAAATATAAGACTAACGAGGAATATAACTAAACTTTTAGGTTTAACCAGTTAATATCTGATCAGAAACAAGGATTTAACTGAATCTTATTTTGGAAAATTTAACCTAAATCTTTACAACACGGTTTTTTTACATTGTGAAGAACTGTCTACGCATTCAATTTTTTTAAACGGAAAGCAAACTAGCCTGTTGGAGAGTATACCTTTATCGAGCGACCCACAAGATCCAATTTACGTCAAATACGACAATTCTCCGAAAGAGTTAGTAGCCGATAAAATAAACAGCCTCACGTTTTCGTTAAAAAACGGCCTTGGCGAGGTCTTAGATAATAGAGGTAAAGATATAATTTTAAACGTAAAAATATTTTAGTTACTTTTGTAAAATGCAGTCTCATACGTTTGTCATGACCAAAAAAGAGCAGACCTTTGAATTATCGCGACCTATAGATAACGTCGAGGCTGACCGTCGCATGAAGTTAAACAACTTTGCGTTAGACTTAGGTTTTTATAACCTCGAGAGAAAAGCGTCTGTACTGTGGGAGAGTTTTACGGGTGATATCGCTGATCTTACACCTCTTCAAATTGTCGATCATGAAAAAATTGATATTCCTCCAGATAGGTGGAATCTTTATTCTTTTAAATATCGTATAAAAGATTTTCGCGATATATCTATAGAGTCTTTATCCGATGAACAGTTTTATCTATCCATTCCCGAACAAAATCGCATAAAACTATCGAGTAATTTGTGTAAACTTTTAGGTTTACCCAGGGGTTGGCTTTGGCTTAAATCTTTACAACGCGGTTTTTTTACATTGCGAAGAACTGTCTACGCATTCAAATTTTGTTGGTGGAAAACAAACTAACCTGTTGGAGAGTATACCTTTATCGGGCGATGCTGCTCGTTCAAACAATCCCCAAGATCCAATTTATATCAACTATAACAAGTGTTCAAAAGAGTTGGTAGCTGGCAAAATAAACAGCCTCACGTTTTCGTTAAAAAACGGCCTTGGTGAGGTGTTAGATAACAGAGGTAAAGAGATAATTTTTAACGTAGAAATATTTTAGTTACTTTTGTAAAATGACGACTAGTATTTATCCTGATCTAAAAAGTACCATCGAAGAAGACCAAACGAGGGTGTTTCGATTGCAAAAGATCGAAGAAGTTCAAAAAGATATATTGGCGCAACGAGAACAGCGAAGCGCGTTGTGTAAAAAATATGGCAAGTTAATTACGACATTGTCTACTACGGAAACGCTAGCCGAGATGAGTGGAGCAATTTGTGGGGGTTTGAGAATCGCAGCTATAAGCGGTGCCATCACGTCACCCGTTGGTTTTGCGTTAGAGGGAGTAGCCTTGAGTTTTGGTTGCGCCGCGCTCTTGCTAAAATATTTTAGCAAACGATTTCGACGTAAAGCTAAAAAACACGACGAGATTAGAGTCTTGGCAGAGGCTAAGCTCAACAGCGTAAGAGATCTTATTTCTCAAGCTTTAGAGGACGGCGATATATCCCACGAAGAGTACGCTTTGGTGTTGAAGGAACTGAGGCAATTTAACGATATGAAAGAGGCTATCAGGTCCGGCAGCTTGCTGTCAGAAAAGAAAGGTGAGAGCGATATGGAATCCGAGATAAAAAGACGCGTAGAAGAGTTGGTTTTGAAGGAAAAAAAAGGAATTATCGAAAAACTTACAGATTCGAGATAAATAAAAATTATTTCGATCAACCCCCTCCTTACGCCGCAACACCTTTATAAAAAGGGAAAAACTTGACTCTTTGAACCCAGTGGGTACCAGCACAAAAAACAACCTTTGAGCCGAGGTTGTTTGGTCAGCGTGGCTATCAGCCGCCCTTCACATATCTGCCGGTGGGTGGCTGTCACAGACAAAGAAATATATCTGGCGTGAGCGGCTGTATGGAAAATTACTGGTTCTAGTAGCGGCAGCTGTTTCATCATTTCTGCACTTGTACAGCGTGTGCACTAGACACCGAGCCAGACTCCCTTCTTTTTTAAAATCACGAGTCTACTTTTAACCCAGAACTCAGCTACAGAAAGGTAAGAGAATATAATTGTTTTGTTTACGTGAGTAGCTCAAAAGAATAACTCTATCTATTATTTTATTTTATTTGCTTTAGTATCATGGAGTTTCCAAGGCAAGTCCTCAAACTGACTGAAGCCAATCGTCTCATCGACTCAAGCGGCGAGTGGGTGGTGCAACAATTTCAGAAAAAATAAGATGTATTTTAGTATCACCCCAGCATTAGGTAAAAGATGGAAACACCATGCAGAGTGTATTTGTAATCACTGTGGACCTGTGTAAATTAGTGTAATTTTTGACATGACATCATTTATAAAAAAGTCTATTTTGAGAAGGGTACTGCCAGTACCCTTTTCTAAATATAGACATGACATCATTTATAAAAAAGTCTATTTTGAGAAGGGTACTGCCAGTACCCTTTTCTAAATATAGACATGACATCATTTATAAAAAAGTCTATTTTGAGAAGGGTACTGCCAGTACCCTTTTCTAAATATAGACATGACATCATTTATAAAAAAGTCTATTTTGAAAAGGGGAATGCCAGTACCCTTTTCTAAATATAGACATGACATCATTTATAAAAAAGTCTATTTTGAGAAGGGTACTGCCAGTACCCTTTTCTAAATATAGACATGACATCATTTGTAAAAAAGTCTATTTTGAGAGAAGGAGACTGCCAGTAAAAAACCTAAAGGGCACTGGCAGATTTTTAAAAGTTAATTTTAGTTATATTATTAAAACTGTAATCAATGAAAATAAAATAAAATAGCGCCCTCTGTTGATGGCGCTTTTTTAAAATTAATTTTAGAGTTTGTCATTTATTGTTTTTTTAATTTAACCCATAGAGGGCGCTGTTTTTTTAAAATTAATTTTAGAGTTTGTCATTTATAGTTTTTTTTATTTAACCCATAGAGGGCGCTGTTTTTATTAGAGGTAAGACCAGAAATGTATAAGGTGAGGCGAGATTCTTTATAACTCGAATTTTATACTTAAAGACTTTTGGTTTGGTTTTTGGTTTTTTGGTTTTTGGTTTTTTGGTTTTTGGTTTTTTGGTTTTTGGTTTTTGGTTTTTGGTTTTTGGTTTTTGGTTTTTGGTTTTTGGTTTTTGGTTTTGTCACATAAATATGTGACAAAAGTTAGACAAATTGGTGTGGTCTAGGATCGCTACAATATGTGACAAAAGTTAGACAAATTGGGTGTGGTCTAGGATCGCTACATCCTATACTACTATTATAGAAATGGAGAAGAAATATTGTACATGTATAACTTACAACTTTGCTGAGTTTATTTGGTCATTGTGACCAGTTCAGGTTTCTCACCTAACCCAACAGGTCCCTTATACAATATAATTAATACTTTTGTAATACTGTTTTAATCCCGTGTGATGTGTTATAGCGGTAATTTGCATAATTCTAGTCTTAGTTCGGTAAGTTTTCTTGTTGATTGAACTGCAAATGTCAGTCGATTTAAAAATCTCACCTTGCCGTGAGCACCAGCAAATATACATGTAGCTAGCCGACCAGCCAGTGTATTTGCAAACATCTACTTTGCAATTATTTCTGATTCCTTGATGGCGGCGTTGGCATGGGCTTAGATCTCCCCAAGTGGTGAGTAATTCAAGACTTGTGTTTTATTTGTATAGTTTTGTGTCACAATCTTTTAATGCCACATTCTGAAAAAATATATCCGTTCCGAATACTGTTTGTACGTTCAGATTTAGGCCGTTGTAAAACCTGACACGGCGATTTGCAATTTGATCGATTGATCATAGTGGCGATAAAGGATTGTTTGTTGATTATAAGGCCAAGTAACAAAAATAACATGTTGATCGTCCGGACTTTTTAAAAATTGGTGAGGGAGGCCCTTATTATTTGTAATTTTTCTGTTTATTTGTTATTTTCGTCAAAGATGGCCGACATGTCCAAGATGGCCGCCGTAATATATTTGAAGATGGTTTTATGGTGCCGTTTAAGTTATTAAGGTGCAATGTACACGAGATCAACAAATGATTTTATATCATACTGTCCACTTGTCAAGCAAGTTGCGAATATCACAAACAGTATTTTGCAGCTTGAATGACGAGTGAATAGCCAGTGATACAGTAGAGCGTGGTCCCTTGTGTGCACAAATTTTACAAAAGTGATGCAGATGCGTTTGTATGTGTGAGTAATGCACTGTGTGTGAGTAATGCACTGTGTGTGAGTAATGCACTGTGTGTGAGTAATGCACTGTGAGTTAGTCTTGCATACGCACTGTGGACCTCCGAACAATATAGGTCCACACGATGCGGGAAGAGGTTACGGTGCGTGTGTAATGACCGGCAATCGTGGTCGTCGGACAAAAGAATTGGGAGTCAAACAATGGGTCCACGATTGACAAAACGTCCACGATCTTTTCCCGTGTACAAATCCTATGGCGATCATCAAAAAACGTTAGAGTATAAACAAAAGAGGGAAGACGGTCGGACAATACCCCGTCCACGATCGAAGGCCATTACACACTTGTGTGTGTGGACTTGCACACGTCCACAATCCGTTTTTCAGTTTCCGAAAAAGAGCGCTAGAGGAAAAACGGGTTAGGGTTATATATAGAAAAGATAGAAGGGACAGCTGAGAGGCCCATAATCCAAATTTGAGGGTAAATTTGTTTTGGGGAAGCGAGAAAAATGAGTATTTAGTCAAAGTTTGTTAACTACACGAAGACAAAGGAATGTCCACAGTGCGTATGTAAGGTAAAGCTATAGTGTGTGAGTAATGCACTGTGTGTGAGTAATGCACTGTGTGTGAGTAATGCACTGTGTGTGAGTAATGCACTGTGTGTGAGTAATGCACTGTGTGTGAGTAATGCACTGTGTGTGAGTAATGCACTGTGTGTGAGTAATGCACTGTGAGTTAGTCTTGCATACGCACTGTGGACCTCCGAACAATATAGGTCCACACGATGCGGGAAGAGGTTACGGTGTGTGGACTTGCACACGTCCACAATCCGTTTTTCAGTTTCCGAAAAAGAGCGCTAGAGGAAAAACGGGTTAGGGTTATATATAGAAAAGATAGAAGGGACAGCTGAGAGGCCCATAATCCTAATTTGAGGGTAAATTTGTTTTGGGGAAGCGAGAAAAATGAGTATTTAGTCAAAGTTTGTTAACTACACGAATACAAAGGAATGTCCACAGTGCGTATGTAAGGTAAAGCAGTGTGTGTGAGTAATGCACTGTGTGTGAGTAATGCACTGTGTGTGAGTAATGCACTGTGTGTGAGTAATGCACTGTGTGTGAGTAATGTACTGTGAGTTAGTCTTGCATACGCACTGTGGACCTCCGAACAATATAGGTCCACACGATGCGGGAAGAGGTTACGGTGTGTGGACTTGCACACGTCCACAATCCGTTTTTCAGTTTCCGAAAAAGAGCGCTAGAGGAAAAACGGGTTAGGGTTATATATAGAAAAGATAGAAGGGACAGCCGAGAGGCCCATAATCCTAATTTGAGGGTAAATTTGTTTTGGGGAAGCGAGAAAAATGGATTGGTTGAAATCGACCAATATATTGGTTATTTTCAACCAATCTGTTTTTAGAGTGTGTTGTATGTCTTTGAACCAGATATGTTACGATTTATGTGTCACTTTTTGTAACATATAGGCTGAGTCATCTTGTGGCGGCCATCTTTAAAAATGATAGCCATCTTGAATTACCAAGTGGTTGACAATTTTAGCATAATATTGGATTCAAATGGAGATTAAATGCCCATTTTGGTCCTTGTATTACTGTTTTATCCTTGGTAACACTACTACTAGCCATTCAGTGGCGACCATTTTGGAAAATGGCGGCCATCTTAAATTTTCTTAAAAGTGCCTAATATACTGTTTTAGATGTTAAATGCCAAGTTTTGTGCCTGTATTGCCATTCTATCCATCCGTACATCAATATTTTGGTGATATTTGGCCTTCATTGGCGGCCATCTTCAAAAATGGCGGCCATCTTGGATTTTAATTTGGCTAACGGGGTTTTTGTATAAAGTGACCCAAAATGAGCATGTGTGCTAATTTTGGTGCTTGTATCACTAAATGCAATATTATTGTAGTAATCTGCAGGACTAACACGTACACGGACAAAACATTTCAAAGCATTTCCTTGCAAGTCCTCTTTTTAAACTTTATTGGAAGTGAAAGTATTTGAAATTTATTTTAAACTGTATTTATATAAATTAATGAATACTGTATTAGAAATATAGGCTTGATTCGGGTTGGTTCTAGCGTGATAACTGTACGAAGCAGTTTTTTACTCGATCCGGAATTAGTTAAACCGATCCGCAACTAGAAAAAGGGATGTCGGTATATTTGACGTCGTATTTTAAAATAAAGAAGAGCATAAATATCGAAACAAAAACTGTGGTTTCTCCATCACTCAAGGTAAACTACTAAACCTATTTCATTTAAATTTCGAGGATTAGACTTGCCCAAAACAGCCTGCCTTATTTTTTGCGATCCGGAACTAGGAAAACGTCTGTAACGTGGCCAGAATGCAGCCCAAAGCCGGGGTTTAGAAAACGGCCCTTGGGAAAACCCATGATAATGCACTGCACGTGATCGAGTCTTGGCCAATCAGAAGCCTTCAACTCTCCTAGGTGGGCGTGTGAAAAGTGGTTTCAGTATTAATGGGGACGCCACTTCACACTCCGAACTGACCACCAATCCCCTATACTGTTGTCCTCCCGTGGTTCAGGACGCCAGTCTATGCGAATTGATCGCTGGGCTGCACGTCTCCTGCGTTTTAACTATACCGTTGAATACTGTGGCCGATGCCATGTCTCGACTTCCCATCCCTACAACGGACTCATTGGAGGATAATGATGATGAAGTAATCATCCAATCCTTGAACATACTGCTAGTCAACAGCACCGTCAGCAAAAATGACTTGCAGGAAAAGACTCGCGGGGATCTGACCCTTAGGTCATTTCGCATGTGGTTCACGGTTGGCCACACAAATCAAGGATCGATACAGCACTGCGACCATACTTCATGATCAGGGATGAACTTTCAATCATTGACGATTGTCTGCTGCGTGGAGATCGATTTGTCATTCCAGGTAACTTACAGCGTAACTTGATCACCCTAATACACGAGGCGCATCAAGGGATTGTTCGGTGCAAACAACGCTTACGCGACTGTTACTACTGGTGGCCAACGATGGATCGTATGGTCGAGGAGACACTTCGCAATTGCTGGCCATGTCAAACCAGTGACAAAACAGCTCGCATACGGAACACACCGCTACAGCCAGTTCTACTGCCTGAAGGACCATGGCAGAAAGTCGCAATTGACATAACGGGACCTTTTGCTGATGCACCTCGTGAATTTCGCTACGCTATCGTCTTAATTGACTATTACAGCAAATGGCCAGAAATAACATATGCCTCGCGATTGACTTCGCCTACAATCAGCAACATGCTAACTTCCATCTTCGCTCGTGAAGGGTTACCTCAAGAACTCGTCTCGGATAATGGGACCCAGTTTGTCTCGGCTGAGTTTAAAACATTCCTCCATGACTTGGGTATCAAGCACATAAGTCTTCGCTCTATTACCCCAGAGCAAATGATGAGGTCGAACGCTGGAACAGAGTCCTTGAGCAAACACTACAAATTGCCACTCTGGAACATACTTCATGGAAAATTGCTACCATTGACCTACTGACCGCGTACCGCGCTACACCTCACCAGACCACTGGGAAATCTCCATCAGAACTGCTCCATAATCGCAAATTAGTGACTTGGATGAACATTCGCAATGATGCCCCTGTACGCGTAGACGACTCTTCAGTCCGTGATTGGGTTGCACACAAACAAGAACTGTCACGCAAAACAACAGATTGTAATACACGTGTATACATAAACAAAAGTAAACATGGTGGCGAATGAGGAAAATTTTCTCGACTTATATCGGAGCTGCGAACCTCAACTTTGTTGGAGAATGAAGAGACACTCACCAGCTCCACATCTGAGCTAACATATCGCCAAAATACTCACCGGAAGAAACCTAAACTTTGAGACTCAAGCGTAAGGTCACTGGCGGCATAGGCCTATGCCGTAATACACGTGTACATACATAAACATAAATAAACATGGCTGCGAATGAGGATAATTTTATCGACTTATATCTGAGCCGCGAACCTCAACTTTGTTGGAGGATGATGAGACACTCACCAGCTCCACATCTTAGCTAAAATATCACCAACATTATCACCGGAAGGGACCCAAATGTTGAGACTTATGCGTCAGGTCACTGGCGGCATAGGCCTATGCGGCAATACAGGTGTACATACATAAACAAAAGTAAACATGGTGGCGAATGAGGATAATTTTCTAGACTTATATATGAGCTGCGAACCTCAACTTTGTTGGAGAATGAAGAGACACTCACCAGCTCCACATCTGAGCTAACATATCGCCAAAATACTCACCGGGAGAAACCTAAACTTTGAGACTCAAGCGTAAGGTCACTGGCGGCATAGGCCTATGCCGTAATACACGTGTACATACATAAACATAAATAAACATGGCTGCGAATGAGGATAATTTTCTCGAATTATATCTGAGCTGCGAACCTCAACTTTGTTGGAGAATGAAGAGACACTCACCAGCTCCACATCTGAGCTAACATATCGCCAAAATACTC
The DNA here is from genome assembly GCA_037893245.1 of Crossaster papposus. Classification (NCBI taxonomy): domain Eukaryota; kingdom Metazoa; phylum Echinodermata; class Asteroidea; order Velatida; family Solasteridae; genus Crossaster; species Crossaster papposus. The sequence continues at coordinate 471,625 of JBAIAA010000487.1, read as the reverse complement.
ACCGGAAGAAACCTAAACTTTGAGACTCAAGCGTAAGGTCACTGGCGGCATAGGCCTATGCCGTAATACACGTGTACATACATAAACATAAATAAACATGGCTGCGAATGAGGATAATTTTATCGACTTATATCTGAGCCGCGAACCTCAACTTTGTTGGAGGATGATGAGACACTCACCAGCTCCACATCTTAGCTAAAATATCACCAACATTATCACCGGAAGGGACCCAAATGTTGAGACTTATGCGTCAGGTCACTGGCGGCATAGGCCTATGCGGCAATACAGGTGTACATACATAAACAAAAGTAAACATGGTGGCGAATGAGGATAATTTTCTAGACTTATATATGAGCTGCGAACCTCAACTTTGTTGGAGAATGAAGAGACACTCACCAGCTCCACATCTGAGCTAACATATCGCCAAAATACTCACCGGGAGAAACCTAAACTTTGAGACTCAAGCGTAAGGTCACTGGCGGCATAGGCCTATGCCGTAATACACGTGTACATACATAAACATAAATAAACATGGCTGCGAATGAGGATAATTTTCTCGAATTATATCTGAGCTGCGAACCTCAACTTTGTTGGAGAATGAAGAGACACTCACCAGCTCCACATCTGAGCTAACATATCGCCAAAATACTCACCGGAAGAAACCTAAACTTTGAGACTCAAGCGTAAGGTCACTGGCGGCATAGGCCTATGCCGAATACACGTGTACATACATAAACATAAATAAACATGGCTGCGAATGAGGATAATTTTATCGACTTATATCTGAGCTGCGAACCTCAACTTTGTTGGAGGATGATGAGACACTCACCAGCTCCACATCTTAGCTAAAATATCACCAACATTATCACCGGAAGGGACCCAAATGTTGAGACTTATGCGTCAGGTCACTGGCGGCATAGGCCTATGTCATAATACACGTGTACATACATAAACAAAAGTAAACATGGTGGCGAATGGGGATAATTTGTTCGACTTATATCTTAGCTGCGAACCTAAACTTTGTTGGAGAATGATGAGACACTCACCAGCTCCACATCTGAGCTAACATATCGCCAAAAATCTCACCAGAAAAGACCCAAATTTAGAGACTCATGCGTCAGGTCACTGGTGGCATAGGCCTATGCAGCAATACACGTGTACATACATAAACAAAAGTAAACATGGTGGCGAATGAGGATAATTTTCTCGACTTATATCTGAGCTGCGAACCTCAACTTTGTTGGAGAATGAAGAGACACTCACCAGCTCCACATCTGAGCTAACATATCGCCAAAATACTCACCGGAAGAAACCTAAACTTTGAGACTCAAGCGTAAGGTCACTGGCGGCATAGGCCTATGCCGCAATACACGTGTACATACATAAACATAAATAAACATGGCTGCGAATGAGGATAATTTTATCGACTTATATCTGAGCTGCGAACCTCAACTTTGTAGGAGGATGATGAGACACTCACCAGCTCCACATCTGAGCTAACATATCGCCGAAATTCTCACCGGAATAGACCCAAATTTTAAGAGTCAAACGTAAGGTCACTGGCGGCATAGGTCTATGCAGCAATACACGTGTACATACATAGACGAAAGTAAACATGGCTGCGAATAAGGACAATTTTCTCGACTTATATCGGAGCTGCGAACCTCAACTTTGTAGGAGGATGATGAGACACTCACCAGCTCCACATCTCAGCTAACATATCGCCAAAATTCTCACAGGAAAAGACCCAAATTTTGAGACTCAGGCGTAAGGTCACTGGCGGCATAGGCCTATGCCGCAATACACGTGTACATACATAAACAAAAGTAAACATGGCTGCAAATGAGGACAATTTTCATGACTTATATCGGAGCTGCGAACCTCAACTTTGTTGGAGAATAAAGAGACACTCACCAGCTCGACATCTGAGCTAACATATCGCCAAAATACTCACCAGAAGGGACCAAAACTTTGAGACTCATGCGTCAGGTCACTGGCGCTATAGGTCTATGCAGCAATACACGTGTACATACATAAACAGAAGTAAACATGGCTGCGAAGGAGGATAATTTTCTCGACTTATATCTGAGATGCGAACCTGAACTTTGTTGGAGAACGAAGAGACACTCACTAGCTCCACATCTGAGCTAACATATCGCCAAAATTCTCACCAGAAGGGACCCAAACTTTGAGACTCATGCGTTAGGTCAATGGCCGCATAGGCCTTTGTCACAATACACGTGTACATTCATAAACAAAGGTAAACATGGTGGCGAATGAGGAAATTTTTTTCGACTTATATCTTAGCTGCGAACCTAAACTTTGTTGGAGGATGATGAGACACTCACCAGCTCCACATCTGAGCGAACATATTGCCAAAAATCTCACCGGAAAAAACCCAAACTTTGAGACTCATGCGTCAGGTCAATGGCGGCATAGGCCTATGCAGCAATACACGTGTACATACATAAACAAAAGTAAACATGGCTGCGAATGAGGACAATTTTCTCGACTTATATCGGAGCTGCGAACCTCAACTTTGTAGGAGGATGATGAGACACTCACTAGCTCCACATCAAGGCGAACATATCGCCAAAATACTCACCGGAAGAGACGCAAACTTTGAGACTCATGCGTCAGGTCACTGGCGGCTTAGGTCTATGCAGCAATACACTTTCACATACATGTACATACATAGAAGAAAACATGGCTGCGAATGAGGACAATTTTCTCGACTTATATCTGAGCTGCGAACCTCAACTTTGTTGCAAAATAAAGAGACACTCACCAGCTCCACATCTGAGCTAACATATCGCCAAAATACTCACCAGAAGGGACCCAAACTTTGAGACTCATGCGTCTGGTCACTGGCGGCATACTAGGTCTATGCAGCAATACACATGTACATACATAAACAAAAGTAAACATGGTGGCGAATGAGGATAATTTTTTCGACTTATATCTTAGCTGCGAACCTAAACTTTGTTGGAGGATGATGAGACACTCACCAGCTCCACATCTGAGCGAACATATCACCGGAAAAAACCCAAACTTTAAGACTCATGCGTCAGGTCACTGGCGGCATAGGTCAATGCAGCAATACACGTGTACATACATAAACAGAAGTAAACATGGCTGCGAAGGAGGATAATTTTCTCGACTTATATCTGAGATGCGAACCTCAACTTTGTAGGATGATGATGAGATACTCACCAGCTCCACATCTGAGCGAACATATCGCCAAAATACTCACCGGAAGAGACCCAAACTTTGAGACTCAAGCGTAAGGTCACTGGTGGCGTAGGCCTATGCTGTAATACACGTGTTCATACATAAACAGAAGTAAACATGGCTGCGAATAAAGAAAATTTGCATGACTTATATCTTAGCTGCGAACCTCAACTTTGTTGGAGGATGATGAGATACTCACCAGCTCCACATCTGAGCGAACATATCGCCAAAAATCTCACCGGAAAAGACCCAAACTTTAAGACTCATGCGTCAGGTCACTGGCGGCATAGGTCTATGTAGCAATACACGTGTACATACATAAACAGAAGTAAACATGGCTGCGAAGGAGGATAATTTTCTCGACTTATATCTGAGATGCGAACCTCAACTTTGTAGGATGATGATGAGATACTCACCAGCTCCACATCTGAGCGAACATATCGCCAAAATACTCACCGGAAGAGACCCAAACTTTGAGACTCAAGCGTAAGGTCACTGGTGGCGTAGGCCTATGCTGTAATACACGTGTTCATACATAAACAGAAGTAAACATGGCTGCGAATGAAGAAAATTTGCATGACTTATATCTTAGCTGCGAACCTCAACTTTGTTGGAGGATGATGAGATACTCACCAGCTCCACATCTGAGCGAACATATCGCCAAAAATCTCACCGGAAAAGACCCAAACTTTAAGACTCATGCGTCAGGTCACGGGCGGCATAGGTCTATGCAGCAATACACGTGTACATACATAAACAGAAGTAAACAACAGAAGTAAATTTTCTCGACTTATATCTGAGCTGCGAACCTAAACTTTGTTGCAAAATAAAGAGACACTCACCAGCTCGACATCTGAGCTAACATATCGCCAAAATACTCACCAGAAGGGACCCAAACTTTGAGACTCGTGCGTCAGGTCACTGGCGGCATAGGTCCATGCAGCAATACACGTGTACATACATAAACAGAAGTAAACATGGCTGCGAAGGAGGATACATTTCTCGACTTATATCTGAGATGCGAACCTCAACTTTGTTGGAGAATGAAGAGACACTCACCAGCTCCACATCTGAGGTAAAATATCACCAACATTATTACCGGAAGGGACCCAAACTTTGAGACTCATGCGTCAGGTCACTGGCGGCATAGGTCTATGCAGCAATACACGTGTACATACATAAACAGAAGTAAACATGGCTGCGAATGAGGACAATTTTCTCGACTTATATCGGAGCTGCGAACCTCAACTTTGTAGGAGGAGGATGATACACTCACTAGCTCCACATCTGAGCGAACATATCGCCAAAATACTCACCGGAAGAGACGCAAACTTTGAGATTCATGCGTCAGGTCACTGGCGGCTTAGGTCTATGCAGCAGTACACGTTCACATACATGTACATACATAGAAGAAAACATGGCTGCGAATGAGGACAATTTTCTCGACTTATATCTGAGCTGCGAACCTCAACTTTGTTGCAAAATAAAGAGACACTCACCAGCTCGACATCTGAGCTAACATATCGCCAAAATACTCACCAGAAGAGACCCAAACTTTGAGACTCATGCGTCAGGTCACTGGCGGCATACTAGGTCTATGCAGCAATACACGTGTACATACATAAACAAAAGTAAACATGGTGGCGAATGAGGATAATTTTTTCGACTTATATCTTAGCTGCGAACCTAAACTTTGTTGGAGGATGATGAGACACTCACCAGCTCCACATCTGAGCAAACATATCGCCAAAATTCGAACCGGAAGAGACCTAAATTTTGAGACTCAAGCGTAGGGTCACTGGCGGCGTAGGCCTATGCTGTATTACACGTGTACATACATAAACAGAAGTAAACATGGCTGCGAATGAGGAAAATTTGCATGACTTATATCTTAGCTGCGAACCTCAACTTTGTTGGAGGATGATGAGACACTCGCCAGCTCCTCATCTGAGTGAACATATCGCCAAAATACTCACCGGAAGAGACCCAAACTTTGAAACTCATGCGTCAGGTCACTGGCGGCTTAGGTCTATGCAGCAATACACGTGTACATACATAAACAAAAGTAAACATGGTGGCGAATGAGGATAATTTTTTTCGACTTATATCTTAGCTGCGAACCTAAACTTTGTTGGAGGAGGATGATGAGACACTCACCAGCTCCACATCTGAGCAAACATATCGCCAAAAATATAACCGGAAAAGACCCAAACTTTAAGACTCATGCGTCAGGTCCCTGGCGGCATAGGTCTATGGAGCAATACACGTGTACATACATAAACAGAAGTAAACATGGCTGCGAAGGAGGATAATTTTCTCGACTTATATCTGAGGTGCGAACCTCAACTTTGTTGGAGAATGAAGAGACACTCACCAGCTCCACATCTGAGCTAAAATATTACCAACATTATTACCGGAAGGGACCTAAACTTTGAGACTCATGCGTCAGGTCAATGGCGGCATAGGCCTATGCAGCAATACACGTGTACATACATAAACAAAAGTAAACATTGCTGCGAATGAGGAAAATTTGCATGACTTATATCTTAGCTGCGAACCTCAACTTTGTTGGAGGATGATGAGATACTCACCAGCTCCACATCTGAGCGAACATATCGCCAAAAATCTCACCGGAAAAGACCCAAACTTTAAGACTCATGCGTCAGGTCACGGGCGGCATAGGTCTATGCAGCAATACACGTGTACATACATAAACAGAAGTAAACATGGCTGCGAATGAGGACAATATTCTCGACTTATATCGGAGCTGCGAACCTCAACTTTGTTGGAGAATGAAGAGACACTCACCAGCTCCACATCTGAGCTAAAATATCATCAACATTATTACCAGAAGAGACCCAAACTTTGAGACTCATGCGTCAGGTCACTGGCGGCATAGGCCTATGCAGCAATACACGTGTACATACATAAACATAAAAAACATGGCTGCGAATGAGGATAATTTTCTCGACTTATATCTGAGCTGCGAACCTCAACTTTGATGGAGGATGATGAGACACTCACCAGCTCCACATCTGAGCTAACATATCGCCAAAATTATTACCGGAAGGGACCCAAAGTTTGAGACTCATGCGTCAGGTCACTGGCGGCATAGGCCTAGGCAGCAATACACATGTACATACATAAACATAAAAAAACATGGCTGCAAATGAGGATAATTTTCTCGACTTATATTTGAGCTGCGAACCTCAACTTTGTTGTAGGATGATGAGACACTCACCAGCTCCACATCTGAGCTAACATATCACCGGAAGAGACCCAAACTTTGAGACTCAAGCGTAAGGTCACTGGCGGCATAGGCCTATTACGTAATACACGTGTACATACATAAACATAAATAAACATGGCTGCGAAGGAGGATAATTTTCTCGACTTATATCTGAGCTGCGAACCTCAACTTTGTTGGAGGATGATGAAACACTCACCAGCTCCACATCTGAGCTAAAATATCACCAACATTATTACCGGAAGGGACCCTAATTTTGAGATTTATGCGTCAGGTCACTGGCGGCATAGGTCTATGCAGCAATACACGTGTACATACATAAACAGAAGTAAACATGGCTGCGAATGAGGACAATTTTCTCGACTTATATCTGAGCTGCGAACCTCAACTTTGTTGCAAAATAAAGAGACACTCACCAGCTCGACATCTGAGCTAACATATCGCCAAAATACTCACCAGAAGAGACCCAAACTTTGAGACTCATGCGTCAGGTCACTGGCGGCATACTAGGTCTATGCAGCAATACACGTGTACATACATAAACAAAAGTAAACATGGTGGCGAATGAGGATAATTTTTTCGACTTATATCTTAGCTGCGAACCTAAACTTTGTTGGAGGATGATGAGACACTCACCAGCTCCTCATCTGAGTGAACATATCGCCAAAAATCTAACCGGAAAAGACCCAAACTTTAAGACTCATGCGTCAGGTCCCTGGCGGCATAGGTCTATGGAGCAATACACGTGTACATACATAAACAGAAGTAAACATGGCTGCGAATGAGGAAAATTTGCATGACTTATATCTTAGCTGAGGATAATTTTTTCGACTTATATCTTAGCTGCGAACCTAAACTTTGTTGGAGGATGATGAGACACTCACCAGCTCCTCATCTGAGTGAACATATCGCCAAAAATCTAACCGGAAGAGACCCAAATTTTGAGACTCAAGCGTAGGGTCACTGGCGGCGTAGGCCTATGCTGTATTACACGTGTACATACATAAACAGAAGTAAACATGGCTGCGAATGAGGAAAATTTGCATGACTTATATCTTAGCTGCGAACCTCAACTTTGTTGGAGGATGATGAGACACTCGCCAGCTCCTCATCTGAGTGAACATATCGCCAAAATACTCACCGGAAGAGACCCAAACTTTGAAACTCATGCGTCAGGTCACTGGCGGCTTAGGTCTATGCAGCAATACACGTGTACATACATAAACAAAAGTAAACATGGTGGCGAATGAGGATAATTTTTTTCGACTTATATCTTAGCTGCGAACCTAAACTTTGTTGGAGGAGGATGATGAGACACTCACCAGCTCCACATCTGAGCAAACATATCGCCAAAAATCTAACCGGAAAAGACCCAAACTTTAAGACTCATGCGTCAGGTCCCTGGCGGCATAGGTCTATGGAGCAATACACGTGTACATACATAAACAGAAGTAAACATGGCTGCGAAGGAGGATAATTTTCTCGACTTATATCTGAGGTGCGAACCTCAACTTTGTTGGAGAATGAAGAGACACTCACCAGCTCCACATCTGAGCTAAAATATTACCAACATTATTACCGGAAGGGACCTAAACTTTGAGACTCATGCGTCAGGTCAATGGCGGCATAGGCCTATGCAGCAATACACGTGTACATACATAAACAAAAGTAAACATTGCTGCGAATGAGGAAAATTTGCATGACTTATATCTTAGCTGCGAACCTCAACTTTGTTGGAGGATGATGAGATACTCACCAGCTCCACATCTGAGCGAACATATCGCCAAAAATCTCACCGGAAAAGACCCAAACTTTAAGACTCATGCGTCAGGTCACGGGCGGCATAGGTCTATGCAGCAATACACGTGTACATACATAAACAGAAGTAAACATGGCTGCGAATGAGGACAATATTCTCGACTTATATCGGAGCTGCGAACCTCAACTTTGTTGGAGAATGAAGAGACACTCACCAGCTCCACATCTGAGCTAAAATATCATCAACATTATTACCAGAAGAGACCCAAACTTTGAGACTCATGCGTCAGGTCACTGGCGGCATAGGCCTATGCAGCAATACACGTGTACATACATAAACATAAAAAACATGGCTGCGAATGAGGATAATTTTCTCGACTTATATCTGAGCTGCGAACCTCAACTTTGATGGAGGATGATGAGACACTCACCAGCTCCACATCTGAGCTAACATATCGCCAAAATTATTACCGGAAGGGACCCAAAGTTTGAGACTCATGCGTCAGGTCACTGGCGGCATAGGCCTAGGCAGCAATACACATGTACATACATAAACATAAAAAAACATGGCTGCAAATGAGGATAATTTTCTCGACTTATATTTGAGCTGCGAACCTCAACTTTGTTGTAGGATGATGAGACACTCACCAGCTCCACATCTGAGCTAACATATCACCGGAAGAGACCCAAACTTTGAGACTCAAGCGTAAGGTCACTGGCGGCATAGGCCTATTACGTAATACACGTGTACATACATAAACATAAATAAACATGGCTGCGAAGGAGGATAATTTTCTCGACTTATATCTGAGCTGCGAACCTCAACTTTGTTGGAGGATGATGAAACACTCACCAGCTCCACATCTGAGCTAAAATATCACCAACATTATTACCGGAAGGGACCCTAATTTTGAGATTTATGCGTCAGGTCACTGGCGGCATAGGTCTATGCAGCAATACACGTGTACATACATAAACAGAAGTAAACATGGCTGCGAATGAGGACAATTTTCTCGACTTATATCTGAGCTGCGAACCTCAACTTTGTTGCAAAATAAAGAGACACTCACCAGCTCGACATCTGAGCTAACATATCGCCAAAATACTCACCAGAAGAGACCCAAACTTTGAGACTCATGCGTCAGGTCACTGGCGGCATACTAGGTCTATGCAGCAATACACGTGTACATACATAAACAAAAGTAAACATGGTGGCGAATGAGGATAATTTTTTCGACTTATATCTTAGCTGCGAACCTAAACTTTGTTGGAGGATGATGAGACACTCACCAGCTCCACATCTGAGCGAACATATCGCCAAAAATCTCACCGGAAGAGACCCAAACTTTGAGACTCAAGCGTAAGGTCACTGGTGGCGTAGGCCTATGCTGTAATACACGTGTTCATACATAAACAGAAGTAAACATGGCTGCGAATGAAGAAAATTTGCATGACTTATATCTTAGCTGCGAACCTCAACTTTGTTGGAGGATGATGAGATACTCACCAGCTCCACATCTGAGCGAACATATCGCCAAAAATCTCACCGGAAAAGACCCAAACTTTAAGACTCATGCGTCAGGTCACGGGCGGCATAGGTCTATGCAGCAATACACGTGTACATACATAAACAGAAGTAAACAACAGAAGTAAATTTTCTCGACTTATATCTGAGCTGCGAACCTAAACTTTGTTGCAAAATAAAGAGACACTCACCAGCTCGACATCTGAGCTAACATATCGCCAAAATACTCACCAGAAGGGACCCAAACTTTGAGACTCGTGCGTCAGGTCACTGGCGGCATAGGTCCATGCAGCAATACACGTGTACATACATAAACAGAAGTAAACATGGCTGCGAAGGAGGATACATTTCTCGACTTATATCTGAGATGCGAACCTCAACTTTGTTGGAGAATGAAGAGACACTCACCAGCTCCACATCTGAGGTAAAATATCACCAACATTATTACCGGAAGGGACCCAAACTTTGAGACTCATGCGTCAGGTCACTGGCGGCATAGGTCTATGCAGCAATACACGTGTACATACATAAACAGAAGTAAACATGGCTGCGAATGAGGACAATTTTCTCGACTTATATCGGAGCTGCGAACCTCAACTTTGTAGGAGGAGGATGAGACACTCACTAGCTCCACATCTGAGCGAACATATCGCCAAAATACTCACCGGAAGAGACGCAAACTTTGAGATTCATGCGTCAGGTCACTGGCGGCTTAGGTCTATGCAGCAGTACACGTTCACATACATGTACATACATAGAAGAAAACATGGCTGCGAATGAGGACAATTTTCTCGACTTATATCTGAGCTGCGAACCTCAACTTTGTTGCAAAATAAAGAGACACTCACCAGCTCGACATCTGAGCTAACATATCGCCAAAATACTCACCAGAAGAGACCCAAACTTTGAGACTCATGCGTCAGGTCACTGGCGGCATACTAGGTCTATGCAGCAATACACGTGTACATACATAAACAAAAGTAAACATGGTGGCGAATGAGGATAATTTTTTCGACTTATATCTTAGCTGCGAACCTAAACTTTGTTGGAGGATGATGAGACACTCACCAGCTCCACATCTGAGCAAACATATCGCCAAAATTCGAACCGGAAGAGACCCAAATTTTGAGACTCAAGCGTAGGGTCACTGGCGGCGTAGGCCTATGCTGTATTACACGTGTACATACATAAACAGAAGTAAACATGGCTGCGAATGAGGAAAATTTGCATGACTTATATCTTAGCTGCGAACCTCAACTTTGTTGGAGGATGATGAGACACTCGCCAGCTCCTCATCTGAGTGAACATATCGCCAAAATACTCACCGGAAGAGACCCAAACTTTGAAACTCATGCGTCAGGTCACTGGCGGCTTAGGTCTATGCAGCAATACACGTGTACATACATAAACAAAAGTAAACATGGTGGCGAATGAGGATAATTTTTTTCGACTTATATCTTAGCTGCGAACCTAAACTTTGTTGGAGGAGGATGATGAGACACTCACCAGCTCCACATCTGAGCAAACATATCGCCAAAAATCTAACCGGAAAGGACCCAAACTTTAAGACTCATGCGTCAGGTCCCTGGCGGCATAGGTCTATGGAGCAATACACGTGTACATACATAAACAGAAGTAAACATGGCTGCGAAGGAGGATAATTTTCTCGACTTATATCTGAGGTGCGAACCTCAACTTTGTTGGAGAATGAAGAGACACTCACCAGCTCCACATCTGAGCTAAAATATTACCAACATTATTACCGGAAGGGACCTAAACTTTGAGACTCATGCGTCAGGTCAATGGCGGCATAGGCCTATGCAGCAATACACGTGTACATACATAAACAAAAGTAAACATTGCTGCGAATGAGGAAAATTTGCATGACTTATATCTTAGCTGCGAACCTCAACTTTGTTGGAGGATGATGAGATACTCACCAGCTCCACATCTGAGCGAACATATCGCCAAAAATCTCACCGGAAAAGACCCAAACTTTAAGACTCATGCGTCAGGTCACGGGCGGCATAGGTCTATGCAGCAATACACGTGTACATACATAAACAGAAGTAAACATGGCTGCGAATGAGGACAATATTCTCGACTTATATCGGAGCTGCGAACCTCAACTTTGTTGGAGAATGAAGAGACACTCACCAGCTCCACATCTGAGCTAAAATATCATCAACATTATTACCAGAAGAGACCCAAACTTTGAGACTCATGCGTCAGGTCACTGGCGGCATAGGCCTATGCAGCAATACACGTGTACATACATAAACATAAAAAACATGGCTGCGAATGAGGATAATTTTCTCGACTTATATCTGAGCTGCGAACCTCAACTTTGATGGAGGATGATGAGACACTCACCAGCTCCACATCTGAGCTAACATATCGCCAAAATTATTACCGGAAGGGACCCAAAGTTTGAGACTCATGCGTCAGGTCACTGGCGGCATAGGCCTAGGCAGCAATACACATGTACATACATAAACATAAAAAAACATGGCTGCAAATGAGGATAATTTTCTCGACTTATATTTGAGCTGCGAACCTCAACTTTGTTGTAGGATGATGAGACACTCACCAGCTCCACATCTGAGCTAACATATCACCGGAAGAGACCCAAACTTTGAGACTCAAGCGTAAGGTCACTGGCGGCATAGGCCTATTACGTAATACACGTGTACATACATAAACATAAATAAACATGGCTGCGAAGGAGGATAATTTTCTCGACTTATATCTGAGCTGCGAACCTCAACTTTGTTGGAGGATGATGAAACACTCACCAGCTCCACATCTGAGCTAAAATATCACCAACATTATTACCGGAAGGGACCCTAATTTTGAGATTTATGCGTCAGGTCACTGGCGGCATAGGTCTATGCAGCAATACACGTGTACATACATAAACAGAAGTAAACATGGCTGCGAATGAGGACAATTTTCTCGACTTATATCTGAGCTGCGAACCTCAACTTTGTTGCAAAATAAAGAGACACTCACCAGCTCGACATCTGAGCTAACATATCGCCAAAATACTCACCAGAAGAGACCCAAACTTTGAGACTCATGCGTCAGGTCACTGGCAGCATACTAGGTCTATGCAGCAATACACGTGTACATACATAAACAAAAGTAAACATGGTGGCGAATGAGGATAATTTTTTCGACTTATATCTTAGCTGCGAACCTAAACTTTGTTGGAGGATGATGAGACACTCACCAGCTCCTCATCTGAGTGAACATATCGCCAAAAATCTAACCGGAAAAGACCCAAACTTTAAGACTCATGCGTCAGGTCCCTGGCGGCATAGGTCTATGGAGCAATACACGTGTACATACATAAACAGAAGTAAACATGGCTGCGAATGAGGAAAATTTGCATGACTTATATCTTAGCTGAGGATAATTTTTTCGACTTATATCTTAGCTGCGAACCTAAACTTTGTTGGAGGATGATGAGACACTCACCAGCTCCTCATCTGAGTGAACATATCGCCAAAAATCTAACCGGAAGAGACCCAAATTTTGAGACTCAAGCGTAGGGTCACTGGCGGCGTAGGCCTATGCTGTATTACACGTGTACATACATAAACAGAAGTAAACATGGCTGCGAATGAGGAAAATTTGCATGACTTATATCTTAGCTGCGAACCTCAACTTTGTTGGAGGATGATGAGACACTCGCCAGCTCCTCATCTGAGTGAACATATCGCCAAAATACTCACCGGAAGAGACCCAAACTTTGAAACTCATGCGTCAGGTCACTGGCGGCTTAGGTCTATGCAGCAATACACGTGTACATACATAAACAAAAGTAAACATGGTGGCGAATGAGGATAATTTTTTTCGACTTATATCTTAGCTGCGAACCTAAACTTTGTTGGAGGAGGATGATGAGACACTCACCAGCTCCACATCTGAGCAAACATATCGCCAAAAATCTAACCGGAAAAGACCCAAACTTTAAGACTCATGCGTCAGGTCCCTGGCGGCATAGGTCTATGGAGCAATACACGTGTACATACATAAACAGAAGTAAACATGGCTGCGAAGGAGGATAATTTTCTCGACTTATATCTGAGGTGCGAACCTCAACTTTGTTGGAGAATGAAGAGACACTCACCAGCTCCACATCTGAGCTAAAATATTACCAACATTATTACCGGAAGGGACCTAAACTTTGAGACTCATGCGTCAGGTCAATGGCGGCATAGGCCTATGCAGCAATACACGTGTACATACATAAACAAAAGTAAACATTGCTGCGAATGAGGAAAATTTGCATGACTTATATCTTAGCTGCGAACCTCAACTTTGTTGGAGGATGATGAGATACTCACCAGCTCCACATCTGAGCGAACATATCGCCAAAAATCTCACCGGAAAAGACCCAAACTTTAAGACTCATGCGTCAGGTCACGGGCGGCATAGGTCTATGCAGCAATACACGTGTACATACATAAACAGAAGTAAACATGGCTGCGAATGAGGACAATATTCTCGACTTATATCGGAGCTGCGAACCTCAACTTTGTTGGAGAATGAAGAGACACTCACCAGCTCCACATCTGAGCTAAAATATCATCAACATTATTACCAGAAGAGACCCAAACTTTGAGACTCATGCGTCAGGTCACTGGCGGCATAGGCCTATGCAGCAATACACGTGTACATACATAAACATAAAAAACATGGCTGCGAATGAGGATAATTTTCTCGACTTATATCTGAGCTGCGAACCTCAACTTTGATGGAGGATGATGAGACACTCACCAGCTCCACATCTGAGCTAACATATCGCCAAAATTATTACCGGAAGGGACCCAAAGTTTGAGACTCATGCGTCAGGTCACTGGCGGCATAGGCCTAGGCAGCAATACACATGTACATACATAAACATAAAAAAACATGGCTGCAAATGAGGATAATTTTCTCGACTTATATTTGAGCTGCGAACCTCAACTTTGTTGTAGGATGATGAGACACTCACCAGCTCCACATCTGAGCTAACATATCACCGGAAGAGACCCAAACTTTGAGACTCAAGCGTAAGGTCACTGGCGGCATAGGCCTATTACGTAATACACGTGTACATACATAAACATAAATAAACATGGCTGCGAAGGAGGATAATTTTCTCGACTTATATCTGAGCTGCGAACCTCAACTTTGTTGGAGGATGATGAAACACTCACCAGCTCCACATCTGAGCTAAAATATCACCAACATTATTACCGGAAGGGACCCTAATTTTGAGATTTATGCGTCAGGTCACTGGCGGCATAGGTCTATGCAGCAATACACGTGTACATACATAAACAGAAGTAAACATGGCTGCGAATGAGGACAATTTTCTCGACTTATATCTGAGCTGCGAACCTCAACTTTGTTGCAAAATAAAGAGACACTCACCAGCTCGACATCTGAGCTAACATATCGCCAAAATACTCACCAGAAGAGACCCAAACTTTGAGACTCATGCGTCAGGTCACTGGCGGCATACTAGGTCTATGCAGCAATACACGTGTACATACATAAACAAAAGTAAACATGGTGGCGAATGAGGATAATTTTTTCGACTTATATCTTAGCTGCGAACCTAAACTTTGTTGGAGGATGATGAGACACTCACCAGCTCCACATCTGAGCGAACATATCGCCAAAAATCTCACCGGAAGAGACCCAAACTTTGAGACTCAAGCGTAAGGTCACTGGTGGCGTAGGCCTATGCTGTAATACACGTGTTCATACATAAACAGAAGTAAACATGGCTGCGAATGAAGAAAATTTGCATGACTTATATCTTAGCTGCGAACCTCAACTTTGTTGGAGGATGATGAGATACTCACCAGCTCCACATCTGAGCGAACATATCGCCAAAAATCTCACCGGAAAAGACCCAAACTTTAAGACTCATGCGTCAGGTCACGGGCGGCATAGGTCTATGCAGCAATACACGTGTACATACATAAACAGAAGTAAACAACAGAAGTAAATTTTCTCGACTTATATCTGAGCTGCGAACCTAAACTTTGTTGCAAAATAAAGAGACACTCACCAGCTCGACATCTGAGCTAACATATCGCCAAAATACTCACCAGAAGGGACCCAAACTTTGAGACTCGTGCGTCAGGTCACTGGCGGCATAGGTCCATGCAGCAATACACGTGTACATACATAAACAGAAGTAAACATGGCTGCGAAGGAGGATACATTTCTCGACTTATATCTGAGATGCGAACCTCAACTTTGTTGGAGAATGAAGAGACACTCACCAGCTCCACATCTGAGGTAAAATATCACCAACATTATTACCGGAAGGGACCCAAACTTTGAGACTCATGCGTCAGGTCACTGGCGGCATAGGTCTATGCAGCAATACACGTGTACATACATAAACAGAAGTAAACATGGCTGCGAATGAGGACAATTTTCTCGACTTATATCGGAGCTGCGAACCTCAACTTTGTAGGAGGAGGATGAGACACTCACTAGCTCCACATCTGAGCGAACATATCGCCAAAATACTCACCGGAAGAGACGCAAACTTTGAGATTCATGCGTCAGGTCACTGGCGGCTTAGGTCTATGCAGCAGTACACGTTCACATACATGTACATACATAGAAGAAAACATGGCTGCGAATGAGGACAATTTTCTCGACTTATATCTGAGCTGCGAACCTCAACTTTGTTGCAAAATAAAGAGACACTCACCAGCTCGACATCTGAGCTAACATATCGCCAAAATACTCACCAGAAGAGACCCAAACTTTGAGACTCATGCGTCAGGTCACTGGCGGCATACTAGGTCTATGCAGCAATACACGTGTACATACATAAACAAAAGTAAACATGGTGGCGAATGAGGATAATTTTTTCGACTTATATCTTAGCTGCGAACCTAAACTTTGTTGGAGGATGATGAGACACTCACCAGCTCCACATCTGAGCAAACATATCGCCAAAATTCGAACCGGAAGAGACCCAAATTTTGAGACTCAAGCGTAGGGTCACTGGCGGCGTAGGCCTATGCTGTATTACACGTGTACATACATAAACAGAAGTAAACATGGCTGCGAATGAGGAAAATTTGCATGACTTATATCTTAGCTGCGAACCTCAACTTTGTTGGAGGATGATGAGACACTCGCCAGCTCCTCATCTGAGTGAACATATCGCCAAAATACTCACCGGAAGAGACCCAAACTTTGAAACTCATGCGTCAGGTCACTGGCGGCTTAGGTCTATGCAGCAATACACGTGTACATACATAAACAAAAGTAAACATGGTGGCGAATGAGGATAATTTTTTTCGACTTATATCTTAGCTGCGAACCTAAACTTTGTTGGAGGAGGATGATGAGACACTCACCAGCTCCACATCTGAGCAAACATATCGCCAAAAATCTAACCGGAAAAGACCCAAACTTTAAGACTCATGCGTCAGGTCCCTGGCGGCATAGGTCTATGGAGCAATACACGTGTACATACATAAACAGAAGTAAACATGGCTGCGAAGGAGGATAATTTTCTCGACTTATATCTGAGGTGCGAACCTCAACTTTGTTGGAGAATGAAGAGACACTCACCAGCTCCACATCTGAGCTAAAATATTACCAACATTATTACCGGAAGGGACCTAAACTTTGAGACTCATGCGTCAGGTCAATGGCGGCATAGGCCTATGCAGCAATACACGTGTACATACATAAACAAAAGTAAACATTGCTGCGAATGAGGAAAATTTGCATGACTTATATCTTAGCTGCGAACCTCAACTTTGTTGGAGGATGATGAGATACTCACCAGCTCCACATCTGAGCGAACATATCGCCAAAAATCTCACCGGAAAAGACCCAAACTTTAAGACTCATGCGTCAGGTCACGGGCGGCATAGGTCTATGCAGCAATACACGTGTACATACATAAACAGAAGTAAACATGGCTGCGAATAAGGACAATATTCTCGACTTATATCGGAGCTGCGAACCTCAACTTTGTTGGAGAATGAAGAGACACTCACCAGCTCCACATCTGAGCTAAAATATCATCAACATTATTACCAGAAGAGACCCAAACTTTGAGACTCATGCGTCAGGTCACTGGCGGCATAGGCCTATGCAGCAATACACGTGTACATACATAAACATAAAAAACATGGCTGCGAATGAGGATAATTTTCTCGACTTATATCTGAGCTGCGAACCTCAACTTTGATGGAGGATGATGAGACACTCACCAGCTCCACATCTGAGCTAACATATCGCCAAAATTATTACCGGAAGGGACCCAAAGTTTGAGACTCATGCGTCAGGTCACTGGCGGCATAGGCCTAGGCAGCAATACACATGTACATACATAAACATAAAAAAACATGGCTGCAAATGAGGATAATTTTCTCGACTTATATTTGAGCTGCGAACCTCAACTTTGTTGTAGGATGATGAGACACTCACCAGCTCCACATCTGAGCTAACATATCACCGGAAGAGACCCAAACTTTGAGACTCAAGCGTAAGGTCATTGGCGGCATAGGCCTATTACGTAATACACGTGTACATACATAAACATAAATAAACATGGCTGCGAAGGAGGATAATTTTCTCGACTTATATCTGAGCTGCGAACCTCAACTTTGTTGGAGGATGATGAAACACTCACCAGCTCCACATCTGAGCTAAAATATCACCAACATTATTACCGGAAGGGACCCTAATTTTGAGATTTATGCGTCAGGTCACTGGCGGCATAGGTCTATGCAGCAATACACGTGTACATACATAAACAGAAGTAAACATGGCTGCGAATGAGGACAATTTTCTCGACTTATATCTGAGCTGCGAACCTCAACTTTGTTGCAAAATAAAGAGACACTCACCAGCTCGACATCTGAGCTAACATATCGCCAAAATACTCACCAGAAGAGACCCAAACTTTGAGACTCATGCGTCAGGTCACTGGCGGCATACTAGGTCTATGCAGCAATACACGTGTACATACATAAACAAAAGTAAACATGGTGGCGAATGAGGATAATTTTTTCGACTTATATCTTAGCTGCGAACCTAAACTTTGTTGGAGGATGATGAGACACTCACCAGCTCCACATCTGAGCGAACATATCGCCAAAAATCTCACCGGAAGAGACCCAAACTTTGAGACTCAAGCGTAAGGTCACTGGTGGCGTAGGCCTATGCTGTAATACACGTGTTCATACATAAACAGAAGTAAACATGGCTGCGAATGAAGAAAATTTGCATGACTTATATCTTAGCTGCGAACCTCAACTTTGTTGGAGGATGATGAGATACTCACCAGCTCCACATCTGAGCGAACATATCGCCAAAAATCTCACCGGAAAAGACCCAAACTTTAAGACTCATGCGTCAGGTCACTGGCGGCATAGGTCTATGCAGCAATACACGTGTACATACATAAACAGAAGTAAACATGGCTGCGAAGGAGGATAATTTTCTCGACTTATATCTGAGATGCGAACCTCAACTTTGTAGGATGATGATGAGATACTCACCAGCTCCACATCTGAGCGAACATATCGCCAAAATACTCACCGGAAGAGACCCAAACTTTGAGACTCAAGCGTAAGGTCACTGGTGGCGTAGGCCTATGCTGTAATACACGTGTTCATACATAAACAGAAGTAAACATGGCTGCGAATGAAGACAATTTGCATGACTTATATCTTAGCTGCGAACCTCAACTTTGTTGGAGGATGATGAGATACTCACCAGCTCCACATCTGAGCGAACATATCGCCAAAAATCTCACCGGAAAAGACCCAAACTTTAAGACTCATGCGTCAGGTCACGGGCGGCATAGGTCTATGCAGCAATACACGTGTACATACATAAACAGAAGTAAACAACAGAAGTAAATTTTCTCGACTTATATCTGAGCTGCGAACCAAAACTTTGTTGCAAAATAAAGAGACACTCACCAGCTCGACATCTGAGCTAACATATCGCCAAAATACTCACCAGAAGGGACCCAAACTTTGAGACTCGTGCGTCAGGTCACTGGCGGCATAGGTCCATGCAGCAATACACGTGTACATACATAAACAGAAGTAAACATGGCTGCGAAGGAGGATACATTTCTCGACTTATATCTGAGATGCGAACCTCAACTTTGTTGGAGAATGAAGAGACACTCACCAGCTCCACATCTGAGGTAAAATATCACCAACATTATTACCGGAAGGGACCTAAACTTTGAGACTCATGCGTCAGGTCACTGGCGGCATAGGTCTATGCAGCAATACACGTGTACATACATAAACAGAAGTAAACATGGCTGCGAATGAGGACAATTTTCTCGACTTATATCGGAGCTGCGAACCTCAACTTTGTAGGAGGAGGATGAGACACTCACTAGCTCCACATCTGAGCGAACATATCGCCAAAATACTCACCGGAAGAGACGCAAACTTTGAGATTCATGCGTCAGGTCACTGGCGGCTTAGGTCTATGCAGCAGTACACGTTCACATACATGTACATACATAGAAGAAAACATGGCTGCGAATGAGGACAATTTTCTCGACTTATATCTGAGCTGCGAACCTCAACTTTGTTGCAAAATAAAGAGACACTCACCAGCTCGACATCTGAGCTAACATATCGCCAAAATACTCACCAGAAGAGACCCAAACTTTGAGACTCATGCGTCAGGTCACTGGCGGCATACTATGTCTATGCAGCAATACACGTGTACATACATAAACAAAAGTAAACATGGTGGCGAATGAGGATAATTTTTTCGACTTATATCTTAGCTGCGAACCTAAACTTTGTTGGAGGATGATGAGACACTCACCAGCTCCACATCTGAGCAAACATATCGCCAAAATTCGAACCGGAAGAGACCCAAATTTTGAGACTCAAGCGTAGGGTCACTGGCGGCGTAGGCCTATGCTGTATTACACGTGTACATACATAAATAGAAGTAAACATGGCTGCGAATGAGGATAATTTTTTCGACTTATATCTTAGCTGCGAACCTAAACTTTGTTGGAGGATGATGAGACACTCGCCAGCGCTTCATCTGAGTGAACATATCGCCAAAATACTCACCGGAAGAGAACCAAACTTTGAAATTCATGCGTCAGGTCACTGGCGGCTTAGGTCTATGCAGCAATACACGTGTACATACATAAACAAAAGTAAACATGGTGGCGAATGAGGATAATTTTTTTCGACTTATATCTTAGCTGCGAACCTAAACTTTGTTGGAGGAGGATGATGAGACACTCACCAGCTCCACATCTGAGCAAACATATCGCCAAAAATCTAACCGGAAAAGACCCAAACTTTAAGACTCATGCGTCAGGTCACTGGCGGCATAGGTCTATGGAGCAATACACGTGTACATACATAAACAGAAGTAAACATGGCTGCGAAGGAGGATAATTTTCTCGACTTATATCTGAGGTGCGAACCTCAACTTTGTTGGAGAATGAAGAGACACTCACCAGCTCCACATCTGAGCTAAAATATTACCAACATTATTACCGGAAGGGACCTAAACTTTGAGACTCATGCGTCAGGTAAATGGCGGCATAGGCCTATACAGCAATACACGTGTACATACATAAACAAAAGTAAACATTGCTGCGAATGAGGAAAATTTGCATGACTTATATCTTAGCTGCGAACCTCAACTTTGTTGGAGGATGATGAGATACTCACCAGCTCCACATCTGAGCGAACATATCGCCAAAAATCTCACCGGAAAAGACCCAAACTTTAAGACTCATGCGTCAGGTCACGGGCGGCATAGGTCTATGCAGCAATACACGTGTACATACATAAACAGAAGTAAACATGGCTGCGAATGAGGACAATATTCTCGACTTATATCGGAGCTGCGAACCTCAACTTTGTTGGAGAATGAAGAGACACTCACCAGCTCCACATCTGAGCTAAAATATCATCAACATTATTACCAGAAGAGACCCAAACTTTGAGACTCATGCGTCAGGTCACTGGCGGCATAGGCCTATGCAGCAATACACGTGTACATACATAAACATAAAAAACATGGCTGCGAATGAGGATAATTTTCTCGACTTATATCTGAGCTGCGAACCTCAACTTTGATGGAGGATGATGAGACACTCACCAGCTCCACATCTGAGCTAACATATCACCAACATTATTACCGGAAGGGACCCTAATTTTGAGATTTATGCGTCAGGTCACTGGCGGCATAGGTCTATGCAGCAATACACGTGTACATACATAAACAGAAGTAAACATGGCTGCGAATGAGGACAATTTTCTCGACTTATATCGGAGCTGCGAACCTCAACTTTGTAGGAGGATGATGAGACACTCACTAGCTCCACATCTGAGCGAACATATCGCCAAAATACTCACCGGAAGAGACGCAAACTTTGAGACTCATGCGTCAGGTCATTGGCGGCTTAGGTCTATGCAGCAATACACGTTCACATACATGTACATACATAGAAGAAAACATGGCTGCGAATGAGGACAATTTTCTCGACTTATATCTGAGCTGCGAACCTCAACTTTGTTGCAAAATAAAGAGACACTCACCAGCTCGACATCTGAGCTAACATATCGCCAAAATACTCACCAGAAGAGACCCAAACTTTGAGACTCATGCGTCAGGTCACTGGCGGCATACTAGGTCTATGCAGCAATACACGTGTACATACATAAACAAAAGTAAACATGGTGGCGAATGAGGATAATTTTTTCGACTTATATCTTAGCTGCGAACCTAAACTTTGTTGGAGGATGATGAGACACTCACCAGCTCCACATCTGAGCGAACATATCGCCAAAACCTCACCGGAAAAAAAACAAACTTTGAGACTCATGCGTCAGGTCAATGGCGGCATAGGCCTATGCAGCAATACACGTGTACATACATAAACAAAAGTAAACATGGCTGCGAATGAGGACAATTTTCTCGACTTATATCGGAGCTGCGAACCTCAACTTTGTTGGAGGATGATGAGACACTCACTAGCTCCACATCTGAGCGAACATATCGCCAAAATACTCACCGGAAGAGACGCAAACTTTGAGACTCATGCGTCAGGTCACTGGCGGCATACTAGGTCTATGCAGCAATACACGTGTACATACATAAACAAAAGTAAACATGGTGGCGAATGAGGATAATTTTTTTCGACTTATAACTTAGCTGCGAACCTAAACTTTGTTGGAGGATGATGAGACACTCACCAGCTCCACATCTGAGCGAACATATCGCCAAAAATCTCACCGGAAAAAACCCAAACTTTGAGACTCATGCGTCAGGTCACTGGCGGCATAGGCCTATGCAGCAATACACGTGTACATACATAAACAAAAGTAAACATGGCTGCGAATGAGGACAATTATTTCGACTTATATCGGAGCTGCGAACCTCAACTTTGTAAGAGGATGATGAGACACTCACTAGCTCCACATCTGAGCTAACATATTGCCAAAATTCGGACCGGAAGAGACCCAAATTTTGCGACTCAAGCGTAGGGTCACTGGCGGCGTAGGCCTATGCTGTAATACACGTGTACATACATAAACAGAAGTAAACATGGCTGCGAATGAGGAAAATTTGCATGACTTATATCTTAGCTTCGAACCTCAACTTTGTTGGAGGATGATGAGACACTCACCAGCTCCTCATCTGAGTGAACATATCGCCAAAATACTCACCGGAAGAGACCCAAACTTTGAGACTCATGCGTCAGGTCAATGGCGGCATAGGCCTTTGTCACAATACACGTGTACATTCATAAACAAAAGTAAACATGGTGGCGAATGAGGATAAATTTTTCGACTTATATCTTAGGTGTGAACCTAAACTTTGTTGGAGGATGATGAGACACTCACCAGCTCCACATCTGAGCGAACATATCGCCAAAAATCTCACCGGAAAAGACCCAAACTTTAAGACTCATGCGTCAGGTCACTGGCGGCATAGGTCTATGCAGCAATACACGTGTACATACATAAACAGAAGTAAACATGGCTGCGAAGGAGGATAAATTTCTCGACTTATATCTGAGATGCGAACTTCAACTTTGTTGGAGAATGAAGAGACACTCACCAGCTCCACATCTGAGCTAAAATATCACCAACATTATTACCGGAAGGGACCCAAACTTTGAGACTCATGCGTCAGGTCAATGGCGGCATAGGCCTATGCAGCAATACACGTGTACATACATAAACAAAAGTAAACATGGCTGCGAATGAGGACAATTTTCTCGACTTATATCGGAGCTGCGAACCTCAACTTTGTAGGAGGATGATGAGACACTCACTAGCTCCACATCTGAGCAAACATATCGCCAAAATACTCACCGGAAGAGACGCAAACTTTGAGACTCATGCGTCAGGTCACTGGCGGCTTAGGTCTATGCAGCAATACACGTTCACATACATGTACATACATAGAAGAAAACATGGCTGCGAATGAGGACAATTTTCTCGACTTAAATCGGAGCTGCGAACCTCAACTTTGTAGGAGGATGATTAGACACTCACTAGCTCCACATCTGAGCTAACATATCGCCAAAATTCGAACCGGAAGAGACCCAAATTTTGAGACTCATGCGTCAGGTCACTGGCGGCGTAGGCCTATGCTGTATTACACGTGTACATACATAAACAGAAGTAAACATGGCTGCGAATGAGGACAATATTCTCGACTTATATCGGAGCTGCGAACCTCAACTTTGTTGGAGAATGAAGAGACACTCACCAGCTCCACATCTGAGCGAACATATCGCCAAAAATCTCACCGGAAAAGACCCAAACTTTAAGACTCATGCGTCAGGTCACTGGCGGCATAGGTCTATGCAGCAATACACGTGTACATACATAAACAGAAGTAAACATGGCTGCGAAGGAGGATAATTTTCTCGACTTATATCTGAGATGCGAACCTCAACTTTGTAGGATGATGATGAGATACTCACCAGCTCCACATCTGAGCGAACATATCGCCAAAATACTCACCGGAAGAGACCCAAACTTTGAGACTCAAGCGTAAGGTCACTGGTGGCGTAGGCCTATGCTGTAATACACGTGTTCATACATAAACAGAAGTAAACATGGCTGCGAATGAAGAAAATTTGCATGACTTATATCTTAGCTGCGAACCTCAACTTTGTTGGAGGATGATGAGATACTCACCAGCTCCACATCTGAGCAAACATATCGCCAAAAATCTCACCGGAAAAGACCCAAACTTTAAGACTCATGCGTCAGGTCACGGGCGGCATAGGTCTATGCAGCAATACACGTGTACATACATAAACAGAAGTAAACAACAGAAGTAAATTTTCTCGACTTAAATCTGAGCTGCGAACCTAAACTTTGTTGCAAAATAAAGAGACACTCACCAGCTCGACATCTGAGCTAACATATCGCCAAAATACTCACCAGAAGGGACCCAAACTTTGAGACTCGTGCGTCAGGTCACTGGCGGCATAGGTCCATGCAGCAATACACGTGTACATACATAAACAGAAGTAAACATGGCTGCGAAGGAGGATACATTTCTCGACTTATATCTGAGATGCGAACCTCAACTTTGTTGGAGAATGAAGAGACACTCACCAGCTCCACATCTGAGGTAAAATATCACCAACATTATTACCGGAAGGGACCCAAACTTTGAGACTCATGCGTCAGGTCACTGGCGGCATAGGTCTATGCAGCAATACACGTGTACATACATAAACAGAAGTAAACATGACTGCGAATGAGGACAATTTTCTCGACTTATATCGGAGCTGCGAACCTCAACTTTATAGGAGGAGGATGAGACACTCACTAGCTCCACATCTGAGCGAACATATCGCCAAAATACTCACCGGAAGAGACGCAAACTTTGAGATTCATGCGTCAGGTCACTGGCGGCTTAGGTCTATGCAGCAGTACACGTTCACATACATGTACATACATAGAAGAAAACATGGCTGCGAATGAGGACAATTTTCTCGACTTATATCTGAGCTGCGAACCTCAACTTTGTTGCAAAATAAAGAGACACTCACCAGCTCGACATCTGAGCTAACATATCGCCAAAATACTCACCAGAAGAGACCCAAACTTTGAGACTCATGCGTCAGGTCACTGGCGGCATATTAGGTCTATGCAGCAATACACGTGTACATACGTAAACAAAAGTAAACATGGTGGCGAATGAGGATAATTTTTTCGACTTATATCTTAGCTGCGAACCTAAACTTTGTTGGAGGATGATGAGACACTCACCAGCTCCACATCTGAGCAAACATATCGCCAAAATTCGAACCGGAAGAGACCCAAATTTTGAGACTCAAGCGTAGGGTCACTGGCGGCGTAGGCCTATGCTGTATTACACGTGTACATACATAAACAGAAGTAAACATGGCTGCGAATGAGGAAAATTTGCATGACTTATATCTTAGCTGCGAACCTCAACTTTGTTGGAGGATGATGAGACACTCGCCAGCTCCTCATCTGAGTGAACATATCGCCAAAATACTCACCGGAAGAGACCCAAACTTTGAGACTCATGCGTCAGGTCAATGGCGGCATAGGCCTTTGTCACAATACACGTGTACATTCATAAACAAAAGTAAACATGGTGGCGAATGAGGATAAATTTTTCGACTTATATCTTAGGTGTGAACCTAAACTTTGTTGGAGGATGATGAGACACTCACCAGCTCCACATCTGAGCGAACATATCGCCAAAAATCTCACCGGAAAAGACCCAAACTTTAAGACTCATGCGTCAGGTCACTGGCGGCATAGGTCTATGCAGCAATACACATGTACATACATAAACAGAAGTAAACATGGCTGCGAAGGAGGATAAATTTCTCGACTTATATCTGAGATGCGAACTTCAACTTTGTTGGAGAATGAAGAGACACTCACCAGCTCCACATCTGAGCTAAAATATCACCAACATTATTACCGGAAGGGACCCAAACTTTGAGACTCATGCGTCAGGTCAATGGCGGCATAGGTCTATGCAGCAATACACGTGTACATACATAAACAGAAGTAAACATGGCTGCGAATGAGGACAATTTTCTCGACTTATATCGGAGCTGCGAACCTCAACTTTGTAGGAGGATGATGAGACACTCACTAGCTCCACATCTGAGCAAACATATCGCCAAAATACTCACCGGAAGAGACGCAAACTTTGAGACTCATGCGTCAGGTCACTGGCGGCTTAGGTCTATGCAGCAATACACGTTCACATACATGTACATACATAGAAGAAAACATGGCTGCGAATGAGGACAATTTTCTCGACTTATATCTGAGCTGCGAACCTCAACTTTGTTGCAAAATAAAGAGACACTCACCAGCTCCACATCTGAGCTAACATATCGCCAAAATACTCACCAGAAGGGACCCAAACTTTGAGACTCATGCGTCAGGTCACTGGCGGCATACTAGGTCTATGCAGCAATACACGTGTACATACATAAACAAAAGTAAACATGGTGGCGAATGAGGATAATTTTTTCGATTTATATCTTAGCTGCGAACCTAAACTTAGTTGGAGGATGATGAGACACTCACCAGCTCCACATCTGAGCGAACATATCGCCAAAAATCTCACCGGAAAAAAACCTTACTTTGAGACTCATGCGTCAGGTCACTGGCGGCATAGGCCTATGCAGCAATACACGTGTACATACATAAACAAAAGTAAACATGGCTGCGCGAATGAGGACAATTTTTTCGACTTATATCGGAGCTGCGAACCTCAACTTTGTAGGAGGATGATTAGACACTCACTAGCTCCACATCTGAGCTAACATATCGCCAAAATTCGAACCGGAAGAGACCCAAATTTAGAGACTCAAGCGTAGGGTCACTGGCGGCGTAGGCCTATGCTGTATTACACGTGTACATACATAAACAGAAGTAAACATGGCTGCGAATGAGGAAAATTTGCATGACTTATATCTTAGCTGCGAACCTCAACTTTGTTGGAGGATGATGAGACACTCGCCAGCTCCTCATCTGAGTGAACATATCGCCAAAATACTCACCGGAAGAGACCCAAACTTTGAGACTCATGCGTCAGGTCACTGGCGGCTTAGTTCTATGCAGCAATATACACGTGTACATACATGTACATACATGGAAGAAAACATGGCTGCGAATGAGGACAATTTTCTCGACTTATATCTGAGCTCCGAACCTCAACTATGTTGGAGAATGAAGAGACAGTCACCAGCTCCACATCTGAGCTAACATATCGCCAAAATACTCACCAGAAGGGACCCAAACTTTGAGACTCATGTGTCAGGTCACTGGCGGCATACTAGGTCTATGCAGCAATACACGTGTACATACATAAACAAAAGTAAATATGGTGGCGAATGAGGATAATTTTTTTCGACTTATATCTTAGCTGCGAACCTAAACTTTGTTGGAGGATGATGAGACACTCACCAGCTCCACATCTGAGGAAACATATCGCCAAAAATCCCACCGGAAAAGACCCAAACTTTAAGACTCATGCGTCAGGTCACGGGCGGCATAGGTCTATGCAGCAATACACGTGTACATACATAAACAGAAGTAAACATGGCTGCGAACGAGGATACTTTTCTCGACTTATATCGGAGATGCGAACCTCAACTTTGTTGGAGAATGAAAAGACACTCACCAGCTCCACATCTGAACTAAAATATCACCAACATTATTACCGGAAGGGACCCAAATTTTGAGACTCATGCGTCAGGTCACTGGCAATACACGTGTACATACATGTACATACATAGAAGAAAACATGGCTGCGAATGAGGACAATTTTCTCGACTTATATCTGAGCTGCGAACCTCAACTTTGTTGGAGAATGATGAGACACTCACCAGCTCCGCATATGAGCAAACATATCGCCAAAAATCTCACCAGAAAAGACCCAAATTTAGAGACTCATGCGTCAGGTCACTGGTGGCATAGGCCTATGCAGCAATACACGTGTACATACATAAACACAAGTAAACATTGCTGCGAATGAGGACAATTTTCTCGACTTATATCTGAGCTGCGAACCTCAACTTTGTTGGAGAATGAAGAGACACTCACCAGCTCCACATCTGATCTAAAATATCACCAACATTATTACCGAAAGGGACCCAAACTTTGAGACTCATACGACAGGTCACTGGCGGCATAGACCTATGCAGCAATACACGTGTACATACATAAACATAAAAAAACATGGCTGCAAATGAGGATAATTATCTCCACTTATATCTAAGCTGCGAACCTCAACTTTGTTGGAGAATGAAGAGACATTCACCAGCTCCACATCTGAGCTAACATATCGCCAAAATAATCACCAGAAGGGACCTAAACGTTGAGACTCATGCGTCATGTCACTGACGGCATAGGCCTAAGCAGCAATACACACGTGTACAATGTACATACATGTACATACATAGAAGAAAACATGGCTGCGAATGAGGATAATTTTCTCAACTTATATCTGAGCTGCGAACCTCAACTTTGTTGGAGGATGATGAGACACTCACCAGCTCCACATCTAAGCTAAAATATCGCAAAACTTCTCACCGGAAGATACCCCAACTTTGAGACTCATGCTTCAGGTCACTAGCGGCCTAGGCCTATGCCGCAATACACGTGTACATACATAAACAAAAGTAAACATGGCTGCGAATGAGGACAATTTTCATGACTTATATCTGAGCTGCGAACCTCAACTTTGTAGGAGGATGATGAGACACTCACCAGCTCCACATCTAAGCTAACATATCGCCAAAATACTCACCAGAAGGGACCCAAATTTTGAGACTCATGCGTCAGGTCACTGGCGCTATAGGTCTATGCAGCAATACACGTGTACATACATGTACATACATAGAAGAAAACATGGCTGCGAATGAGGACAATTTTCTCGACTTATATCTGAGATGCGAACCTCAACTTTGTTGGAGAATAAAGAGACACTCACCAGCTCCACATCTAAGCTACAATATCACCAACATTATTACCGGAAAGGACCCAAACTTTGAGACTCATGCGTCAGGTAAATGACGGCATAGGCCTATGTCACAATACACGTGTACATACATAAACAAAAGTAAACATGGTGGCGAATGAGGATAATTTGTTCGACTTATATCTTAGCTGCGAACCTAAACTTTGTTGGAGGATGATGAGACACTCACCAGCTCCGCATATGAGCAAACATATCGCCAAAAATCTCACCAGAAAAGACCCAAATTTAGAGACTCATGCGTCAGGTCACTGGTGGCATAGGCCTATGCAGCAATACACGTGTACATACATAAACACAAGTAAACATTGCTGCGAATGAGGACAATTTTCTCGACTTATATCTGAGCTGCGAACCTCAACTTTGTTGGAGAATGAAGAGACACTCACCAGCTCCACATCTGAGCTAACATATCGCCAAAATTCTCACCGGAATAGACCCAAATTTTGAGAGTCAAACGTAAGGTCACTGGCGGCATAGGTCTATGCAGCAATACACGTGTACATACATAGACAAAAGTAAACATGGCTGCGAAGGAAGATAATTTTCTTGACTTATATCTGAGATGCGAACCTCAACTTTGTTGGAGAATGAAGAGACACTCACCAGCTCCACATCTCAGCTAACATATCGCCGAAATTCTCACCGGAATAGACCCAAATTTTGAGAGTCAAACGTAAGGTCACTGGCGGCATAGGTCTATGCAGCAATACACGTGTACATACATAGACAAAAGTAAACATGGCTGCGAAGGAAGATAATTTTCTTGACTTATATCTGAGATGCGAACCTCAACTTTGTTGGAGAATGAAGAGACACTCACCAGCTCCACATCTGAGCTAAAATATCACCAAAATTATTACCGGAAGGGACCCAAACTTTGAGACTCATGCGTCAGGTCACTGGCGGCATATGCCTATGCAGCAATACACGTGTACATACATAAACAAAAGAAAACATGGCTGCGAATAAGGACAATTTTCTCGACTTATATCTGAGCTGCGAACCTAAACTTTGTTGGAGGATGATGAGACACTCACCAGATCCACATAAACAAAAGTAAACATGGCTGCGAATAAGGACAATTTTCTCGACTTATATCGGAGCTGCGAACCTCAACTTTGTAGGAGGATGATGAGACACTCACTAGCTCCACATCTGAGCAAAAATATCACCAACATTATTACCGAAAGGGACCCAAACTTTGAGACTCATACGACAGGTCACTGGCGGCATAGACCTATGCAGCAATACACGTGTACATACATAAACATAATAAAACATTGCTGCAAATGAGGATAATTATCTCCACTTATATCTAAGCTGCGAACCTCAACTTTGTTGGAGAATGAAGAGACATTCACCAGCTCCACATCTGAGCTAACATATCGCCAAAATAATCACCAGAAGGGACCTAAACGTTGAGACTCATGCGTCATGTCACTGACGGCATAGGCCTAAGCAGCAATACACACGTGTACAATGTACATACATGTACATACATAGAAGAAAACATGGCTGCGAATGAGGATAATTTTCTCAACTTATATCTGAGCTGCGAACCTCAACTTTGTTGGAGGATGATGAGACACTCACCAGCTCCACATCTAAGCTAAAATATCGCAAAACTTCTCACCGGAAGATACCCCAACTTTGAGACTCATGCTTCAGGTCACTAGCGGCCTAGGCCTATGCCGCAATACACGTGTACATACATAAACAAAAGTAAACATGGCTGCGAATGAGGACAATTTTCATGACTTATATCTGAGCTGCGAACCTCAACTTTGTAGGAGGATGATGAGACACTCACCAGCTCCACATCTAAGCTAACATATCGCCAAAATACTCACCAGAAGGGACCCAAATTTTGAGACTCATGCGTCAGGTCACTGGCAATACACGTGTACATACATGTACATACATAGAAGAAAACATGGCTGCGAATGAGGACAATTTTCTCGACTTATATCTGAGATGCGAACCTCAACTTTGTTGGAGAATAAAGAGACACTCACCAGCTCCACATCTAAGCTAACATATCGCCAAAATACTCACCGGAAAGGACCCAAACTTTGAGACTCATGCGTCAGGTAAATGACGGCATAGGCCTATGTCACAATACACGTGTACATACATAAACAAAAGTAAACATGGTGGCGAATGAGGATAATTTGTTCGACTTATATTTTAGCTGCGAACCTAAACTTTGTTGGAGGATGATGAGACACTCACCAGCTCCGCATATGAGCAAACATATCGCCAAAAATCTCACCAGAAAAGACCCAAATTTAGAGACTCATGCGTCAGGTCACTGGTGGCATAGGCCTATGCAGCAATACACGTGTACATACATAAACACAAGTAAACATTGCTGCGAATGAGGACAATTTTCTCGACTTATATCTGAGCTGCGAACCTCAACTTTGTTGGAGAATGAAGAGACACTCACCAGCTCCACATCTGAGCTAACATATCGCCGAAATTCTCACCGGAATAGACCCAAAATTTGAGAGTCAAACGTAAGGTCACTGGCGGCATAGGTCTATGCAGCAATACACGTGTACATACATAGACAAAAGTAAACATGGCTGCGAAGGAAGATAATTTTCTTGACTTATATCTGAGATGCGAACCTCAACTTTGTTGGAGAATGAAGAGACACTCACCAGCTCCACATCTGAGCTAAAATATCACCAAAATTATTACCGGAAGGGACCCAAACTTTGAGACTCATGCGTCAGGTCACTGGCGGCATATGCCTATGCAGCAATACACGTGTACATACATAAACAAAAGAAAACATGGCTGCGAATAAGGACAATTTTCTCGACTTATATCTTAGCTGCGAACCTAAACTTTGTTGGAGGATGATGAGACACTCACCAGATCCACATAAACAAAAGTAAACATGGCTGCGAATAAGGACAATTTTCTCGACTTATATCGGAGCTGCGAACCTCAACTTTGTAGGAGGATGATGAGACACTCCTAGCTCCACATCTGAGCTAAAATATCACCAACATTATTACCGGAAGGGACCCAAACTTTGAGACTCATACGACAGTTCACTGGCGGCATAGACCTATGCAGCAATACACGTGTACATACATAAACATAAAAAAACATGGCTGCAAATGAGGATAATTATCTCCACTTATATCTAAGCTGCGAACCTCAACTTTGTTGGAGAATGAAGAGACATTCACCAGCTCCACATCTGAGCTAACATATCGCCAAAATAAATAATCACCAGAAGGGACCTCAACGTTGAGACTCATGCGTCATGTCACTGACGGCATAGGCCTAAGCAGCAATACACACGTGTACAATGTACATACATGTACATACATAGAAGAAAACATGGCTGCGAATGAGGATAATTTTCTCAACTTATATCTGAGCTGCGAACCTCAACTTTGTTGGAGGATGATGAGACACTCACCAGCTCCACATCTAAGCTAAAATATCGCAAAACTTCTCACCGGAAGATACCCCAACTTTGAGACTCATGCTTCAGGTCACTAGCGGCCTAGGCCTATGCCGCAATACACGTGTACATACATAAACAAAAGTAAACATGGCTGCGAATGAGGACAATTTTCATGACTTATATCTGAGCTGCGAACCTCAACTTTGTAGGAGGATGATGAGACACTCACCAGCTCCACATCTAAGCTAACATATCGCCAAAATACTCACCAGAAGGGACCCAAATGTTGAGACTCATGCGTCAGGTCACTGGCGCTATAGGTCTATGCAGCAATACACGTGTACATACATGTACATACATAGAAGAAAACATGGCTGCGAATGAGGACAATTTTCTCGACTTATATCTGAGATGCGAACCTCAACTTTGTTGGAGAATAAAGAGACACTCACCAGCTCCACATCTAAGCTACAATATCACCAACATTATTACCGGAAAGGACCCAAACTTTGAGACTCATGCGTCAGGTAAATGACGGCATAGGCCTATGTCACAATACACGTGTACATACATAAACAAAAGTAAACATGGTGGCGAATGAGGATAATTTGTTCGACTTATATCTTAGCTGCGAACCTAAACTTTGTTGGAGGATGATGAGACACTCACCAGCTCCGCATATGAGCAAACATATCGCCAAAAATCTCACCAGAAAAGACCCAAATTTAGAGACTCATGCGTCAGGTCACTGGTGGCATAGGCCTATGCAGCAATACACGTGTACATACATAAACACAAGTAAACATTGCTGCGAATGAGGACAATTTTCTCGACTTATATCTGAGCTGCGAACCTCAACTTTGTTGGAGAATGAAGAGACACTCACCAGCTCCACATCTAAGCTAACATATCGCCAAAATACTCACCAGAAGGGACCCAAATTTTGAGACTCATGCGTCAGGTCACTGGCAATACACGTGTACATACATGTACATACATAGAAGAAAACATGGCTGCGAATGAGGACAATTTTCTCGACTTATATCTGAGATGCGAACCTCAACTTTGTTGGAGAATAAAGAGACACTCACCAGCTCCACATCTAAGCTAACATATCGCCAAAATACTCACCGGAAAGGACCCAAACTTTGAGACTCATGCGTCAGGTAAATGACGGCATAGGCCTATGTCACAATACACGTGTACATACATAAACAAAAGTAAACATGGTGGCGAATGAGGATAATTTGTTCGACTTATATTTTAGCTGCGAACCTAAACTTTGTTGGAGGATGATGAGACACTCACCAGCTCCGCATATGAGCAAACATATCGCCAAAAATCTCACCAGAAAAGACCCAAATTTAGAGACTCATGCGTCAGGTCACTGGTGGCATAGGCCTATGCAGCAATACACGTGTACATACATAAACACAAGTAAACATTGCTGCGAATGAGGACAA
The DNA here is from genome assembly GCA_037893245.1 of Crossaster papposus. NCBI lineage: Eukaryota > Metazoa > Echinodermata > Asteroidea > Velatida > Solasteridae > Crossaster > Crossaster papposus. The sequence continues at coordinate 436,907 of JBAIAA010000487.1, read as the reverse complement.
TTTTCTCGACTTATATCTGAGCTGCGAACCTCAACTTTGTTGGAGAATGAAGAGACACTCACCAGCTCCACATCTGAGCTAACATATCGCCGAAATTCTCACCGGAATAGACCCAAAATTTGAGAGTCAAACGTAAGGTCACTGGCGGCATAGGTCTATGCAGCAATACACGTGTACATACATAGACAAAAGTAAACATGGCTGCGAAGGAAGATAATTTTCTTGACTTATATCTGAGATGCGAACCTCAACTTTGTTGGAGAATGAAGAGACACTCACCAGCTCCACATCTGAGCTAAAATATCACCAAAATTATTACCGGAAGGGACCCAAACTTTGAGACTCATGCGTCAGGTCACTGGCGGCATATGCCTATGCAGCAATACACGTGTACATACATAAACAAAAGAAAACATGGCTGCGAATAAGGACAATTTTCTCGACTTATATCTTAGCTGCGAACCTAAACTTTGTTGGAGGATGATGAGACACTCACCAGATCCACATAAACAAAAGTAAACATGGCTGCGAATAAGGACAATTTTCTCGACTTATATCGGAGCTGCGAACCTCAACTTTGTAGGAGGATGATGAGACACTCCTAGCTCCACATCTGAGCTAAAATATCACCAACATTATTACCGGAAGGGACCCAAACTTTGAGACTCATACGACAGTTCACTGGCGGCATAGACCTATGCAGCAATACACGTGTACATACATAAACATAAAAAAACATGGCTGCAAATGAGGATAATTATCTCCACTTATATCTAAGCTGCGAACCTCAACTTTGTTGGAGAATGAAGAGACATTCACCAGCTCCACATCTGAGCTAACATATCGCCAAAATAAATAATCACCAGAAGGGACCTCAACGTTGAGACTCATGCGTCATGTCACTGACGGCATAGGCCTAAGCAGCAATACACACGTGTACAATGTACATACATGTACATACATAGAAGAAAACATGGCTGCGAATGAGGATAATTTTCTCAACTTATATCTGAGCTGCGAACCTCAACTTTGTTGGAGGATGATGAGACACTCACCAGCTCCACATCTAAGCTAAAATATCGCAAAACTTCTCACCGGAAGATACCCCAACTTTGAGACTCATGCTTCAGGTCACTAGCGGCCTAGGCCTATGCCGCAATACACGTGTACATACATAAACAAAAGTAAACATGGCTGCGAATGAGGACAATTTTCATGACTTATATCTGAGCTGCGAACCTCAACTTTGTAGGAGGATGATGAGACACTCACCAGCTCCACATCTAAGCTAACATATCGCCAAAATACTCACCAGAAGGGACCCAAATGTTGAGACTCATGCGTCAGGTCACTGGCGCTATAGGTCTATGCAGCAATACACGTGTACATACATGTACATACATAGAAGAAAACATGGCTGCGAATGAGGACAATTTTCTCGACTTATATCTGAGATGCGAACCTCAACTTTGTTGGAGAATAAAGAGACACTCACCAGCTCCACATCTAAGCTACAATATCACCAACATTATTACCGGAAAGGACCCAAACTTTGAGACTCATGCGTCAGGTAAATGACGGCATAGGCCTATGTCACAATACACGTGTACATACATAAACAAAAGTAAACATGGTGGCGAATGAGGATAATTTGTTCGACTTATATCTTAGCTGCGAACCTAAACTTTGTTGGAGGATGATGAGACACTCACCAGCTCCGCATATGAGCAAACATATCGCCAAAAATCTCACCAGAAAAGACCCAAATTTAGAGACTCATGCGTCAGGTCACTGGTGGCATAGGCCTATGCAGCAATACACGTGTACATACATAAACACAAGTAAACATTGCTGCGAATGAGGACAATTTTCTCGACTTATATCTGAGCTGCGAACCTCAACTTTGTTGGAGAATGAAGAGACACTCACCAGCTCCACATCTGAGCTAACATATCGCCAAAATTCTCACCGGAATAGACCCAAATTTTGAGAGTCAAACGTAAGGTCACTGGCGGCATAGGTCTATGCAGCAATACACGTGTACATACATAGACAAAAGTAAACATGGCTGCGAAGGAAGATAATTTTCTTGACTTATATCTGAGATGCGAACCTCAACTTTGTTGGAGAATGAAGAGACACTCACCAGCTCCACATCTGAGCTAACATATCGCCGAAATTCTCACCGGAATAGACCCAAATTTTGAGAGTCAAACGTAAGGTCACTGGCGGCATAGGTCTATGCAGCAATACACGTGTACATACATAGACAAAAGTAAACATAATTTTCTTGACTTATATCTGAGATGCGAACCTCAACTTTGTTGGAGAATGAAAAGACACTCACCAGCTCCACATCTGAGCTAAAATATCACCAACATTATTACCGGAAGGGACCCAAATTTTGAGACTCGTGCGTCAGGTCACTGGTGGCATAGGCCTATGCAGCAATACACGTGTACATACATAAACACAAGTAAACATTGCTGCGAATGAGGACAAATTTCTCGACTTATATCTGAGCTGCGAACCTCAACTTTGTTGGAGAATGAAGAGACACTCACCAGCTCCACATCTGAGCTAACATATCGCCAAAATTCTCACCGGAATAGACCCAAATTTTGAGAGTCAAACGTAAGGTCACTGGCGGCATAGGTCTATGCAGCAATACACGTGTACATACATAGACAAAAGTAAATATGGCTGCGAAGGAAGATAATTTTCTTGACTTATATCTGAGATGCGAACCTCAACTTTGTTGGAGAATGAAGAGACACTCACCAGCTCCACATCTGAGCTAACATATCGCCAAAATTCTCACCGGAATAGACCCAAATTTTGAGAGTCAAACGTAAGGTCACTGGCGGCATAGGTCTATGCAGCAATACACGTGTACATACATAGACAAAAGTAAACATGGCTGCGAAGGAAGATAATTTTCTTGACTTATATCTGAGATGCGAACCTCAACTTTGTTGGAGAATGAAGAGACACTCACCAGCTCCACATCTGAGCTAACATATCGCCGAAATTCTCACCGGAATAGACCCAAATTTTGAGAGTCAAACGTAAGGTCACTGGCGGCATAGGTCTATGCAGCAATACACGTGTACATACATAGACAAAAGTAAACATGGCTGCGAAGGAAGATAATTTTCTTGACTTATATCTGAGATGCGAACCTCAACTTTGTTGGAGAATGAAAAGACACTCACCAGCTCCACATCTGAGCTAAAATATCACCAACATTATTACTGGAAGGGACCCAAATTTTGAGACTCGTGCGTCAGATCACTGGCGGCATAGGCCTATGCAGCAATACACGTGTACATACATAAACAAAAGTAAACATGGTGGCGAATGAGGATAATTTTCTCGACTTATATCTGAGCTGCGAACCTCAACTTTGTTGGAGAATGAAGAGACACTCACCAGCTCCACATCTGGGTTAACATATCGGCAAAATACTCACCGGAAGAAACCTAAACTTTGAGACTGAAGCGTAAGGTCACTGGCGGCATAGGCCTATGCCGTATGATACACGTGTACATACATAAACATAAATAAACATGGCTGCGAATGAGGACAATTTTATCGACTTATATCGGAGATGCGAACCTCAACTTTGTTGGAGGATGATGAGACACTCACCAGCTCCACATCTGAGCTAAAATATCATCAACATTATTACCGGAAGGGACCCAAATTTTGAGACTTGTGCGTCAGGTCACTGGCGGCATAGGCCTATGCAGCAATACACGTGTACATACATAAACAAAAGTAAACATGGTGGCGAATGAGGATAATTTTCTCGACTTATATCTGAGCTGCGAACCTCAACTTTGTTGGAGAATGAAGAGACACTCACTAGCTCCACATCTGAGCTAACATATCGCAAAAATACTCACCGGAAGAAACATAAACTTTGAGACTCAAGCGTAAGGTCACTGGCGGCATAGGCCTATGCCGTAATACACGTGTACATACATAAACATAAATAAACATGGCTGCGAAGGAGGATAATTTTCTCGACTTATATCTGAGCTGCGAACCTCAACTTTGTTGGAGGATGATGAAACACTCACCAGCTCCACATCTGAGCTAAAATATCACCAACATTATTACCGGAAGGGACCCTAATTTTGAGATTTATGCGTCAGGTCACTGGCGGCATAGGCCTATGTCACAATACACGTGTACATACATAAACAAAAGTAAACATGGTGGCGAATGAGGATAATTTGTTCGACTTATATCTTAGCTGCGAACCTCAACTTTGTTGGAGAATGAAGAGACACTCACCAGCTCCACATTTGAGCTAACATATCGCCAAAATACTCACCAGAAGAAACCCAAACTTTGAGACTCATGCGTCAGGTCACTGGCGGCATAGGCCTATGCCGTATTACACGTGTACATACATAAACATAAATAAACATGGCTGCGAATGAGGATAATTTTCTCGACTTATATCTGAGCTGCGAACCTCTACTTTGTTGGAGAATGAAGAGACACTCACCAGCTCCACATCTGAACTAACATATCGCCAAAATTATTACCGGAAGGGACCCAAACTTTGAGACTCATGCGACAGGTAAATGACGGCATAGGCCTATGTCACAATACACGTGTACATACATAAACAAAAGTAAACATGGTGGCGAATGAGGATAATTTGTTCGACTTATATCTTAGCTGCGAACCTAAACTTTGTTGGAGGATGATGAGACACTCACCAGCTCCGCATATGAGCAAACATATCGCCAAAAATCTCACCAGAAAAGACCCAAATTTAGAGACTCATGCGTCAGGTCACTGGTGGCATAGGCCTATGCAGCAATACACGTGTACATAAATAAACACAAGTAAACATTGCTGCGAATGCGTCAGGTCACTGGCAATACACGTGTACATACATGTACATACATAGAAGAAAACATGGCTGCGAATGAGGACAATTTTCTCGACTTATATCTGAGATGCGAACCTCAACTTTGTTGAAGAATAAAGAGACACTCACCAGCTCCACATCTAAGCTACAATATCACCAACATTATTACCGGAAAGGACCCAAACTTTGAGACTCGTGCGTCAGGTAAATGACGGCATAGGCCTATGTCACAATACACGTGTACATAAATAAACAAAAGTAAACATGGTGGCGAATGAGGATAATTTGTTCGACTTATATCTTAGCTGCGAACCTAAACTTTGTTGGAGGATGATGAGACACTCACCAGCTCCGCATATGAGCAAACATATCGCCAAAAATCTCACCAGAAAAGACCCAAATTTAGAGACTCATGCGTCAGGTCACTGGTGGCATAGGCCTATGCAGCAATACACGTGTACATACATAAACACAAGTAAACATTGCTGCGAATGAGGACAATTTTCTCGACTTATATCTGAGCTGCGAACCTCAACTTTGTTGGAGAATGAAGAGACACTCACCAGCTCCACATCTGATCTAAAATATCACCAACATTATTACCGAAAGGGACCCAAACTTTGAGACTCATACGACAGGTCACTGGCGGCATAGACCTATGCAGCAATACACGTGTACATACATAAACATAAAAAAACATGGCTGCAAATGAGGATAATTATCTCCACTTATATCTAAGCTGCGAACCTCAACTTTGTTGGAGAATGAAGAGACATTCACCAGCTCAACATCTGAGCTAACATATCGCCAAAATAATCACCAGAAGGGACCTAAACGTTGAGACTCATGCGTCATGTCACTGACGGCATAGGCCTAAGCAGCAATACACACGTGTACAATGTACATACATGTACATACATAGAAGAAAACATGGCTGCGAATGAGGATAATTTTCTCAACTTATATCTGAGCTGCGAACCTCAACTTTGTTGGAGGATGATGAGACACTCACCAGCTCCACATCTAAGCTAAAATATCGCAAAACTTCTCACCGGAAGATACCCCAACTTTGAGACTCATGCTTCAGGTCACTAGCGGCCTAGGCCTATGCCGCAATACACGTGTACATACATAAACAAAAGTAAACATGGCTGCGAATGAGGACAATTTTCATGACTTATATCTGAGCTGCGAACCTCAACTTTGTAGGAGGATGATGAGACACTCACCAGCTCCACATCTAAGCTAACATATCGCCAAAATACTCACCAGAAGGGACCCAAATTTTGAGACTCATGCGTCAGGTCACTGGCGCTATAGGTCTATGCAGCAATACACGTGTACATACATGTACATACATAGAAGAAAACATGGCTGCGAATGAGGACAATTTTCTCGACTTATATCTGAGATGCGAACCTCAACTTTGTTGGAGAATAAAGAGACACTCACCAGCTCCACATCTAAGCTACAATATCACCAACATTATTACCGGAAAGGACCCAAACTTTGAGACTCATGCGTCAGGTAAATGACGGCATAGGCCTATGTCACAATACACGTGTACATACATAAACAAAAGTAAACATGGTGGCGAATGAGGATAATTTGTTCGACTTATATCTTAGCTGCGAACCTAAACTTTGTTGGAGGATGATGAGACACTCACCAGCTCCGCATATGAGCAAACATATCGCCAAAAATCTCACCAGAAAAGACCCAAATTTAGAGACTCATGCGTCAGGTCACTGGTGGCATAGGCCTATGCAGCAATACACGTGTACATACATAAACACAAGTAAACATTGCTGCGAATGAGGACAATTTTCTCGACTTATATCTGAGCTGCGAACCTCAACTTTGTTGGAGAATGAAGAGACACTCACCAGCTCCACATCTGAGCTAACATATCGCCAAAATTCTCACCGGAATAGACCCAAATTTTGAGAGTCAAACGTAAGGTCACTGGCGGCATAGGTCTATGCAGCAATACACGTTTACATACATAGACAAAAGTAAACATGGCTGCGAAGGAAGATAATTTTCTTGACTTATATCTGAGATGCGAACCTCAACTTTGTTGGAGAATGAAGAGACACTCACCAGCTCCACATCTGAGCTAAAATATCACCAAAATTATTACCGGAAGGGACCCAAACTTTGAGACTCATGCGTCAGGTCACTGGCGGCATATGCCTATGCAGCAATACACGTGTACATACATAAACAAAAGAAAACATGGCTGCGAATAAGGACAATTTTCTCGACTTATATCTGAGCTGCGAACCTAAACTTTGTTGGAGGATGATGAGACACTCACCAGATCCACATAAACAAAAGTAAACATGGCTGCGAATAAGGACAATTTTCTCGACTTATATCGGAGCTGCGAACCTCAACTTTGTAGGAGGATGATGAGACACTCACTAGCTCCACATCTGAGCAAAAATATCACCAACATTATTACCGAGAGGGACCCAAACTTTGAGACTCATACGACAGGTCACTGGCGGCATAGACCTATGCAGCAATACACGTGTACATACATAAACATAATAAAACATGGCTGCAAATGAGGATAATTATCTCCACTTATATCTAAGCTGCGAACCTCAACTTTGTTGGAGAATGAAGAGACATTCACCAGCTCCACATCTGAGCTAACATATCGCCAAAATAATCACCAGAAGGGACCTAAACGTTGAGACTCATGCGTCATGTCACTGACGGCATAGGCCTAAGCAGCAATACACACGTGTACAATGTACATACATGTACATACATAGAAGAAAACATGGCTGCGAATGAGGATAATTTTCTCAACTTATATCTGAGCTGCGAACCTCAACTTTGTTGGAAGATGATGAGACACTCACCAGCTCCACATCTAAGCTAAAATATCGCAAAACTTCTCACCGGAAGATACCCCAACTTTGAGACTCATGCTTCAGGTCACTAGCGGCCTAGGCCTATGCCGCAATACACGTGTACATACATAAACAAAAGTAAACATGGCTGCGAATGAGGACAATTTTCATGACTTATATCTGAGCTGCGAACCTCAACTTTGTAGGAGGATGATGAGACACTCACCAGCTCCACATCTAAGCTAACATATCGCCAAAATACTCACCAGAAGGGACCCAAATTTTGAGACTCATGCGTCAGGTCACTGGCAATACACGTGTACATACATGTACTGTACATACATAGAAGAAAACATGGCTGCGAATGAGGACAATTTTCTCGACTTATATCTGAGATGCGAACCTCAACTTTGTTGGAGAATAAAGAGACACTCACCAGCTCCACATCTAAGCTAACATATCGCCAAAATACTCACCGGAAAGGACCCAAACTTTGAGACTCATGCGTCAGGTAAATGACGGCATAGGCCTATGTCACAATACACGTGTACATACATAAACAAAAGTAAACATGGTGGCGAATGAGGATAATTTGTTCGACTTATATTTTAGCTGCGAACCTAAACTTTGTTGGAGGATGATGAGACACTCACCAGCTCCGCATATGAGCAAACATATCGCCAAAAATCTCACCAGAAAAGACCCAAATTTAGAGACTCATGCGTCAGGTCACTGGTGGCATAGGCCTATGCAGCAATACACGTGTACATACATAAACACAAGTAAACATTGCTGCGAATGAGGACAATTTTCTCGACTTATATCTGAGCTGCGAACCTCAACTTTGTTGGAGAATGAAGAGACACTCACCAGCTCCACATCTGAGCTAACATATCGCCGAAATTCTCACCGGAATAGACCCAAATTTTGAGAGTCAAACGTAAGGTCACTGGCGGCATAGGTCTATGCAGCAATACACGTGTACATACATAGACAAAAGTAAACATGGCTGCGAAGGAAGATAATTTTCTTGACTTATATCTGAGATGCGAACCTCAACTTTGTTGGAGAATGAAGAGACACTCACCAGCTCCACATCTGAGCTAAAATATCACCAAAATTATTACCGGAAGGGACCCAAACTTTGAGACTCATGCGTCAGGTCACTGGCGGCATATGCCTATGCAGCAATACACGTGTACATACATAAACAAAAGAAAACATGGCTGCGAATAAGGACAATTTTCTCGACTTATATCTTAGCTGCGAACCTAAACTTTGTTGGAGGATGATGAGACACTCACCAGATCCACATAAACAAAAGTAAACATGGCTGCGAATAAGGACAATTTTCTCGACTTATATCGGAGCTGCGAACCTCAACTTTGTAGGAGGATGATGAGACACTCCTAGCTCCACATCTGAGCTAAAATATCACCAACATTATTACCGGAAGGGACCCAAACTTTGAGACTCATACGACAGGTCACTGGCGGCATAGACCTATGCAGCAATACACGTGTACATACATAAACATAAAAAAACATGGCTGCAAATGAGGATAATTATCTCCACTTATATCTAAGCTGCGAACCTCAACTTTGTTGGAGAATGAAGAGACATTCACCAGCTCCACATCTGAGCTAACATATCGCCAAAATAATCACCAGAAGGGACCTCAACGTTGAGACTCATGCGTCATGTCACTGACGGCATAGGCCTAAGCAGCAATACACACGTGTACAATGTACATACATGTACATACATAGAAGAAAACATGGCTGCGAATGAGGATAATTTTCTCAACTTATATCTGAGCTGCGAACCTCAACTTTGTTGGAGGATGATGAGACACTCACCAGCTCCACATCTAAGCTAAAATATCGCAAAACTTCTCACCGGAAGATACCCCAACTTTGAGACTCATGCTTCAGGTCAATAGCGGCCTAGGCCTATGCCGCAATACACGTGTACATACATAAACAAAAGTAAACATGGCTGCGAATGAGGACAATTTTCATGACTTATATCTGAGCTGCGAACCTCAACTTTGTAGGAGGATGATGAGACACTCACCAGCTCCACATCTAAGCTAACATATCGCCAAAATACTCACCAGAAGGGACCCAAATTTTGAGACTCATGCGTCAGGTCACTGGCGCTATAGGTCTATGCAGCAATACACGTGTACATACATGTACATACATAGAAGAAAACATGGCTGCGAATGAGGACAATTTTCTCGACTTATATCTGAGATGCGAACCTCAACTTTGTTGGAGAATAAAGAGACACTCACCAGCTCCACATCTAAGCTACAATATCACCAACATTATTACCGGAAAGGACCCAAACTTTGAGACTCATGCGTCAGGTAAATGACGGCATAGGCCTATGTCACAATACACGTGTACATACATAAACAAAAGTAAACATGGTGGCGAATGAGGATAATTTGTTCGACTTATATCTTAGCTGCGAACCTAAACTTTGTTGGAGGATGATGAGACACTCACCAGCTCCGCATATGAGCAAACATATCGCCAAAAATCTCACCAGAAAAGACCCAAATTTAGAGACTCATGCGTCAGGTCACTGGTGGCATAGGCCTATGCAGCAATACACGTGTACATACATAAACACAAGTAAACATTGCTGCGAATGAGGACAATTTTCTCGACTTATATCTGAGCTGCGAACCTCAACTTTGTTGGAGAATGAAGAGACACTCACCAGCTCCACATCTGAGCTAACATATCGCCGAAATTCTCACCGGAATAGACCCAAATTTTGAGAGTCAAACGTAAGGTCACTGGCGGCATAGGTCTATGCAGCAATACACGTGTACATACATAGACAAAAGTAAACATGGCTGCGAAGGAAGATAATTTTCTTGACTTATATCTGAGATGCGAACCTCAACTTTGTTGGAGAATGAAGAGACACTCACCAGCTCCACATCTGAGCTAAAATATCACCAAAATTATTACCGGAAGGGACCCAAACTTTGAGACTCATGCGTCAGGTCACTGGCGGCATATGCCTATGCAGCAATACACGTGTACATACATAAACAAAAGAAAACATGGCTGCGAATAAGGACAATTTTCTCGACTTATATCTTAGCTGCGAACCTAAACTTTGTTGGAGGATGATGAGACACTCACCAGATCCACATAAACAAAAGTAAACATGGCTGCGAATAAGGACAATTTTCTCGACTTATATCGGAGCTGCGAACCTCAACTTTGTAGGAGGATGATGAGACACTCCTAGCTCCACATCTGAGCTAAAATATCACCAACATTATTACCGGAAGGGACCCAAACTTTGAGACTCATACGACAGGTCACTGGCGGCATAGACCTATGCAGCAATACACGTGTACATACATAAACATAAAAAAACATGGCTGCAAATGAGGATAATTATCTCCACTTATATCTAAGCTGCGAACCTCAACTTTGTTGGAGAATGAAGAGACATTCACCAGCTCCACATCTGAGCTAACATATCGCCAAAATAATCACCAGAAGGGACCTCAACGTTGAGACTCATGCGTCATGTCACTGACGGCATAGGCCTAAGCAGCAATACACACGTGTACAATGTACATACATGTACATACATAGAAGAAAACATGGCTGCGAATGAGGATAATTTTCTCAACTTATATCTGAGCTGCGAACCTCAACTTTGTTGGAGGATGATGAGACACTCACCAGCTCCACATCTAAGCTAAAATATCGCAAAACTTCTCACCGGAAGATACCCCAACTTTGAGACTCATGCTTCAGGTCCATAGCGGCCTAGGCCTATGCCGCAATACACGTGTACATACATAAACAAAAGTAAACATGGCTGCGAATGAGGACAATTTTCATGACTTATATCTGAGCTGCGAACCTCAACTTTGTAGGAGGATGATGAGACACTCACCAGCTCCACATCTAAGCTAACATATCGCCAAAATACTCACCAGAAGGGACCCAAATTTTGAGACTCATGCGTCAGGTCACTGGCGCTATAGGTCTATGCAGCAATACACGTGTACATACATGTACATACATAGAAGAAAACATGGCTGCGAATGAGGACAATTTTCTCGACTTATATCTGAGATGCGAACCTCAACTTTGTTGGAGAATAAAGAGACACTCACCAGCTCCACATCTAAGCTACAATATCACCAACATTATTACCGGAAAGGACCCAAACTTTGAGACTCATGCGTCAGGTAAATGACGGCATAGGCCTATGTCACAATACACGTGTACATACATAAACAAAAGTAAACATGGTGGCGAATGAGGATAATTTGTTCGACTTATATCTTAGCTGCGAACCTAAACTTTGTTGGAGGATGATGAGACACTCACCAGCTCCGCATATGAGCAAACATATCGCCAAAAATCTCACCAGAAAAGACCCAAATTTAGAGACTCATGCGTCAGGTCACTGGTGGCATAGGCCTATGCAGCAATACACGTGTACATACATAAACACAAGTAAACATTGCTGCGAATGAGGACAATTTTCTCGACTTATATCTGAGCTGCGAACCTCAACTTTGTTGGAGAATGAAGAGACACTCACCAGCTCCACATCTGAGCTAACATATCGCCAAAATTCTCACCGGAATAGACCCAAATTTTGAGAGTCAAACGTAAGGTCACTGGCGGCATAGGTCTATGCAGCAATACACGTTTACATACATAGACAAAAGTAAACATGGCTGCGAAGGAAGATAATTTTCTTGACTTATATCTGAGATGCGAACCTCAACTTTGTTGGAGAATGAAGAGACACTCACCAGCTCCACATCTGAGCTAAAATATCACCAAAATTATTACCGGAAGGGACCCAAACTTTGAGACTCATGCGTCAGGTCACTGGCGGCATATGCCTATGCAGCAATACACGTGTACATACATAAACAAAAGAAAACATGGCTGCGAATAAGGACAATTTTCTCGACTTATATCTGAGCTGCGAACCTAAACTTTGTTGGAGGATGATGAGACACTCACCAGATCCACATAAACAAAAGTAAACATGGCTGCGAATAAGGACAATTTTCTCGACTTATATCGGAGCTGCGAACCTCAACTTTGTAGGAGGATGATGAGACACTCCTAGCTCCACATCTGAGCTAAAATATCACCAACATTATTACCGGAAGGGACCCAAACTTTGAGACTCATACGACAGGTCACTGGCGGCATAGACCTATGCAGCAATACACGTGTACATACATAAACATAAAAAAACATGGCTGCAAATGAGGATAATTATCTCCACTTATATCTAAGCTGCGAACCTCAACTTTGTTGGAGAATGAAGAGACATTCACCAGCTCCACATCTGAGCTAACATATCGCCAAAATAATCACCAGAAGGGACCTCAACGTTGAGACTCATGCGTCATGTCACTGACGGCATAGGCCTAAGCAGCAATACACACGTGTACAATGTACATACATGTACATACATAGAAGAAAACATGGCTGCGAATGAGGATAATTTTCTCAACTTATATCTGAGCTGCGAACCTCAACTTTGTTGGAGGATGATGAGACACTCACCAGCTCCACATCTAAGCTAAAATATCGCAAAACTTCTCACCGGAAGATACCCCAACTTTGAGACTCATGCTTCAGGTCCATAGCGGCCTAGGCCTATGCCGCAATACACGTGTACATACATAAACAAAAGTAAACATGGCTGCGAATGAGGACAATTTTCATGACTTATATCTGAGCTGCGAACCTCAACTTTGTAGGAGGATGATGAGACACTCACCAGCTCCACATCTAAGCTAACATATCGCCAAAATACTCACCAGAAGGGACCCAAATTTTGAGACTCATGCGTCAGGTCACTGGCGCTATAGGTCTATGCAGCAATACACGTGTACATACATGTACATACATAGAAGAAAACATGGCTGCGAATGAGGACAATTTTCTCGACTTATATCTGAGATGCGAACCTCAACTTTGTTGGAGAATAAAGAGACACTCACCAGCTCCACATCTAAGCTACAATATCACCAACATTATTACCGGAAAGGACCCAAACTTTGAGACTCATGCGTCAGGTAAATGACGGCATAGGCCTATGTCACAATACACGTGTACATACATAAACAAAAGTAAACATGGTGGCGAATGAGGATAATTTGTTCGACTTATATCTTAGCTGCGAACCTAAACTTTGTTGGAGGATGATGAGACACTCACCAGCTCCGCATATGAGCAAACATATCGCCAAAAATCTCACCAGAAAAGACCCAAATTTAGAGACTCATGCGTCAGGTCACTGGTGGCATAGGCCTATGCAGCAATACACGTGTACATACATAAACACAAGTAAACATTGCTGCGAATGAGGACAATTTTCTCGACTTATATCTGAGCTGCGAACCTCAACTTTGTTGGAGAATGAAGAGACACTCACCAGCTCCACATCTGAGCTAACATATCGCCAAAATTCTCACCGGAATAGACCCAAATTTTGAGAGTCAAACGTAAGGTCACTGGCGGCATAGGTCTATGCAGCAATACACGTGTACATACATAGACAAAAGTAAACATGGCTGCGAAGGAAGATAATTTTCTTGACTTATATCTGAGATGCGAACCTCAACTTTGTTGGAGAATGAAGAGACACTCACCAGCTCCACATCTGAGCTAACATATCACCAACATTATTATCGGAAGGGACCCAAACTTTGAGACTCATACGTCAGGTCAATAGCGGAATAGGCCTATGTCACAATACACGTGTACAAACATAAACAAAAGTAAACATGGCTGCTAAGGAAGAAACTTTTCTCGACTTATATCTGAGATGCGAACCTCAACTTTGTTGGAGAATGAAGAGACACTCACCAGCTCCACATCTGAGCTAAAATATCACCAAAATTATTACCGGAAGGGACCCAAACTTTGAGACTCATGCGTCAGGTCACTGGAGGCATATGCCTATGCAGCAATACACGTGTACATACATAAACAAAAGTAAACATGGTGGCGAATGAGGATAATTTTTTCGACTTATATCTTAGCTGCGAAACTCAACTTTGTTGAAGAATGATGAGACACTCACCAGCTCCACATCTTAGTGAACATATCGCCAAAAATCTCACCGGAAGATACCCAAATTTTGAGACTCATGCTTCGGGTCACTGGCGGCATAGGCCTATGCCGCAATACACGTGTACATACATAAACAAAAGTAAACATGGCTGCAAATGAGGACAATTTTCATGACTTATATCGGAGCTGCGAACCTCAACTTTGTTGGAGAATAAAGAGACACTCACCAGCTCCACATCTGAGCTAACATATCGCCAAAATACTCACCAGAAGGGACCCAAACTTTGAGACTCATGCGTCAGGTCACTGGCGCTATAGGTCTATGCAGCAATACACGTGTACATACATAAACAGAAGTAAACATGGCTGCGAAGGAGGATAATTTTCTCGACTTATATCTGAGATGCGAACCTCAACTTTGTTGGAGAATGAAGAGACACTCACTAGCTCCACATCTGAGCTAAAATATCACCAAAATTATTACCGGAAGGGACCCAAACTTTGAGACTCATGCGTCAGGTCACTGGCAATACACGTGTACATACATGTACATACATAGAAGAAAACATGGCTGCGAATGAGGACAATTTTCTCGACTTATATCTGAGATGCGAACCTCAACTTTGTTGGAGAATAAAGAGACACTCACCAGCTCCACATCTAAGCTAACATATCGCCAAAATACTCACCGGAAAGGACCCAAACTTTGAGACTCATGCGTCAGGTAAATGACGGCATAGGCCTATGTCACAATACACGTGTACATACATAAACAAAAGTAAACATGGTGGCGAATGAGGATAATTTGTTCGACTTATATTTTAGCTGCGAACCTAAACTTTGTTGGAGGATGATGAGACACTCACCAGCTCCGCATATGAGCAAACATATCGCCAAAAATCTCACCAGAAAAGACCCAAATTTAGAGACTCATGCGTCAGGTCACTGGTGGCATAGGCCTATGCAGCAATACACGTGTACATACATAAACACAAGTAAACATTGCTGCGAATGAGGACAATTTTCTCGACTTATATCTGAGCTGCGAACCTCAACTTTGTTGGAGAATGAAGAGACACTCACCAGCTCCACATCTGAGCTAACATATCGCCAAAATTCTCACCGGAATAGACCCAAATTTTGAGAGTCAAACGTAAGGTCACTGGCGGCATAGGTCTATGCAGCAATACACGTGTACATACATATACAAAAGTAAACATGGCTGCGAAGGAAGATAATTTTCTTGACTTATATCTGAGATGCGAACCTCAACTTTGTTGGAGAATGAAGAGACACTCACCAGCTCCACATCTGAGCTAAAATATCACCAAAATTATTACCGGAAGGGACCCAAACTTTGAGACTCATGCGTCAGGTCACTGGCGGCATATGCCTATGCAGCAATACACGTGTACATACATAAACAAAAGAAAACATGGCTGCGAATAAGGACAATTTTCTCGACTTATATCTTAGCTGCGAACCTAAACTTTGTTGGAGGATGATGAGACACTCACCAGATCCACATAAACATAAAAAAACATGGCTGCAAATGAGGATAATTATCTCCACTTATATCTAAGCTGCGAACCTCAACTTTGTTGGAGAATGAAGAGACATTCACCAGCTCCACATCTGAGCTAACATATCGCCAAAATAATCACCAGAAGGGACCTCAACGTTGAGACTCATGCGTCATGTCACTGACGGCATAGGCCTAAGCAGCAATACACACGTGTACAATGTACATACATGTACATACATAGAAGAAAACATGGCTGCGAATGAGGATAATTTTCTCAACTTATATCTGAGCTGCGAACCTCAACTTTGTTGGAGGATGATGAGACACTCACCAGCTCCACATCTAAGCTAAAATATCGCAAAACTTCTCACCGGAAGATACCCCAACTTTGAGACTCATGCTTCAGGTCAATAGCGGCCTAGGCCTATGCCGCAATACACGTGTACATACATAAACAAAAGTAAACATGGCTGCGAATGAGGACAATTTTCATGACTTATATCTGAGCTGCGAACCTCAACTTTGTAGGAGGATGATGAGACACTCACCAGCTCCACATCTAAGCTAACATATCGCCAAAATACTCACCAGAAGGGACCCAAATTTTGAGACTCATGCGTCAGGTCACTGGCAATACACGTGTACATACATGTACATACATAGAAGAAAACATGGCTGCGAATGAGGACAATTTTCTCGACTTATATCTGAGATGCGAACCTCAACTTTGTTGGAGAATAAAGAGACACTCACCAGCTCCACATCTAAGCTAACATATCGCCAAAATACTCACCGGAAAGGACCCAAACTTTGAGACTCATGCGTCAGGTAAATGACGGCATAGGCCTATGTCACAATACACGTGTACATACATAAACAAAAGTAAACATGGTGGCGAATGAGGATAATTTGTTCGACTTATATTTTAGCTGCGAACCTAAACTTTGTTGGAGGATGATGAGACACTCACCAGCTCCGCATATGAGCAAACATATCGCCAAAAATCTCACCAGAAAAGACCCAAATTTAGAGACTCATGCGTCAGGTCACTGGTGGCATAGGCCTATGCAGCAATACACGTGTACATACATAAACACAAGTAAACATTGCTGCGAATGAGGACAATTTTCTCGACTTATATCTGAGCTGCGAACCTCAACTTTGTTGGAGAATGAAGAGACACTCACCAGCTCCACATCTGAGCTAACATATCGCCGAAATTCTCACCGGAATAGACCCAAATTTTGAGAGTCAAACGTAAGGTCACTGGCGGCATAGGTCTATGCAGCAATACACGTGTACATACATAGACAAAAGTAAACATGGCTGCGAAGGAAGATAATTTTCTTGACTTATATCTGAGATGCGAACCTCAACTTTGTTGGAGAATGAAGAGACACTCACCAGCTCCACATCTGAGCTAAAATATCACCAAAATTATTACCGGAAGGGACCCAAACTTTGAGACTCATGCGTCAGGTCACTGGCGGCATATGCCTATGCAGCAATACACGTGTACATACATAAACAAAAGTAAACATGGCTGCTAAGGAAGAAAGTTTTCTCGACTTATATCTGAGCTGCGAACCTCAACTTTGTTGGAGGATGATGAGACACTCACCAGCTCCACATCTGAGCTACAATATCACCAACATTATTACCGGAAAGGACCTAAACTTTGAGACTCATGCGTCAGGTCAATGGCGGCATAGGCCTATGTCACAATACACGTGTACATACATAAACAAAAGTAAACATGGTGGCGAATGAGGATAATTTTTTCGACTTATATCTTAGCTGCGAAACTAAACTTTGTTGAAGAATGATGAGACACTCACCAGCTCCACATCTTAGTGAACATATCGCCAAAACCTCACCGGAAGATACCCAAATTTTGAGACTCATGCTTCGGGTCACTGGCGGCATAGGCCTATGCCGCAATACACGTGTACAAACATAAACAAAAGTAAACATGGCTGCAAATGAGGACAATTTTCATAACTTATATCGGAGCTGCGAACCTCAACTTTGTTGGAGAATGAAGAGACACTCACTAGCTCCACATCTGAGCTAAAATATCACCAACATTATTACCGGAAGGGACCCAAACTTTGAGACTCATACGTCAGGTCAATAGCGGAATAGGCCTATGTCACAATACACGTGTACAAACATAAACAAAAGTAAACATGGCTGCTAAGGAAGAAACCTTTCTCGACTTATATCTGAGCTGCGAACCTCAACTTTGTTGGAGGATGATGAGACACTCACCAGCTCCACATCTGAGCTACAATATCACCAACATTATTACCGGAAAGGACCTAAACTTTGAGACTCATGCGTCAGGTCAATGGCGGCATAGGCCTATGTCACAATACACGTGTACATACATAAACAAACGTAAACATGGTGGCGAATGAGGATAATTTTTTCGACTTATATCTGAGCTGCGAACCTCAACTTTGTTGTAGGATGATGAGACACTCACCAGCTCCATATCTGAGATAACATATCGCCAAAATTCTCACCGGAAGGGACCCAATTACGTTGAGACTCATGCGTCAGGTCACTGGCGGCATAGGCCTATGCAGCAATACACGTGTACATACATGTACATACATAGAAGAAAACATGGCTGCGAATGAAGATAATTTTCTAGACTTATATCTTAGCTGCGAACCTCAACTTTGTTGGAGAATGAAGAGACACTCACCAGCTCCACATCTGAGCTAACATATCGCCAAAAATATCACCGGAAAAGACCCAAACTTTGAGACTCATGCGTCAGGTCACAGGCGGCATAGGCCTATGCAGCAATACAAGTGTACATACCTGAACAAAAGTAAACATGGTGGCGAATGAGGATAATTTTCTCGACTTATATTTGAGCTACGAACCTCAACTTTGTTGGAGAATGAAGAGACACTCACCAGCTCCACATCTGAGCTAAAATATCACCAACATTATTACCGGAAGAGACCCAAACTTTGAGACTCATGCGTCAGGTCACTGGCGGCATAGGCCTATGCAGCAATACACGTGTACATACATAAACATAAAAAACATGGCTGCGAATGAGGATAATTTTCTCGACTTATATCTGAGCTGCGAACCTCAATTTTGATGGAGGATGATGAGACACTCACCAGCTCCACATCTGAGCTAACATATCGCCAAAATTCTCACCGGAAGAGACCCAAATTTTGAGACTCAAGCGTAAGGTCACTGGCGGCGTGGGCATATGCCGTAATACACGTGTACATACATAAACAGAAGTAAACATGGCTGCGAAGGAGGATAATTTTCTCTACTTATATCTGAGATGCGAACCTCAACTTTGTTGGAGAATGAAGAGACACTCACCAGCTCCACATCTGAGCTAAAATAACACCAAAATTATTACCGGAAGGGACCCAAACTTTGAGACTCATGCGTCAGGTCACTGGCGGCATAGGCCTATGCAGCAATACACATGTACATACATAAACATAAAAAAACATGGCTGCAAATGAGGATAATTTTCTCGACTTATATCTGAGCTGCGAACCTCAATTTTGATGGAGGATGATGAGACACTTACCAGCTCCACATCTGAGCTAACATATCGCCAAAATTCTCACCGGAAGAGACCCAAATTTTGAGACTCACGCGTCAGGTCACTGGCGGCATAGGCCTATGCAGCAATACACGTGTACAATGTACATACATATAAGAAAACATGGCTGCGAATGAGGATAATTTTCTGAAGTTATATCTTAGCTGCGAACCTCAACTTTGTTGGATGATGATGAGACACTCACCAGCTCCACATCTAAGCTAACATATCGCCATAATTCTCTCCGGAGGGAAACCCAAACGTTGAGACTCATGCGTCAGGTCACTGGCGGCATAGGCCTATGCAGCAATACACGTGTACAATGTTATACAAATATTGACTGCTTTGAGTGGTATAGTAAAACTAGCCTCCCGAGGTGATCCATGGAGCATTCTATTTTCCCGAGGCGAAGCCGAGGGAAAATAGAATGCTCCATGGATCACCGAGGGAGGCTAGTTTTACTATACCGCGAAATAAAGCAGTCAATATTTGTTTTATAACACCTCACTCACAGATTCTGCACAATTTAAGTGTCCTGAAAGTATAGTAATGACAAAAAATCTCCGAATTATACGTCTCTCGATCATACGTGTACTTTGTTGCCTAATGAACGGGTGCGAAGGTGATAGAGCAATGTTTATGCAATGCACCGAAACACACGTCTGGGTTTCAGTCACGCTTTCGTTGCTATGCCGCATAGTTCATGTGTTGCTATGCTCATAGTCCTTTTTGCGTGGTATAGTCTTTTTGGATAGCGCAAGTAAAAAATAGTAAAAATAGCAAGTGACACGTGCCGCGCTCTCGGCCAATCAAGACACAGAATCTGTGAGTGAGGTGTTATAAACATACATGTACATACATAAACAGAAGTAAACATGGCTGCGAAGGAGGATAATTTTCTCGACTTATATCGGAGATGCGAACCTCAACTTTGTTGGAGAATGAAAAGACACTCACCAGCTCCACATCTGAGCTAAAATATCACCAACATTATTACCGGAAGGGACCCAAACTTTGAGACTCATGCGTCAGGTCAATAGCGGCATAGGCCTATGCAGCAATACACGTGTACATACGTAAACAAAAGTAAACATGGTGGCGAATGAGGATAATTTTCTCGACTTATATTTGAGCTACGAACCTCAACTTTGTTGGAGAATGAAGAGACACTCACCAGCTCCACATCTGAGCTAACATATTGCCAAAATACTCACCGGAAAAGACCCAAACTTCGAGACTCAAGCGTAAGGTCACTGTCGGCAGAGTCCTATTACGTAATCCACGTGTACATACATAAACATAAATAAACATGGCTGCGAATGAGGATAAGTTTCTCGACTTCTATATGAGCTGCAAACCTCAACTTTGTTGGATAATGAATAGACACTCACCAGCTCCACATCTGAGCTAAAATATCACCAACATTATTTCCGGAAGGGACCCAATTACGTTGAGACTCATGCGTCAGGTCACTGGCGGCATAGGCCTATGCAGCAATACACGTGTACATACATAAACAAAAGTAAACATAGCTGCGAATGAGGACAATTTTCTCGACTTATATCGGAGCTGCGAACCTCAACTTTGTAGGAGGATGATGAGACACTCACCAGCTCCACATCTGAGCAAACATATCACCAAAATACTCACCAGAAGGGACCCAAACTTTGAGACTCAAGCGTAACGTCACTGGCGGCAGAGGCCTATTACGTAATACACGTGTACATACATAAACATAAATAAACATGGCTGCGAATGAGGATAAGTTTGTCGACTTCTATCTGAGCTGCGAACCTCAACTTTGTTGGATAATGAAGAGACACTTACCAGCTCCACATCTGAGCTAAAATATCACCAACATTATTTCCGGAAAGGACCTAAACTTTGAGACTCATTCGTCAGGTCACTGGCGGCATAGGCCTATGCAGCAATACACGTGTACATACATAAACAGAAGTAGACATGGCTGAGAAGGAGGACAATTTTCTCGACTTATATCTGAGCTGCGAATCTCAACTTTGTTGGAGGATGATGAGACACTCACCAGCTCCACAATTGAGCTAACATATCGCCAAAATTCTCACCGGAAGGGACCCAATTACGTTGAGACTTATGCGTCATGTCACTGGCGGCATAGGCCTATGCAGCAATACACGTGTACATACATGTACATACATAGAAGAAAACATTACTGCGAATCAGGACAATTTTCTCGACTTATATCTGAGCTGCGAACCTCAACTTTGTTGGAGAATGAAGAGACACTCACCAGCTCCACATCTGAGATAACATATCGCCAAAATACTTACCAGAAGGGATCCAAACTTTGAGACTCATGCGTCAGGTCACAGGCGGCATAGGTCTATGCAGCAATACACGTGTACATGCAAAAACAGAAGTAAACATGGCTGCGAAGGAGAATAATTTTCTCGACTTATATCTGAGATGCGAACCTCAACTTTGTTGGAGAATGAAGAGACACTCACCAGCTCCACATCTGAGCTCAAATATCACCAAAATTCTTACCGGAAAGAACCCAAACTTTGAGACTCATGCGTCAGGTCACTGGCGGCATAGGCATATGCACATCTAACCTTGATGGTCTTGTTATGCAGTATGATTCCTGTCTACATGATATACTTGATAATCATGCTCCTGTCATATCTCGATTCATAACTGTTAGACCCAGTTGTCCGTGGTACTCCCCAGCAATAGCCGAAGCAAAAAGGCTACGAAAGAGGCTTGAGCGTAAGTGGCGAAACACCAGACTTGACACTGATAGAGATAACTTCAAAGCGCAACGTCTCAATGTTATTATTTTAATAAGCGAAGCCAAATCAACTTATTACGAAAATCATATAACTCAATGCAAGGATCAAAAACAAATGTTTAAGATTGTTGATTCGTTGTTACACCAGAAACGCAAGAACAGTTTGCCATCTCATACTAACAATCTAGATCTCGCCAACAGATTTAGTCAATATTTTGTTTCCAAAATATCACATATTCGGAATGCAATGGGTCCTTGTATTGACCTGTTGACAGTTGAATCTAATCAGGAAACTTCTGCTTTTCTTGATCATTTTTCACCAGTTTCTTGTGAGGACGTTTTCAAGCTGATTTCTGTATCTGTTTCAAAATCTTGTGAAATGGATCTAATTCCAACATGGATGCTCAAGGAACACCTTAACATCATTGCTCCTGTTATCACTAAAATTATTAATCTTTCTCTTGAAACGGCCATCTTCCCAGCTAGTTTAAAAATGCTATTGTAAGACCTCTGATAAAGAAACCATCTCTAGATACCGACGACCTTAAGAACTATCGTCCAGTATCTAACCTGAAGTTTGTCTCTAAAATCCTTGAAAAGGTTATTGCTTCTCAGATAACATCCTATTTAAAAGATAACAAACTTCTTGACGACCATCAGTTCGCATACATGAAATACCATGGTACTAAAACTGCTTTATTAAAAGTTCAAAAGGATATATTGCAGGCTTTTGACAATCACCAAGGTGTAATCCTGGTCTTATTAGACTTGGCATCCGCCTTTGATACCATAGATCATGACATCGTGATTTCCCGTCTGAGATCTCTTGGAATTAAGGGACAGGATCTGCAGTGGATTACATCTTATCTTCAATTTAGAACACAATCTGTCAGCATAAATGGTCAATCTCCCGACCTTACACCACTTAGGTTCGGAGTCCCTCAAGGCTCTGTTCTTGGTCCACAGTGTTTCACCATTTATGTTTCTCCCATCTCAAAGATTGCACAGAGACACGGAGTACATCTGCATATGTATGCAGATGACACACAACTCTATCTACCTTTCAAAATAAACAATACTCAAGATCAGCAAAAGCTCGCATCGAAGTGTGCATTCTTGAAATAAAATCTTGGATGGATGCTAACAAGCTAAAACTAAACGACACAAAAACAGAGTTCATCACTTTATCCTCAAAGTATCAACAAACTAAAATCCATGTGAACGAAATACATGTTGTCAATACTCGGATCAATGCCTCTACATCTGTTAGAAACCTTGGAGTCATGTTTGACAAAACATTATCTATGAATACTCATGTCAAGAAAACTTGTCAATCTGTGTATTTCCAAATCAGAAATGTGAGAAGTATTAGAAAAGTTCTATCAGACAGAGCAGCTTCGATGGTAGTACATGCCCTGATCACATCCCGGTTGGATAATGGAGACTCTTTGCTGTTCGGTATCTCCCAATATCTTGTGAAGAAGCTTCAACATGCCCAAAATGCCGCAGCACGTGTTCTTTCCAGGGGCAGGAAATTCGATCACATCACCCCTACCCTAATTGAACTGCATTGGTTACCTATGAAACAAAGGATTGAATACAAAATCCTTATGTTAACATGGAAGGCAATTCATGGGGCCAGGCACACCCCTGGCCCCGGCACACCCCTGGCCCCGGCACACCCCTGGCCCCGGCACACCCCTGGCCCCGGCACACCCCTGGCCCCGGCACACCCCTGGCCCCGGCACACCCCTGGCCCCGGCACACCCCTGGCCCCGGCACACCCCTGGCCCCGGCACACCCCTGGCCCCGGCACACCCCTGGCCCCGGCACACCCCTGGCCCCGGCACACCCCTGGCCCCGGCACACCCCTCTAATGTTAAGACTTGACTGCGACTGTGACTGCGACTGGCTCCTCTGACTGCGACTGGTGCCTTCGACTGCGGCTGGCTCTTGCGACTGCGACTGTGGTTCCTGCGACTGCGGCTGGCTCCCGCAACAGCGACCGGCTCTTGCGACTGCGACTGTGGTTCCTGCGACTGCGACTTGCTCCTGCGACTGCGACTGGTTTAGGGAGCGTGGGCGTCCGGGTGAGGCCCCGCCCCTACTGCGCCGACGGACCCGACTCGGAATCGCCCCGAGCGGAACGAAACGTCTGCCGTGCCGCCGTTCACAGCATGGGCCAGCCCCCCCCCCCCCCCCCCCGGACTCGGTATAATTCATGTAGAAGATCCAGGGAATGTCCCGACGAGGCCCCGAACCCACTGCATTCAAGGGCACAGCTCGGAATCGCCCCGTGTGGAGCGAGACGTCTGTTGCGCCGCCGTCTACAGCATGGGGCGGCCCCCCGTCAGATCCGGTAGCGGCCCCGGACAAAATATGGGGAAGGGCGCCCTCTCTCCGAATCGGAGTGGACGCACCGGCAACCCCCAGCACTTGGCGCATGTCCCGAAATTTCCCGCTATCTTTCCCCAACTCCTTCCTAAGGAAACACCCAGACCCCAGGAACCCCATAACCCCCCTAGAGTTCCCCAAAACATCCATAAAGAAGGCCTCCAACTCCCCCGGCGTGATGCACAGAATGCACCGAATCCTTTCCAAACTGGGCCCCGCTCCGCCGGCCCGCACTCCAGCCTGCCTGCTCGCCGCAGGGCGAGTCGGCCGCCACACCATCATGGTTTTGCGAAAACATGAACACTTCACCTGGTCTTTTCCGTCCTCTTGTATCCCACCGCTGCCACCAATGTAACGTAGATTTGCCTGGGGTCGACACAACTCACAAGAAGGAATCTGGACACAAGTGTTCCGTGATTTCCGGTGAATACCTGCCGTTTTTTGTGGACTCTCGCCTCAAAACATGAAGCTCACACAATCACGCGGTCTCTAGAACTGGTCAGAACTGGTTCGGCATATGCGCGATCCAAAGACGGGTTTCCAAGGCGCGCCAGCAGGAGCCACCAGGGCGATCCCACCACCGTGGAATCGCTCTAGTGCCCTCTATCAGCCAACCGGCACAAACGTTACAGTAACTAGGTTTGTTCAAAACTCTCTGAAACAAATACCCTTTTGCCTACGACCATACCACGTTGACAACACCGGTTCTCGTCCGATCACCGAAGTTAAGCAGCGTCGGGCTTGGTCAGTACTTGGATGGGAGACCGCCTGGGAATACCAGGTGTCGTAGACTTTGTTTACTTTTGACTGTGGCCTGTTTGGCGTTGGTTTTATTTTGACAGCTACAGTAACTAGGTTTGTTCAAAACTCTCTGAAACAAATACCCTTTCGCCTACGACCATACCACGTTGACAACACCGGTTCTCGTCCGATCACCGAAGTTAAGCAGCGTCGGGCTTGGTCAGTACTTGGATGGGAGACCGCCTGGGAATACCAGGTGTCGTAGACTTTTTTTACTTTTGACTGTGGCCTGTTTGGCGTTGGTTTTATTTTGACAGCTACAGTAACTAGGTTTGTTCAAAACTCTCTGAAACAAATACCCTTTCGCCTACGACCATACCACGTTGACAACACCGGTTCTCGTCCGATAACCGAAGTTAAGCAGCGTCGGGCTTGGAAAGTACTTGGATGGGAGACCGCCTGGGAATACCAGGTGTCGTGGTTTTTTTTTTACTTTTGACTGTGGCCTGTTTGGCGTTGGTTTTATTTTGACAGCTACAGTAACTAGGTTTGTTCAAAACTCTCTGAAACAAATACCCTTTTGCCTACGACCATACCACGTTGACAACACCGGTTCTCGTCCGATCACCGAAGTTAAGCAGCGTCGGACTTGGATGGGAGACCGCCTGGGAAGGACTATCACATGTAGCTGGACTAGTACCTACCTCCATGCATCTACATGTATACGTGAACTTTAAAAAAAAATTATCAACATAATCTCCTGGACTGAAAGACTTTTTTTTTTTAATTTACTTTAACAATTAGTCTTGCTTGAAATTCTATTTTGTCAGGCTCTCCTTATACAAGTTAATTGTTCATGCGCTAAGTTATAAAAAAAAAAAAAAAAAAAAAGACAGACTTAGTGAAAAGGTGGATCACACTTTATAAATGTATATGGTAGTTTCAAAAGTATGAATCCAGTTAAGATGGGGGAGATGTTGTGTCTAGATAGCGCCCTCCTGCGGGAGGGAGAAAGGAGTGCGCCATGTTGGATGAAAATGACTAAAGTGTTCTTGTTCCACGTTCTGCGTCCGTGTCCACTACATAACACAGTTGCACCGCGACTGTGTCAGTCTAACCTGGCCATGAACCAGCAGCACTCCCGGGGTAAGAGAGAGGCTGCCGGAAAAACCAACATAATATTTCCTTACTAACACTGTATAGGGCCTTGAGACGCACGTCTCTCCGTGCGAGAATCTTCCCCCTCCCCTTCGCAAAAGACCATTTATTTTTATCTAGTATCCAGAAAGACATCGTCTCAGAACAGAACCCTAATCCCAAATGGGCCAAGCTAGACACTGGCTAAAAAGTACCCAGGTAATGGGTCACGGATCGGCAGCCACCTAAAATTAAACTTGATAGTATCCAGTATCAATCACCTAAAATGTGTTCAAGGGCTATTCACAGTACATCTTTAATTAATCTCCAAATTGAATGTGGCGAGCATACCCCCCCACCCCCCCCCCCCCCCCCCCACCCCCCCCCCCCCCCCCCCCCCCCCACCCCCACTCTCCAATTACGGCGTCAATTCTTGTGCAATTTATATGGACTCCAACTTAAAACTCACTGTTTACTCCCCATTAAAATCTTTCAAGAAGACAATTCAATTGGCAAAAAATAATATTATGCCAATAAATAGACAAGCACACATCATCGGTCCCCGTACCTAATATGAAGGAATTAGATACCAACAAATCTATACATGTATAACATCTTCCCTCTGCATTACAACTCGTCCGTTATTTCTAAAGAAATCAAATCCCATACTGTTTACGGTACATTACTGACAATAATACACCGATGGATCAATTAATCCCAAATTAAACAGAAGTGTGTGGCTTTGTCATCCATCAACTTAAGTACATGACTAAATTGTTCGTCTTAACACTGAAGCTTCCATTTTTACTGCTGAGCTCTTTGCCATCTCCTTGCAAGTATAGAATGGGTTGAACAAGTTAAACCCTCATTATACACATGTTTTTTTAGTTCTTGTTTAAGGGCTCTCCAAGCAATCTCAAAACTATGGTGGCCCTGAAGGGACTACGCAGATCGTGAATATTGACGTCAATATTCACGACTTTCCCCAAAAGTCGCGAATATTGACGTCAAATTCGACGTCGATATTCGCGTCAAATTTCACGACATTCCTCAAAGTCTCGAATGTTGACGTCAATATTGACGTCAATATTCACGACTTTCCCCAAAAGTCGCGAATATTCGCGACTTGCCCCCAAAATCGCAAATATTTTGACGCGAATTTTTTTCAAGCAAGCTAGGTTTTGGCTAGTCTTGTTCCGGGGCGCGCACCGTCCGTCTAGTCTAGTACAGTATGCATGCAGTTCATCAATCATCAATACTCCGAAAACGGACCTATTGAGGGCGCCCTCGATTGTCACGAGAGATCAGTGGATTTGTTTCAAAGGTAAAGGTAGGATACACCATTGGTAATTGCTTGAATTATCATGAATGGGTGGATTTGGGGGGTTGTATTTTATAGTAAATCCCGTTTAACTGACCTGTCCGACGTTTTACAATAATTTATGGATGGCGAGAAAATCACGAAAAACTGCGTTTGTTTTCAACAGCCGTCGGGCAGTTGAATATTCTTATGTTATTATGTGTTTTTGGCGATCGCCATCCGGCGATCGCGAATTTATTTGTATAGCGCGATCAGTTTGCTGGATGCCTAGAATCATAATTTACCTTCAAATGAGTAAGATATTTCTTAATAATTCGGTAGTAAATATTTTGGATGTCTGCAAATGGTGTATCCTACCTTTGAGTTCAGTTCACGAGATTTGTTTCTGAACTGTTTCTAGTAAGCCCGTTTTCTGAGTATGGATGATCGATGAACAACTGCATAGACGGACGGCGCGCCCCGGACAAATGAAAAACTCGGTCTTGGAGCAAGACTAGCCAAAACCTAGATTGTGGAAAAAAATTCGCGTCAAAATATTTGCGACTTTGGTGGTCTTTTTGGGAAAGTCGTGAATTTTGACGTCAATATTGACGTCAATATTCACGATCTGCGTAGTCCATTCAGGGCCACCATACAAAACCCATCCCAGCTTATAAACTAGTCTGTGATATTCGTCACACTGTACTAAAATATTAAACATCAAGTCAACATGGTCAGCTTTGAATGGGTCACATGACAATGTGGAATTAAAGGGAATGAGGAAGCAGACAAGCAAGCCAAAATGGCTACTCATAAAGATATAATTGAGTCAATATCCCTCTGTCAGATACGGAGATGAAACATACACTTAATTGAACTAAAAGAAAAATGGCAAAAATCTTTGACAAATACTAAAACTTCTAACCTTAAAATGGTTTAACAAAAGGCCAAGCTAATTTCAAGTCTTGAGACCTTCCACGATGGAAAGAAGTCATTCTTCACAGACTGAGACTTGGAGTTTGCAGAAACTTAAATGGCTTTCTCTATAAGATGGGGAAACATCCAGATGGAAAATGTCACACAAGTCATGTAACCTGTATGACGACGTCGGGCACTTTCTCATTAAGTGCAAAATATACCAAAAACAAAGGGACAATCTAAAAAAAAAAATTAGAAGAAAATCAAAATGTGCACGAAATAATTAATTTCATCCAAAAATGAAATATCAACAAATAAGTTACAGCTCCCTATATATTCCTTTCTTTCATTACATACGTTCTGTCTTTCCTGTTGATCTCTGGGATTGTTTGAGTTATTTCCTATCTATAGGTGGGCAGCTAGTGATTCACCAGACATCTTTGCAACCGCCCTGGGGTGTTGCGTACTCTGAAAATCAACCAGCGGCATGCCCGGGCACTTACATTGCTGGCTCACGATTGTTGGCATTCTTCAAAAGTTGCATTGTGCTTGGTGAGTCACAGGCCTCCTCCCCGCTTAAAGTTGTATTCATTACCTTCCAGGGGCAGATCCAGGATTTTTGTAAGAGGAAATAATAGAAATAAATACTGGAAAATATTTAGGGGCAGACAATGCGAGCGCGGAGCCCATATGGCGTGGGGGCCGTGTCCCGAAAAATGTTGGATTCTAGATGCTCTGTGGTGCAATCTGAGGCATTTCCTGGCCACTTTCCCCTGACTTTTTGAGCCGAAAATGCGTGCACGGGAATCGTTTATGACGCGGCCACTATGGTAGCTAATGGTTCTCACTGCCAAAAACGAGACAATTTCAATGCAGCGAATAAAGCTAGCAGTAAATTTACCAACTAAATAACCATAATGTGTACACATACATTGTTGTGTGTACGTACCCACATTGTACGAATCGCGTACGCTTTGTGCACGGTAATCGAATTTCACATGGACGATCGTAAAAGTTCTTCCTCGGTTTTTGGTGAATCCGACGAAAACAGTACTGATTCGTTTGATTCGAATCACAGTATTTCTTATTCAGACACGGACTCTAGCGAGGATAAAGATGAGGTCCCTCTAGGCGCTCTAGGTCAAAGCACGACCGCTCAAAATAGTCGCTGCAGAGGACCGAAAATCACTAGGCGCGGACCACATCGCTCTGGTAAGCTTTAACATTGGCTGTACATATCCTCTGATATTTAGGATCAGCCGGAAACAAATGAAGGCTTACTCCATCCTTAGTAGTTTTTCTACACCTAGCAGCTACACACCTAGTCGGCATGACCAAAAAATGTTTTTTTTTCCTGATTTAAAATGAAAAACCATGTAAAGAAGGACACTTGTAGCAGCGCGGTGAGTCTTTGCCTCGATTTTCGTCATACCCCTCGCGAGGTTTTGTTAATAAGGCTTCGCTAAGAGGGGCGAAGTCGTTTGACAAAAAAAATTCTAAAATTATTTTTCACAGAAAGTAAACACAACCACACACATAATGTTGTTGTCAACATTACTTTATTGATTTAAGCAACAAAAAAACACTTATTACATGGTAAGAGCAGAGTGATCATTGCTACCCCTAGCCTGAAGGAATCGACTTGCATTGATCAGGTCTACGTTTCCACTTTTCCACTTTTTTTGTAGCTGGCAGTCAACACAGCAATCATTGTGAAAACGTTTTGTTAAAACGTGGTGTGAAACAGACATGACCAGTATCATGACAATTTTAATGAACTAGTATCCTAATAAGATTAGGATTATTTCATTTTGTATACGATTAGTCAACCGGCAAGGTTAATATTAAGCCCTTGCATTATATACACGTTGTCAAGAATTTTCTTACATTAAGCATCAAGGTTTAAGCTGATCAACAAATGTATAATTAAAACATTGGGCCAGAACGCCCGGTTTCATGCTGCATGCTGTAATACCAAATTATGTTGGTTTGAATTTTTATTGTACAGAATAGTGTAAATGATAAAGAGTATTACTGTGGTGTAACCGCAAACTATACCCAGCAAGATATGAGACGGAGCGACTCCCTTAGTCCCCCATACTATTCACTTCTAGACTATTGTTACCTAACGCACCCCCCCCCCCCCCCCCCCCACCCCTGAATACCTCAAAAGAAACCACAACCTTCCGCAAGCACAATGACCACCACAAAGAAGGAGGATTCTCTCGTCCCATGTATTGCTTCATACGCTGCAAACATTCAAATCTCATAAATACACTGATACCCAAGAGGAGCTAGATTGTGGACAACCTTAACAAAATTAATTATTTGGTAATAAAACAGGCAAATATTCATTAGCGAAACCTTTAGAAATTATCTTCAAAAAATGTTTAACATCAGGACTATTTCCCAATGGATTCAAAATAGCCTAAGTAAAGCCCCCGTCACATTTCCATTTACTTCCAAATCATACACCCTCATCGAGTCCGTCTCTACGTCCGACTGGCTATCTGACCACTGCGCACCCCACTGCGCACCCCACTGCGCACCCCACTGCGCACCCCACTGCGCACCCCACTGCGCACCCCACTGCGCACCCCACTGCGCACCCCACTGCGCACCCCACTGCGCACCCCACTGCGCACCCCACTGCGCACCCCACTGCGCACCCCACTGCGCACCCCACTGCGCACCCCACTGCGCACCCCACTGCGCACCCCACTGCGCACCCCACTGCGCACCCCACTGCGCACCCCACTGCGCACCCCACTGCGCACCCCACTGCGCACCCCACTGCGCACCCCACTGCGCACCCCACTGCGCACCCCACTGCGCACCCCACTGCGCACCCCACTGCGCACCCCACTGCGCACCCCACTGCGCACCCCACTGCGCACCCCACTGCGCACCCCACTGCGCACCCCACTGCGCACCCCACTGCGCACCCCACTGCGCACCCCACTGCGCACCACACTGCGCACCCCACTGCGCACCCCACTGCGCACCCCACTGCGCACCCCACTGCGCACCCCACTGCGCACCCCACTGCGCACCCCACAACAAGTTGTTGCAAGTTAATTTCATCAGAAATCTTTTACAAAAACATTCCTTATTTCGGAAAAATACCTGACCATATCTCGTCATCCAGGCAAGTTCCAATTTCCCCCCCCCCCCCCCCCCCCAAAAAAAATACTTTAAATTACCAATGGCTATTTGCCACTAGACTAACAAATCATAAATATGTAAATGTGTGACCTGTCACCACAAAATGAGCTTAAAGTCAGACTTTTTAAAAATTGAGATATTTATATTTCTAGATTCTGCAGAACAAGAGCTTTCAATGGTTAATCATCAAGTAGTAGTTTAGAAAAGGAAATAGAGATCACCAACTTTAAAGTTAGGATGTACCGTTAGTAATTGCTTGAATTATCATGAATAGGTGGATTTGGGGTTGTATTTTATAGTAAATATAGTTAACTGACCTGTGCGAAGTTTTACAACCATGGATGCTTAGAAAAGCAAGAAAAACAGCAGTGGTTCTTATGTTGTTCTTGACGTGATCGCCGTCCGGCGATTGTAATTTTGTTTAAACAAAATTAAAATAAACAATTTCGAAACAATTACAGGATATATAGCGCAATTCTTTTGCTGAATGCCTACAATAATTGTTTACTTTAAAATAATTTGGTAGTAAGATTTTTCGAGATCTGCAAATTATGTATCCTACCTTTAAGTGGTAAAACTGATTCTTGAGAAAATTGCATTTAAAGGTAGTATACACCATTTTCAAACATAAAAAAAAGAATTAATTATGAAATACCTTACTTTACTGTATTATTGAATAACAGTCTCAAAAAATCTGTGAAATCACGGCACTGCTGTTGAACACTACCAAAGCCGGCAACTAATTTTGAAATTGTTTTTCCAGTTAGGAATCGTGTTAGCAATTGGCTGCCTCTGCTTGATTGGTCAAAAGTACCTCATCTGCACCTGCCGCCCTTTTCCCTATTGGTTGGCTTTGACAAGGGAGGCAAACACGCTGTCAGGATTGGCTAGAAGGTTATCTGGCGTGTCCTGCTCTATGACCTGACCCTGGCTTAGGGTCAAGATGGTGTCCGAGTCCAAGATGGTGGCCACACGGTGCTGTGGTAAATAATATAATGTACAGTAGACACCAATTAACTTCAATTTAACAGTATACCATTTGTCAGTTGTGCATTTTTATAGTTTAAAGCAGCAATCATTCTCAAAATCAAAAAAATGGTGCTTAACAAGTATTAAATCTGACTAAGTTTTAGCTCTGTGAATGCTGTATATTCCGAGAAAATATTATGCGAGGGGTTCTGGCAAAATGAGACGGAACTGGGCACAGATTAATGAATAATGGATTAAAAAAAATATATAAGATTTATTGATATATCTTTGATATACCTACCTTTTATGGAAAAACATTTGAAATTTTTTCCATATCACATGTACGAAACTTTAAAGGCCCTTTTTTATCAATATTTTACTTTTGCGACATGTTGATAAATACAAACTTTAATCAGCCATAACTTGTTGACGGAATGTCCGATTGAAGTGCAACAAATAGCATTGTAAGGAAAATGTTATCCTTCTTTCTAATACCTGAGAACCCTTATTTCAACCACTGCCCAGTTCCGTCTCATTTTGCCAGAACCCCTCCAATATTCTAAGATTTAGATATTGAACCAAGTATTAATGAAAATGTCAAAAAAATATGCTTCTCTGAGATAACAATTTGGTTGGTTACTTTTTGGATAGTTTCAAAAGGTATACTGTCCTTTTAAATTTTAATTGCATTTTTGGCTTTGCATTTCCAATTTTATATACATAACGCACTGTGATCTGAAATAAAAGGAAATAATTATGATTTTATTTCTTTTGTAAATCAAACAAACATTTTCAGAAGGATTAAAAAGATTGTTGTTAGTTATCTAAATGACACTGCGTACTTACGGCAATTGTTAAGACGGTTTTGGTGGCAAAAGCTGTAGCAACAACTTGCTGAAGAATTTTGTCCTGCAAGGTTCAATATAAGAATTAATAAAACATCAATAATTTATACCACCGGAGCATTTAAATTAAAAAGTTTATTAAAAAGTTAATTACCAACAATGGCCAAGAAATAAATTGATGAAACAGACAACAAACAAACAACTCAAATTATCCCCGTACAGTTTTCATGTCTATCGACGCTGTGGCCTCGTCCATTATAAGCACGGGGGTGTGTCGCAGGAAGGCGCGAGCCAGGCAGAAGAGTTGACGCTGCCCAATGCTGAAATTCTCCCCGCCTTCTGACACCTGTGAATCTGCAGACAGATGATTATAAGATATTGGAGAATCGCCTAGAGAATTTGTGGATATATACCGCAACCTTCCAAACATATCAAAAGTCACCCCCTCCCCCAAGATTTGGTGGATTTGGTGGATTTGGGGGGACAGGGTTCTCCATTCCTGGCTAACTAAATTTTGAGTATGATGAACTTTGACCAGGATGGCCGAGGCACTGCTGGGGGAATCCAATAGATTTTGTCCATCATGCAGTACTGCCAACTGCTGTCATATAAGCCGTGTGTACTTAGAAATTTCATCAAAATCAACCAGCACAGTTGTGGTTCCATTTACTGGCTATTTAGGTTAAGCACAACATGATAAGACTTTCACATGTTCCCATTTCGTTAAGCATCCAGACAACTAATGTTTTAGCTTTCAGATGTATAGGCATATACACAGTAGAAGTCAGTTTAACCAGTTCACACCGGGATTTTTTTTATTCGAGACGGGTTCAGGTGGGCATCTGTGGGTACTAGCGCACCCTTATATTTCTTGTCTCACTCACTGCGAACCGATCGCTGACAGATATTTCCGGCCTTGCTCGTGATGTGTTTATCCGTCTGTGGTTTTGAATTAAAAACAAACTGTGTGTAAATGTATACACATCTTCCGACACAAACTGGAAAAACCTAGCAGATCACCAGTACATGTACCTCCAACAAGAACTGCATGTTTGTGTAATAAATTTGTAATTATTTGCAAAATGAAATTCTTACATAGTAAAATCCTAGAAATGGTATTTAAGTATTCCATCAAAGTCTATGTTTAGTGTGACTGTGAAAGTCTCGTCTAAAACGAACCTATCCCCTCTTCCATCGCCATGACAAGTTCTTTGAGTTGGGCTGTCTCCAGGGCATCCCATAATTCCTTTTCCGTCCTTTGACATTCGGGATCAAGATTCATCCTTCATAAAAAAATGTAAAAAATCTAATGCGTAAAAGTTTATAAACAAAACATTAGACTAAGGTTACGTGTTTCCATTTTTTATAATCAATAAACTTTGTTTTCTGTAACTTTTCATTTGAGACAAAAACCTAAAATTAAACAAAATTATAAAGAGCACTTTTGTTGCATTACATCATAAAGTTACATTCATAAAATAAAATGGTACGGATGCAAATATTTAAAGGTAGTATACACCATTTGCTTTTGCTGTAATTTTTTGCTGTAATTCATATTTTATAGTAAAAACTGCGACACTGACCTGTTTAGTTTTGTGTTCATAGAAACTGGAAAAACTAAGGAAAAAGTGCTGTTTTTTGCAGTCTGGTTCCTAGACTTACTCCAGACAAATTCAATAAATTGTGGGCAGTGTTTGAAAATAGTAACTTTTTTACAACGATTGCCGGCTGGCAATTGCTTTAAAATTGACGCAAAATTTCAATTTTCTTGAAACCACATCACATCAGGTGCTGTGATTTCACAGGATACTTGAGACTGTTATTCACTTACAGTCAAATAAACTACTTCATAATAATTCAGTTAATAATTAAACAAATATATGTATATATAAACTAGAGGTGTTTGTGGAGGACAAACACTAGCTGTTTCGGCTGTTATGACATGTTTATGTGACGCCACAAGACACCTGATGAAGACACCAGAAGAAGTCATGAAGACACCCAATGACGTCATTGTCGACACCCAATGACGGTCAACGAATTCCTTCTAGTACCATCAAGTAGATCGGATTTACCAAAGTACCAAAGTGTATTGGTTGAAGAAAACATGTACAAATCATATGGGGAAAAATTACACCTAGCTATGAATTTAACAATTCCTAAACAAAAATCAATTAATGACGTTACGATGATGTCACTTTGGATTTCTGCATACTACTATTTACCGACCCACCAAGTTTCATAACGATAGCCCTTACTCGTATACACATATACACCCGTATAGCCCTTACATGTATGTGTGTTTAATAAAAATCTTGTTTTTTGGTAACGTCATCATGACGTCACACATTGATGACGTCACAATGTATACATACAACACATCCCAGAATACGTGCATACCATGTACTTCCAAAGATAGAGGGTTTAATAAAAAACTGCACCCTTAATGTGACGTCTCATGACTTCCGATGATGTCATAATAACTAGCTTTTTTCGAATTTTCAGTTTTTCATATTTTCAAAAATGTTAGTATCATACAATCAAAACCATTTAAAACCAATTTAAGTTAATTTAAACAGATTAAAATGAATTCAAACTGATTAAAATGATGACGTCACACATTTGTGAACTTTTTGTGTAACTATCTATCAGCTATAACATACCTAATACAACAAAAGTGTTCCGTTGTTGAGATATGGCTTAAGTTAAAGGCTTAAAAACGTGATAATTCAAAAACATTTTTTATGACGTCACCGGTAATATTTTTGAAAAGTTCATTTTAGCTCGAGACTAACATCATTAAAACTAAGTTCACATCATTCTCCACTTTCAAATTATAAAGCACTTTCGGTTTTGACCGGAAGGATCCTGGATTATTCCTACAAATATCAAGTTTTGTTTTTGTTAAAAGTGCTTGTGCAAAATATCGTGTGAAAAAGAGTCTATAGGATTTTGATACCAAAAAAGAAAAATAAACGAAAAAATCAGAACGAAAACAAAGATTTTTTTGCAACTTGCGAAAAATCAAACTAGAGGTTGAGCATATATGGCTTTTTCACATTTTTTATTGTTAAAATTGAAAATAGAAAATTAATACCTATTTGTCACACCTAAAACAATTTTTTTTTTTACAGCATGTTTTGTTCGTTATAAATCGCATATTTGATTAAGTTATGATGACGTCACACATTTCTCAAAATTGTGTGCCTATCATCTTTCAAACCTAAAACAACACGATTTTTAAATGTAGCATGTTTTGTTCCTGAGATATGAAGATAAGGTAAACAAAATTAGAAAATCAATCAAAAATTATACGATGACATCATCATGATGTCACTTCAATTTCCGTCTGTAAAAGATTCCTGACATTATGCATACAAAGTTGGACTCAATTGGCATTGTTGTCTTCTAGATATTGGCTCATGACAATTTTACATTTAAGATGACATCATCAATTTCTTTTAGTGCTCAGGTGTGATCTGCATAAAGGACATCATATCGAATTAAACTTGAAGCGATTACAGCAAACTTTGCCCTAGCCTTGGTCAAGGCATTCATCGTTACCCGTCCGTACGTACGGCGCAGCGGTAATCGGAGCACAACGACCTCACGCGGCCACTATTATATGCAAATCAACTGAAGATATATGAACGCCTTGGATCAATCATTAAGTTGAGGTTTTGGGGGCGGTGCTTATTATGCTAATAGATAAAGCTGACCTTTAAAGTCGTTTCTTATTGGTCGATGGTTGCTTAGAAACTGCATAATTAGAGCTAGCGGTGAAAGGTCATAGCTAGCTCGCAAGTGTTTACACACTTGTACAGAACACCGCACCATCATTGACATATTTTATTGGAGAAAGTTGAGTAATTTTTACGAAGGCTTGTCGGAATTACACATGGAGATTTGAACTGTCTGGCTTGATTGGTGAGGGTCGTAGTTATTTTCGCTCGTTTTGTGGGGTATTTGCTTGAATGTTGACAATGTTATGGTCAAAACTAGTTGTGTTTAGCTGCTTAGTTTTGAGTTTTCAACCGCGGCGACTCGAGAAGGCCGCGACTCCATTGAAACGTGTCGAACTCGGCCCTACATTATACCGCACGCATCTAATCAAGCTGAAAATGGTGCCCCGCTGAATTTTGCCAAGAAAGTAATTAGAGGAGTTATTGAGGATATAAGACAATTGTCCCTGTTAAAATTACGATATTGCGATCATTTAGAAAGTTGGTTCCGCAGCCGCAAACATACCCCCACATACCCTCCATCTTCGAGGGATAATTTATCCGCTGCAGAATTCAAACAACATGACAAATCTTCGGACAATAGACGACGCTGAATATCCCCCATTTTGTCTTACATGTCATGCTGCAAATAATAATAATAATAATAAGTACTTGTATAGCGCACTTCTCTAAAAACTTACTCAAGGCGCTGCAAAACAGTCTCTCTCCAAAACTTAACAAATGTCATTATATTAATAGCTATGAGTAAATAGAAACGCCTTCATGCTTCTGGAACGTTTCCAAGCACTGAATGTTACGAATGTCACTTGGTAATTTATTCCAAATAAGTAACTACATGTACTGTACAGTGTACATCTAATTTAATGACGTCAGGATTAACCGCATTGTGATTTGACACTCCACATCTTAGCCCCGTCTATACTTATTTGTATTCGGATACGAGGTCATGCTCTAGAAATGTGGCGCAAAATATAGATAAAACATAAGATTTAAAAAATGGTTGAACCAAGGCGTAAAAGTAGCTTTAGTTAATTTGCATAAATAGTGGCCGTATGAGGTTGCTGTTCGCACTGTATATCTGGACGGATAACGACAAACGCGCCTTGCATGACCAAGGCTAACATTGCCCCAATAATCCACTGTAAAAACTGGGAAAATCTTCTGCCACTAGAGGGCGCTATAATATGTTATGACATCACCGGTAATATTTTTGTCAAGTACAACTCAGCCGGAGACTAACATCATTAAAAGCAATTTAACATCTTTGTCCACTTTTAAATTATAAGGCACTTCTGGTTTAGAATGGAACGAAGTGCCACAAAAATTTGCAAGCTTGATAAATTTATGTGAAATTGTATTTATTTTTAAAGAATAAATCTAGAGATATTTGGTTACTTGATGAAGCCACCTAGCTGTCTTTACTTTACTATTTAAAGCGAAAATCTGAATCATATCTCCAGCGGTTGATTTTTAAGGTTTAAAAGTCTTTTCATTGTAATTTCCGGTCTACTGATGTGATAAACTTTTTCTCCTCCTTAACTTGTTCTTAGCATGAAGCTGCTTATATACATCAATTATAAAGTAATTTCAGCAATCTTTGCCACACACATCAACATATTATTTTAAACATTTTTCAACCTGCCGCTAGAGGGCGCTATAACAAATGATGTCACTGGTACAACCTAACCAGAGACTAACATCACTTTATTGCTTTTTATTTTCCCCCTATTTACACGAATGTTTTATTTATTTATTACTATTATTATTATTATTATTATTATTTTTGCTATTTCTTGCCTTGTTTAATGTATTGAATTACATTTTAAGCTTCACAGCTCATTTTATTATTTTGTATTCATTGCTCAGACGTTTTCTCTTGTAGATACACAACTTGCATGCATTCGGGGTGGGCGGGGTGGGGTGGTTTGATGAGGGAGTGACTGATGAGGGAGGGGGATTGCTTGGTAATGGGATTGTGGGACAGTATCCCTTGTTTAATGTCCTGTTTTTAAATTGGTCCGTAATATTATTTCTGTTAATATAAATACACAAATATAATTATTTTTTCACTGTTTAGCTAAATTCATCATAGTTTTTTATACATATATTTTTAAATACATTTAATTTTATTCTGTGTCACTTTTTCAAGTTAGGATCGGCAGGCTTTCGAGTCAAAGTGTTTTATTATACTTTTGTCGGTCCTGGCCAACTTGGATAAAGTTGTTTTTGTTTTGTTTTAATGTTAGTGTAATTTGGAATTGTTGTTGTTCATGTATGTTTGTACCTGTTGTTGAAGGCCGAATAAATAATAATAATAATAATAAAGTAAGTTCACATCATTTTCCACATTTAAATTATAAGGCACTTCGGGTTTAGACCGGAAGGTTCACGTGATTTTACGCACACAAGATAAAATAAACGATCCTGGATTTTTCTATCAAATCGCACAATTTCTTTTATGGATTTTCAAAGATTAAATCAAATAATCTTTATTTGTGACCTGTTCCAACGAAACCCGGACAAAGTCGACTTTTTAGTTTTTCAGATTTTGCTTTTTTCAAATTATCTAGGTTCTCAGCTTTAAAATGATGTATCATTTACATATGTACCCCCACCCTATCTTCCCTGGGGTCTGGATTTAGTGATAAAACCCTGACAACCTAATTATGAGATAAACAGCTTTGAAGTTCAGAAAAGCGTATTATTTCTATACACAAATGTTTCACAAAATTGACCAAAAAACACACTTCTGGTAGACGGATTTTGTTCAAATTTGAGGAGATTGTAGATTAATAGTAAGTGACTTAGGAAAACCTAAAATCTAAAAATGGTAAAATCCATCCCGAAATTACTTCAGGAGTACATTGTGACAAAACATATTGTGCGACTTTGTCCGGGTTTCGTTGGAACAGGTCACATTTGCTTGTAATTTGATACATGATGACATCACCATAACATCACTGTTCCGCATACGAGTTCCTCAGTACTTGGTGACAACATAGAGCAAGGAACAGAACCTATGTCAACCTATATCATTAAGATTAAAGTTTGTCTAATGACGAAACTGACCCCGAGATTGAATCGTGTACAAAATCTATAGCCTTTTTGAAACAAGAACAAGAAGGAACAAAAAGGAAAAATAAAAAAAACAAAAAAACAGTAGCTTTTTCACGAAAGATTTGCCGAAAAACAGCTAATAATATGCAGTGCATTCTATACAATTGTTTCTGCATGGTTATGACAGTAAACTTGACCTCTGACACATTCGGGTGACCTTTGGCCTCACCTGATGGTTCCATCAAAGAGAACTGGATCCTGAGGTATGATGGCCAGGCGTCGCCTGAGAGTCATCAGTGGCACGCTGGCTATGTCGATGCCATCAATTAATATGCGACCTGTATCATGAATATTCAATCAGAATCATGAATATTTATCAGTTAAACTGATCAGTTAAATATTTTGACACAAGACTCAAAACTACCCAGTTGTGTCTCAGAGA
Source organism: Crossaster papposus (assembly GCA_037893245.1). Taxonomy (NCBI): domain Eukaryota; kingdom Metazoa; phylum Echinodermata; class Asteroidea; order Velatida; family Solasteridae; genus Crossaster; species Crossaster papposus. Next base: position 395,448 of record JBAIAA010000487.1, on the reverse strand, counting down.
CACACCTTTGTTTTTTATGACAGCATGGCAAATGGAATAATTTCACAGGGAGTTTCAGTTTAGAGTCATTTAAGTTGGTGTTCGCATTTTGGTTGTGGCACCCTGAAAAATAGATTTTCAAATTTAATTGATAATTTTCAAGCATTGTGTTTGTTATGAGCTTTCAAATGAGACATCGCATGGAAAACAGAAAGAAAGAAATCAACCCACAATGAGTAATATATTAATTAATGTAAACTTTTTAATTAGAAGCGTCATAGTATGTGCTTTTATGACTGCATGTAATTGTATAATGAGCACTGTATAATGTACGTATACCTTTGCATTTACGCATTCAAATAGTGGATGATGAACAATTGAGGGCAATATAGTCCACTATTGACACACATTCAATGTTGATATTCATGAAGAAAACATATAAGTCTTCTCAAAAGGTTAAAATACAAACAAAAGAGGACAATAAAGGGGTCTACGATTGGAGGTATTTACATAGCTGTGAGTATAGAGGTATATGTATGTATGATCTGAAATTCGGTACCCTCTGGAGACCTACACACAATGTGTATAATGGAGACAAAAGGACGCCGGAGGGTAAATTTCTATAGATGAATAGGTAGCCACAGGGAATTTCACGAATGTGTGCCTCAAATTACTCAAAAACTAGGTTTAGGATGTGGGTTAGGGTTAGTGTTTGGGTTAGGGTATGATATAGGGTATATTGGGTCGAAATTTCAACCCAGGAAATTAATTGTGGTTGAAATAGGAGCATTTTGAAAAAGGTGCCCGACTTTTTAAGCAGTTTGTACACGAGAACAAAGAGATGTCTCCACTAGGATACAAATTTGAGAGTTAATGTTTGTACACTGTTTGCTCATGTGCGTATTATTAAGGGAATAAATGTGTGTTCGGTCGGTTTTAATCACTCTGTTTAATACCGCTTGGAGTCTGGGTGCTGATAATTACCCGAGCCGAAGGCGAGGGTAATTATCAGCACCCAGACTCCAAGCGGTATTAAACAGAGTGATTAAAACCGACCGAACACACATTTATTCCCATTCATAAATACCTTTTTTGTAAAATTCAGCCATAAAAGCACCGAAAATCTCGGAATATTGTAAATTTCGGTGTTTCGCCATTCTGTGCGTGTCAAATGACATGTTTCCGCCTCTGTCGCTCTACACAATACATGCAATAAAGCGTATTTACTAGGAACCAGACTATTACTGCTATTGGCAACCTCGTTTTCAGGGTGTCAAGCTGTACACGCCCAACACCACCCTACTATTAGAGACGATGTACGGAGGGAAATAAAGTGAGACCTGGGGACGGTGTTTCCAGCTGGGTTTAAACACTTCCAGCCATGTCTTTATCGTCCGTTTAATACCGGCCACGTGACGGGCTCTCGACCAATAGGAATGCCTAAACTGTCCCAGGTATTTATGAATGTACATTTATTGTGTGTGCATATAAAATGATACGGTACTGCTAAACCAACTTGTGCCATGAGCGCGGCGCGGACCCACAATGCTACCTGTCAATTACCTAAATTAGCATATATGAATATATATGACCTTTTTCTCAAAACTTACTGATCTGAAGCGCGCAATTTGAACAATGAAAAAACAACATGTTTTAAAACTGTAGAAAAGCCTGCTAATGCCTTCAAGCACATTTCTGTGTGTATATTCCTTGGGAAAAAAAAATGAAATGTTGAAAATACCTGGACACACCAACTTTAATATTATTTACAAGTAAGCTTTTTTTAACAGTACTTTAGTTGGTTATTTTTTGGATAGCTGCAAAAGGTATATTCCACCTATAACCAGAGTTCTATATACCCAACTACAACCAACTGCTTGTTAATTACCTGTGTATGTGTCTACTAAGCGGAGGAGGGCTAGTGCGAGAGAGGATTTACCACTACCAGTGCGGCCACAGATCCCAACCTGAGACAAAGCAAAAGATGGACAACTTAAAATTACCCAGAGTCTGCACTTATAAGTAGAGTCGTGAAACTTGGTACGTAGTCAATTTCAGCTGGGAAACCTAATTGTTCCAAACAGGAATTCAGAAATTTGCCAATAATCACAGCGGAGCCAGAAATCAGATAGGAGGGCTGGTAAAGTGGCTCTTTCACAATTTTGATTGAACATCAACTTTGCATGTAAGAGCAATATTTCACAAATGACACATACATACGTATGGACGGACAGACAGACAACTACGTATAGAAATAGTGATTGCATTGTCTCTTTCTGAACTTCATTCAGGCAAGATAAAAGGACAGCAATGTTCTGTTCACAGATGTTTTAATACCTTTTCCCCAGCCTGTATATTGGCAGTCACATCCTTGAGTACTGCATCTAGCCCTTCTGCATACCTCACTGAGATTTTTTCAATAGAGATGGCTCCCTTAGAAGGCCAATCAAATGGAGGCTCCGTACCTGTCCAAAAAGATAAAGGTAAAAATATCTACACTGAACAATGTTTAGGTTGCATGGACAGCACACCAGCATCACAGGAGCGTCGCACGGACGCCGCGAAAGCGTCGCACGGACGCCGCGAAAGCGTCGCACGGACGCCGCGAAAGCGTCGCACGGACGCCGCGAAAGCGTCGCACAGACGCCGCGAAAGCGTCGCACGGACAGCACATAAGCGTCGCACGGACGCCGCGAAAGCGTCGCACGGACAGCACATAAGCGTCGCACGGACGGCGCACGAGCGGTGCACGAGCGGCGCACGGACTGCGCACGAGCGTCGCACGGACGGCGCAGGAGCGTCGCAGGAGCGACGTCCGTGCGACGCTCTTTTAGCTCTTTCCAAATCCCCTCTCAAAATGCCTTTATTTAGGGAGAGTTGCGCATACCTTCGTAAGATTCGGTTGTGAGCAAGGTGTAGTGCTTGACTCTCTCCACAGCATTCATCTGCATCTCAACATTGGCTACTTGCCGGACCAACTGTTGCAGGAACACCGACGCCTGTGACAGACATACAACATTGACAAGTTGGTGGGTTAAAGGGGGGAGGGTGACAGACATACAACAGTGACAAGTCAGCAGGTTCAAAAAGGGAAGGGGGGTGACAGAAATACAACATTGACAAGTTGGTGGGTTAAAGAGGGGGGGGGGGTGACAGACATACAACATTGACAAGTTGGTGGGTTAAAGGGGGGGGGTTAACATGCCACTAATTAGTAAATATATAGTGAATAACAGTAGAGGGCAATACGTATGATGAGGTAACGGGATTTGAGAATTATACAGAAAGAGACATCTAAACTATCACTACCCTGTGAAGCCTGTAGGAATCCAATTGTGTATTGGATTCGCTAGCTGTATAATTTAAAACGAATGAGGGATAAACATGTAACAAGTGAGGCCTGAAATATCAGGGTGTGCTACCCACAGATGCCGGCCTAAACCCATTTTGGATCGAGGTTGGTGAACTATAAGTATACTATCAAGTACATGTATGGGCATAGTGAATTAGTGGTATGGAAAAACATATGGGGGGGAGAACAACTAAATTAAGGTTGGTTCAAAAGAATAATTGCTGAAAAATTGATTATAAAACCAGATTAGAATTAGTGAAACTTTACTAAGACTGAATTAAAGTTGAAAGAGAATGAACTAAGACTGGCCATGCATGACACGAGTGAGATAAAACAAACAAAACAATACACAGGATGACCTTCAAACCCTGTTCATACTCGGAGCAAAGTAATTGCGAACGCGAACACGAATTTGTGACTTTGTGGCAACTTTGCGCTCTGCAAATTTGGAACAGTTTAACACATTTCACTTTCACATTCGCATTGCATTCACTTTCGCACCGAGTATAAACAGGAACAGTACGAGTACGACCCAGGGATTAGTGAGAGTATACTCTAGGTCAGACTAGGAGTGCACTCCTGAGCACAGGAACGGTAGAAGTTTGACCAGGGGATTAGTGAGAGTATACTCTAGGTCAGACTAGGAGTGCACTCTGGAGCACAGGAACGGTAGAAGTTTGACCCGGGGATTAGTGAGAGTATACTCTAGGTCAGGCCCGCTGGAACACATTTTTTCCAGGGGGTGCTGAGTTTTGAAAAAAAATCGGCGAGCGCGAAATATGAAGCAGGATATGAGACGGGGGGGGGGGGGGGGGCTTGCCCGCTCCCCCCCCCCACTCCCCTTTGTGGTGGTTTCTAAAGGGCCCTGGAAGCTTTGGGTTCCTATGATGCTCTGTGGTGCAATATGAGTCATTGTGGGACACTGTTGCGTCTTCTTTGGGGAGAATGATTTAATGATTAGACCAGAATGAACCATGCATTTCTTTTTTTATATAAATATATATATACAAATATATATATATATAATATGTATTGTTTTAATATAAATAAATAAATATAAAAAAAACTTTAAAAATCTTGCACAACGCAATAAGTTGCCCACTGAAAACACCTGTCAAATTTAGGTTTGTTGCCGGTTTTACATCACAAATATAGGAAATAAGTAGATTACCTCAACACCATTATTTCATGGATGGATTGTGTGATTCTGCAAAGAACCAGTTGTTTTAAACTATGGAATGCAGCATTGCATTATAAACTATAGAAATTGTGGTTGTAACTTAAACAACCACAGAGCTGTTCCCAAAATGTTTTTGTCTAATGGACGTTAAAAATGACTTAATACTGTAAGCAGTATGCACAGCAAAGCAGCCCCATGCACAACTGTTGGCACGTCCATGCATGAATGAGTGCTTAAGCTTTGAATTAACTATGTTAAATTGTCTCTTATCTCTCAACAGAAAAGTCTTTAAAAAATTGATAGAAACTGGAGGAATGCTTGTAAACTGTAGGCTCGAAAATAACATAATTTCTCTGATATATTAAACAACCATTTTAAATACATGTATTAAAGGACTGCGAATCTTTCAATACATAGTAAGAATGTATCTTTTTCATATTAAACATTGAAATTATAGATTACACATTAACAATTTGAAATTAAAAATAAGCACATATTTCTGCTCTGCATAGCTGCAATGATGGTCAATGACGGTTTTGGGCAATTCCACACAAAAGTGAACAAGGCTGGAATGTGTAAAATGTTCGAAATCTGCAAGTATCACATCAAATGTTTCAAATTTAATGGGTCAACACGATCTTTCATTTAAGTGGCGTGCATTTTGGCTAAATTTTGATTTTTGATTGTCATTTTAACACCTTGTTTTGTGTGTTATTGAGAGTTTTGTGTATGCAAGGCAGATAGAAAAGTTCAAATAAGAAAAGACTTTTCATTTTGCAGTTCATCAAATTCAGATTTTATGTCATGTAAAAAACATGAGGAAGTAACGTGAGAGATGGTAACCAATTAACTGTGTTGTTCAGCTGGTTAGCAAAAGTTGGTTAAAATTAGTCATTTTTCTCAAAGTTGATTAAATTAAACCAAATTTAGCAACAATTAGTTGAAAAATTTGTTTTAAAAATTAACCAATCTTACCCAAGGTTGTAATAAATTGTACACAACATTGGACACAACATTGGACAAATTGGTCAAACCGACCACATATAGTATGATACTAGACTGTGTGTACGTGTAGATCATTCGCTCGATCGTGCGTGGTATCATAAGGGCAACCTCGTCCCCAGGGCTTACTTTATTTTCAATATGTTTCCAATAGTTGTGTCGGTGAGGGCGCTGCTGCTCGACACCCTGGGAACGAGGTTGCATACAGGGTGCCGGTAAGCGCTGATGAATTTGAGCTCCGATTGGATAGATTTCTGTGACATATGACGCACAGCAGCGCACGTTTATTATAATGCATACGTGGCGCGCGCACTATCTAGCAACATGCGAAGGTCACGATAAATTGCCCATAATGCATGCTGTCTGTACTTCCTTCACAAGATTCTGTGAAGTGGCGCATCAACCTCGTCCATCAGACTATGCCCACCCAGTAGTGCAGCGCCGCGCACGCCCTGCCGTTGTGGTAGTGTACACCCATATAGCGCAGTGCGCCGGATGGCCTAGCTAGCTCCGTGCTCGAGCGCGAGCGGTGCCTATACCGTATATACCGGGCGCGCATTTTTAGTGCCGACGTGATGACGGGAAATAAACTTGCATTTTTTTCATTTCCCCCCGCGCCGAGATCAGGTAACCCTGTAATGATTCTATTACAGGATGTGCATTTATTTCTGCTAAAAGTGGGGGGTGCTCCAGCATATTCCAGCACCCCCATCCAAAAAGTTGGGGGGTGCTGCAGCACCCTCAGCACCCCCCGTTCCCGCGGGCCTGCTCTAGGTCAGACTAGGAGTGCATCTGGAGCACAGGAACGGTAGAAGTTTGACCCGGGGATTAGTGAGAATATACTCTAGGTCAGACTAGGAGTGCACTCTGGAGCACAGGAATGGTAGGAGTACGACCCGGGGATTAGTGAGAGTATACTCTAGGTCAGACTAGGAGTGCACTCTGGAGCACAGGAACGGTAGGAGTACGACCCGGGGATTAGTGAGAATATACTCTAGGTCAGACTAGGAGTGCACTCTGGAGCACAGGAACGGTAGGAGTACGACCCAGGGATTAGTGAGAGTATACTCTAGGTCAGACTAGGAGTGCACTCTGGAGCACAGGAATGGTAGGAGTACGACCCGGGGATTAGTGAGAGTATACTCTAGGTCAGACTAGGAGTGCACTCTGGAGCACAGGAACGGTAGGAGTACGACCCAGGGATTAGTGAGAGTATACTCTAGGTCAGACTAGGAGTGCACTCTGGAGCACAGGAACGGTAGGAGTACGACCCAGGGATTAGTGAGAGTATACTCTAGGTCAGACTAGGAGTGCACTCTGGAGCACAGGAACGGTAGGAGTACGACCCAGGGATTAGTAAGAGTATACTCTAGGTCAGACTAGGAGTGCACTCTGGAGCACAGGAATGGTAGGAGTACGACCCGGGGATTAGTAAGAGTATACTCTAGGTCAGACTAGGAGTGCACTCTGGAGCACAGGAACGGTAGGAGTACGACCCAGGGATTAGTAAGAGTATACTCTAGGTCAGACTAGGAGTGCACTCTGGAGCACAGGAACGGTAGGAGTACGACCCAGGGATTAGTAAGAGTATACTCTAGGTCAGACTAGGAGTGCACTCTGGAGCACAGGAATGGTAGGAGTACGACCCGGGGATTAGTAAGAGTATACTCTAGGTCAGAGTAAGAGTATACTCTAGGTCAGACTAGGAGTGCACTCTGGAGCACAGGAACGGTAGGAGTACGACCCAGGGATTAGTAAGAGTATACTCTAGGTCAGACTAGGAGTGCACTCTGGAGCACAGGAACGGTAGGAGTACGACCCAGGGATTAGTAAGAGTATACTCTAGATCAGACTAGGAGTGCACTCTGGAGCACAGGAGTACGACCCAGGGATTAGTGAGAGTATACTCAGACCAGGAGTGCAACTCTTCCACCAGACCAATCATGCTTGAAGTGATTGATTCAACATCTCAGAAAGGTATAACATTAATTTTCAGAATTGTTTTCAGTGTAATTTTTGTCATTCTTTTATGGCTTCTGGAATGCCCGTAGATTCATATTTTGCCATATATAATACTAAAGGGAAATTCAAAAATATGTACGCATATATCCTCACAAAGAGAGTGTCGTCTGCTAAGTTAGTATTGCAACACTGTTTATAACGTTAAATATTAAATAGCCACTTTGTGAATGCCCAATACTGATGTTGCCGATTGCGCAATGCGATCCGAGAGAATTGCGCAGGCAGCATTTTCCCGTCATTATTGAGAGTAAACATTGTCAGATGAATCAATTGTTTTCTGAAGTACTGACCAAGAGTGCATAGCTGATGCCAAGGCCAACAAGGCTGGAGTCCAGAGTGCCATAGAGAGCCCCCAATACAGTCGTTAGGCCTGATATGAGTACCACAAATGCACCCACTAAATCCTGATAAGGAATACAATTGGGAGAAAATATTTTAAATTCTACAGGTTCTACAAAGTAAAAAAATACGGGAACCAAAAACAAATAAATAGTATTTTTCATATGAAATAAAAACTATTAACCACCAGAATTAATTATGAATTGGAAAACCATTTTAATATTAAAATAATTTTAACTGAAACAATTATTTCAATTGCTCTAACCTTTAAAATTGTATCACTTTTTAATAAACAAAACCATCCTAAAATCAGTTTCGTCCAAAAATGCTATTTGTGTTCTGACTGTTTGGAACAAAAAATTATATTACAGAATACATGTTTTAACAACTGTTCACATTATTGTATTAACTGTATCATCAAGATAAGGTTTTAGTTCACTTTATGCACTTTACACAAGTCCAACTTGTCCTTCCACCTAACGACGTTGAACCTCTGCAAACCTATTGGTTTTCAAATGAGTTTGGGTAATGAATGTTCGCTGTTGAACTGTAAATAGCTGCAGTACGCTAGCGGTATTTAAAACGCTGCGACTGCACCCAAACTGACCAAAATGTAACCATCCTGATGCACGCCAGCATTTTGAAATTTGAAAAGCCTGTTCAAACATAACATTCCTTTTGTAATGAAACATTGTCATCACAGGCCATGCACAGCAAACATATATCGCCATGGAAATGCTCACTCACCAATCTGATTACAAGCCACTTCAAGCCTGCTTGTAGATACAGGTACGCTGTGTTGTTAGAGGCTACTCGCTCTATAATGCCATCAAAAAACACTTGGTGCTTACTGTTTGGAAAAAGACCAAAAAAACACCTGTAATTGTTCTTAAAATTGGAATAAAAAAAAATAACAAATCATGATCGCCGGATGGCAATCACAAACAGGAACAAAACTGCATAATAAGGGTTGAAAATGAACGCCGTTTTTCTTGCTTTTTTTCCCGGCATCCATGATTGTAAAACTTTAGACAGGTCAGTTAAACTATATTTGCTTTAAAAAATAATCCCCCAAATCCACCCATTCTTAATAATTCAAGCAATTACCAATGGTGTATTCTACCTTTATTCAGTATAGACATTTTTTATGGAAGTTGTTTTGACAAATCTGACAGAAGTTGGCAAAAGCCTCTGATGCAATTAACTCGTGCTCTACAATGGAGTACACCCAAACAGTTCTTGATAGTAGAATATGTGTAGCGGTGAATACAGTTAGATGAAGATATTGGGAGGGGGGGGGGGGAGGTTAATTGAGTAAAGGCAAAGCATCATAAATCTTAGGGGCGACGCAAGGTTAAAAACTTGTGACGTTTCACACTTGATAATGTTCAACCACGCGCCAACCCTCCGTCAACCCCGAGATTGATCTCAACCCTGCTCCAGACCAGGGTTGAGATTTTCAACCCGGATTGAAACTCTCACCCAGGATTTAAAAAAATAGTAACTGATCAAAACAAGCTCAGTTTGCGCAAAGAAAGTGTGAAATGATACATGGTTGAACACAGGGTAAAACAATCAGGGTTAAATTGCCGAGGGTTGAGTTTAATCTGGGTTGTGAGGCTGTAGTGTTTGAAGGGGTATAGACTAACCTGTAAGCTCTTATTGAAGATAGTCCACCAAGAGTTTCAGAGAAGAAGGCAAAAACAGGCGATTTGGAGATGCTGTCAAGTCTCTGCAGCTCTCTGTATCACAGCAACAAAAGTACTTTGCATTATATTAAAACAAAACAAAATATGAGGTTTCAGAATTATGACAGAGATTATAATTTGTAAGTTATCATGTATCTTTTAAAGGTGGAATAAACCTTTTGCAGCTGTCCAAAAAGTAATGGCCCTGTCACACCAGAACATTTTAGGCCAACGCGTGAGTAGCGTGTTGTAATTTTGGCAACACGCTGGCAAACGCTGACCAACGCTAGGCCAGCGTTAGCAACACGCTGAGCGCATTACTCACACGCTGGGACACGCTGTCACACGCTGAGGAAATTTTTTTTTTTTTCAACATACCTACAATTTCGAGCGTTTGCCAGTGTGTGACTGCACAAGCTGGCGGCGCGTTGGAGGTTCGTTACTCACGCGTCGAACACGTTAGACGATCGTTATCAACCCGCTACTCACACGCTGGCGTACGCTGGCGTACGCTGGCGTACGCTGGCGTACGCTGGCGTACGCTTGCGTACGCTTGCGTACGCTTGCGACACGCTGGTTATGGCCCTGCCACACCAGAACGTTTTAGGCCAATGCATGAGTAGCGCGTTAAAAATAGTTGATACGCTGGCAATTGCTGAACTTTCACAGAAAAAGTCAAGTGGAACCGTGATTTCAGCGTGTCCATACAGGTTGATAACGGGTTCATAGCGTATGCCAGCGCGTGAGTAGCGTGTGAGGAACGCGCTCAGCGTGTGAGGAACGCATCACTGATTTATAGTAAAAATACGACAGCGGGTCGCCAGCGTGTGAGTAGTGGGTTGGTAACGATCGTCTAGCGCGTTCGACGCGTGAGTAACGGCCTTCCTGCGCGCCGCCAGCGTGTGCAGTTACACGCTGGCAAACGGTGAAATTTTTTAGGTATGTTGAAAAATGTATTTTTGCCTCAGCGTGTGACAGCGTGTTCCAGCGTGTGGGTAACGCGCTCAGTTGGTCAACGTTTACCCGCGTGTTGCCGAAATTCCAACACGTTGGCCTAAAACGTTCTGGTGTGACAGGGCCATTACTGTAGTAGCGCGTCATCTTTTTGTACAACTAATCGTGTGGTCGTTGCCGTACGCTGGCGCACGTTGGACCGCGCTACTCACGCGCCGGGCAGTCGTTTATCAGTCGTCGAGCGCGTTACTAACACGTTATTCACGCGCTGGTGAACGCTATGAACCCGTTATCAACGCGTTATGGACACGCTGAAATCACGGTTCCACTTGACTTTTTCTGTGGAAGTTCAGCGTTTGCCAGCGTATCAACTATTTTTAACGCGCTACTCACGCGTTGGCCTAAAACGTTATGGTGTGACAGGGCCATAACCAACCAAAATACTGTTGAAAAGCTTTCTTGTTGTAAAGATATTAATGATTCTGAACTCCCTGCAAATAGTGCGCACAAGCGTTTGAACAAGGCACAGCGCATGCGTGGGTGCTATTATTGGTCTGTTCAGTCAGTGCATTAATCGGATGGATGAAAACTCGCTCTTAACGCAGATTGTGGTCGCAAATTCGCAATTGAAATGATTGAATATTGTTTTCTAGGAATATGCAGCATTCACAGAGCTAACCACTTCCTCAGGTTGTTTGTCAAGCACCTTTCTTTATATTTGGAGCACTTTTGCTGCTTCAAACAATAAAAATCAACAACCGACAAATGGTATAATGTCCCTTTAACTGTGGAGGTAGATGTTGCGGTACTCTAGATGCATTGATAACTGTTTGTGCCATGATTTGAACACCAACAAAAAGCACTGCCACAAATCAGATTTGACTTTGACTAAAACTAAAATCCAAATTGAACTACACTTGTTTTCTAAAAAACAAACAATTATCTTTTCAAAAAAAGATAAAAGTACAATTTCTTGATTTGTTCCTGGCTTTACCTTGAGGTTGCGATGAAGATTCTCTGAATTAGGAAGAATAAAACACAGAGGGGCAGACAGAAGAGAATAAAGAAGGGACTGATGAGGGTGTTGATGATTATGGCAGATATGGTGTCATTCAACAGGAATAAGATCGAGGGGTAAGACTCCCTCAGTTTCTGCAAAACAAATATCAAAATAGTAGAAAAAGACAAGTGATCCTCGGATTGCTAGTGTCGCCTTTTTCTGCAGTCGATCCATATAATGCTTGGTGTTCACAATTTGGTACATGTTTAAATGCCGACCTCAAATGACCCCCACATGACCATTGACCCAAAGTAATCCAAAAAAAATTTCGTCTTCCTACCCAAAGGTCACTGAATCCAAGTTCCATCAAAATCCATGAAAGCATGTAAAAATAGATATTTTTTTAAAAATCTAAAACTTAGTCCTAAATTCTACCAAAAATTTCATGTTTTGGATTGTTTACTTATCCCATTTTAAACATCTGGTTAAAAAGAAATCGTTTTCGATAAAAGACAAAAAATAACTGACATTTGTTTACATCGGACACCGATACGTTTTTCCTGTCGTTTTTATTCAATGTGCGATACACGTTGTGTACAGCACATACAGCAACAATGCACAAATGTGGTTTCTTACACTTTCTGGCTGGACTACATGTACACCCAAACAGGTCGAGTTTCGGTTGGGGTCACAAAAGTGAACCCCGAAACTCAATCTACACAAGAATAACACACAAAAAATGCCCAGTTTATAAAGGATGGTGTGGATGTTTATATCGTACTTTTAAATGCTCTTTCTGATTAACATCATTTTGTTCAACATCATTTCGTTTTGTAGCCCAACTGGGCGTTTCCAGGACATAGTGTTCCTTTAACCTGAAACTAACATAAATACGGATAAACATACATACGGGCAATACAGACTGTACAGAATTTAAGGACTGCTTACTGCCCCCAAAACGTTGTTTAGGTGACACCAAAATTGAAAGTATGATCAGCTCCGTGCGCAGGCAATCCCCTTGACGGCAAGAAAGGAAGAGTTGGAGAGAACACTAGGGCTCAGACATGGCATTGTTTTTTCATGTACCACGATCCGAGACAGGTTCAAACAGGGATCTGTGGGTAGCACACCCTAATATACCCAGGCCTTACTAGATGCGTGCCGGTCGCTGACAGACATTTCCGGTCTTGCTCATGATGTGTTTATCTGTCATCCATTTTTAATTCTGGGAAAAACTTTCCGTGAATACACGGCATCCGAATTGATGGAAAATAAACCTGTAAACAGTCACTTACCACCACAGGCAATGGTTACAACAACAAGTACAGCAGAAAGAGTACAATTTGGAAAACAATCCTGGCATCATAATCAAACAAATTAACATGGACATGAACTACACTAGTTGTCTAGTACAGCATCCTCAATTGGCAAATGTAGCCCAACCACAAATACGCCCCATTTCCCAACGTTGGAAAATCATTTAAAGTGATTCAGATTTCTGATCTGGTTAATGTAATCATCCTTGATGGGCATAAGCTATCTACCCACCAAGTTTTATTAAAATCCAAACAGTAGTTTTTTTTTCTCATAACCCTGCTAACAAACAAACAGACCGCCCAACAAACAAACGCCGGCAAAAACACAACCTCCTTGGAGGAGGAAATATATCCATTAAACTATTGGTCTTACCGTATCTATAGTTTCTGTGTCTGCTGAGAATCTGTTAATGATGCGCCCGATGGGAGTGGTGTCAAAGAATCTAAAGACAGACAGAAAGAAAACGCTTCTTTCTCAACTTCCACCAATTGGCTTGGAAAGTTAACTACTTATTTAGACTGCAAAATTGAATGTACTTAATCTGTTTACAATTATTTACGTATTTGTTTTCATCTAGCAACAGATTTGTAAAAAAAAAATTAGCCCCATATAGAGCGTGCAAGTTCACCAAGAGAACGTGCAAGACCAAAACTTGAAGTTTGTGGGAATTGATAGAATAATCCAGAATCTTCATTTTATATCGTGTGCGTAAAAACATGTGAACCCTCCTTCCGGTCCAAACCGGAAGTGCTTTTTAATTTTTTAAGTGAACAAATTATGTGAACTTACTTTCAACGATGTTAGTCTCTGGCTAGAATGTACGTTATATAAAAATTACTGGTGAAGTCAAATATAGCGCTATCTAGCGGCAGGTTGAAAAAAGGTTAAAATGAATAATAATGTGTGTGACAAAGTTTGCTGAAATCACTTCATAATTGATGTATAAAAGCAGATTCATGCTAGGAACAAGTTGGGGGAGAGAACAATTGCCAGATGACGTCACCAGACCGGAAGTTACAATAAAAAACCTTTAAACCTTAAAAGAATTGCTGAAAAATCAACCGCGGGAAATTTCAACGATGTTAGTCTCTGGCCAGGTTGTATTTTACAAAAAAGTTACCGATGATGTCATAACAAATATAGCGCCCTCTAGATGCAAGTTGAACATGTTTAGAATGAATAATCAATTCCATATATATTTTTTTCAACTTATCTGCATTTATTAGAAACAAATGCAAATGCAATATTCAAAATTCTTCTATTAGTTAGAACAGGTATACGTACAGAATAAAAAGAGATGACACGATCATGATGTCATCAAAATTGTACATGTAATTACAACACGATGACGTCATCAACTGACGGCATAAAAGCCATTTGTTCTGTTCAATTTATAACAGAGAGCTCTAGTTTGTTTTGACGTTCTTTTTACTGAAAGGTAGATAACAACTTTAAACAAAATATTATTTGTAATTTCAATATATAAAATGTGATCGATATATCAAATTAGAAAAAAGAAAAACGAAAAAAACAAATCTAGTGACGTCATACGTACATCATTTCATTGTTCTCTCGTTCTCGCGCTAGTCTTTTTTAAAGCGTGGACCACATGTTTAAGGCGCTTTTCGAAATATAATTTGTGGACATTTGTACTTTCTGCTACGTCCGCACACGTCAGAGCCAGAGGCTGCAATATGGGGATTCTGGGGGACGGGTTTTCTCTTCCCGACAATGAGCCAATTACGTTGCAACTTGTAGGCTCAAGTCAAACGTTTTTTCCCTACTTTTCTTTAATGTTTTTAAACATGTTTTCATGGTTCAGATCTTCGAAAAAACAAAGTATTATAGAAAACAAAATCAACCACACGTAAAAGTTCTATAGCTCCTTTGCACCAAGTAAAGGGTTAAACAAAATTCTAAAATATCAAGGTGAATATAACACGTAGGACTTACCTCATGGGCATGTGAAGGATGTTAACGAGCATGTTTTTGAAAAGACGCCGTGATCCTACGAGGAAGGTTACTGTTATAAACAGTAAGGCAATGAAGATGTTCACTAAAAGGGCGACTGATAGAGCTGTGTAGACCTTAATATAATAGGCAGTGTCTGTGGCCTGGCACAGAAAGAAAGACAAACACCAAAAAACTGTGTTGAGTAGGTGATCTCTTCAGGAACCAACAGTCACCAACAGGGGCCAATTTCATGGAGCTGCTAACACTAGGAAAGGATGTAATGTGATTTTAACAAAAGATTTCCAAAACTACATCCAAATGCTCAAATTCCCATTCTCAGTCCAAATTCACAGTCCAAATTCACATCCTCAGTCCAAAATCACATCTTCAGTCCAAATTCACATCCTCTGTCCAAATTCCCATCCTGGGTTGACTGGGTGTGAATCCAGTAGAAGTGAATCCAGTGGATGTAAATCCAGGCAGTGGATGTAAAATTAAATCTTGACGACCCATGGATGTGAATTTAGACTGATCGGATGTGAATTTGGAGCATTTGGATGTGATTTTGGAAATATCTTCCTGCTAATCAAGGACCGTGTCAGCTTTGAATGCAAAATCACATCATGCCTTTTTCTAGTGCAAGCACAAAAAGTCTTGCTCAGTAAAAACAGGTTACCAGCCAAAATTCCATATGCGTTTCATGCTAAAAGCAAAAACCAGCTGCATACAAACCACTCACAAACAATATACATAAATTTGGTTCGTTACCCTGTTTTTGCCCAGAAGGGAGTCATTTGCATGTTGAGACCCCAGGCTATATGAAACGGTCTCTCACTATAACTGCGATCTATTGCAAATCTGAAACGTTTATGAAACGCCTGAAAAATTTGTGACAAGTTATTCATAGACCACCCTGTTAAATACATGTACTTGTACTGTCCACCAGTTCTGTAATGGGCTATAGATACTAGAAGAACGCTCCATTATCTTGGAATAAGTCACCTTTGAGAGACCATTTTGCGTAATTTTAACAATAGGGAGACCATGGTCATTAGGGAGACATTTCGAGGTCTCCCTAACGTTCCAACTACATGAAGGAGATACATTTTAAAACATTTAACAGTCCAGATCGATAGAGTAGGGTCCAAAATGCATAAATATGAAATTTCGTGGAAAAAGCTCTAGGTAAAAACGGGTTAGGTTACAATAAAGAATGTAAAATTGTGTGCACGTCATTATGGAGAGGTCTCCCAAATGCACCATTTTCGGTTATTATTATTATTATTATTATTATTATTATTACTACTATTAAGGAAGACTCATCACGCTAAGCAAATTTCGGTGTTAATTAGCAGCTCCACAAAATTGGCCCCATCAGATCTGGTTCGCAATTTTCATGTTGTAAAACATTTGAAGAGATATTTGCATCAACACTTGAGTAATATAAAGCGTAACATCAACACACAGTGCAGTGTGTCTAAAAAACAAATGCAAACAAAATATAACAAAATGCCACAAGTGGAATGAAACATACCGGTAGATAATATAGATATGGTTTGAAAGATACACCGTTCCACTTTAAAATGTGACATCAAACGTCTAACTGAGTTACGAGTCATTTCCCAAGAGATGTCCAATTTACCATGGGACCAAGTTGTTCGCTTTTGTTTTAGATGTGCAAGTGTTGCAATGTGGATAAGGTGTTGGTGTTTGCCAGCTAAACGCACATGTCCAATTCCTAAACATCAATTTTCAATGGTTAAACACTATCCACCATGGTGCTAAACAAGTTTAGTATGTAAGCATGTTTACAAACATGGGTTTTGTTTACTGAGTAAAGACAGTTTTTGCAGTGTAGGCCAGGCAATCATCCACACATCCCAGAGGCAAGTACGCTACTTTTGTTCTAATGCCTAAAATTGAATACTTCAACTTGGTCCCATGGCCAATTTGACCTTTCTTGGGAAATTACTCATAACTTGAACGTTTGATATTTCCTTTTATAGTGGAAAGGTGCATCTTTCAAACCATACCTATCTTTTCAATGTTGGTTAACAAGTTCGCGCCAAGATTATTTTAACATCACTGTGCCGAGGCGCAGGATTATTTTTAAAGAAGCTCGACCCGAATTAACCTAAATTGCAAGATTTTCAGATTCAAAAATGAGCACAGGTACACTCTTTAACCAGTTCGCACCAGAGAACATATACAAGTGTATAAGTTTTCCCCAGATTCAAAACTGAGACACATAAACACGTCACGAGCAAGGCCAGAAATGTCTGTCGGCAGCGAGCAAGGCCAGAAATGCGTGGTACCACCAGCCTGAACCCGCTTCGGATCGAGTTTCGTTAAAAATAATCCCGCGCATTAAATAAAAGGCATAAAAAAACCATTCTTAAATACCAGAGAGTTACGAGGGTATGTTTTTAAATGGCGGAAAAAACATGGCCAAGCCACTTTTAAAAGCTTGTAACATTAAATGTGGACTTCTATTAACCAGTTCGCGCCGGGATTATTTTAACATCGCCGAGCCCACGGGCGGGATTATTTTTAACGAAACTCAATCCGAAGCGTGTTCAGGCTGATAGTGCCGGGAAGCACACCCACGCATTTCCGGCCTTGCACGCTGCTGACATATATTTCCGAACTTGAACTTGGCGTGTTTATGCGTCATCCGTTTTGAATCTGGGGAAATATTTGCGTTTATATACATCATCCGGCGCGAACTGGTTAAGTCTGGTCCATGACCCTTTCATTGTTTGAAACCTCACACCGTACGTGCAATACAACTAATGAGTCCCTATATTAACAGCCCAAAAGGCATATCCCGCCATATCGTCTACATCATCATCATGTCATATCGTCTACATCATCATCATGTCATATCGTCTACATCATCATCATGTCATCTCGTCCACATCATCATGTCATATCGTCCACATCATCATGTCGTCTCGTCCACATCATCATGTCGTATCGTCCACATCATCATGTCGTATCGTCCACATCATAATGTCATCTCGTCCACATCATCATGTCATATCGTCCACATCACATGATGATTCATCATGTCATCTCGTCCACATCATCATGTCATCTCGTCCACATCATCATGTCATCTCGTCCACATCACATGATGATTCATCATGTCATCTCGTCCACATCATCATGTCATCTCGTCCACATCATCATGTCATCTCGTCCACATCATCATGTCATCTCGTCCACATCATCATGTCATCTCGTCCACATCATCATGTCGTCTCGTCCACATCATCATGTCGTCTCGTCCACATCATCATGTCGTCTCGTCCACATCATCATGTCGTCTCGTCCACATCATCATGTCGTCTCGTCCACATCATCATGTCGTCTCGTCCACATCATCATGTCGTCTCGTCCACATCATCATGTCGTCTCGTCCACATTATTATTATTTTTATTATTATCAAATTTCTGACAAATTCAAGGGTTGTGGACAAAACTGTAACAGTTCAACTCAAACCACTCCCCGGATAAAAATTTAAAGGCTATATAACTAAATAACTATAATTAATAAAACTAAATTATAAACCTAAAATGTAAAAGTAAAATGGGATAGTCTGAAAATATAAAATAACTATATAACGATATACCAATACAACTAAATAACAAACAGATAATAAAACAAACAAACAAACACCCCACCAGGCAAACAATGAACAACAACCGACAAATACATGTATTAAACTAATGTAGATTAACATTTAAAATGAATTTCTCAGTGAAACATATTCAAAGAACGAACATAAAATGGTAAGATAAACTTGAAAAGTTAAACCCCACTAATCCACAAAAATGTGTTAAAATAGAATAAAAATAAAAGTAAAATTGCATATAAAAAAAAACTTAAAAATTAGAAAGTTAAAACATTAAAAAGGGAACTTTTGAACACATTTAAAGATGCATTTTGGATGACGTGTTCAGGCAGACTATTCCACTCATTTGCTGTACGGAGGAAGTACGAGTACTTAAAACAATCAGTTCTGGCAAAAGGAATGTTTAGTTTTAGGCTATTATCCTTTCTCCCAATTCTAGATGCTGGGTGAAACTTTTTAAGGGAATTAATGTTGATACAACCCTTAACAATTTTATAACACATAACCAAACGAAAGAATTTTCTTCTAGTTGGGAGATCAGTCCAGCCTAACTGGTTTAATAGAGTGTCATAGTGTGAATGCCAGTCTCTGCAGATAAATCTAACACTCTGGTTTTGTACACGTTCTACAACAGAGGAGTGGTTTAGCCTGTATGGGTCCCAGGCTATGCAACAGTAATCTAGTCGTGATCGGATAAGAGAAATGTAGAGCCTCTTTAAAATATTGGCTGAACAACTACCAAAATTTCGTTTGATAAGTCCTAACGTTTTATTGGACTTGGTATAAATGTCATTGCAGTGATCGTTCCAGTTTAATTTGTCATTTATCATGACTCCCAGATATCTTTCACATTTACTGGCGGATAATATATTATTTCCAATACAATACAAATGCTGGCTAGTATGGTGCTTTCTTTAATAAAACACAAAAATAATATTGGTCCGAGAATAGTACCTTGCGGTACACCTGATTTTACCTTAGACCATAACGAGAAATTTTCGTTCATGAACACTCTCTGTTCTCTGTCTCTGAGAAAATTCATAATCCATTTAATATTTGGGACACCAACACCGTAAGTAATAAGTTTGTTATGCAGAAGGTCGTGACAAACTCTGTCGAAAGCTTTAGCAAAATCTAAGAATATAATATCAACACTATGCCCAGCATCTAAGTAGCTGCTCCAGTCGTGTATAGCATCAATTAGTTGCGTATCACAAGAACGTTGGGCTCTAAAACCGTGTTGATTATCATCAAGAATATTGTTGTTATGAAGGTGCTTAATAAGCCTGTTACAAACAATCCTTTCAAGTGTTTTACTAACGACAGATGTAAGTGAAATAGGCCTATAATTACTAGGATCATCTCGTTTACCTTTCTTAAATACGGGAACCACATGAGCCCTTCGCCATTCATCAGGCACAATGCCTACTTCTAGAGAGGCATTAAACAGTTTAGTGAGTGAAGGTGCAAGGTACTCAGCTCCTTCCTTTAGGATTCTAGGAGAGATGTTGTCAGGGCCTTGACTTTTACTTACATCAATGTCTTTGAGTAATTTACAGACTTCGTATGAAGTACACCTAACATCCCTCATCATGTCTACACTGGGCTCCAGATTAGAAATATGATCATTAGGGACAACGTGAATATTGAACACCGAGTTAATTGGGTATTCAGAGCTTCAGCCATTACTTCTGGATTAGTAATTTTATCACCGTTGACAGTTAAGCATTCGATAGAGGGGTTATCCGACTTAGACATCTTAATATAATTCCAAAATTTCTTAGGATTACTGTCGATACCTGACACAATGTGATCAATATGATTTGCACGATTACGTTTTATTTTACATTTAACCTCATGCCTGACGTCTTTGTATCGTGACCAGTGCTCAGTACGGTTAGATTTTTTGGCAATCTTAAAAAGTCTATTACGTTTCCTGATTAATTGTTTAATCTCGCCCGTAATCCATGGAGTGGACTTACGTTTATCGCAAACAACCTTGTGAGGTACAGTGGAGTCAACAATATCAAAAAGTAAATGTTTCCAAGACAGCCAAGAGGACTGGATATCCCCATCTTTTATAGTATCAAGCAGTTTAGATTGCGCAATCCTTAAACTGTTACGAAATTTGCTAAAATCAGCTTGCGAGT
This sequence comes from Crossaster papposus, assembly GCA_037893245.1. Lineage (NCBI taxonomy): Eukaryota > Metazoa > Echinodermata > Asteroidea > Velatida > Solasteridae > Crossaster > Crossaster papposus. The sequence goes on along the minus strand of JBAIAA010000487.1, from coordinate 374,874 downwards.
AGAAGTACACCTTCCTTTTTGCACCGGGAATCTGTTTCAACCCACATGCACACTCAAAAATAACAACATCGTGATCGCTTATACCTGGGACAATATGCACATTTAAAATAATGTTCGGTTCACTACTAAATAACAAATCTAAAATATTACTACAAGACTCAGAGATTCTGGTCGGCTCGGTAACGTGCTGGAATAAAAAATTACATTCGATTAGAGCGATCATATGCTGAGAGAGCTCAGAATTGTCAGATGGTACAGGGTACCCGTCAACCCATTTTAACTTAGGCAGATTAAAGTCACCTGTGAGGATAGTATTTCTGTGTTTAATACCGCTCTTATTAAGTAGCAATAGAGACCTACTTAACTCATTGATAATATCAATTCCACTATTAGGAGGTCTATAAAAGACTCCTATAAAAATCGACTCTTTGTTTTTACGAACAACTTCACACCAAATAATCTCACAATGAGTGTTCAAGTCAGGCCGATGAATAACAGGGAGGCCCTTTTTAAATGCAATAAGAACACCTCCCCCGTGTCTATTTCTATCTTTCCTGAAAGCAGAATATGTCGGAGGCAAAAATTCAGCGGAGTTGATATCATCACATAAATGGGATTCGGTGATGCATATTACATCTGCATTCTCGAATTCAATAAGCGTATGGAAATCACCTCTTTTATTTAATATGCTACGGGCATTTAAGGAAATGCACTTTAGGTTTTTAAGTGTATTAACACGTTTATAATTTACAGGGGATTTGTTACTTGGTTGACAAAGTTGAGGTACTGCATCCATTCCTGGTCCTGATGCCGGTTCTTGACGTCCCGATGCCGGTTCTCGACGTCCCGATGCCGGTTCTTGACGTCCCGATGCCGGTTCTTGACGTCCCGATGCCGGTTCTTGACATGGAAGGACTTCCTCCGTGCTGGTGGTGGGTGACCTCTCTGAAAACCCATATGGTTGTCGGGGCGTTGTGGTTGAGGTGATTTGAGGACGTCAGCGTAGGTGCGATGAGTGCTACGTGGGGGTTGGTAGGCAGGATTGCTGCGCAGAGTCTTCAAGTGATTTATTAAGTTAGTCGCAAAGGTGGCAACTCCTCGATTATTCAAGTGTACACCATCATTTGACAGGTGATCATCTTTGATGTTAGAGTTACAAATGAAACCCCAACCACGTTGTGAGGAGATGTCGTGTAGCTTTCTGTTTACTTCGTTGATTCTAGATTTTTGGGTGATGGTTTCACTTCTGCGATGGATGATTGAAGATAAAGTGACCGAAGCTGAAGATTTATCTATGGCAATTTCAGCTGCGTGTACTAGTTTGCTTACGACTGCATCAGGGTCATCCTTGGTATTATTAGTCCCAACATGAAGAATAACCGTAGTTGGATTGCATTTATCTAGTAGATCTTGTACTTTGGGCACAATGTCATCCGCTTTCAGGCCTGGGTAACACGCGTTCATTACCTTGTTTACACGGCTGAGGCGATGACCTTTAATTTTCTTGGTCATGGAGTCTCCGACGATAAGAACGTCTGCCTGTTGAGCGCATCTATGTTTTTGATTTTGTTTCTGGCGGTAATCTTGGATTTGGTCGCTGTACGTTCGAGTACTGACAGCCTTGTCGGAGTTACTCACAACGTTAAAGTAGTGATCGATGACTTCTTCAGCCGATGGGTCACTGTCCGTGTCATTAAGCGCAGAATATCTATTAGATGTAGGCACAGGCGAGCGGGTACAATATGGCTTTGTTTTCCCGTTGCGTTCCGAGTTGCATGACTTGCGTTTGGGGGGCGTCATTGCGTCATCCATTATTTTCTCTGGTTGTAGTTGAATGCGGTTGCTGTGGTTCACTGGGTGATCATTATGGCGGGGCACCTTACCATTGTCAGGGGACAAAGGAAGAGTTGCTGTATCAATGGATCGCTTTGTCTTCGTGAGAGTTGCAATGTCCTCCCGTAGTATATCAATGGCGGTTTGTAGACTTTGTTTCTCGGACTGGATTGATTCCACTTGGGAACGTAAAATACTGTTCTCGATGAGGTATTGTTTAAGTTCACGAACCTCTTGTCTTAGGTCATCAACCGATTGTTTTAGTTTCTTTACATCTGGTTCTGATGAATCATCGGGTAGGGGAGAATGAAGTGTGTTACTGCACGAATCCGAGTCAGTGTTTGACCCGGCATCAATTTTTGATGATTTCGCTCTCGTATTTTCCATCAAACGCTCAATAAGTACACACTTACTTCCAGACATTGACAGCCGTCTTTCCTTTAGTTCCTGTTTCAACTCATGTCATGTCGTCCCGTCCACATCATCATGTCGTCTCGTCCACATCATCATGTCGTCTCGTCCACATCATCATGTCGTCTCGTCCACATCATCATGTCGTCTCGTCCACATCATCATGTCGTCTCGTCCACATCATCATGTCGTCTCGTCCACATCATCATGTCGTCTCGTCCACATCATCATGTCGTCTCGTCCACATCACCATGTCGTCGCGTCCACATCATCATGTCATATCGTCCACATCATCATGTCATATCGTCCACATCATCATGTCATATCGTCCACATCATCATGTCATCTCGTCCACATCATCATGTTATCTCGTCCACATCATCATGTCATCTCGTCCACATCATCATGTCATCTCGTCCACATCATCATGTCATCTCGTCCACATCATCATGTCATCTCGTCCACATCATCATGTCATCTCGTCCACATCACCATGTCATCTCGTCCACATCACCATGTCATCTCGTCCACATCATCATGTCATCTCGTCCACATCATCATGTCATCTCGTCCACATCATCATGTCATCTCGTCCACATCATCATGTCATATCGTCCACATCATCATGTCATCTCGTCCACATCATCATGTCATCTCGTCCACATCACCATGTCATCTCGTCCACATCATCATGTCATCTCGTCCATATTATCATGTCATATCGAGCAGCAGGTGAAATGCGTGCGTCTATCTCCATATAAGGACACGTGCGTGATGCACATACCATTAAAATAGCTGGACCCTCCAGCTAATTGGTGCACTTTAATTGATTTAGCTGTCAACAACAGTTCTTAAAAAAATACGAGGTAATATTGTTAACCAAATTGTTGGAAAATAGTACATTTTTTACTTGTTTTGACTTTTTGACCGAAATGTATTCATGAATGGGAATACAAATGTAGTTGGCTGGTATTAAACCAGTGCATGTTTAAAACCATGCTCATGGGCCTGAGCGTTGTTATCCCTAACCCTGCCAGATGCAGTGCAGTGCATCAGGTAAGAAACCTGGTGCACTTTGATGGATTTAGCTGTCAACAACAGTGTATAAACAACCACAGTCTAAGACTAAAAGAACTAATCTCTATTTAACAATGCCAGAGATGCATTGGGTGACCACAGACTCTTAAGCAGTTTGACCTTGAGATTTCTAACCTGATGGATCTCGCTGCACTGGGCAGAGTTGCCACTTTGACAAATGATGCAGATTGCTGCATTTGGCAGGGTGCTCAAAGAATACCCCGTGGGGTTAGGCTTAATTCTCTTGCCTTTGGCTCGGACATTAACATGTCCAGGCCCATGAGCCGGTTTTTAAATATACTTGTTTAAAACTGGCCAACTACATTTCTATTTCCCTATTACGAGATCATAGTCCAAAGTTATTTTTAAGTTACATTTCCATAGGTTAATCCTGCTTCCGACCACCTAGAGAGACAGTAGCTACTGGAGCCGTAGATAGCGCTGTTAATAATCAAGACCATCACCATCCCGATGGCTAAAGGAAAACTAACAGCCTTGGCATAGAAGAAGTAGGCTCTCCAAGACACAGAGCCTCGCTCTAGCTCCTCCTCGACTATCAGCTGACCTCTCTCAACTGGAGAAAGAAATAAAAGGTGCAGACACAATATCATACAATAAGCAATTTGCGAGTTAAATTTGAATAACATCTGTTACACTGACTTGCTCAAAATGCTTGGTTAAACATATAAACTTTGAATTCTTCAGACCAAAGAGACTGTTACTATATCATGTGACTCGGCGCAAGACACCAGACTACTGGGGGTTGCCAGCGTAAGGCTAGCCCAGAATCACGTGATATAGTAACAGGCTCTTTGGTCTGGATAATTCAAAGTTTACATGTGCCAAGCATTGAGTGCAGGTCAGTGTTCGGTACCAGATGTTATTCAAATTTAACTCGCAAATGGCGTTTTGGAGTCTATCATAAGTCCCATCGCAATTGGACAGTCTGTTTAGGGGTCTCGCTGAATAGCATTTTGATTCTAAATAGCCATGCCACCACACAAATTGCAGCCAGGCAAGATGACGTCGACAGTGTCCCCCCCCCCCCCCCCCTCCTCCTCCACCCCCATCCTCTCCACCCCCATCCTCACCAACTCTCCTCTGCAACTTTGAAAGAGTATACTTGCTCACAGAGTGCAAATGAGGAATGCTTTTGTCACAGTTTACATTTGAATACCTTTCGACTTGTCTTTGAGACTGGATGACTATCACTTGACTTGTGAGGATGTGATTACATGTACGTGCATCATATGAAGGTTGGTCCTTCAGTACACATGTCGGGCAAAGTGTTACAGGCTTAAAAACAGATAAAGCATCACACGGCCAGGCTCAAATGGATCAGTCTGATAAACAGGGGCCAATTTCATAGAGCTGCTAAGCACAAACATTTGCCAAGCACAAACAAGTCTTGCTTAGTAAAAACAGGCTAGCAGTCTATGCTTTTCAAGCTAAGCAGAAACCAGCCGAAAACCAGTCACCAAAAATTTACATCATCATAAAATGTAGATTTTAACTTTGTTCTTGCCAAGGAATTGTTTTTATGCTAAATTTTGTTTGTGCTGAGCAGCTCTATGAAATTTGGCCCAGGTGACTAACGCCAAACCTTACCAGACGCTTCTCCAGCCTTGCTGTCTGGTGACATGTTCTGCAGTCCTGCTGTCTGCTTCCTGATCTCCATCATCTGTAGCTTTCTTGTCTCCGATTCTGTCTCCACATTTGACTCTTGCTCCGTCATCTTCTTAACGGCTTTCTCGTAGCCACTGTAGAGGCCTTGCTCAACTGCGGCTATGTCTTCCAGTGTTCCGTCGTGAGCTACCTGCCCATCTCTCATTACTAAGATCTGTTAAAATCAAAATAAAATAAAACAAAGAGCTACGGACTCCCGCACCCGATTTAATGAACCTCATCACAACTTACAAAGAATCACAGCGCTGTGGTGCCTCATATCCCTAAAATGCGTCACACAATGCGTTAAACATCCTAGGATGCGTTACTCGTCCTATTTATTTCACGAAACGGCCGCATCGTCAAGCAACGCGTCGTAGGTGTATTTATAGCACAAAAACGGCGACTGCTATGAAAGACCAATCCGGCCCGTCAATCAAACAGCGCGCATTGACCAAAAAGATTACAAGTTTCGGTCAGGTAACTTAGCAACGGTTACTACAAGAGTGGTCCGCCATTAGCTCGGTCAAACTGGATCATACGCGCTTAGAAAAGTGTACACAAACAAACGGCTTCGGTACGAAAAGGCACCGTATTTGTCAATCAAAATGCGGCTGTGGGGAGTTTAAGAAATGGTCAAAAATATGCAGTCATGGAATGTAAATAACCACCCGGTACTCGGATCACAACATCATTTTCATGTTAAAAACCGAAACAAATCTTCGAAAATGAGAATTATCGCTTGTACTCGTGTGACGTGAACGGCGGCCCCATTCAGACCGCGGGAATGTCAAGAAGATAAACCAGTACAGTGTTCTATAAGGTAGGATTTACAGTAATACATGTATGTTTAAAATGCTCTGAATAGCGGTCTATTAATTAGGCTATGGTTTAATCCTGTTGTGGCAAAATACGCGATTTATTCCATACAAATACACATGTATAATTTCTGCAACGACACCGTCCTTTCCGAAACATAAATTGATTTGGTCTTTCTTCTCTCATGCTTCATTTCCTCCAACTGCAACTTGTTCACCATCCTTCATGTACTGTACATACCCCTCCGGTGGTCATCCTTTATAGTTTGTCCGCTTGCTAATAGGAATTTTGTCCCGCCTAAAAGTTTAGGTCAATATTTCCGTTGTCGCCATATTACTGGGTACGTGTTCTACGTCTAGCCTACACGTACACGTACGCATGTTCACGTGTGCAGCTTGACCGAGGTAATTGCATCGCCATGCCGTTGCTAAGGTGGGCGGGGCTTATGGTCAAATCCGGGTCGGTGTATTATGTTCTTATTCAACGCACAGTAAAATGTTGTCTGATATTTAGCAAAGATTCGTCGAATATCTTCTGGGAACATTTTCAAAACGTAAATCAAAATGGCTGACGCATAATGCAGTTTTAATAGGAAAAAAGCTTGCTTGAAATTTCAAGTACAATATTCAAGGTTTATTCATATTGACTACGATGAATGTTCCATTCACAACTTCCAACACAGTGTGTCGGTATTATAGTTCCTTTTATTTGATTTTTACAGCATCAAAATCGGCTATGAAAAGACGCATCTTATTTTACGACGACTCAAAGACACGCCGTAACTTACTACGTGTTTCAAACTGTTGTCAAAATAGATTGTATGACGCGTCGTGAGATGTGACGCGTTGAATTGCGATGTTTCGTAGTGCTTCGTTGGGTGCAGGCACAAGATCATCCTCAACCGTTACAGACAGACTTAAGAGTCCTTGTTACCATACGCTCACCACTCATCTAAAGAGGTCTAAATGCTTCAGCTCTATACCTTGTCAGCATAGCTGAGATACTGCAGTTGGTGTGTGACCAAGATGACCGTTTTCTTCTTTTTGCGCAGATTATTCAGAATGCCGTGCTCAAAGAGGTGGCCCCCGGTGTGGACATCGAGCGCAGATAGCGGATCATCCTGCAGAGAGAGTTTAATCCATAAGAGCGTGTACTACATTGTATAATATTGTACAGTGAATCGCCGCTATAACGAACATTACGTGATACACAGATTTTTGCTTAGTATAACAATTGTTCGGTAGAGCGATTTTCAGCCACCAAACCATCACTCCAAATTCTTATTCATCACACCAAAGTCTGAAGCAACGTTTGGCTTTTCCCATTAATGCACCGGCCGTTTGACATTTAGCACATTTAGAATTAAATATAATAGCATTTGATATACTAAATAGCATTTAATATGTACCCAGTGGTTTTAGAAAAATCTGTTAACGCTTTCTTGTGACTGCACGGTTTACCGCTATATATTTTGTGAGTGACCGCACTAATATTAATAATATGATACCAGAAGAAAGTTCAGGCGCGAACTATAGTCCACCATTAGTCAGTCTTTGCTTTGCCAATGCGCATGCTCAAGTGCAGTTTGCTCGAACTGCTCTAGTCGAACTACTGTTGAAAGATGGCAACCGCTTTGTTTACATTTGCGACAAGATTGAGATGGGTATTGGCACTATTCTCCGACGCATATAAGTAGGATAAGTCATAACGTTAGTCATTAAATAACATTAGGCCAGCCAGATTTTCACTTAACGTTACTGCCTTTCCCTCCGTCCGACTACTGACATCACATTTTTCACGTCACTGGTTCTTTTCATGTTTTCCTATGGAAAGAGGCTATTGTCAACCAGTGACAACTGTGCCCCGGGGTCTGGTTCCAAATAGTCAACTAGATAGTCCAACCATTCCGCGTTCCAGCGATATTAGTCGAACTATCGTTAACTATAGTTCGCGCCCGAACTTGCTTCAGGTCGATGGAGGAGCCAGACCACTTTGCATTCTCAACACCACCTCTTTCCCATTCGTCGCTTGCGAAACCACTGCAAGTGCAATAATCATTTCGGGTATGAGGTTGCTGCACAGCATCGCGTTTTTTATTTTTTTTCGACTCGACAAAACTGCATGTCAAACAAGGGAACGGGAGGATTATTGGGAAAAACAAAAATGCAGAGTCACGCAAAAAAGAGTGAAGTTAGGAAATTAAAAACGGAAGTCTAGCTCACATGCCAGAATGAAGACAATTTCTTTAGTGTAATTTTAGGGCCACCTACAGTACACATTATATCTCTTATGTTAACACTCGCTCACCAGGAGTAAGATGTCCTTTCTGGAGTACATGGCCCGAGCCACGCTGACTCGCTGCTTCTGACCACCACTCAAGTTGATCCCTTTCTCTCCAATCTCAGTCTGGTCCCCTGCCGGCAGTATGTCGATATCGGCTTGCAAGGCACAGTCAGAGATGATGCGATTATATCTGTTTGGGATTTCATAACACTGGCTTCATATTACAACTAAACAAATAATGCCCCTATCAGTTGCCCAATGTGTTACCGCAAGGCATCGTGGGGAAATTCTGGTGTGCTGTGGTTTTCAACAAATTGATGTGGAATTTTGCATCAATTTCCAATGATTGCTGGTAGGCAATCGTTAGAAACACCAGACTATTTTCAAACACAGCCCCAAATTTTACTAAATTTAGTGAGTGCATATTTTCTTTGCAACACTATTACACAAACATGAATGGGTGCCAGCCAACTAGTCTAGTTTCCTAATAACCTGATAATTCCTTGACATCTATAAATAATGCTCTGTTTCGTCTGAAGGAAGTCAAGGAACCAGACTACAAAAACAGCATTAATTTTCTTTGTTTTTTTCCAGCTATGATGAACACAAAGCTATCAGCGTAACAATATATTTACTATAAATATAAACCCCCTACAGTATCCATTTTCGAAAATTGTCAATATTGCGATCCATAAGGCCATACCAACACAATCGATCACCGGTTGGTCCAAAAGTAACAGCAGATGAACAATTCAAAAATGCAGTACCTCTTTGGATTGAAGGGTTCACCAAACAAGATGTTTTCCCGCAATGACATGTTCAGTATCCATGCCTTTTGCGCAGCATAGGCAATAGAGTTTCTACTTCTAGAAAATGGAAAAGAAAACAATTTGTTAAATGCATGTGCAGTAAAAATTGTGTTTAAAATGTTTTGGTGTAGATATAATTAAAAAAATCAGAAAAATATTTAAAAAATAATAATTACCCATTTATCAATAAGTTCCCTTCCAGTAGCGTCATTTCTTCCAAGATGGCCGACAAGAGTGAAGATTTTCCACTTCCCACTGTTCCAACGATCACTGTCAACTTTCCTGAAATTTGTTAATGAACCTCATTTTCCAAGTTGATGTAGGAATGAAGTAGATAATGAATTATATAAAGACTGAAAAAAACATGTTTTTTCTTTGTCTCCGAAAAGCGAAATTTTGTGCATGTTTAAATGACAATCTCCAATGACCCTTAACCAGTTCGCGCCGGATGACGTATATAAACGCAAAGTTTTCCCCAGATGCATAAACACGCCTCGAGCAAGGCCGAAAATGTCTGTCAGCAGCGAGCAAGGCTGGAAATGCATGGGTGTGTAGTATAGGCAAAATACTTAATTTTGTTTTGTTGACCTCAAACAAATTGCAATACACACATTTTCACCACAATGCATTTCTCAAAGGTCCCCACAATGACATATTAAAAGTCCTTAAAAATTCAAGTGGTAGAAATATGACTAATTTGCATAAATCGTTAATTCCTGCCGCCTAATATATTTAGTCCCATATTTTGGGTATATATATATATATATTTGTTTTTAAATGTTTATACTTACACATCCTTACTTCAATAACATTTTCTGAAGCATGTAAGTGACTGAATACTTATGAAAATAAAGTAATGGTCCATAATGACTACAATTATACCATATAATTTGCACGTATTTACCTTGTCTCCAGATATCAAGTAGTCAGTATTGACAAGCTTCAAATTCACCAAGTTGCTTACTGGCAGTTATCATATTAAAACCTTATGAAAAATCATCTGAACAATGATAACATTGTGATATTCAGCCCAGCAAACAACAACTGGGCAAAAATGGTGTGACAATAAATTGGGCTAAAAAATAGGTGAATGGTTGCTTAAGGTGAAAGACTTAAACAAGTTCAAGAAAACCCCCAAAATACATTTTAACGTAGATATGATTATTGTAAGCAACAACAATCTTTATTTTGGGGGGTTTCCTTGAACTTGTTCAAGTCTCTCACCTTAGGCAACCCTTCACCTACCTTTTAGCCTAATTTATGAACACATCATTTTTTCCCAGTTTTTGTTTGCTGGGCTAAATATCACAATGTTATCATTGTTCATATGATTTTCAATAAGGTTTTAATAGGATAACTGTGCCAGTAAGCAACTTGGTAAATTTGAAGCTCACCAATACTGACTACTTGATGATATCTGGAGACAAGGTAAATGCGTGCAAATTATAGGGTATAATTGTAGTCATTTTGGACCATTACTATATTTTCATAATTATTCAGTCGCTTACATGCTTTAGAAAATGTTATTGAAGTAAGAATGTGTAAGTAGAAACACCAAAAATAAACCTTTCCACCAAAAAATATAGAAATATAACCGAATAATGGGACTAAATATATTACGCGGCAGGGATTAACGATTTATGCAAATTAGTCAAAGTTCCACCACTTTTTAAGGACTTTTAATATGTCATTGTGCAGTCCAATGTAATTCCAAATATGGCATCTCATTGTTCGTTATTCATGAGACGTCATTTATCCAATCAGCGCGCTTAGAAATGACATCACGCGCATGCTACAGATTACTCCAGTCATGAAATGTGTGCAACAAACAACCTGTCTTTTTTTGCTGTCCCTGATTGGTGGTGTGGTACCTTGTGACAGGATCATGAATAATGTAACAGGATACCGTAATTGGAATTACACCGGACTGTTGTGGGGACCTTTTTGAAATGCATTGTGGTGAAAAACTTTGTATTGCATTTTGTTTGAGGTCAAAACTGATTTTTCCTGGACTAGTGCTTCCTGGTTCTATCGGCCTGAACCCGCCTCGGATCAAGTTTTGTTAAAAATAATCCTGCGCGTCGGCTCGGTGATATTAAAATAATCCCGGCGCGAACTGGTTAAAGACTTTTGATCTCAGTAATCTAATGATCAATGGTGTCTTCTCACTGCATCCGATTTTCATCAAAATCCATGAAATCATGTAGAAGTTACACTTGTTTTTCTTCAAAACCGTAACCTGAATCTTTAACATACATAAAGGACATACAGACATTGGGTCATACAAAATTTAGGACTGGCTATAAATATAGTGCCCCAAAAACTTTTAGGCGACACAAAAATATAAGTAATTATTCATTGTAAAGTGTGTCAAAAACAAATGCAAACAAAATATAACGGTATGCCACAAGTAGTGTGTAACCAACATAGATAATATAGGTATGGCTTGAAAGATACACCTTTCTACTTTAAAAGAGACATCAAACATCAAAATCTGATTGTTTTTGACAGAGTTACGAGTAGTTTCAATTTTAGGCATTGGGCCAACGGTAACCTACTTGCCTATGTTTGGATAATTGCCTGGCCTAACACTGCAAAAAACGTATTTATTAGTTTAAACAAAATTCATGTTTGTGTAGCCCCAGTAAAAAATGAAATAGCGCCCTCTAGTGTTCGTGCCAGTTGCCAGGATACTGCATGAACCAGCAAAACAAACTTCTTGGAGGCAGCCATTTTTTGTCAAGAATTTCACAGTTGCTAAAAAGAAAACGGGCCCAAATAATATTGTTAGGGCTGAAATTCAGCGTTGTAAAGCATTTATTTTGAAGTGCTAGAAACTGTGTTCTGTTTGATACGGCTCTGAAGCTGTTGGCTCTCAGGTTCTATATCGAGTTCAACTATCGACAAGTTCCGTCTCAGTTGTGAGAAAGCTCCCCGACTCGGCTCTCGGCCTTCATGGGAACTGCGTAGCCTTACAGTTACCAGGTAGTGAACCCTAGCTGGAGTGCTCGTCCTCTGGATCAACTACAGAGAACTTGAACTAGGAAGGGAGCTCGTCTTTTTGTGTCCCGGTCTATACACCGAGATAGCCCGCATAAACTGTTCGCCTCTTCGAGAGGGCAGCTTGCCTGGATAGGTACTTTCGTCACGTGTGGATATCCTTTGCAACCAGTGTCTGCAACTGTCTGTTGCTTACGATCAAGAACAGACATAATTACCTAAATCCAGGATCCTGGTACAGAGTGACATATAGGCCTATTGTACATGTACATGTTTTATTAAAGTTGAGCGCTCAACATTCATTGTCATTTATATTGTTGTTCTAAAACTTGTAGTCATAAGATTTGTTTAATGGGTTGATCCATTGGAGGAAAAGTAATTGTCTTATTCAGAAGTTGGAGTTCAATTAAAGTGTTCAGTCTAAGGCTACATAAAAAAAATGAATTGTTTCTCATCAGAACCCTTTTGAAAAAATGGTCCGTCAGGGCATTTTATATTTTATATTTTATAGAATAAAAATGTCGCCGAATCTTTGAAACCGGTATCTGACTAAACAACTACAGGCGCGCTGGTTTCGTTCGTGCCTACCGCATATACATACATATACATGTACATGTACATGTTGATGAACCGGGCGTTGGTGGTAAGCGCTGATGTGCATTTAGCTCTGATATGATAATTTTTGTTGCGACCTGCGAACGTATAGGTTACTACTTCCGTGGCTCAGCTGCGCGGCAGAGCATGTACGCTACCCGGAATGCCGTGCGTTTTTCGACACAATCTATGAAGCTCGTCTGGTGTTTTCCAGCGCCCAGTTATAATATGGGCGCCACCGTGGTAGGCGCGCTCGCTTAGTGTGCGGGGGTGAAAGCGCTAGTTGACAAAAACTTCGTTGGGACATTGCATTCTTTATCTAAATTACAAATTGTTTTCGTTGATTTACTTTCCAAAACTGACCAATGCACACATTTCATATAGAATAAAAGCTTAAATAATGCTGGTAGAAACACAAAAATATAGTTAAGTCGATTTATTTTCCCATCAGTTATTTTGAGCACCCCAGTTTTTGTTAATGAAAGAGGCACACAGACACCGTTCTCACTACTACACTCGGCTTCTCCGATTTCCTGTCCGCCGTCGATTTAGATTTTTCCGGTTTGCTTCTGCTGGAACATGTATGGCCACTAAAAACATTCACTTGGCCCGCGTGAGTTTTAACTGTTATTGCTTTCAACAGCGTATTTTTACAGCATATACAAAATAAAAAAATAAAAAATCTCGGAATTTTCGGGCGTCCGGTACATTTATATTTTGTTTATAAAATATAAAAAAATATCCACCCGGCACGAAAAATTGGCCCGGCCGCTGATGAGAAACAATGAATTTTTTGTATGTAGCCTAAAATTCAGCCTTGAGGAGTAATCTTTGTGGTCCAACCAGTTGTTATACATATAGGTGGGTTACATTTGTAAACATGTAACATGTTTAAAGGTAGTATACACCATTGGTAATTGCTTGAATTATTATGAATGGGTAGATTTGGGGGGTTGTATTTCATAGTAAATATCGTTTAACTGACTTTTCCCGAAGTTTTACAATCATGGATGCCAAGAAAAGCACGAAAAACAGCGTTTGTTTTCAACCGGGGTCGAGCCGTTATTCTTATGTTATCTCTGGCGATCGCGAATTTTTCTTTATAAAATTCATTTTTTTAAATAATTAGAGGATATCTAGCGCAATCCTTTTGCTGAATGCCTAGAATCATTATTTACTTTCAATTGAGTAAGATATTTCTTAATAATTCGGTAGTAAATATTTTTGATATCTGCAAATGGTGTATCCTACCTTTAACATGAGGATGGGTAGTGTTTAGCCATTGAACAATTTAGGAATTGGACACGTGCGTTTAGCAATAATCACCAACAGCTCATCCACATTGCAACACTTGCACATCCAAACAAAATCGAAAAACTTGGTAATATGGCCAATTTGACCTCTCATGAAAAATTACTAATAACTCTGTCAAACAGTATGATGTATGAGGTTTGATGTCTCATTTTGAAATGAAAAGGTTCATCTTTTAAACTGTACCTAACGTACCGTATATATTCTCTATTTGGGTTACGCAATCTACTTTGGCATTCCGTTATATTTTGTTTGCTTTTTTTTTTTAACACACTGTATACCTGCTGGAATTGTGACATTAAGATCCCGGAGTATTGGCCGAGAACTATCTGGATCCCAGACAAAGCAACCATTTTCAATCTTTAAAAGAAAAAGTAAATGTGTAACTGTGTAAGTTGTTGCCATTAACCTGCATAACTGTTTATTTGTCAGAGTTAGTCCCTGCAAGTCAGTAACCAGTCCTTCAGTCTCAAGTCAATTCAATAGCTATTCAAATGAACCTTGAACAAAATCATTCCTTTGTCATTGTTCATCCAATTACTTGAGACTGGCTTTATGAAAGGACTTGCGACTGGGCTTGCGACTGGGCTTGCAACTGGGCTTGCGACTGGGCTTGCGACTGGGCTTGCGACTGGGCTTGCGACTGGGCTTGCGACTGGGCTTGTTGTATTTGAGTCCCTGCAAGTCAGTAACCAGTCCTTCAGTCTCAAGTCAATTCAATAGCTATTCATATGAACCTTGAACAAAATCATTCCTTTGTCATTGTTCATCCAATTACTTGAGACTGGCTTTATGAAAGGAGTTGCAACTTGGCTTGCGACTGGGCTTGAAAGTTGGGCCGGTCGGTACAAAAATAAAAATAAATAAAGGAAAACAAATAGCAATTCGACCTGATTAGATGGCTAAATTAAATGATGAGAAGTGTGTATTATCTCCAGTTTGGGTTATTAGAGTGAGTTTATCATGAGTATAATATCACTGCATACAAAATAATAATTTGTTGGCAAGAACGATGTTCATGTAGTTGACTTCTGCACAATGCAGCTCACAAACATTTTGACTGTAGTGGCATCCATGACATACCACAAGGTATATCATAGACACCTATTATGATGAGAGGCAACATAATGCATCCTCTTATCTTCTGGGATTCCACAGGTTGTAGTACGCTATATTTTGAGTATATTTTAATCATTAAGATAAGTTTGCTGTAACATCATGTGGTATAATTTAGAGAGTGTATGGTTCTGAAAATAGCTTTCAAATAACACAGAGCGAGATTGTATACATTTACTGCATTGTATTCTTTGTTTTATTTGTTTGCAATTTTTTTGTAAATTTGGTTTTACATGGGTTCAACGGTAATCAAAAAGTTTTTTTCTTTAGGCTCGGGAGCCTAAAATAAGCTCGGTTGAAAATGAGAACCACGGAAACAAAAAGAGTCACCCTTATGGCAAAAAAAAACACTTCTGCACATGGGTGAGATTCGAACCCACGGTTCACAAAGACAAAACCAGAGAGAAATTCTAACCTTAATTGCAATGTTATTGGGCAAGCCTGTCAGTGAATCTAGGCTGGATGAGTCCATAGAGCCGAGGGGGCTGATTGCGTCTTGACTGATGGTAGAGTGCAGCGAGGCGTTGGAATCCTTAAATGGCTCTGCTTTAGTCTTAGGGACTTGCAGCTCTGCTCCACCTGCACCGTCGGTAAAATGGACCTCAGGATTATTGTCGTTGGGTGGCTGAAAACAAAATTATAGTAGGGCTGTGATTTTTAGTAATTTGATTATTACTTTATTTAACCCTATTAACTGCCTACTGCCCTTGCAGGATTCTGGACCAATTCCGCAAAAATCCATAAACCAATTTTCTTTGTAATACATGGTGTTGAAGTGTTGGTTGATGTTGATGGATATATTACACATATCTTATACAACACAGCAAAATTCATGAATTGCACCAGCACACTTTCTGGCCTACTGTACCAAATCCATCATAATCCATCACAATTTGTTCACGCCAGGCCTTTATGAGTAGGTCCAGCAAAATCCAATTTTTTTTTAAGTAGGGGTTATGGATTTTGGCAGATTCGGGGCGGTTACATAAGTTCCATATTTTACAAGAAACTTGCTTAAAGAGCACGGGGAAAAGCAAGTTCAATTAACTCAAATTTTTTGTTTTTTAGTGTATTAAGCTGCCGAAGATTTGACTTCTGAGCAGTTGACTTTGAGTTTGTTTTTTTAATCTTTGACAATCAATTTCATTTTACAATCAATTTCCGGTACAAAATCTCACTTTATCCTCTTCACTTGCTACAATTCCAGGTGCTTGTTGTGGCTTCCTGACTTCGATGGACCCCAGCGTCTTTCTGTCCACCTCAGGCGCCCTCAGGAAAGCCGAAATGCGTCCTGTACTGATGACTCCGTTGACCGTTTTGAAGACGATGATGGGGAATTGCATGAGAAAGTCAAACATCACTACGAAGAGGATTAGGCAGGGGAAGGCTACGCTAGGTGTCAGGGCTACGCCATTCAAGGCCGTGTAGGTGCCAAAGGACTGGGGCCAAAAATAAATATAAAAAGAAACGAAATAGAGATTGAGGCCGAGGCTGAGGCTGAGGCTGAGGCTGAGGCTGAGGCTGAGCCATGGTAAGGTAAGGTAAGGCAAGGCATAAAGGTAGGTGGAGAAGGCTTATTGACGGTATCAGCGATACAACAGGGAGTCTATCCTCTTTTCAAAGATATCTACTGTTGCTACGGAGCACTACCTGTCTTCAACCCACAGCTTACTTTTTAAGTGATATTCTTACACATGGGTGAGCAGAGGCCGACTTGAATCGTGGACCTTGCGATCCTCAGTCAGATGCTCTACCCAGGCGTGAGAATGGGTGATGATAACAAAAAGCAGAACAATTGTGAAGTTTGAGTACAACTTGTCAGAGTTCCAAATTTGTGTGCGAAGTCTCATACATCCGGGGTCTTTGGGTATTTTAGACGCTCTTTGGTGGTCTCTGATGCATTTCTGACACCTGTTTTTCCAGATAGAGATGAGCTACTCTGGTAAGAATTTTCCTTTTTTGAACTAAAAATAATAGATTTAATGGAAAATACTGAATGGAAAATTGTGCACTACTTTTGCTTTGTATTGATGTACATGTACCATACTTAATGGTCACTTCGCACCACTCACAGTAAGCTTCCCACTTGTCTGCAGTTTCCATAATTGCCTCAGACTACAGATAGAAATACCCATTCCCCTTGGGAATTAATGTTTATGACCTCAGACTGAGTCTGAGAAAGGGAAGATTTTTCATAGGTCCCGGATGTCGATTTTTGGTACAAGAACAACAACAGCAAGTACCCCGTCTGCGACACGGTTACAAATAATAGTAATAAGCTTTCAAAGCTGGAAAGTAAATATCTTACCACTAATGTCACGAAGGTTGGGACTGAGATTGAGATTGCACCTGAGAAAGGAACAAAACCAGACTTATACTTTCGGTCCTCAAAATGCATCAACTCTGCTTTCTAACTAGACAGGGGCCAATTGCATGGAGCTGCTAAGCACACAAATGTGCTTAGTATCAACATTCCTTTGCAAAAACAGGGTTACAAACAAAATTTTCAGGTGATTTTCATTTTGCGGGTTTTTTGCTTTTCATGAAAAACAGATGGAGTTTAGGCTAATAAACCTGTTTTTTACTGAGCAAGACCTTTTTGTGCAAAGCAAATTTGTGTGCATAGCATGAAATTGGCCCCTGGACACACAAATTAAAATACATTGGCCAAATTTTATCGCATATTGTTTAAAATTCACACAGTGAATATAATGAAAGTTGTAGTTGTAAGTGACGCGTTTGTGCACGCGCCGCGCGCGTATATTGTCCAAAGTTTTTAGAATGTTTTTGCACCGAGTTGCGTATTACAGCTAGCTCAGTTCGAAATGAAACTATGTAAAGTGCAGACGGGTCGTTATGCTAGCACTTGCTAACAGTGTTTATGGGTACGTAACATTATTATTTTGTTAGATACCGGTAATGTAAAAGTTAATGTAATATTCCCACGCTTAATATCGGGTCAGTTTGATTAACTTTTTCTGAGACCACACATGAATCTTTTTGTCATAATTGTCGGTAAGCCTTATACGTGATGCGATGTGTTATGCATTACGTTTCTTGATGGTAACTCTAAGTTTGTTCTAAGTTTGTTTGTTTAACTTTAGCCTTTGCAGTAGCCATCCATGTCATTGACAAGAGTTGAGTACTGGAAATTATGCTGGTCTAAGGCGTGAACGGTAGGATTTCTATCTGCAGTAATAATTACAAATGCATTCATGGTATTTGTTTACATTGAGCCTCTAGTAATTTCTTCTCGAAAATAACTTGTGTAATTCCATGTATCTGACTTTTGTGAAAGGGACATACACTATAGGCTACTGTCATTTATATTTGCATCGTTCTGAAATTGTTCTCTCTCTTTCTCCAGTTTTCACGGTGTTATTTGGGTGATGATGAATCAACAATCAATTACTCAAATCATCAGTCAGAAATCGTCTCGTCGTCCATTTAAATCAAGTTACAAAGACCAGCTCCATTCGAGCGCTTAAGTGCGTTATAGTACATGTAGTTACTTTGCAGAATACATTTGTAAAGGATTGGGGCGGTTATGACCCATCTCAATTCATATTTGGGACGAGTTCTAAAGTTTTAGTTATTGTATCGATAAAAGTTGGAGGATTCTGAACAACTTTCCCTGCAATCTTCTTGCAATATGGAGTTATCAGTATTGATCGAATCAAGCAATTGCTAATGATCAGTCTCCCGGAATATGTCTGGGGACAAATGAGATTCTACCCGCAACTTGTCCAGACGGAACACGTTTAATTGAAACGAGCCTTAATCATTAATGTATAGAAACTTACTTGATACTCCAACGAATGCAAACAACCTGCCCATTGCCCATATCTCTGAATGTCGTATTTGCTTTATCTTGTTGCCAAAGAGATCCTCCCAGCCGTACATTTTAAGCAGCTTGATCCCCTGTAGCACCTCACTCGACAGTTTCAGGCGTTTGTCGGCAAAACCCTGATAGAACCCAACAAAATATCTTATTATAATTCTAGGAATCTGTCTGAGCTAGTTTGTATCCGCATTCAAATAGTGGACGTAGAACGATATAGGACAAAAGAGGGACAATAGGGGGTCCACGATCAAATGTGCTAATAAAAGAAAATGGAGAAGACGACAAATTAGGGTGATGTTGAACATTTTAGTTTGAAGAAATATTCTGAGTTTGAGTTTAGAGAGATAACCCTTAGCACACAAACCCTAGAAACTCGCTTCCAAAGCTGTGATACACACGTGGTATATGATGGAAACATACACCCATGGCTTTTTTTTAACGGAAGCCAAGCAATTTGCCCAATTTAAACAGGCACATTTTGAACAGGCACTGCGGGCACTGCACAAGTAATAATTAATAGCTAATTTTTTTAAACATAAAAATCCTAATCTAGTCTACATGGCCCATATACGTGACCTGTTATCACAAAATGAGCGTAAAGTCGCACGGAGTGATTTCCCAGTACGGCCAGTCAAAGTCAAAATTTGAAGGGGTGGTCGATTTTGAGATTATATGGTTTTTTAAAGGACTAAATCCCCAACAATCAATTCCCAATTTGTCAGGACGATCAGATAAAAACAAAATTAATTGTTGAGACAATTTTGACTATGCTTTTCTATGCCTTTCACACAATTTCTCGCAAGAAATGCCCGTTTTCTCATAATCTCTGTATTAAGACTCCAGACTAAAAAATAAAAATAAAAAAAATATTGAGTATCAAACCTCCAAGTGTTATATACCATTGGAAAGCTCTGTTTCGACAGAATTTAGAACTACCCATATCACAATTTTTGAAATTGCCGACTTTACGCTCATTTTGTGATGACAGGTCACATATGACCCATCATCAGGACTCCATTTGTCTCCCATTAGCTCCTGGATTGGAAAAAAAAAAAATCAAATTGAAGTAAAGTGGCTAGCTCAGATGCAGTAATATTATTTTAGGTGTGCCTATAAATGCTTCAGTCACACCAAACTAGTTCTCAAAACGTCCTGCCCCGTCCTAAAAAAAAATCGTAAAACGGAGTGTGCTAGGGGTAGAACGTGAAACTTTGGCAAAATAATGTCATAATGACGATTTTGAGTAGGCTCGAAGTTCTGGAGCACCATTCCCGTCTGAGCCCGTCCATGAAGTTCGTAAAAAGACCGTAAACAGTTGCTGCTACATCCACTCCGTTCGCACACAGTTTGAGCCCGTTCGGCAACATTTTCGAGAACGTAGTGAGAACTAGTTTGGTGTGATGGGGGGCATTACCAAGGTTTTTGCTTCCAGACCGGCCACGTGGTTCCCCAAAACAATTTGCACAGGTGTGAAGATCACAAAGACCACAATGCCCAGGGCAGCGGAATAACCCAGATGATATACCAGGAGCCCCAGGGTAAGTCCAATCTGCAACCAACCAGCCAATCAAATCACTTGTTAGATAAGGATTGCTCAGCATGAAGATCTCTTACGACATCACATCATCTGCTCAGTTGACAGACTTCTGACTCGTAAACCATGTATTGGAATTGCTCTTCTTGGTGACTTTAATAAAGTGGACATTAGACCTATTTGTAATGGTAATAATCTTGTGCAAATTGTGACCAAACCGACTAGACAAGATGCTATTCTCGACCTTATTATTACCAACTTTTCTGATCAATATCAATGTCCTACTATATCCGCTCCAGTAGGTCGTAGTGATCACAACTGTATTACATGGGTTCCCAAAAATGTACGTATCTACAATAAAATAACCACTAAAGTTATTAGACCTATGAAGGAATCTGGTATTAGGTCCTTCGGTAGATGGGTACAGGCACAGAACTGGGATGATATTTCGAATACTAATGCTTGTCAAGCCAAAGTAGATGCCTTCTATAGTCTGGTTCATTGTGCCATTAAAGATCATTTTCATCTAAAAATTATCAAGCGTCACAATAATGATAAACCTTGGATGACCGATCAAATTAAGGACACAATTATGCAGAGGCAGAGGGCATTCGCTGAAGGCAACCGACTTCAATTTAATTGCATGCGTAACAGAGTTAATAGGGAAATAAATGCTGCCAAACAATCTTACTATGCTGGTAGAATTCGGAAATTGCAAAAGTTGGACCCGGGGAGATGGCACAAAGAAGTACGTAATCTGGCTAACATCAGGAAAAGTGATTTTACTATTCACATACCAGATTTGGACTCATCTGAACATGAATTAATTGCAAATGCTATTAATAATCGCCTGGCTAGTTTTTCACAATCCAATAATCCCCTGAATTTTCATGAACTTCCCGCTTACTTACCGTCACGTGAGCCACCGCCCCAGGTTAAACCTTGGGAAGTCTATAATGAGCTGAAAAGAATCTCTGTTTCAAAATCTGGTGGCCCTGATAACTTACCAGCCAGAATTATTAAGGAGTTCGCATACGAACTGAGTATCCCTGTAACTGACATCATTAATTCTTCGTTATCCCAGGGCATTGTTCCAGTCCAGTGGAAACAAGCAAACGTTGTTCCTATTCCTAAGCAATCTCCGCCCACATTGGATAAACTTAGGCCCATCTCTTTAACCCCATTGTTAGCCAAAGTATAAAGAAACCTTTTCGGACTGGCAAACTCTATCTGAGGGCGTACCACAGGGAAGTAAATTAGGGCCAGTGATTTTTCTAGCTTGCATTAATAGTTCTGCTGATCCTGTTCACAATAAATGTTGGAAATATGTAGATGATCTTACACTTAGCGAAAATAGGCACATCAATGTTGCTAGCAAGATTCAGCATGATTTGAACAATTTGAATGATTGGGCTCTAAACAATAAACTTTCCTTAAACCCTTCGAAATGTCAAGTCATGCAAATCTACTCTGGCAGGAAGGAACCACCTGTAGTAACATTTTCTATACTAGATGTTCAACTTCAACAGGTTCACAGTGTTAAATTATTAGGCGTCACCCTACAACATAATTTGAAATGGGACATGCATATTGGTAATGTAGTTAAAAAAGCCTCCAGGAAACTTTTCATGTTGAGGAAACTAAAAAAGAATGGTCTTACTAATGACGAACTAGTGACCGTGTATAAGGGTTACATCAGACCCATTGTGGAATATGCAGCTCCTCTATGGCACTCTGGTATTTCCCTCACCCTTTCTGACCAACTAGAATCCATCCAAAAACGAACATTTCGTATCATTTTAGGTAACAAATATACTCATTATAATCAAGCATTAACCACTCTGGGTCTGAAACCTTTATGCACTAGAAGAATCAAACTGTGTACAAATTTTGCATTGAAATCATACAACTCAAATATATTTAATGAATGGTTTGTTAAATCCAAAAGCTCCCATTCCATGAATCTTAGGTCCAAGAGAACTCTCCATGAATTAACCTGTAAAACTACACTTCTCAAAAATAGCCCAGTTCCATATCTCAACAGACTCATCAATAAGGCTCTCAGCACACTCCAACCATCCCCATAATTGTTTGTTTTGTTTTAGAATTTGAATTTGTGTATATTGTGCAAATTTAGTTTATATTGTTTAGTTGTATACAATTTACATGTATGTGGTTCATCCTTCACTTAATCTTAATCTTCATGTACATGTATTTAATAATTTTTTTTTAAAGTAAACTGTCTTGTAATTCAGCCGTTAGGCTGCAATGAGCAGATTTTGTAATAAACCATAATAATAATAAAAAAAATAATTTGTCACGTGCCATCCGATTGGTGTGTTTGCAAGTTTTCTGACGTTCAACCTCAGGTGACCACGGTTTGAATCCCCACTTTACTGTGGATTGGGCTTTGTTTATTCTTGCTTGACTGCTAAATGCAACGGTATCCAACAGGGTTGTTAATTAGCCTGCTCTATAATGCAACAACACTTATAGCACTTGTGAGTTGACTGCCAAATGCAACTACTGGCCACTCCTGTTAATTTATTCTGCAATTAGTGGGGTGAGGCCGGTCACTTGGAAATGAAATTCCACTAGCAAGGTTTTCGTGAAACACCTCAAGGAATTGTATTTGACAAAATACAACATATTTGACAAAATACAACGATTTTGTGTAAATGAAAAATTAATGCAACTAAATTGTTATTAGTACAATCAGAGAGGCCATAATTTACTAAATGATGTACTTTTTTTCATGACAAGATTTGTGCTCTTAAACCAGTTTGCGTCGAATGCCAGGATTCAAATCGGATGAAGGATAACACACCATAATTGCAAGGCCGGAAATATCTGTCAGCGACCGGTTCACAGTGAGCACGAGGCTGGGTGTGCTACCCACAGATACCGACCAGAACCTGCCTCGGATCGAGGTTCGTAAAAGAGTCCCGCGCCTGGGCCCGGTCAATGTACAATTAGTCCGGGTGCGAACTGTTCAACTTTTCCCCTTCATTAGGTATTATGTACAATACCTTTTTTTATATGTTAACCCTAACCCTCCCAAATTTTTCAAAATCAATATGATTTTGCACACAACCTAGAGAGTAAGAAAACTGACAGGAGCGGGATTTTAACCAGCGACCTCCGGAATACCGGACTGGCGCTCTACCAACGGAGCTATCCTGCCCTATGTTGGCAGTCTCCAAAATTAAGTATCTTTGTTCAGGGGGGATAGTCAGAAGTTATAAACACCAGAATTCTGTGTGGCCATGGATCACGCCAGATTTTACGATACAACTCTGGAAGCGGCATTGTGGAGATAACTGTATGCGATTTTGTTTCTTATATGTGACATGGTATGTCAAAACCAGGCGGATTTGGGCTGAGCTACCATAGGAGAAACAGCTGCAAAATAATGTGGGGTGATTTTCAGTGATTTGGGATTTTACATTTTTTGTGGTGCTATTTGTGTTTCAACTTTTATGTAAAAGTTTCAAATTAAAACTTCATTCACAAAGCATTTTGTTTAATACAAAACTGCAACTTTAAAGGTCTATTTCTCATTTTTAACATTTCAGACAATGTGATTTCAAAACTGTATATCTTTACTTTAGAATATCCAATACAAAAAAACGCAAGGTGGCATTTAACAGAGCAAGGGGTGCATTTTAATGCAGCAACTCAAAATTGACTTCTTGCCCAAAAGTGCCTGATTTTGACATACCGCGTCACATATTACACCAATATACTACAAAAAAATAAAAAATTGAGTCGACATCAGTCCTGGTCACTCCAAGTTCAAAGGCCAGTCCTTCTCTGGGTGATACCTCCTACCCCATTCATACAATCTTTACATGTTTGGTTTTGATACCACAGATTATAGTAAAATTAGTAAAAATGTTGGAGCTTGGGGTAATGCACAGGCATTTATTCGTGGGTGAGCTCACCCATGGTCACAGCACAGTTTCTGGTCAACTGTAAGTGTACTTGTGTACACCCCGTGTACTGTGTCCCCATCCTGCTTTACCTTACATACGCACTGTGGACATTCCTTTGTCTTCGTGTAGTTAACAAACTTTGACTAAATACTCATTTTTCTCGCTTCCCAAAAACAAATTTACCCTCAAATTTGGATTATGGGCCTCTCAGCTGTCCCTTCTATCTTTTCTATGTATAACCCTAACCCGTTTTTCCTCTAGCGCTCTTTTTCGGAAACTGAAAAACAGATTGTGGACGTGTGCAAGTCCACAAACCGTAACCTCTTCCCGCATCGTGTGGACCTATATTATTCGGAGGTCCACAGTGCGTATGCAAGACTAACTCATCAAAACACACTCCAACACACACTGGGAACGCTATTTGTTGTGGGCTACTTCGTTTCGTTCGACTTATACTTCCCTTATTTTGTTCTCCTTTGTCCCCTTAGAAATCTTGAAATACATAGCGTTAGCCTGCGGGGTACTTCGATTTCTAAAGACAGGACTTGCGAGGTACAATTGTCCCAATTGTTGCCCTTTGTTCCTAAGTGCCAATTTGTAAACGCACTGAACAATGCATAGACCCATCTGTACCAAGTCAATCAAACTTCAACAAGTTAAAATTTGGCGGGTTTAGTACTGTTACTGAACATGTGTGCAGTTGTTAAAGTCTGTTAGGCTTGGTATGCTTTCTAGTGTGAGAGCCTCGGGGTTTAGGTTTAATAATTGAAATTAAGACTGAAAACCTTATTTGAATTGTCAGATTTTGTGTATATTATATATCGATTGTTCAGTATAGCGATTTTCAGCCGCCAGTCCATCAGGTGCCATCTTTAACCAGTTCTCGCCAGAGGACGTAAATACACGCATAGTTTTCACCAGATTCAAAACAGATGATGCATAAAAATGTCACAAGCAAGGCCGGAAATGTCTGTCAGCAGCAAGCAAGGCCGGAAATGCGTGGATGTGCTTCCCGGTACTATTTGCCTTAACCCGCCTCTGATCGAGTTTCGTTAAAAATAATACCGCGCCTCAGCTTGGTGATGTTAAACTAGTTAACATAAAGCACCGGTAATTTGATGTTTGGATATTAAAAATGGCCTAAATAGAATTTGATATACCCAGTGATTTCTAAAAAAATGTTGACAATGTTTGGTATGTTTGGACACAACAAAAATCGAGATCAAAGGACGGTGAATATTTCTTTCAACAACAATGTTCAGTATTTTAGTACGTAAAAATTGGTAGCCAACAATGGTGTTCGATGTAGCCGAATGTTCAGTGTAAAGCGGCGTTGCACTGAATGTATACTTATGGAAATAGAACAAACAATATACCTGTATAGGCAATACCACCAACCAACCGATGTTTTCCATCATGAGAGCGACATTTGTGGCATCCGTGGACATATGATTGGCAATCGATCCTGTAGTTATCTCACTGCTGGAGTCTACAAAGGTAGATTTCCTAAGGGACTTCTCAAAAATCATCGTCTGTCAAAATTAAAGGTAGTTTACACCGTTTGCTTTTGCTGTAATTTTCAAAAATAGATGAGTTAGGCGATTCTAAAACTGTACCTTCTTCTTATTGTCTTCTCTCTGCAGGTTTCTTCAGGCTTAAAAGCTACAGTGCCTAGGAGCTTTTGAGGGATCCTTGGTTTCATTACCAGAAAGAATTAATAATAATAATTCAAAATAATAATTCATAATAAAAATTCATATTTTATAGTATTATTGTGACAATAACCTGTTTTAAAGTATTGTGTTCATAGATGCTGAAACAAGGATGGTTTTTAATGCGCCAGTCACACATACACGACGCACGACCCGCGAACTGAAAAATTAGCAATTTCTTTTAGTCAGTGCGTTGTCGTTCGCCGAGTGTGCATCAGCATTCGTTACTCGTTCGTCGAGCGCGCTGGACCAACGCTATGAATTTGTTGTCATTCGCAGTGTGCGTCGGAATTTCATGCACAAAAATGTGCGCGGAGCTGGAAGCAGCGCGCTGAACCAAGGCCAGACACACGCTAGAAGCACGCTAGGTGTGCGCTAGCTGTTCGCTAGACCTCAGCTATCGAACATACAACGAATACCCAGCATGTGCTCCGCGTGTGTCTAGATTGGTCCACCGCGCACATTTTTGTGTATGCACAAAAAGTCCCGACGCACACTGCGAATTACAACAAATGCATAGCGTTGGTCCAGCGCACTCGACGAACGAGTAACAAATGCTGACGCACACCGAGCAAACAACGCACTGGCCAAAATTGCAAATTTTTCAGTGGGTGATGACAGAGGTTGTGCGTTGAGCGGGCGGTGCATGTGCGTGCCATTCAATTACTTGGCTGCAGCTTGAAGTTATGCATGAGGTTTTTTTTCCGGAACTTCGTTTAGGCGAGACATCAATGCGCTGAACCAGCTTTGATCAAGCATGATGTACATGTAAGCCGATGATTGGCCGAATACAACATTCATACGGCAACCTAATACAACAATAACGCAATCCGTATACGTACATAAATACAGATGTGTCAAATCTTAATACTGCACGCTGTGTACGTAGTGCGATATTTTTTCAAAACTATGCGCTTATGGGTGCGTCTGTTAACATTAGCACGTTTCTATGTACGAGATACATGTAAATCACAGTGGTATAGTCTAGTCTCCAAGTACGGGTAATAATAACAACACATATTGAAGAGACATGCATAAATAAGGCCTCTGAACATGAACACAAAAGTCTGGAAATATCCCCGAAAGAAAAGTAAAAAAAATTGAAGCATTTTCAGCTTGGTCTTATGACAGCAGACATTCCCAACAGGTCTGTTATTAGGCAGTTATGACTGGGTCCTTGCACTGTTATTTCTCTAATTACATCACTAACAGGAGGATGAGTTTGGCATGAATTGCAGAATTGAAATAGGAATGTCAATTATTTTTTTCTTTCTCACCTGTATTGCAGAACGCAAGTGAATTCCCACAAGGACACACCAATACCCGTACCTTTGCGTGAGCAGGGTACGGATACAGGTAACGATGAAGGCGACAACGACTAGGACTAAGCCGTTATGAAAGAACTCAGACACCGTGATGAAATGGGGCTCACTAGGTACCTAATAATGAACAAAAAAACAATAAATAAATAAATACTTCTCACCAAACCCCCTCTTCAAAGCCTGGCTCATAAGTTGGGGAAAAAAAATTATAAAAATAAAAAAATGTATGACCAACAAACACATTCTTTTGGTACGTTGAGTTATGGGGACAATCCATAGGGTTTGTGTGCTAAGAACTCAGAACACTAATTTTGTCTTCTTTTCTTTCATTATACCCTAACCTAGACAAGTCGTTAATGCTTGTCGCTGCCAGTGATAGTCGAGTTACGGTGCATAATACGCTAAAGTGCGCCCTCGCGCGAGGCTGCTGGCTCCCGACTATACTTCCCCATTAACGACTTGTGAAACCCGAAGGCTGTACGTATTCATATATTCGAGCACGAACGCGATATACATTATGGTTGTCATAGAGACGATCATTGAGTCCATTTTATCTGAGGGTATAGTAACAATTTCAGTTACTGTAAATGTACTGAATGCTTGTAATGGAGAGCAACTGTGCATGTGTTTTTGTGTGTTAACTGCTTTATCAGTTTACTGAATTAATAAATAATGTAAACTTATTTTAGAATGCATTATTATTGTTTAAAATGTGTGTGTAATTGCCTCATAAAAATGAACAATGCATACTGTGAATGGTTATTGATCTGCTTCAGTCCTTAAGCCCGACACGTTTAAATATTCATAGATTTAACCAAATTGACCAATCAGATGCGTTTGTATGAAATCGGCTGAATTGCCCATAGGCCGTGCACAAACCGCTGTTGGGTTGTACAAGTCGTTAAATGAGACCGAAGCCGTGCAGCACGGTGAGTAGTCTCGCGTCGCCCGTGTCGCGAGGATTCGCGGGGGGAGTTTGAATGCTATCACCGCGACAAACATTTAACGACTTTTCCACAAGTCTAACCCTAACCCAATTTTACCATGTTCTACCTTTTTTATGGTCGAGTAGTACACAGAATGGACGTAAGCCGCATTCCCATTGGACTTTTTACATGTACCGGGAGATGCCTTTACTTAATTTTATCGTGCGTTCCCAAAGAGACTTTGTTTTATCAAGACGGAATTTTTTATTGGCCTTGCAGGAATGTAACACATTGCTTGTTCAGATAACTTTCTGCTAGTGCAGATAACTTTCCGCGACCACTTTCGACCTGGTAATTTTACATCACCGTCGCAGTAAATTAAATTTATTTTTGTCATTCTACATAAAAGTTGCAGTACATAAACAAAAAAAGTACAATTGCAACACAGCTTTATATTAATCGCCACAAAAGATTCATCAAAATTCTTAGAAACTATTTAATATTCTCAACCTACCTGAGATACATCCTTTCTTTCCACCCACAGGATGATGGCAGGGAGTACCAAGGGTCCCACAAACCCACACAATTCCCCAGCCAATTGGAGGATAGATGCAAAAACCATCCTCCATCCATGGACGGCCCAGTAAACCCGCAATAGGGAAGACTTACGACCTTTGGACTTTGACCTTTCCTGTTAGAAAAACAGTAACTGCCAGGATTTAACATTTAAAGTTAATCAACATAATTTGCAAAAAAGAAAGAAAACCTTTAGCCGATTCAAAACTAGTCTGGTTACCAGACCAAAAAGTTCTGACTATTTCAGATGAACTGTTATATTCCAGTAGCCGCCAATGTCACGTGACAAAAACAAGTCAGATTTAGTATAGTCATTTGAACAATTTAGTTTCCTTAGAAATTTGACATTTTATGACAAATTGAGTACTCTGATGTAAAAGGTGAGGCCATGTCTCTTTTACATTTTGTTGTCGTGTTGAAAGATTTATAACCTCCGTTAACTACTAAATGACCACAAAATAGAAAAATGCAAGGTTATTGTATACAAATCACAAGAGGTACATGGATGTTGACAAATATGTTTCAACATAAACCTAGTGTGACATTTAAATGTCACACAAGGGTACATGTGAAATTGTTTATAGCTATTTACATGTACTTGTAATTTCTGATGCATAGAAAAAACTATGTAGTGATGATATGAAGAAGTCTTGAAATTGCCTCACAAAAAGTTCTGGACTGTAATAGCCAGCCACTGTCGCACCATGTCCCAACTTAATAGGATGATCACGTTCATAAACCTCCAGGTAGATTTTCTTCCAACAGAAATACTGCACACTTTTCTCATGCAGTGTTGTTAGATTATGTTAGATTCAGCAGAAAACCACACGGATTGTATAAGTTTTACCTGTTCCTTCTTAAAGGCTTCTTTGAACTTCTCGTGGATGTAGCTGGCCGAGTGTACCTCAGGGAGCTGACCAAGGTCCTCCATCTCCAAAGGTCGCTTGTAGCCCAGACGGAAGACCCAGTTGAGCCAACAGTAAGTCAACTCAGAGATGAAGCTACAATACTTTTGGGTGAACTTCATGGAGTTCAGGGAAGGGATAGGGTCGTACTTGTGAGCTCTTCCCTTGGACCTACACATCTGTTAGAGTGGATAAAGGGAGAGATTTGACTAAGTGCTGGCTACAGACCGTGTAAGTGTCGCACATAAAGGTCAGGATGAACTACCGGTCACATCCCGAGCCACCGGCTATAGCACTTGTAAGTGTGGTTGATTTTGTTTTCTACTTTGTTTTTACGAAGATCTGAACCAAACAACAGACATACATGTAAATTCAAAATTAAATGTATAATGTATATATGCATTGCTGTGTAAATTATTGAAGAAAAGTAGAAAAAATGTAACGTGATTGGCTCATTGTTGAAAAGAGAAAGACCAGCCTACAAAATCCCTGTAGTACATGCTCTGGTGCTGACAAAATGAGAGAGAACTGGCCTGAGGGTTTGCTCCTTATAATTAAATTCTTCTTATAAATACCATATTGGTTATACTTTGGAATTCTGTTGACAAGTTATGGCTGTTTAAAGTTTGCATTTACCCTCATGTCAAAAAAAGTCAAACTATGAGGAAAAAGGCCCTTAAAGCTTCGAGTTTTGTAGTCGTGAAAATGAAAGATGCCAATTGTTTTTCCTTTTAACAACTTTTTTATTCCAAGTTTTTTATACTATTTCTTTCAGTAGATGCAGTAGATACATCAAATATTACAAATAACAATAAATCTTAAAAAATATCGGCGGTTGCTTTTTTCTTCATTTTTCTCTGTTTTGCCAGACTCGCACTTCATCTACATTGTACATATAACCGGGTGGATTTCCTTTCTCCACTGCACATTACTAGTTTTACATGATAATGCCTGAATAGCGAGACTGTAATATGCAACTTCAATTTTTGTGGGTCACTGACACATGATGAATATTTTAACTAGACGATGGGGAATTATTCAGGCATTTCAAGGTGACAATTTTCCATGGGGCCTTTCTTTGGTTGGGAGATGAAATTTTGTCTGACTTATATATGACCTATGAGGCGTCAAACTTATGAGTGGATCCATTTCAAACTGAAACGCTTTTGTTAGCGCTTGTCAAAAACCTTAACAATAGACTCACATTGTTGGTTTCAGACATTAAATGTCTGAAACGTACATGTATAGAGACTACAATTCAGACATTTCAAATGTCTGAAACGTAAACTTCCTAATCACCAATACATTTCAGACATTTTTAAACCTCAAAATGTCTGAAACATAATCAGGGCATTCAAACGTCTTCTGGCCAAGGTTGGGCCAATGTTCTGAAATGTTATACCCGGATTATGTTTTAGACATTTTGAGCTTCGGAAATGTCTAAAAATTTAATTGGTAATTGGTTATTAGGAAGAATTACGTTTTAGAAATTTAATGTCTGAAACATAAGCCTATTGTTCACATTTCAGAAATTTTGACACTAACATACCGGTAAGCGTTTCAGACATTCCTGGTGCAATTATATCCATAAAGGCTGTATACATGTTCAGAGTTTGAAACATGCATGTCCAATAATGTCAGAAGTAATAATGCTACCAGCTCCCCAATGGAATTAAGCATGTACAGTAAAATGGCTTTTTGGGGCTATCCCAAGTTAAATCAACTGTTTTTGTTTCATGTATTTCGTATAGAAGATTAAAATGGCTGCAAACTGTTTACTGGCTGGAATGACCTAAATTATACAAATCAAATAAGTTAAGAGGGCCTAATATTTCGATCTTAACAAGATCTTCTTCAGAGACATAATGACTGTGTACACGAAACAAACATAGGGCAACATATACAGCATGATGCACATCGTGGTTGGCAGGAGAAACACAAAATAAAAAACACAGAGTGGAACAATCAACAAAAAGAGGATTAGGCTGAGGGATTAAATGGAGAGGTCAGTGTGGGTGCATGTAGGATCAAATTAAGACAGGGTAGGAACAAAAACAGAAGGGGACGTAAAACCACAAAGACAGGCTTCCTGAATTAAGTAAATCTGAATAAATATATCAAATCAAATAGCTCAAAAGTGTGAAGAAATGCAAAGTAAATATGCTTCATAATATAGATGGGCCATGAAGTGATCTTACATACATCTTAATTGCTGCATCAAAATACCTCCCCATGGTGATTGAGTCACTGCCTTGCCACGATGAATTTTTTTACCATCCTCACTCTCGCTAATACCAAGCTTGCACATTTGTTTTTCTCATAAATTCCAGACCGCAATTGGGTCTTTCCATTTAGGGAGTCCTTTTTTTTCAGTCCCAGTTACGTCTGACATAATTGGTTTGTTTTGTTTACACATTCTTTGATGTCTTCTATCTCCAATAGCGATTACTGGTGCATACAGTACTTTACCTTAAAAACAAATAATCAAAAGTTTGAAGTCAATTTCACTTACACTTGCATGGGAAATATGGAAAATTACACAGGTTATCAGGTGTAACCGGGCCACCAACAAATGTTACACTTTTGGACTATTTATTTATGGACTAACCCAATTAAAGAAAACAATCATACAGAAAGAATTCCATATAGACATCATTTTGTTACGCTGGAGAGGTCCCATCTTTAACACAATGGGCGTTAGATTTGGGGTTGGAGAAAACTGTTTATGAATGAGAAACCTTTCTTGATAATTGGTTTTTTTGTCGTGGGCCAAAACTATTTTGTACACAGGAACTAGATGCAATTCTGTTCGCATTATAAAATGACACTTGATAGAGAACAATTACCTTCACCCTAATATTGTTAACTTGCAGGGCAAACAGCGCAAGGTATGCCAGGAGTAAGAGCAGGGAGAGGTCGAATCGGAGCACAGCAACTGCCCCAAGCTCCAACCTGACAATACCAAAGAGATGAAGCATCTCTCCGATCAAAGAGAAACCCCAGTAGGACAGGAGCAGCCACGCCATCCGGGGCAGCTTCCAAACCTCCATGAAATGATAGCAGAGTGTTGCCAGGAATGCCGACGCTAGCATGCAGAGCTGCGGGACATAGAGGTGTGGCCGGGTCGGGTAAACAATCCCGTCGAGACTGTCGATGCGGAAGGTTTCGTCGGTGAAGAGGCCTTCAGCGAAGGAGAAGATATCTAGAAGGATGACGAAGAGCATCAGGATCCACTGAGTAGAATGCAGAGGATACCTACAGCAGATGACAAAAATAATCTGATTGCAGTTGCCGTACGGGTATAACAAATTACTGACCAAAATGTTTGCCGGCTTTAACAAACAATATTTGATTCTACACTTTTATCTCAGACTTTTGGCCAATGCCTCCTTTAACTTGATCCTTGCATAAATATTCCTCCCCCTCAGGCTTAAAGGTATCCGGTACATGTACACTATTTGCAAACATCCAAAAACAAAACTACCAAATTATTATGAGATACCGGTACGGTACCTTACATGTACGTTGACAGTGAATAACATTTTCAAGCATCCTGTGAGATTACACTCTGTGTGATGTGGTTTTCACTGAGAAAAGTAGCAATCGTTGGAAAAACCTAATATTTTCAAACACTATTTATTTTCGTCTAAAAGAAGTAAAGGAACAAGACTGCAAGGACAGCACATTTTTCTCGGTTTTACAATTAACTATAATTATTTATAGAACAATTTAAAATTACAAATAAATAATGGGAATATGGGAATGCAGCACACACAATTTTTTACATAGTTGTATAAATAAATCATTTTTAGTGTTTGATTTGAATTGCATGTGTGCCTTAATTACTTCAATTTCTTTGTGCACTTTTCCTTCAAAGAATATGAGTTAGAGAGACACATTTTGGGGGTTATCTTTATAAAACTACGAAACTTTGGATAAAATGGGGGGGGTGCACAATTACTGAATAATTTCCAGAATAGTGTGATCGTTCTAAGGCAAGCAAATGACCCCTTTGTGGTGATGTACCGACACCGGGTGGCGCCTGGTATTCTTCTGTGTGCGTTCAAACATGCGTCTTATGCGGCAGTGTGCCTTATCTGTTGGCGTTTGAATTTTTGGGGTGATTTTAGGGACCTGCTCTTTATCCGCCGAGCGCCTTATCCGCAGGTGCCCAAAATGGGCGCTGGGAAGCGCTGATACAATGGTCTCGACCAACAGTGAGGGTGTTTTGCATTATACGCCTTTAAACCAAAAAGAGATGTCTCTAAAATTGTTATAAGCATCCTTTCCGCAATAGTGACCAAAATGCATGTGTGAATCAGGGTACCATCATCCATCCAATGTTGTGCCGATTACTTTCACAAAAACTACACAGGGTGAGGAAAATACATTATTTACAACATAATAATTAAAATCTATGGTTGTAAAATTTGATAAAAATCTGAATTTTCTCTGTATAAAAACAAGCTACAAACATTATTTCCATATAAAAATAGGTGACCACGTGAACACTGTATTTCTTGGCTCAGCGGCATGCCGTCCAACACGCCGGGCCGACAAGCTTTGCTAGTCTGGGCAAAGTTAACCGCAAAAGTCCAGAATGTAAATTAAAAAAATCAAAGACGCCCAAGCCCAACACAGTGGTTGGGTATTCTTTTGTTATACATTAATAAATACCGAGGACAGTTGCTGGCTTCTGATTGGTCGATACTCAATCACGTGGAGTGGATTATTATGTAGTAATAACCCGGCTTTCAAGAAGAAGCGAATAAATGTTCCCTGAACCAGCATTAATCAAGCATCATGTAAGCCAACGATTGGCCGAATGCAACAGTTCTACGGTAACTTGTAACAAGGACGCGTCAAATCTTGATACTGCGCACTATAAATGTACGCGTAGAACGTTTGTATCTGTACGCGCGGCATTTTTCAAAATGCGCGTGTCGTCTGCTAAGCACGGTGGGCATCATGCAGTGGTCAGCTCTCAAAGTATGGGTTATAATGACAACACATCTTGAAGAGACAGGGTACCATGCATAAGCTAAAACATGGCCCCTAAACATGAACACAAAACGCTGGAAATATCGCCTAAAGGAAAGTTACGAAATTTTGAATATTGAGTATTTTTCTCGTTAAAAAGGTAATTTATTAAAGGTAATAACAGTGTGAGAACCCGGTTATTACTGCGTGATAATGACCGGGTTGGGAGATGACTGCTGGTAATGGACCTCACCTTCGGCTCGATCCATTACCAGCGGTCATCCCCCAACTCGGTCATTATCACGCAGTAATAACCGGGTCCTTGCACTGTTACCTAAGTAATGCACACCAGCTGCTCACATACAAAGGGGAGCTTATCTGTCACTCAAGTCTGGGCGGGCCAGGAAGGTGTGATGTAGTCTATTCATTGGGTGTGTGTCTATTGTCACTGGATTATGATTAAAAAGATTGCAAAGCCCAGGCTTTCATCAGGCCTTGCTAGGCATTTGAAAGGCTTTCACCATTTGAAAGGCTTTCACGCATCAGAGTTTCACCAGCCTCCCTTAATTAACTAAGCCTGCAAGTTTGCAGTTTTAAAACTATCTGTGTAACTATTTGCGGTCATGGTTAACCAAAACAGATGTTTTAAAAAAAAAAGTCTCGGAAGTTTGTTAATAATCTTATTTGTTACCACGTAAACGGCAGAAATTGTTCAAACATCGCTAATTTAAAAATGGGAATCTCAAACAAAAATTATACCGGTACATGTATCCAGACAGGTAAACAAAATTCCCCTAGACCCCTAAACAAAGCTTTGTATTGTTTGGATTTATGGCTTCTTTGTGTACTCCCAAAATGGAAAGGTTGATTTTTAAAAATGAGTTTAAGGTTAACCAGTTCGCGCCTGGATTCTTTTAACATTACCGAGCCGAGGCGCAAAATTATTTTTAACAAAACCTGATCCGAGGCAGGTTCAGGCCGAGGGTACCAGGGAGCACATCCACGCATTTCCGGACTTGCTCGCTGCTGACAGACATTTCTGGCCTTGCGCGTGACGTGTTTATGCGTCATTCAATTTGAATCTGGGAAAACCTTTGCCCGTACGTCCTTCGGCGCGAACTGTAACCGAACTGTAACCGTTTGAACGGTTGGTTAACCGTGTAACCATTTAACCGCTGCAGTCTTAAGGGAAATTCCAGGCTCAATATTATTTTACCTAGTCTAAAAGAATATATGGCAACATAATCGACTCTGCAGGGAATTTGTTTTGATTTGTTATCGAGAATGAACCTGCTTACGCGCCTATTATATTCACGATTTCTTGCCATTCGGGAGTCCATAATGTTCAAATTTCCTGCCTCATCCGGGAAATTATGACGTAGTGTCTGCACCTCAATGCACATCGCTTCATTGCGTGTTGTTCGCACTGGTATCCTACCTTGACACAGCCAACTACATGCTTACGTATATTGTAAGGCGCCCGACTATTGCAAGCCCGATGTACATGTATTGCATTTCTGTGCAGAATAATTATTGACTTGACGCGCCACAAACTATCGTTTATTTTTGTATTTTCTGAAAATAGAAAATCTGTGAGCTAGTAATTGTGGCATCAGGTCCTTCTCCGTATGATTTTGAGCCCACTTTCACAGTACACAAACACTTTGCCGTACACAAAAGGGTTCACATGCATTCCTTGCGCGTGCAGGGCCGCTATCGATCGAGCTTCGCGTACTGATGGTGCAGACACTACGTCACAATATCTCATGTATGTACCGATAAACCAATACAAAATGGCCGCTTGCATGACGGAAAGCGCAGTGCTAGAAAACTTTTTTGATGTTTTAACGAAACCGATAAAAATGAAATAAAAATCAAGTCACAATGGCAATTTAAACTCTTTAACATTATGCCATTATAAACTATGGGTGGAGTTTCCTTTTAAAATTGATATACATTCATTTACATACAATGTACAGATGAATTTGCTACATGTTCATGTACATGAGAAAATAATATTTTGGCAACTTTGACATGAGCTGGGAAGCAAACAAAAATGTCTCCATTGTAAATTTGTATTGTAAAAACAAAACATGTTGGGGTATGATTTCAACCCAACAGTTGCGAGATCCACAAGGTTAAAGTGTTATATTGTACATACAGTACATGTACAATAGGTCAAATTGTTCAGACGTATACAAAAGTAATACCAACAGTGGATATAATATTACCTTTCTAATGAAACAGCAAATTTGGTCAACAGGTTAGGGAGATACCGGTATGGTCCTTTGAATATCGGCAGCCATGCCGATTTTGGCCAAAATCACTAACAAATAGCAGGTGGTACAAGTACATGTAGCATGAAAACCGCTAATTAGATGCCGCTAAAACTTTTTAAATAAAATCACCCAAAATAAATCACCCAAAATAATCAGAGTATAACATATTGTAACAAATGCTTTTTGTTATAGTTGACCGATTATCTGGATTAGAAGGTTGACAGAAATCTTAATTATGGCTAGGCCTGCCTGGCCTAGTACATGTGTAGTTTGTCCAAATTTGCATACATTATGTCATTTTAATGGCCTGGGCTCGAATCCCACACTTGTCTTCACTTGGTGGAGGGTAGTTGTAATAAACGCTTTTGTTATAGTTGACCAATTGACTGGATTAGAGGTTGACAGGAATCTTAATCTTGGCTAGGCCTGCCTGGACTAGTAGTTGGTTCAGATTTGCATATATTATGTCATTTTGATGCCGCGGGTTCTAATCCCACCCATTTACAAAATAGTTTTGTGGGTCACATACTTTCTTTTTAAATCTATTCAAGCGGGAAAGGGACAGATTATAAAAGTGTTGTGCTGGAGGTTGAGATGTGGTTATTTTAGTTTGTACTGGGTCTGGGGAACACCATACAGGAGAGGAGTTTCATTTTTCAGATAAGTCTTCTTTGATTTTGTTGTTTCATTTTGTCCTCTCCTGTTTTAATTTTGGCATCACTTCTTTTTAGTATATTTTTGTGCCATTTTGGGCCGTTACTCCAGCCTCCAGCACCTTCTTTCTACAACATATCGTAACTATATTTTGCTATATATTAGTAATGGTATATGTTTCTTCGTTTGGGTCAAACCACATGTATAGTAATAATTTAATAGTTTATAATTTATATTGAATTGCAAATATATTGCCTGGAGGGCCCTCCACATACTGTTCCTGTGCCATAGTATGTTTTTCGTATTGCATTCCATTAAAGTTGCTACCTACATGTGTATACTGTACATATGGGGGGCGCCCCACCCCTTTTAGAACGCTCGGCCCGTACGTTACAATAGGATGATTTGACACAAAATGACCCGGTACATAACATCTTGTCCAGGACCCAAAACGATGGAACAGGCTTCCCAACATTAAGATAAACCATCTCTTTCTACAAACTTGCTTTATACTGCAAAATTCAAACATTCAAATCAATAAGCCAATTTGGTATTCCAACAGTGCATACAAGTGCACAACAAGACTTGAACACTTTCTTTAGATCAAAATTTCATCATATGCGTGCAAATTACAAAACTTGCAGAGATCGTCATTTTTTAAAGTAAATTTTTTCAAACAAACATTTGGACAGCAAACTGTTTTCAGGTGTCTTGTGTGTCAAACTTTTGTTTGAACAAAAGTTTCCATTGTCTTTTTGATTGCATGAAAAATTGCAAATAATGCAGATTTGGTAACCTCGTCTCCCATAGCCTTGCCTTGTGTGCATAATATCCGCCGTGTTTATCCCATGAGAAAAATGGTTTAGTCTTGAAATACCGAACTGGTTTAGTCACTAGTGCTAAGATTTAAAACAGATTTTGTTATTATTCGGTTTTAATTCCACCATTCGGTTTCGATTTAGAAAACCGAATATTTGAAACCAACCCCCAAAAGTTTAGTCTTTCATTGTTATGTGACACAGGCTAAAGAAGACCAATTTGCTCCGCCATGGTCTATGATTGTACTAGTGGTTTCATTATTAGCCTGCCCA
The DNA here is from genome assembly GCA_037893245.1 of Crossaster papposus. Classification (NCBI taxonomy): domain Eukaryota; kingdom Metazoa; phylum Echinodermata; class Asteroidea; order Velatida; family Solasteridae; genus Crossaster; species Crossaster papposus. Next base: position 336,198 of record JBAIAA010000487.1, on the reverse strand, counting down.
TTTGACTTATTTGTGAGTTCCCATTCATTTGTCCCCACATCACAGCTCTGGGGTGTTTTTGTAAAGACCCAGTGGTCACTGAATCATCCCCACTATAACCAGTCATTCATGAGAGGGCATTTCTTGTGGCACCTCACTCATCACTTTTTGCTGGTATGATTGTGAACTGGATGAAAACCTCCGGTGAAATATCAAAAAAAATTGGTATTCGGTTTGAAAACAATTAGGATAACCAGATTTCGTAATCTCTGATTTCTCCCACCACTATTAGTCACATTGTTCCTATAGTGCCTCTATTAAAAAAGAGTAGCCGGGTAATTGCTCATACCTTTTCAGATATTTAACGTCCCATCCATTACGGCGGGAGCAGTATCCCAAGATCAGCAGAATGAGCGACAAGAAGACAAAGCATGCGGTGTGATAGAGGAAGTTTGCAACGTCAATGAGACAGACTGTCCGTAGCACATCTTGGCTCGTCCACAGGGAGGAATTACTATCGCAAAACCAATTCCATGGATCGTCGTCGGTTTCACTTGAACTGTCCATGACTGCTGGCTGTTTCCACGTCTAAAACCTGCCTGCAATAAAACAAAATTAAAAACATCAATGATAAATTAGTGGTTGTTAATTTCTTTGACATGAATGACCAATCCTACTGCAGGATCTTGTGCATCTCATACAAATACCGTGTGACAAATAAAGAGGTCCGTGACAAGATTACACAGGCTATCGGCCCATACGAAGGACCGATACCACTGTCAAGAAGCGTTGTCAAGGGGGTGGGGGGGGGCAGGGGGGGGGGGGGGGCAGGGCAGGGGGGGGGGGCAGGGCAGGGCAGGGCGGGGCGGGGGCGGGGGCGGGGGCACACGGGTTCAAAGGATAGATGTGCGTGTGGAATCCGGCTTGTTGGTTCTCAATTTTAATAATGACTCTAGCAAACTGCTGGGTCTGGAGCGCCTGTGAAAGTTGGGCAGGCACTCGTAAGTTTCCATTTACAAATTAGATTGGATTAGAATGATCACCATTTCTCAAATAAAATGAAATGACTGAAAATAATGCAAATACACAATTTATCTATATGTTTACACTACGCATAGCAGTCAAGGCGACTGTGTTGTACAAATAAGAATAAAACCACAAATACACAGGTCAACCCCGGCCGCAGGCCGACCAACACTTGCACACACTCGCACACATATGGGTCTTTCCATAAATAAGGGGGCCAAAGCGTGACATGGTGTTATTTCTCAAAATGTAATTTACTTTCTATATTCTTTGCATGTTCGTATGGTGGGGATAGCTCATACGTTTAATGTATAACTTCAATTTCTCGAATCAGATTTTTTGTTTTCATATACGATCCAAAACTATCCATCACACTGTAATGGAGACACCGGTGTCTCAGTTACAGTGTGAAGTGTGAAACTTGTGACTTGTTTTGCCATAAATTAGTAGGTTTTCATTGAAAATTTAAATTTCAAAGGGTAATATGTAAACATCATTGGTATACTGTAATTCAGCTATTTTCAATGAAAACCTTCAAACGTTGGCCAAGCAGTAAAGGCCGACAGTTTTACGCGTAACCGTGACACTGGTGTCTTTGTTACACCGTGACTCAAAAAGTCCTGTCTCTCTTATTAACCCTATCAATCCCAAGACACATTTCATCACACATGCTTTGGTTCCCACAGTTGTAGGCATAGCATGTTCAGTTATTTACCAGGCACATTTTAGAAAACTTTCAGTGTATAGCGCCCTCATTAGACAATCTCATGAATGAGACTCAAAATGATAATTGTTCTGGTAATTAGATGTAGATTGTTTTGTTCAGCGGTGGTTCCTAAAACCCAAGTTACTAATGGAATTGACATACAACATTTTGCAACTAGTGTCTATTTATTGTTGTTAAATGGAAGGGGAAAATATCGAAACCTTATGATTACTGGCCCCGCCAATTGTGGGAAAACATTTATGTTTCAGGCCCTGTCAAGTATATATAAAACATTCACTAATCCTGCAACTGGGACTTTTGCTTGGGTAGGGGCAGAATTAGATGAAGTTATTTTTTTGAATGATTTCCCTTGGAACCCCAAAGTCATTCCTTGGAATGATTTATTATTGTTGCTCGAAGGTCAACCAGTTCATTTACCGGCACCCTAGACACACGACATCAAAATTGACAAAAACACGGAAATATTTTGTACTGCCAAGCAACCCTTAGTGTACATAACTGGTACCCATATCGATGAGCGTGAGACGGAAATGATGAACGTGAGATGGAAAACATACTGATTTTCACACCACATCCCACAAATTTACAAAATAGATCTAAAACCATGTGGTTATTGTTTCGCCCATTTTGTACTAGACAAAAAAAACCCAATAATCCCGTTTATATAATATATAGGTGTTAATAACAATACAATTTCATAAGTTAAAGTGTAGGGTAGCAAAGTTATTCTGACAATTACAGTAGAATATACATGTAGATTGTTTTGGTCAGCGGCACTTCATAAATTCGAACTAACTACAAGTACTGGTTTTGTTTGCTATTTAGGAATGTTTGGGTAATTACTTAAACTTGACTACTACCACACCCCCCCCCGCCCCCCCCAAACAATGTTGAAAAGATTGTTCTTCAAAGGTTGGGTCGCCGGTGGGCACACAATCTTTTCAACATTGTTTGGGGGGGGCGGGGGGGGGGGGGGGGGGCAGCTGGACCACAATCTAAAAATCTCCTAAATGTTGATCACAAACTGTGATACTTCTCAAAGCATGGCAGTACACACATTGGCTTTTTACACTTTTTACACATAGTACGAGTTTGCTTCCGCTTGGCTTTTGTACTACAAACGACACAGTTCTGCTTTTTGCCGGCCACACTTCTCCCAGGATAATGTTGACTCGAAAGACGTGACGCTTCATTACCAAGGTGTGCTGGGCTTGAACGAAGAAGTCCCTCGATGACCTTCACCCGGAACTCCAAGCTAGTTAGTTTTTTGTTGCTCGGCAGGTAGTTAAAAAGGATAGTAGCGTTAAGCAAACTGATATCAAGGATATTTAGGAAAACGCGTTTCCACCATTTTAGGGATCTATGGTGGTGTGCATAGTACTGCCATAATTGGGCGGCTAAATCTGAACCACCCATAAACCTGTTATAATCCTGAACGACAGAAGGTTTGTGAATCTCACGAAGTCCGGTGGAACTGTTTTTGCAGCGAATTTCTTTTGTGTCCATACTGCAGTCGCCATAATTCGTCAGAAGTGTTACACGCTTTCTATCCTGCCAAACAATGCAGAGTTGCCCGGCTTTCGTGTAAAACTGGGGGTCATCGCCTTTCCGTATGGGAAACTTCTTGGGATTTGCAATCTCTGGAATCCCTTGTGATGTGTAGCGTACTGTTCCACGGGAACTAAATCCTAACTGCGATAATTTGTGTACGAGTGCAGGACTAGTATACCAATTATCCATAAAAACAATATGTCCTTTATGTTCTAGCCCTTTCAAAAGGTCGATGACTACTTGGCCTGATGCTGAAAGGTTACGTGGATGGTTCGTGGTAGCATACGCGATCAAAGGCGGACTGAATTGGTCTGACTTGGCCTTGGACCCGGTAAAAACCTGCCAATTACAACAATACCCAGTTTCGGATTCACATAATGAGAAGCATTTTAACCCCCATTTGGCAGCCTTGCGTGGCATGTATTGTTTGAAACCCAGTCGCCCTTTAAATTTTATCATAGTCTCGTCTGGTGAGAGGTTCCGTCCGGGTTTATAAATTTGACGAAACGAGGGCAATACGATGTCTAGCAGGGGGCGAACTTTAGACAGCTTGTCATCATCAGTGATAGTTTCATCAGCTCGATTGTTGGCAAGGTGGAAAAATCGCAGGATTGCGTCAAATCGGTTGCGGGACATGGTTGACGGATACACAGGGCTTCGCAGAACTTCTGACCTCGACCAGTGCATAGCATAGCGAGGCCTTTTGTTGATCCCCATACACAGAAGCAATGCCAAAAAACGCCTCATTTCTGGAACATTTGTTGGAGTCCAGGATGTATTTCCAGGCACGCTTTGGTCGGCATATCGGTTCGTCTCGGTCACCATCAACTGCCAGACTGCATGGCAAAAAAAGAGTTCAAAGGTCTCCATCGGTGATAGTCCACTGAAATCTTGCGTAGGTCCAGCTTGTCCACTGAAATTCGCAGGTGGCCGCTTATAGGAGCTTGTTTTATGCCATCCAGACCTGAAGTGAGAATATTAACATATTAAGAAATGTCAGAGGGCGCTATATTGATTGGAGAAACTTCTTCCTAATGGTACTAGACAGCAAAGGCATAGCGCATACAACAATCATGAGTTCAAAAATAGTTTAATTTGAATAACAAATTAAAGGATTAGTGTGCACGAAAATCAACATTTTAATATTATTTTTCTAATCAGAAAATGGGTCTTCAAAGAAACACTGCCCTCACACATTATTCAATGTGCTTGGGTAAGCACATTGATAAATGTGTGAGGGCGCTGTTTGTTTGAAGACTCATTTTCTGAATAGGATTTTTTTGTGCACACAGCCTGTTCTACTTGATGCACATTTCTGATTTATTGTAACTAGTGAAAAGGAGGCATTTTCCCCTTTTTTTGGCGAAATACATCTAGAGCCAGGGTATATTGTTACATTAATATAAATTCCCAACAAGTGTAGGCTCACACAATGTACTGTTTATTCGCTTTATTCCTGTGTAACTAAATTCACGTTCTCGAGTCGTACTCAGTCTCATCATAGCATTTTACTACTTATAATTATTAGTAACCTCTTTACCTGAAATTCGGCTTGTCGGATGACTTTGACTTTGAGCAGGTAGCGACAAACTCTTCCGAATCGTCACTTTCTTCTGTGGTGGATGATAAGGAAGTCTCATCAGATATATCATTATCAGAACCGCTATCCGCGAATATTTCGTCAAGAATGTCGGATGGATCCGCCATTATGACTGGTTTTCTGTGACGAGCGTCTCTATTTGGTGAATCCTAATCCTATAATATTTCATACCCACGCGCGCAAGAGGACGCGCGCTCGGGGTCTCCGCCAATCAGAGGCCGATCTCCAAAGTGAGGGCGCTATTTACATTTCAGTTCAATGCGAAATGGCAATGTGCCATAAGGGCCCAATGGGAATGAAATCCGATTGTATTTGTGTGACTTAAAGTCACAATGGTAACGAGAGTGTATGCTTCAATGAGTCCATATGGCACTCTTGGGGTTGATAGGGTTATTATGCATCATAAATGTCCGAATCGAGCAAAGTGCATAGTAATACCATGGAGAAATAAGACACATATGCTACATGTACATGTATGATAGATTCAGACATTTATGATGCATAATAATGTAGATCGGGACGGACATACGTCACAGGTCTGCGCGCCGATGAAAACAATACGCGCTGACACGTACACTGCACTGTAGCATACAAGACTGCGCGCGCGAGCATCGTTCTAGCTTACCGGCGCGGTGTACGTATTATGACGCGTTTTTATGACAGTTCCCGGATGTCCGCCCCGATCTCTATACAGTCATGCAGGGGGCGGCGGAGGGGGGGCCCAACAAAGTGCGCCACCAACGTTAAAATGTATCTCATTCATTCTTCCACGCTCATGAGCCACACATCTCACACAGTAAATACGTATAGATCGCCCTCTCGAAGCGCACCATTGAAACACGTACAAATTTGCTCCGCGCTCGCTCCCCGAATTCAGTGATTCATATAACGTCCGCAAAGCCAGGTACACAGGCACGATCTACACGAATTTTTTTGGGGGCGATGTCATTTTCTGCCATTTTCGTTTGAAAACAACACGATAAAACGCAAGGGGTTCACAGGCAGATTTTTTTTAAAATTCAGTATATCACTGCTACATCCTTTTTTAACGTATCCATGGAAAAAAATGAGTGGGTTCGAAGCACGATTTTTCACAATTTATCGATTATTATTGCCCTTTTTAGGGGAGGTATTTGTTAACGTCGTTTGAGTATTTGTGCACAATCTCCACGCGCATCAACGGTACGTCAACGCTTAATTCTTTTCGACTGCTTTTTTATTTTCAATACAATTTTTGTCATTGGATGATAAAAATTAAGGTAAATAACAACCTTTTACAACTACAAAAGACAAAATTTTAAGATTGGATGCCAAAAACTCTTTATTTTTCGCGTGAGAAAATTGTTCCCCCCTATTTTGAGAATGGACGGTACATCAGCGTTTCGCAATCACAGTCTCGAAGGGCCCCCCCCCCCCCCGCCCCCCCCCTGCAGTCATGTATGCATGGACATGTGGTACATGCAAGTCTAGTCACCAGACCGGCGGAAACACCATTTCGCGATACCATTTCGCGACTTGACTTTACGTGAAAATCTTACTTTTTTTGCTTATTGCCTTATTGGTTAATCTCTCTCAAGGGACCAGTTGCTGTCAATACTACCAATGAGTCGAAAATTTACGAATAAAATCTGTCAAATCTATTTCGAAAAAAAAAGATCCCACTGTGATCCCACTACCATCTTACTTTGCATCCCACCGGGATGATGATATCCCAGTGGGATAGACCTATCCCGTCGGGATCCCAGTGGGATCCCACTTTCAGTCAATTTTGTTATGCCAAGTCTCCCGATCATCTAGGCTAGCAAAGACCATCTTGCAGAGTACAATGAGAGGGAGAAGGAAACGAGACAGGCAAAAGGAGAACTGGCTATAGACAACATCAGAGACTGGAAGGGCCCTGGAGTTTGCTGAGGCCCAGAGGGCAGTAGAGAATCGAGGAGGGAGCACTGACCTCTATACATGGACAGATCATCATTGTTTCATTTTGAAGTCGGCATGCGGAGAAGTGCAACATGGCGGACCCACGACGTCACTCTGTGAGCCAATGAAATGTCCAGGTGTTGGTACGATACGTATTACGTAATGTTTATAAATACAAAATGTACAGAGTAAATCCACTGACCTCTACACCTGGACATTTCATTGGCTCACAGCAGTGACGTCTCGGGTCCGCCATGTTGCACTTCCAGTTCGCGCCGACTTCAAGTGTTAGCACAGCAGAATATGGACAATGATCCGTCCAGGTGTAGAGGTCAGTGGGAGGGAGGAGTCGTCAGTGGTTCCCCAATAACCTCCCTAGAGGTTTATGGAAGGGATAGATACTGTAGCTCCCTTTCCCAGGGTTGTAACAAGTCACTGTTTTTTGCAAGTCAAGTCATGTCATTTGGTCAAGAAGATCAGGTTGAGTCAAGTCAAATCAGTGTGAACTCGAGTTGAGTCAAGTACTTAGCTCAAGTAAATTTGAGTCGAAAATACAATTATTTGAACGCTATACCAATAAATAAACACAAAAGTTTATCTTTTGGGGGAGCTTTTGTTGTAACAAGCCGAACAGATGACCGTTATACACGTGTACATTTAAACATAAACCATTGGTAATTGCTTGAATTATCAGGAATGGGTGGATTTGGGGGGTTCTATTTTATAGTAAATATCGTTCAACTGACCTGTCCTAAGTTTTACAATCATGGATGCCGAGAAAAAAATAAGAAAAATGGCATTTGTTTTCAACCGGCGCCGGGAATTTCTATTAATTGTTTGCAATCGTCGTCTGCCGATCGCGATTTAATAAAAATTTAAAAAAAAACCATTTTTTGAACAATTCTAGGAAATTTAGCGCAATCATTTTGCTGGATGCTCAGAATAATTATTTGCGTTAAAAAAAGGAAGATACCGTATTTCTTAATAATTCTGGAGTAAAAATTTTGAAATCTGCAAATGATATAAAGTCGGTGCAAATTATTTTTTGCAAAATTTTGCTTTTATTTTTGTGTCTTGGGTGAGTCTTATTATTAGCCGTCACTCAATTTGAGTAAAGTCATTCTGGTGAGGAACAGGGGTCAAGTCATTGTGGTGAAGGACACCAGTCTTGAGTCGTTTGCTCGCAGTGACTTGAGTCGAGTCCAGTCATTACAACTCTGATCTCTCCTGGTTAAATCATGGGAGAAAACAATGACACACTTACCAATACAGGGATGAACTCAAGTTGTGATAATGATGACAGGCATGCAATGCAAGATGTACATTTGACAAATGACTTCAGTTTTCTTGCACAGTACTGGTACCTGCTCTATCCCCAACTAAATTCAAAATGTGCCTTGTACAAGTTGTACAACAGTACACTGCACAACTGGCCAGGTTAACAGTTTTTTCTGAAGTATGCAAGGTCACACATTTTGTACAGGTCACCCATACATATACATTTTGTACACGCCTAGAAAAGCAAATTGTACCTTAGACTTTACATTGTAAGATAACTACAAGCTAGGGTCAGCGAATTTTGGACTAATGACCTCCAGACTTAACATGTAGTACATCATTTTGAAGCTCTTTGAAATCTTGGTGTAAAGCATAGAGAAAATACATAAAAAAAAGACTTTTGGCCTTGAATTATGAAAATGCATCAGCTTCAAATTTTGAAAAATTTTGAAATAAGTTAGCCTGTTATGATTGGCGCTCTTAAAATTTGCAAGTTATGATTTGGTAAAGATATTTTTTTTCAAGAAAAAGCCTAAATGTACAAATCTGCTTTTTAAAAGCTATTTCTTTAATAAAAAATATCTGAAAAAAATTCACTGCTGCTAACATTTCACCTTGCTTGCTTCACATTTATATTATAAAACCAATAAACAGTTAAATGCTGGTAACTACATGTAGAACTCAAATTCACGCAGGAGCCTGTAGATATTGTCTAAAACAACGACTGTCCACATACACTCAACTGCTGCCCGGGAAAACGTCCCTGGTCGCTTTTCCCTGGACGATAAGTCCAGTGCGAACAGCGCGACTCGGTAAAAACGCACCACTGATTTTTTTATATATTTTTGCCCGAAATTTGTGAAATCAAATGTACCGGTACATGTACATGTGTTTGAATCGCTTCAAATAGGGTTAGGAGTTAGAGTTAGGGTTAGGGTTAGGGTTAGGTTGGCGGACAGTCCAGTGGTGCACAGCACACCGCTGCTGGACATTGCAGAGATGGTCGCAGGTGGTTTTCAGTGACGAGAAGAGGTTCCAGTGCTTCAGGGCCGATGGCAGGGAGCGGGTGTACAGGAGACGCCACGAGCGGTACGCCGACGCTTGTGTCCGCCAACCTTACCCTAACGCCAACCTTACCCCAACCCCAACCCCAACCCTAACCCTAACCCCTAACCCTATTTATTATTATTATTATTATTATTATTATTATTAATTTCTGGTAATGAAACCAAGGATCCTTCAAAAGTGCTCAAGGCACTGTAGCTCGTAAGCCTGAAGAAACCCGTAGACAGAGGCTGTGTCAGCCAGGAACACCGGGGCAAACCCCTTCTCTTAGCGATAAGTGTTCTGGGTTCTTTTACGTGCATTATACAATTTTATATAATGTTATAATGGGAAAGATATCGATTCAAACACATACATTCGATTTCACAAAATTGGGGCAAAACTATAAAAAAAAATCAGTGGTTTGTTTCTTTTTTCCTTGAGTGTATAGTCATGGATATCTTTTGATGCCACAATTAAGCCCAGCCAGACATGATTTTGTGTACTGGACCTTTCACTCTTGGAACCTGATTATCAAATAGTCTGCTTCCAAGAGTCTAGTCTCTGCGATTTCGTTTTTAAAATCCGTTTTATTGTCGGTTTTAATTTGTTATCGTCTTGTTTTTTTACCATATCCTGTTGCATACATGGTGTATCAAATAAAATGCAACCAAATATAACGGAATACCGCACGTAGAATGTATCTAACATCGATAATATACATGTAGATATGGTTTCAAAGATTATTTACACTCAAAAGTCAAGATGACGAGTAGAGATAAGCTTTAATCTGAAAAGAATAAACTGGGTTTACAATATGATCCACACAATTAATCAAATACACAATGAATGTACACAATACAATGAATACATAAAGTGTCAAAGAACGAGCCATTGGAAATAATCAACGAATATTATGAATATTATAATTATTATAGTTATCATTTTAAAACACTATAAAATCTATAATCTATCTAATCAATTAATGATCTATATAGAAGCAAACATCTTATCTAGGTGTTCAGTACAAGTTGCCAAAGTTAACCACAATAACAAGACTACAAAGTCGCTGCATTTGTCAATAATTATGATGAATAGACATGGTACGTACAGTACATGTATACGTGTACATGCGTACATTATAGAAATGGAGAAGAAATATTGTACATGTATAAACTTACAACTTTGATGAGTTTATTTGGTCATTGTGACCAGTTCAGGTTTCTCACCTAACCCAACAGGTCCCTTATACAATATAATTAATACTTTTGTAATTTACTGTTTTAATCACGTGTGATGTGTTATAGCGGTAATTTGCATAATTCTAGTCATAGTTCGGTAAGTTTTCTTGTTGATTGAACTGCAAATGTCAGTCGATTTAAAAATCTCACCTTGCCGTGAGCACCAGCAAATATAGCTAGCCGAGCAGCCAGTGTATTTGCAAACATCTACTTCGCCATTATTTCTGATTCCTGGATGGCAGCGTTGGCATGGGTTTAGATCTCCCCAAGTGGCGAGTAATTCAAGACTTGTGTTTTATTTGTATAGTTTTGTGTCACAATCTTTTGATGCCACAATCTGAAAAATATATCCGTTCCGAATACTGTTTGTACATTCAGATTTAGGCCGTTGTAAAACCTGACACGGCGATTTGCAATTTGATCGATTGATCATAGTGGCGATAAAGGATTGTTTGTTGATTATAAGGCCAAGTAACAAAAATAACATGTTGATCGTCCGGACTTTTTAAAAAGTTGGTGAGGGAGGACCTTATTATTTGTAATTGTTCTGTTTTTTTGTTATTTTCGTCAAAGATGGCCGCCATGTCTAAGATGGCCGCCATAACATATTTGAAGATGGTTTTATGGTGCCGTTTAAGTTATTAAGGTGCAATGTACACGTAGTATGTAGATCAACAAATGATTTTATATCATACTGTCCACTTGTCAAGCAAGTTGCCAATATCACAAACAGTATTTTGCAGCTTGAATGACGAGTGTGCATACATGTAGAATAAAAATATGCAGTGATTGCGATGTGTGTTTCCGTGTCCATTTTGATACATATTGTTATTGTTATTTTAATGGAGTCTACATGTGCATAAACGTGAGATAAAACGGTCATCCAATTTATATTTTTAGTTCAACACGATAGTCGCAATGAGGATTTTCTCATGATTGCGTTGTGGAAAGAGTATAGGCCTACAGGTACGTACATGCAATAAAGATGATGAAATTGCTCAATGAAAAATGAAGGACACACTTAAAAATAGATATAGAGTTGGGGCTCAGATATTTGTTTGGTTAATTTTTTTTAATTTTTTTTAAACAAATACAAAAATTGGAGCGGACGGGGGGACGATCAACATGTAATTTTTGGTACATGTACTTGGGCTAATATAAATACAGAAACATATTCCACTTCTTTTTGAAGGATCTGGAAAAACAACTATCTTTATTATAATAATGTGTATTGGTTTAAAGGTATCCTTGTGGCTTGTGCTTAAAGCAAAACTATTTCAACCTTTGGTAAATGTGAGAACGCTTAATTACTCAGTGTTGTTAATTCCATGTTGAAATTTAGTATTTGGAATCGACTCTCCAAAAAATATTGGTTTTGTTTTAACATTCAGCAAACTCCCAAAAAGCTTTAATTATTGTGGCTACTTTATACCATTATAATTTTATACCTTTATACCTATAATCCAATTATTTCTTGTTTTAGTTTGTTCCAAATGGCGCAACTCGTACTGTACATGACCCAACACGTGTCACTGAATCCACTAAAACTACATGTACCATCGGTCTCATTTTTAGTTCCCACCCAGAGCTCATAAAGGACTGTGGTATCCTAATCAGTGATCATTATCTTGTTTATGGGCTACACAGTTGGAAAACACCAAAAATGAAAGGTCGTTCAATAAATTTCCGATGTCTAAAAAATATAGACAGTGATGCATTTACGGACGATCTCCGTAATGCACCATGGCAAGATGTTTTTGGTTGTTATGATGTGGATAATGCGTGGTGTATATGGTACTCCATATTTATGAGTATTATTAACTTCCATGCGCCAATCAAAACAAAACGCATTCGGGGTGCCTCAGTACCGTGGCTTGATAGCGAAATTCTTAAACTTATGCGGCAGCGCGATCGTGTACACAAAATTGCAAAGCACACAGGCTTACAAATCCAGTGGGATTCATACAAAAACCTGCGGAACAATGTTACTAATAAAATCCGCAGTAAAAAGAGTAATTACTACACATCTGCCATAGAAGAAAATAAAAGCAATTCATCTATGCTGTGGAAAACTCTGAAGGAGGTACTCCCTAAGAAACCAAAAAACTGTACCAAATTCGATTACTTCCCAAAATGGGGAAAATATTGACGATATTGCCGAAATTGCTGATACATTAAATGAACACTTTTTAACAATCGGCAAGCGTACTGCTGGAAACTACCCTTTGCGTGAACTTGAAATAGATGACAATACTGACGCCTCTATTTTTGATTCTTTTAACAAAGATTGCGTAGTACCTAATATTACAGAAGAGTTTGTTCAAAAGCAAATATCATCCATGTCGGTTGGGAAAGCAACAGGTCCGGATGGAATTAGTTTTAAAATGATTAAAATTGCTTCACCTTATATCATTAAATCTTTAACTCATATTTGTAACCTGTCTATAAGATGTGAACGATACCCTAAAGATTGGAAACATGCTTTAGTAACACCAATTCACAAGGGAGGCGATAAATGTAGTACAGGTAACTATCGGCCTATTTCTATACTACCAATTATCTCTAAGATTTTAGAAAAATGGGTGCACTCATCGGTATAGATACCTTGATGAAAACAATCTGATTCCTACATGTAGTTGCCAGTCAGGATTTAGACCCCTGCACTCAACTGAAAGCACCCTACACAATTTAACAAATAAGTGTTTTGCGGCCATGGAGAATGGACAAGTTACAGGCAGTGTATATCTCAGTAAAGCATTTGATTGTGTTGATCATGAAATCTTACTAAAGAAACTAGAACGGATGTCATCTTCTGTAATTAATTGGTTTAAGTCGTACCTAAGTGATCGTAGTCAGTCTGTGAATATCGGCGGCACCATATCAAAGGTCCTGTTCGTAAACACTGCATGGTGTTCCGCAGGGGTCGATTTTAGGTCCACTTTTATTCATTGTTAAATACCAGTGATCTTCCATTTTGTATTGCCCCAAACTGCAACTTATTTATGTATGCTGATGACTCCACATTAACGTGTAGCTCATCCAACATTAATATAGTAGAAAGTAGCTTAAATACAGCTCTTACTAGTTTTCACAACTGGTGTGTAAGAAACAAGCTTGCATTAAATGCCACCAAAACCAAATGCATGCTTATTGGTACAAGGCAGAAAATCTGTAATGTTGATTTCAATGTATGCATTGCTGGTAGTCGTATTGAAAACGTGAAGTCTTATAAATGTTTGGGTGTAGTAATTATTGATGAAGCATTAAGTTGGGGGCAAGGCCCACATGTCGAATACGTAAGAAAAACTGTTGTATCTATTAAAATTACCAAGAAGAATCCGTGATTGTGTTCCTCAACACAGCCCACACACTATTTGTAAGTTTAGTTAAATGCCAACGTTAGAGTATTGTTGTACGGTGTGGGGAGGAAGGTACATATCTCACGATAATATGTTAAACAAATGTCTCAAGAGAGCCGCGCGGATAATCCTCAAATGTACCTTCCTCACCCCTTCAGAGGATATGTTTGCTCGTCTGAATTGGGCTCCTTTTTCAAAAAGAGTCAAGTCAAAAAAGGCTATTCTTGTCTTCAAAAGTATCAACAAAATGACTCCTTTGTACATGACAAATATTTTCAAACCACTTACAGTAATTCGCGAAACAAGGCAATCAACCCACACGGCACTGAAAGTTCCTTTCGCAAAAAAGAATGCTACACCACAAGTTTCGCTGTGAGTGGTGCAAATATTTGGAATAATCTGCCCGAACAATTGCGAACATTAGACTCATTAAGCACATTTAAATCGGAGCTCCGAAATGTCATCCGTTAGATATTATGCCAATTGCGCTGATCTACGGAGTTATAACTTGGTTGCCACTTATGTGGAGCCTATGGGAATTTCCCCTTCTCTTTTTCGCCCATCTCATAAATCAGAATTGATATCAATGTTTTGGATTCCTCTAAATATCATTGTACGTCTGTAAATATTATGTTTGTAACTTTCTGTAAATGTTGAATTTATGTACTGTTATTTTATTTAACGATGTATACAGCCACAGGGCCCCAATGAAAACCAGTTTTAAACTGCTTGGGCACACCCTGTGTAAAGAAATGGAATAAATAAATAAATTACATGTACTTTGAAAATATTAATAGTTTTATAAATATTATTCTTTTTTTACTAAATCAGAAATGTTAATTCAAAAATATTATTTCTCAACAATTGGTAATTATTTTTGTATCTTATTTTTTCAGATATCTGGATACACAACACATTCCCTTTGACTGTCGTTCTTACATGTATAACCCCATTATTATTTATCGTTCTTATAGCCACATCGATCTTTATCGTTCTTAGAATCCCGTCATTATTTAACATTCTTAGTACAACCCTATTGCTAGTGCTTGTTAGCTCTCGTTAGTTACAAGCCACCGATACATACCGGTACTTCATTGTCTCTATTTTTAATAAATCAACTATTTTGTGAATATTCGTTAAATTGTGTAAATAAATATATTCGTAGACAGAGACAAGAATCTTTGCTTCCACAATGGTATCTCATTTTTGTGGTAACCGCTCGGTTGGGCAGAGAGTGGTCAAGCTGTCCATTTATCTTCCAGTTCGATCTCCCTTTCACTCTCCCCGGTTACAAAGATCACACCAATGCAGAAAAACATCAAGGATAGGATAGTCAACTGTTGTTTCCTAACATCAACTGACTCTAGTTTGCTATCCACCTACATGTAGCATGATCAAAGCTGGAACCACACAAAATGAGGACTAGCCAGCCCCGCTAGTTATACCTGTCCACACAAGCAGTGAACATGTAAACTGTGCATGCTGCCCTAAAACAATGGCTATGCAATTAGACCTCGCTTTTGATCTTATATACATTGAACCCAATGGTGTAGCATACATGACCTGCTGTGGTTTAAGAACGTGTCCCCTAAAGGGTAAGCACAAATCAACATGTAGTTGGAAGGAAGGACCTGCATTACAAGACATCAAACGTTCAAATCTGACAATGTTTGACAGAATAAGTCACTTCAACATTCCAGCTGCATATGTGCACAACAAGATTCAAAAGATTTTCTCTTGGGATAAACACGGCAGACAAATGCACACAAGGCTATGGGGGACGTGGTAACCGAATTCTTGCGAAATCGAAAAGACGATGGGAACTTTGTTAGAACAAAAGTTTGGCCACACAAAACACCTAAAAACACCAAAACGTAAATGTTACTTTTAAGCCGTGTTCCCATTGACTTTTTCTTCCGCGGCCACGCGGAAACTTACCGCGGCATTCCTTAGCGTGAATCTACCACGCGTTCCCACCTGGACTTATATTCCGCGACGAAACGGTTCTTTCGCTGTTCGAGACTGGTAAAATGTCACACATTGCGGGTGCTGTGCACAGTCACCTTTGACCTATGCGGGATATGACGTGCCTGTGACGTATTTTTCGCGCACTGGATTCGTCGGCCACAAAATCGATAAAATCTGCCATGTTTCTAACTAGTCAAGTAGCGAAACTGCAACAACTGGACGAGATTGAAAAAAGCGCTGACCGTATTGCATCCTACACACGCTGCGTACGGTACGATGATATACATGTACCACACCACCATGATAAGTTACCGTGGCTGCGCGGAAGTCTTCCGCGACCTCTTTCGGCCTGTTTATTTTACATCACGGTCGCGGTAAATTGACAGGGAGGTCAGTTTACCGTGCGTCCCCATTGGATTTAATTTTGTCATTCTAAAGAAAAGTCGCGGTACTCTAACAAAATTAAGTCCAATGGGAACATGGCTTTTATAGTAACTTTAGGGCAGAACTAAACATTTTAACTGAATTTGTGAGAGAAAATTTAACACGGTTGTTTGGCAACAATTATAAAACTTAAAAGGGAAAAGGTCATAGATGAATATAGAAAGGTAAAAAAGCTGTGTTGGCAGAGTGCTGTGACAGCGGATGTCAACAAAAGATTGGTTTAAAGCGAGAAAGAGGTAGGGCCTGGGGGAAGGGGGAGAGCTTGCTGCAAAAGCTAGAAAATAAAAATGGCCGGGATGGAGAAAAGAGTGGTAGTAATTCATTGGTAAGGCATAATAATATTAGGCATGATAATCTGTGCTCTTTTTTTTCCTTCCGTGTTGATCGAGCTGAATACAACTAGGAAATAATTCCATAGGGACCTATAGGCATTATTAGGCCTAACGTTACAGACATCATCACCCTGATTTGTGCACAAACCAGGCTAGCATGGCTAGGGATGAGACTGGTCTGAAGGGGGAAGGGGGAGAGCTTGCTGCAAAAGCTAGAAAATAAAAATGGCCGGGATGGAGAAAAGAGTGGTAGTAATTCATTGGTAAGGCATAATAATATTAGGCATGATAATCTGTGCTCTTTTTTTTCCTTCCGTGTTGATCGAGCTGAATACAACTAGGAAATAATTCCATAGGGACCTATAGGCATTATTAGGCCTAACGTTACAGACATCATCACCCTGATTTGTGCACAAACCAGGCTAGCATGGCTAGGGATGAGACTGGTCTGAAAAAAAGTCTGTAGTGTTTTCTTGTTCCTAGGCCCTAGTAGTACTAGGGTTTTTGGCTTAGATATCTTTTAAGCAACATATTACGATTGTGTTTATTGCAGCTTTCTTTCAAATTGAGGATTGCGATAAAGATAATGCTGCTGATGATGATGATGATGACTACAACGCTGATCACGACCCATCAGAAAGATTTACTAACTAAACTGGAAGCCTCCATTGCCTCTACATCATCAAGGCCAGCCCTGTCAACACAGACTGCAACCCCGAGTGGTGTAGAACATGTACAACCTAAAGAATTATCAATAACAAATAGGAAAATGTATGAATTGGACAAATTTACTTCTGGAAATTGAGAAGAAAAGGCTATGGTTGCAAAGGAACATTTAAAAGTGTCGCAGTATCTTAAAGGTAGTATACACCATTGGTCATTGCTTGAATTATCATGAATGAGTAGATTTGGGGGGTTGTATTTATAGTAAATATCGTTTAACTGAGCTGTCCGAAGTTTTAGAATCATGAATGCCGAGAAAAGCACGAAAAACAGCGGGTTTTTTCAACCGGCATCGAGCAGTTATTCTTATGTTATCTTTGTTTTTTTGCGCTCGCCGTCGTCTATTTTTCGGAAGAATTACAGGATATCTAGCACAATCATTTTGCTGGATGCCCAGAATCAACATTTACTTTCAGATGAGTAAGATATTTCTTAATAATTCGGTAGTAAATATTTTTGATATCTGCAAATGGTGTATACTACCTTTAATGCTAATTTGCAGATGGTCATTGCTATTGCCTGTCAGCAGCGTGCCATCATTTTGGTGCCAGCTGAAGATAGTGCTTAACGTCTTAACTTCTCATTTCCAGATGTTCTTTATTCCCTGTCATAATTTTCCCTATTTATTGGGGCCATTAAAAGTAATCAACGTTTACAAAATGTTGACTCTAAAATGTAGGGGAATTGTCTCCTATGGAGCGTCAAAAGTGGACAACCGTATTTTCCAATTTTCTCAGAGCTAGTATAATTTTAGGTTTTCAGAAATTGCGACACTGGTTAAAAAAAAACTGGATTTTATGCTAGCAGAAATTTGGATTTTACTATCTGTGTCGCAGTTTCTGAAAACTTAAAATGTTTGTTCTACATGTACTAGCTTTTGACGCTCCATAGTCTCCACCAGTTAGCGCCGGGATTATTTTAACATCACCGAGCCGACGCGCGGGATTATTTTTAACGAGACTCGATCCGAGGTGGGTTCAGCCCGATGGTACCGGAAAGCACACCCACGCATTTCCGGCCTTGCTCCCTGCTGACAGACATTTCTGGCCTTGTTCGTTGCTGACGAACATTTTCGGCCTTGCTCGTGGCTTGTTTATGTGTCATCCGTTTTGAATCTGGGAAAAACTTTGTGTTTGTATGTCATCCGGCGCGAACTGGTTAAAAGTCAAACTTAAAAACATTGATATTTTAAATGCCCCCTTTATACTTGACATTGAAATTAGTCTTGGTTCCAAGATTACGTAATCGGAGTGATCTTACAAAACCCAGTCAGCCAACCCACTATGAAATTTTGGTTGCAAGACGTCCTAATCGCGGTATGTAGCGTGCGTACATGTAGGCTGCCGATGCGGGCGCCCTTTAACATACGCTACAGACCACGCCATGACGTTCAAATAGGATGAATTGGCTAAACTGACAATCGCTCAAAAATTTATGAGCAGAATTGTGATGCATTTCCATGCGCGTGTGACGTTGCGTGCATAATTACGCGACGTAACAGAAACTTGACCAATGAGTATGATTATGCATGTTACGTCAACGCGATTATACACACAATGTCACGTCACACGCGCATGCAAATTCTGCTGGGAATTTTTGTTAAGTGATTATGTCCATTAGCGAAGACGTTCAATTTAAAGGTTATTAAGAGGGCGCCCGCATAGGCGGTCTACGCGCACTGCATACTGAGATTAGGACGTCTTGCAACCAAGACTACCCACTGTGTAGCAGAATAATGTAAAATATACTGTAAAAATGGAGAATGCACACGAGTTCCTGCATTTAGAGGCCAAAAATCAACTTAAGACGAAGCCAGGTAAAGGCATATTGTTTGTATTATCATGGCAATATTTTTAAATTGACTTCTCATTGGATACAAACAAGTCTTGTTTATATTTATTATCTTTCTTTATTATAATTTCTTTCTTGGAACAATTTGTGTATTACAATGTACATGTAGAATTTATTTATAAATAAAAAACAGAAGCCTTGTTCCTAGACTTGCATTGGTTTCTCAATTTGTCATGTTTTGTAGTGTTTTATATAAACTATAAGCCTATAAACTGGGTACAAAAACTACAAAAACAATCCTTTGGTTCTGGCTTTGATTTGATTTTAACAGGTGGGTTGCTTATCTAACAATACATTTGGAGAACGCACTCCTTACAAACCACATTCCCTTTCATTCCCGAGTACTGTACATTATGTATTTTGTTCGACCAATATAGGCCTACATTCATCTTTTAGGGGTGCATGAGGGCGCTGTTTAACTTTTGAGACAAAACAGTGCGCCGGAGATTTGTTATGATTTGAGAAAGTGAGATTTAAACGAGGGTCACGGTGGGTTTTTTTGCACGCGACATTTACTAACGTTAACGGAAAATGAGAAACTATCCTTGTAGGACGCTCCAAAACATGTCGTAAATCTTTAACGATTTAGAAAATACCCTTCCGAGAAGAGCGATACCGTCCTCTGATTTCGTCGTCTTCGAGATGATATATAGGGGATTTATTCGGTCACGGAACAATCTTTCACGGCGAAGCGCTCTTCGGTGTTCACGTTGAACGCCATGTTTACGACACATAGCCAAGACTTACGCCACCTAAAGTCATGGCGTAAGTTACGCCACATCTTATGGCGTAACTCGGTGAGTTACGACATATCCCGATAATGCGTAACTTTCGTGAAATCTGCCCTAAAGTTATTGCGCAACAAGTTATGGCGTAAGTCCACTTACGCCATAAAGTAAAGTTTCGTGAAATCGGCTGCTGAAAACATAATAGTTTATATTGTAAGAGTATTTTCGATTGTTGAGGTGCTTAGTTTTAAATAAAATGCGTACAAAAAATCATTTCATTCGTCTAGTTCAATTCAGCATTTCATTCGTCTAGTTCAGCATTTCAATCGTCTAGTTATAACAGAAGGACCGCGTAATTCTCATATCCAATTTCACATTTGCATATAGTCGACCAGTACGTCGCCAGACTATTGTCGCGCAGGAATTCTGGTACAAACCATCTCAACACGAAGTGAATATTACAGAAACAATGCAGTTTGATCAGAAAAATTAAGTGAAACATTATAACCCCCAAAGAATAATATATGTATACGCCAGGTTTGAATGTTAAATAGGCATATTTTCGGGAAAAGATATTCATGTTGGACAATTATTTTCAAGAAAAAAAAAATTATATTTTTTTTTTTTTTCTTTTTTTTTTTTTGGGGGGACAGAATAAAGGGGTTGCATTGCCCGTCACGCGCGCTACGCGTACGCGCTAATCGCACGAACAACTAGGCGGAGCGGTGAGGTCAAGTGTGTTTGACCTCACCGCTCCGCCCGGTTGTTCGTGCGATTAGCGCGTACGCGTAGCGCGCGTGACGGGCAATGCAACCCCAAACCATTGGAAAAGGCAAAACGAGTTTTGGGGGGCTTAAAAAAATGCTCGAAAATGTGGAAGCAGGTCAACTCGTACCTTGGTCAACTCGTACCTTGGTCAACTCGTACCTTCGCAAACCCAATGTTATACCAACTCGTACCTTCGTCAACTCGTACCTTCGTCAACTCGTACCTTCAGTTAAGTCAACTCGTACCGTCACGCGAAGTCAACTCGTACCGCCGATGTAGGATTGTTATAAGCCCGTTGGAATTGGCTGTAACCCACGCTAATTATTGAAAGTGGACTGCTTATTAAATGCACATGAATTTTATTATTAATTTAGCTTTCTATTTCTCAATACAAAAATGTTAAAATGTATTTCCATGGAGCAAGCAAAGCCGCGGCCTTTGTGTGCGCCGTAATAAAAAAAATAACAACAGCTATTACCCACTCCCCCCTCCCCCAATTATTAAGAATAAAGGATAAAGGATAAAATCACCTACCCTAAACAAATTAAATTTAAAAAAAGGTTCAAAAACGGACCCCATTTTCAGTTAAATGTCCTTAATGTTAAACAAATAATGTTACTTTATATATATAAGAAATAATCAAAGTAAAAAAAAACCGCATGTCGATCACGTGTCGATGCTTTTACTTTTTGCACAGAAGTTTCTGAATAACAAAGTAGTCCTTTCAAATCCAAAACCTGAAAAGGAAAAACAAAAATTATATTGATACATATTTAGATATTTATGAGAAAATATATTGTAACATCAAACATCCTATATAATATTGTACCGGAATGTAAATCGCGAACATATTTTATAAGGTACGAGTTGACTTAACTGAAGGTACGAGTTGACCAAGGTACGAGTTGCCCAAGGTACGAGTTGCCCAAGGTACGAGTTGACGAAGGTACGAGTTGCCGAAGGTACGAGTTGACGAAGGTACGAGTTGACTCGAAAGCGAAAATGTGGGTTTAATTACATATTCAGACACACACAAAATTGCCTTGATTGAACCATGGAGGAAGGAAGTTTTCCTTCCTCCATGATTGAACCACTGCTGCTGTACTAAAGATACAGCCCTATGCTTGAACCCATGGGAGAACTAAGAACTTGAAATAAATCATAATAAAAAATACCGATCACACGTTATACTAAATATTGGCCATGAATGAATTCAACTTTGTTTGCTTTAATTTTGCATTGATACACACAGATAACGTGTAATAACTGCTGCCATAGACGGATTTATATATCATCTAGATGACAATTTGTTGTAAAATCTAAATGTTTACTCACCAACTGATCATGAACGCGACACGTTAATTTGTCAGGCCTCACTGCACTGGCACGATATTGCTTTGTCTGGTTTGTAAACTAGACTGTAGGTACGTTGGCACTTTATATACTTGCCTTTTTTGTATAGTGTTCTATCATGGAGGATCAGAAGGAAGGGGAATGGGTGTTGCACAATCATTTGCAATCGCAGTTTGGGTACACTCCATTTTAAAAAGAGGTGATGACCATCGAAAACAAATAATATTAATAATAATCCATGTATACCGTTAAAATTCTCTCTTTAAAAGCGCTGAAAACATAATAGTACGTACCTCGAAGCGCGCGCACCAGCAGGGCCCTGCATATGCTGGGGGGGGGGGGGGGGGGGGGCGGAGGGGGGGGGGGGGGGGGGCCCTTCGAGGTTGTGATTGCGAAACGCTGTGGTACCGTCCATTCTCAAAATAGGGGGGAACAATTTTCTCACTCGAAAAATAAAGAGTTTTTGGCATCCAATCTTAACATCTTGTCTTTTGTAGTTGTACAAGGTTGTTATTTACCTTAATGTTTATCATCCAATGACAAAAATTGTATTGAAAATTAAAAAAGCAGTCGAAAAAAATTAAGCGTTGACGTACCGTTGATGCGCGTGGAGATTGTGCACAAATACTCAAACGACGTTAACATACCTCCCCTAAAAAGGGCAATAATAATCGATAAATTGTGAAAAATCGTGCTTTGACCCCACTCATTTTTTTCCATGGATACGTTAAAAAAGGATGTAGCAGTGAAATACTGAATTTAAAAAAAAATCTGCCTGTGACCCCCTTGCGTTTTATCGTGTTGTTTTCGAACGAAAATGGCAGAAAATGACATCGCCCCAAACAAAATCCGTGTAGATCGTGCCTGCGTACCTGGCTTTGCGGACGTTGTATGAATCACTAAATGCGGAGAGCGATACACAGAGCAAATCTGTACGTGTTTCAATGGAGCGCTTCGCGGTAGCGATCCATACGTATTTACTGTGTGAGATGTGTGGCTCATGAGCGTGGAAGAACGAATGAGATACATTTCAACGTTGGTGGCGCACTTTCTTGGGCCCCCCCCTCCGCCCCCCCCCCTGAAGCGCACCATTGAAACACGTACAAATTTGCTCCGTCGCGCGCTCCCCGAATTCAATGATTTATACAACGTCCGCAAAGCCAGGAACACAGGCACGATCTACACGGATTTTTTGGGGGTAGATGCATGATTTTCTGCCATTTTCGTTCGAAAACAATACGATAAAACGCAAGGGGTTCACAGGCAGATTTTTTTTTAAATTCAGTATATCACTGCTACATGCTTTTTTAACGTATCCATTGAAAAAAATTAGTGGGTTCGAAGCACGATTTTTCACAATTTATCGATTATTATTGCCCTTTTTAGGGGAGGTATTTGTTAACGTCGTTTGAGTATTTGTGCAAAATCTCCACGTGCATCAACGGTACGTCAACGTTTAATTTTTATTGACTGTTTTTTTCATTTTCAATACAATTTTTGTCACTGGATGATAAAAATTAAGGTAAATAACAACGTTTTACAACTACAAAAGACAAGATGTTAAGATTGGATGCCCAAAACTGAGAATGGACGGTACCACAGCGTTTCGCAATCACAGCCTCGAAGCCCCCCCCCCCCCCCCCCCCCCCCCCCCCCCCCCCCCCCCCGGGGGGGGGGGAGGACACATGCCTGTGTGGCTATGTGCATACGTACATGTATGTATGGGTGTATGTGTACACATTATGGTTATTTAGTTGGTAAATTTACTGCTAGGTTTATTCGCTGCATTAAAATTGTCTCGCATATTATGGAGCAGAATCAGTGTCAAAAAGATCGGACGTGTTTTTACAACTCGGATGCTTTCCTAATTCGGATGTATTCCTAATTCGGATGCTTTTTGCAAACTCGGATGCTTTTTTAATTCGGATGAATTCGTAATTCGGATGCTTTTTGTAAACTCGGATGCTTTTTTAATTCGGATGAATTCGTAATTCGGATGAATTCGTAATTCGGATGCTTTTTGTAAACTCGGATGCTTTTTTAATTCGGATGTTTTTTTAATTCGGATGCTTTTCTAGTTCGGATGCTTTTTTAATTCGAATGCTTTTCTAGCTCGGATGCTTTTTATAAACTCGGATGCTTTTTTAATTCGGATGCTTTTCTAGTTTGAATGCTTTTTGTAAACTCGGATGCTTTTTGCAAACCGAACATATTCGCAAATCGGATGCTTTCCCAATCCGGCACTAGGGTGGCCCTGAAAGGACATCACACATCGCAGATTCTGCGATTTCGCGCATTCTGCGCGAATTTGAACGATGACAAACATGTTATCGTATATATCTAAGCATATATCTGAGATGTGGAAGATTTTATTGTAGATTTCTGCACAGATTTATGTGATAATGAATATTTTCTGGGCAGATTTTTGAAAAGTCGCATATTTTTATTTTAGATTTCAAGTTCTGCGCAGATTTCTTAGTACGCAAATTTGTGCGATGTCGCACGGATGGGCACTACATGTACATTTTCATTGCACATTTAATTATGCGCAGCTATATATGTCGCACTCACGTACAGCAGATTTATATGCAGATTTATGTGCACATTTCTGCCGCGATGTCAGCACATACGACGTTTTGAAATTTGAACCACGACGTTTTGAATGTTATGATGTTCTAAAACGGACAGGCAACCTCGTGGTTCAACTTTCAAAACGTCGTGGTTCAACTTTCAAAACGACGTACTTCAACTTCCATTCATAAATACCTGGGACAGTTTAGGCATTCCTATTGGTCGAGAGCCCGTCACGTGGCCGGTTTTAAACGGACGATAAAGACATGGCTAGAAGTGTTTAAAACCAGTTGGCAACAAAAGTAGCCCCTGCACATGGACAACTCAATGGACATCCTTCTCCGGGCACTTCACTGCTGCGCAGACCATTGTTCTTATCTATTTTGAACCATTCGGGTGCAAAATCCTGTTTTCCTCCAAATATGACGAATTTAAGAAAAAAAGTCTTCCACTTTTTAAAAAAATTCCATAAGTCGTGCACAAACGCGGTCGCGTCACGTTCGTTCTTTTCCCTTTGAAAAAAACACGCGCGCGTACGCCATTTAGACGCGGAGGCCTATCCAGTCTATATAATGGAGATCAATGGTAAATACGCTTTATTGCATGTATTGTGACGTAGAGCGACAGAGGCGGAAACATGTCATTTGACAGTGGCCCGTGAACATGGATAGGGGAAAACACACAGAATGGCGAAACACCGAAATTTACTTGCGACAATTTGCCGTGATTTTCGGGGCTTTTTTGGCTGAATTTTACAAAAAAGGTATTTATGAATGGGAATAAATGTGTGTTCGGTCGGTATTAATCACTCTGTTTAATACCGCTTGGAGTCTGGGTGCTGATAATTACCCTCGCCTTCGGCTCGGGTAATTATCAGCACCCTGACTCCAAGCGGTATTAAACAGAGTGGTTAAAACCTCCCGAACACACATTTATTCCCTTAATTAACGTCCAACTTTCGCGCGCTTTTACCTGGCTCAAGGTAGCCGCGTATTCGGCCGGTTCTCTCCGCGCGGATTCAGTCCGCATTCACCAAAAGGCGACAAATATTTAATACATGCTGCAAAAGGTGATGCATTTTCTAAAACAAATTTTGTCAATTTATTTAAAGAATTTTTCGAAATAAACCGTAAATATAACAATACTTTTTCAAACCCTTGTAGATCATACAGCATATTAGCCACACTTGTTTAACCTTTCCTGTAATTTTGATGAAAAATTACAGTTAAACTAGCTGCCTAATGAACTAAGTAATCCTACTTCGAGTTATTTTTGTAGATTTGGAAATGAGAATGAAACATTTAAAACAAAATATACCTCACATGTTATCAAAAACTCATACTTTTATTTCATAATCTACAAGATAATGTTACTGGGCATGTGGGTATAGGCTTCAGCCGAACACTAATTAGTGCCTAATTAGCCCGTTTAATAAATCCCCTTTTCAATGCAGCATTGTAATGCGTTTTTCGGCTGCGAGTATATCTGCCTCTTTAAAACAAAGTGTACATCACATGTTATTCAAACCTCATATTTGTATTTCATAATCTACGAGATCATGTTTCTGGGCACACTTAATTTTGGTATAGGCTTCAGCCGAACAGTAATTAGTGCACTCGCACTCGGGCTTATTTGCAATGTTCTCGGTGAATCAGTTTCGTCAATCAACAATTTCAACAATTAATTTCACCACGCCAGATTTTATGAGAATGATAACTGTTACTTTATTTAATAACACAACAGCCCTTCAACTATAAAGTTCTGCATCATTAGATGGATCCTAGTAGTTTGTCAGCTTAGAACGTTAGGTAAAATACGGTTTCAGACCGTGTCCATAATTTCTTTTTTATTTCCACCTAATATCGCCCCATAATTCTTTGCGATATATAGCACACTTGGGTCAAATGTAAGTTTCTAAGGTCGAGTGCAAATAAGCAGATATTATCAAAACTACATAAAATGTAAACAAAGAACAACGGTTATATGTCAAAATTAGCATATAAAAGAATCTTGGAAACTCCGTACTGCCACTCGTGCTTGAAAGAACACTTGCCAGATAGAAAGAGTGGGGCACGGAAAGATAGTCCTTGCAGGTGTGCTTTACAGAAATGTACAATTGCAATTCATGTGGCAAAAGTACAGCAATGATAAAAGCAGGTCTTGAATTTGTAAAACCACACTGTTGCCGTATTGTTTGAAATTTCTATAAAAGGTTTGACAAATAACTCGAAGTAGAATTACTTCCATTAAGCATCTAATTTAACTGTAATTTTTCATCAAAATTACAGGAAAGGTTTTACAATTATGAATGAACGTGCGTATACACACACACACATTTATTTTCATGTTGATATACAATGCAAGTTGACAATTGATAATCTATGGAGTAAACAATATTATTCATAAAGTTATCTAATTGTAATAATTAAATCAGTAATATAGTATAACAATTACTATACAGAGCATTACCAACATGTAGGAAGAGCGAAGCAAGCTTTTATGTTCTCCCTATAAGACAAATTACACAAAACTTTATACCCACATAGAGGCACAAATTACACAACAGTTTCTACCCACATAGAGGCAGTGATATTACGAGACCAAATATTATGAGACCAGATTATACATGTATGTAGGATGATACATCAATAATTATTAGTGACAAGTGTTTACGGACAAGGGACAACAATACAGAAATGTACTTGAATGGTATATGATAGGAATTCTTTTTTTTATTAAAATAAACAAGTTGTTACTCTGAACTAATTAAAAAAAAACAAAAAAAACAACGACTAGTATTGACTTAGAACATTATCTTTAAACTCCTTTGCAAACACTTTCAAACTGGTGGTGTTTTTAAGTTTTCTGTCTAATTTATTCCAAAGGAGAACACCCCGAGTTTTTAAGCTTTGTTTTGCAAGAGATGTTCTGCGGTAGTGTATATAAAGATCACCTTTCGATGCACCACGAGTACTGTATGAGTGAACAGATGAAGACATTGTGAATATGTTGTTGAAGTTTGGAGGCAGCATTCGATGGTTATACTTAAACATACATTTACCCAAGTTAAGATTGTATAAATCTTTAAACTTAAGTACTCTCAGTTTTGAAAACAAAGGAGAGGTATGTGCCAAATAATCGGCCTTTGTAATTATTCTAACTGCTCTCTTCTGTAAAAGAAAGAGTTTCTGACACTGAGTGCTTGAGCTGCCCCATAATAGGATTCCGTAGTTAAGATATGATAGAATAAGGGAATTATAAATTAATAAAAGAATATCGGAGGGCAAAAAGAACTTCAACCTATTCATAACGCCAATATTTTTGGATATTTTGTTGGACAAAGTTTCTATCTGCTTGTTCCACATTAGGTTTTCATCAATATATAGTCCAAGAAATTTGGTATTTTTAACTTGATTAATGGTTTCACCATTTATAATGACAGATTTTCTGCACACATATTTATTTTGTCTACAACTAAATATAATATAATTTGTTTTTGATAAGTTGACTGAAAGTTTATTACATAAAAGCCATTTATTTACTTTAACAAGTTCTTGGTTTATCGTCTCTACAGCAACATTAGCGTCATGGTGGTTATGAAGTAAATTGGTGTCGTCAGCAAAAAGGCAGAATGAAATTATATTACTTGACTTGCAGATGTCGTTCATGTAAATGATAAACAACAGTGGCCCTAGAACAGATCCCTGAGGAACTCCGCATGTTATTACATCTTGCATTGAACTCGTATTGTTGTATGTTACAAATTGCATTCTATTTGATAAATAACTTCGAAACCACTGTAATGTTACACCACGAACACCAATGTAAGCTAACTTATGGATTAAAATATTATGATTGACAGTATCAAATGCTTTTGACAAGTCTAAAAATACGCCAATGGATACTTGTTTATTTTCTATAGCATTGATAATTTGATTTACTACACTTATTATTGCTAATTCAGTAGATCGTTTACTTCTGAAACCATATTGTGAACTTGATAGTAATCCATATTTTTCGATAAAGCATAATAATCGACTATGAATCAGTTTTTCAAAGACTTTAGAAAACACAGGTAGAATGGAGATTGGTCTATAATTGCTATTACGACAGGGGAAAACCCCTGTCGTAATAGATGTATTAAAAATTAAGGCTAATGGTTTGACTAAAGCACTATTTGCCTCTTTAGTAATAATAGATGATATACCATCCCATCCTGGCGCTTTATCAGAGGCAAGATTACAGATAATTGAAGATATTTCATCTTCAGTAATTGGATTTAGGAATAGAGAATGTGGGCATCTGTCATCAAGAAACGATTCAAAGCATTGATCACACGTCTGAAGTTCACTTGCAATCTTATTACCAATATTAACAAAATAATTATTAAAAGTATTCGAAATATCAAGATCGTTGTCTATTTTGTTACCATCTTTAACAAAATAAGTTGGAACCGATTTGTTTTTAGATTTACATAATAATGAATTAATTAGTTTCCAAGTATTTTTGTGGTTACTTTTTTCTTTATTAAACTGAGTTTCTAAGTACTTCTTTTTTGCACTTCGTATTACTTTAGTAAGCATGTTTTTATATTGTACATAAGTCATTTTGTTTTCTGCTGTGGGTCTTTTGAGATAGTTTTTATACTTGTAATTCTTTTGCCTGATAGAATTAAAAATTCCCTTAGTTATCCATGGTGATTTATTTTTGTTTAAAGTCGTTTTATTATGACTTAGAGGAAAATCCCTTTCATAGAAGTTTAGAAATATGTCTAAGAACATATTATAGCTAGTATCAACATTATCTGAGCTCAGCACATGATCCCAGTCAGTACCGTTAAGGTCTCGAATAAAACGTTGGATGTTAGCTATATTGAAGTCTCGTTTTGGTTTGTTTATTTGGTTTGTACCTTTTTCTTTACATTGATCAATCGTCATAAACACTGGTAAGTGGTCACTTATATCAGTGAGTAATATTCCTGATTTATGACTAAGCATGTCATTGGTGAAGATGTTATCTATTAGCGTTGCGCTTTCCCTTGTGATTCTTGTAGGTTTATTAATTAAAGGATAAAAGGAATGTGAAGATAGAATTTCAATAAAAGTTTGAACATTACTATCTGTGTCATAGTGAAGTAGATTAATATTGAAGTCTCCCATTAAATAACATTTTTTATTAATATTACTTGTTTTATTAAGTATGTCATCAAAGGCATCTAAAAACTGGGTATATGAAGTATCAGGGGGTCTATATATTACCCCCACTATAAATGAGCTGCCATTGGTGCTTTCGACTTCAATGAAACTTGATTCTATTTCTGTCGAGTTTATACATAAATCTACTCGAGTTTTATAAGTACAATTATCTCTTATGTATAATGCGACCCCACCGCCTCGCTTATTTTGTCTACAAGAGCCTTCTAATACATAGCCTGGAATTTTTATTAAAGGATCGTCAAGATCTTTTAGCCAAGTTTCTGATATTCCGATGATGGAGAAGTTGGTTTTTAAGAGAGATAGATAATATCTCAATTGATCAATATTTTTGGCGAGACTCCTTGCGTTAACATGTAGTAATTTGAAGTCCTTATAGTGACAAATTTATGAACGAATTGATCTTGATCATAATACTCGCAGGATATATTGGGAAGGTTTAGGTTGTCATCTGGATCTATATCCGTAGTGTGTATCATTTAGTACAAGATACAATACATATATATATATTTGGTCTGGTCTCAACAACAAAAGACACACATAAAACATATGAACACTGTTACTAATATAAGTAGAGTTAAATAAAAAACAATAAAGGACGGACATTGATTAAGAATACCAAATCATGTTCGCCCTTTTACACCAGGAGTTAAGGATAGCAAAATGTTATATTTCATAAATGAACAACATAGCTAACAAATTACAGTTGCAGCAAATTAAAATCGTGAGTGGAAAAGGATATGGCAAATAAGGGTATATGGCGAATTACATTTTGTTAAGCTGGGTGGCCGTTGTGATAGGTACCTTGCGCTTGTTGGGTAGCAGGCAGATGATACGGCCGTCGGATGTCCACGCACTTTCAACTTTGGGGTGATTTTGAGCTGCCTTGAGCAAGGCTAGGCGAGTTAGTGTGAGGCTCTCAGTGATGACTATGCCGGTTCCCTTGAGAAGTCGTTTTTGGCTGAAGGCACTGTGTCGTTTTCTATAGCTGACAAACTTCACAATCACTGGTCGCGGACGTTGTTCTTGTCTCTCATTGCCTTCCCTAGCTTTCCCCATTCGATGTGCCCGATCGATGTCCTTTACAGCTATGTTAAGATTTGGGATGATTCCGTTCAACCGTGATATCACGTTCAGTTCCATTCCTGCTTTGTCATGTGTTTCGTGTAGTCCATGAATGACTATGCAGTTGCGACGGCTATATTGTTCTAATTCGTCGATTTTGCTATTGAGGTCTCGATTAGTGTTCTTAATTGCGGCGCATTCATTCTCCAGAGACGAGATTTTGTTATCCGATGTGACAGTGTCCATTTTAATGGATTTGTATAGTTCTTGTTTGACGTCAGAATCCAGGGTTGTAGCTACCTCGGGGATCAGAATGTCGGATCTGGCTAGTTTGTCAATAATCTTGTTGATATGCTCGGTGGTAGACAATAACTTGGTAACAAGTACCTCTGCCACTGCCGTGATGATAGGTTTCAGAATAGCCGGGTCAGATAGAATTACCCCAGCGAGCTTTGCCTTTAGGCACTCATCCGTATCAGAGGCCTCACTGCATTTATCTTTGTCCATTGTTGTTGCGTTGAGGTTTGTTGTGGTCTGGGACTGTGCTGTTTTAGATTCGTCGCCATCTTGATTCTTTTGACTGGAGCCAATTATTGGTGGTTTAGAAGATTTCTTCTCACTCAGTTTAGCTGATAGTATTGCATTTGTGAATTTAGTTTTTAGGTCCGCAGTCTTGTTTGTAGCCTCACCGGGAGTATGGTCTTCGAATGGTTCAGCGCTGGTTGTTGGGGTTGCCGCTGCGTTGACCGATGAACCGCCGCCATCTTGTTTTGAAACATTGGTCGAGCGGGAGGAGGATCTTAAATTTTTCTTTCCTTTCATTATCAGGTAATGGCAGGTTAGTATGCTTTACCTTTGGATGTTGATAGATGTTTCAAGGAGGAACCTCGGCTACAAGCGGACAAGTGTTAGGATTCCTGGTGCAAAAAACACGGAGCTGTCTACAGACACGTCTTACATGTCTTACAAGTCCAACATTCACAGGAACAAGTGTGGCTAATATGCTGTATGATCTACAAGGGTTTGAAAAAGTATTGTTATATTTACGGTTTATTTCGAAAAATTCTTTAAATAAATTGACAAAAAACTTTTTAGAAAATGCATCACCTTTTGCAGCATGTATTAAATATTTGTCGCCTTTTGGTGAATGCGGACTGAATCCGCGCGGAGAGAACCGGCCGAATACGCGGCTACCTTGAGCCAGGTAAAAGCGCGCGAAAGTTGGACGTTAATTGGAAGTTGAAGTACGACGTTTTGAAAGTTGAACCACGACGTTTTGAAAGTTGAACCACGAGGTTGCCTGTCCGTTTTAGAACATCATAACATTCAAAACGTCGTGGTTCAAATTTCAAAACGTCGTATGTGCTGACATCGCGGCAGAAATGTGCACATAAATCTGCATATAAATCTGCTGTACGTGAGTGCGACATAGCTGCGCATAATTAAATGTGCAATGAAAATGTACATGTAGTGCCCATCCGTGCGACATCGCACAAATTTGCGTACTAAGAAATCTGCGCAGAACTTGAAATCTAAAATAAAAATATGCGACTTTTCAAAAATCTGCCCAGAAAATATTCATTATCACATAAATCTGTGCAGAAATCTACAATAAAATCTTCCACATCTCAGATATATGCTTAGATATATACGATAACATGTTTGTCATCGTTCAAATTCGCGCAGAATGCGCGAAATCGCAGAATCTGCGATGTGTGATGTCCTTTCAGGGCCACCCTAGTGCCGGATTGGGAAAGCATCCGATTTGCGAATATGTTCGGTTTGCAAAAAGCATCCGAGTTTACAAAAAACATTCAAACTAGAAAAGCATCCGAATTAAAAAAGCATCCGAGTTTATAAAAAGCATCCGAGCTAGAAAAGCATTCGAATTAAAAAAGCATCCGAACTAAAAAAGCATCCGAATTAAAAAAACATCCGAATTAAAAAAGCATCCGAGTTTACAAAAAGCATCCGAATTACGAATTCATCCGAATTACGAATTCATCCGAATTAAAAAAGCATCCGAGTTTGCAAAAAGCATCCGAATTAGGAATACATCCGAATTAGGAAAGCATCCGAGTTGTAAAAACACGTCCGATCTTTTTGACACTGATTCTGCTCCATAGTTTTTGGCCGTGAGAACCATTACCTACCATAGTGGCAGCGTCCGAAACGGTTCCCGTGCACGCATTTTCGGCTCAAAAAGTCAGGGGAAAGTGGCCAGGAAATGCCTTAGATTGCACCACAGAGCATCTAGAATCCAACATTTTTCGGGACCCGGCCCCCACGCCGTATGGCCATGGGCCCCGCGCGCGTTCGCAGTGTCTGCCCCTAAATATTTTCCAGTATTTATGTGGACCCCCCCCCCCCCCCCCCCCCTCTTACAAAAATCCTGGATCTGCCCCTGGAAGGTAATGAATACAACTTTACTCACCAAGCACAATGCAACTTTTGAAGAATGCCAACATTCGTAAGCCAGCAATTTAAGTGCCCGGGCACGGCTGGTTGATTTTCAGAGTACGCAACACCCCCAGGGGGAAGACCAGATAAGTTGCAAAGATGTCTGGTGAATCACTCACTAGCTGCCCACCTATAGATAGGAAATAACTCAAACAATCCCAGCTGTAAATTATTTGTTGATATTACATTTTTTGATGAAATTAATTATTTCGTGCACATTTTGATTTTCTTCAATTTTTTTGTTTGTAGATTGACACTTTGTTTTTGCACGTCGTCATACAGGTTACAGGTGTCACCTTTTTCATCTGGATGTTTCCCCATCTTAGAGAGAAAAGAGAGAAAGCCATTTAAGTTTCTGCAAACTCCAAGTCTCAGTCTGTGAAGAATGACTTCTTTCCATCGTGGAAGGTCTCAAGACTTGAAATTAGCTTGGCCTTTTGTTAAACCATTTTAAGGTTAGAAGTTTTAGTATTTGTCAAAGATTTTTGCCATTTTTCTTTTAGTTCAATTAGGTGTATGTTTTATCTCCGTATCTGACAGAGGGATATTGACTCAATTATATCTTTATGAGTAGCCATTTTGGCTTGCTTGTCTGCTTCCTCATTCCCTTTAATTCCACAGTGTCATGTGACCCATTCAAAGCTGACCATATTGGCTTGATGTTTAATATTTTAGTAAAGTGTGACGAATATCACAGACTAATTTATTATCTGGGATGGGTTTTGAGATGGCTTGGAGAGCCCTTAAACAAGAACTAAAAATACATGTGTATAATAAGGGTTTAACTTGTTCAACCCATTTTATACTGCAAGGAGGATGGCAAAGAGCTCAGCAGTAAAAATGGAAGCTTCAGTGTTGAGACGAACATCATGTTTAGCATACTTAAGTTGAGGGATGACAAAGCCACATACTGTTCTGTTTAATTTGAGATTAAGTTATTGATCCATCGGTGTAGTATTATTGTCAGTTGATATCTCTAGAAATAGCGGGCGAGTTGTAATGCCAGAAAGAAAACGGGTTATATTATGCAGAGGGAAGATGTTAATATAGATTTGTTGGTATCTTTCTTCATAAGGAGGGGACCGATGATGTGTGCTTGTCTATTTATTGGCATAATATTGTTTTTTGCCAATTGTCTTCTTGAAAGATTGTATTTGGGTGCTAAAAGTGAGTTTTAAGTTGGAGTCCATATAAATTGCACAAGAATTGACGCCGTAATTGGAGATCAATTTGAAGATTAAATAAAGATGTACCGTGAATAGCCCTTGAACACATTTTAGGTGATTGATACTGGATACTATCAAGTTTAATTGTAATGGAGGTGGCTGCCGATCCGGCGTGACCCATTACCTGGGTAGCTTTTAGCCAGTGTCCAGCTTGGCCCATTTGGGATTAGGGTTCTGTTCTGAGACGATGTCTTTCTGGATACCAGATAAAAAGAAATGGTCTTTTGCGAAGGGGAGGGAGAAGATTCTCGCACGGAGAAAATATTCAAAGCATTATGTTGGTTTTTCCGGCAGCCTCTCTCTTCACCCGGGAGTGCTGCTGGTTCATGGCCAGGTTAGACTGACACAGTCGCGGTGCAACTGCCGCAGAATGTTAAAGATGATGTGTTATTCTGGCACTTTGTGGACTCCTTCTCGGAGCCAATTCCATGATGGAGGCGGGAGCGCCACCTGAAAGTTCAGCTGAGCTCCGATGCATCAGGGTATAAATTGGGCGGCGTACTGTGGCTTGAAGGTGAGGATGTTACTTTCGGGGACTGGCGGTTTCGCAAAGATTCAAGCCATGGCCGACATAGGCTACAAGGAGGCGCTCGCCCTGAATTTCGTTCTTCATTTCGTAATTATAGATGTTTTCTGGAACCGCAGAGTGGATATTCAGGTCGACTCCAATGCCTATACCGCACATGAACAACAAGAGGTCGAGGTCACCCGCTTTCACAAGCATTCTGCAGCGGATCTTTGCCCTCACACTGAATGCAAATTTCGACTCGGGCTAAAATGGGTTCTTTCGGAGGATTGTGTCCAAGGGTCCACCAAAGGGGGCTTTCCATGGATGCGCGTCTTACTTCGCCCGTTTGGCGGTTCCTCCATAGGAAGAGCTAGGTGGTGATACAGATTTCACATTGGATCTCATGCCACACCCATCTAACGTTCCGGCCAAAGGTTAGAAAAGGGAAACATCTTAGTCACCAAGTCTGTGGCAGCTCCGCGGTGAACGTATTTGCTCAGCCTTGTCACAGGAACCACGAGTTGTACAACACATGTACGTATTTCCGCCTTTCGTGCTTATTCCTGCTCTGCTAAAGCTCTGTTGGTTATATATAGTTCAGGAGGTAATTAGTAGCTTTCGGTTGTTTATCCGCCAATGATGTCAAGAAAATCCACGGAGGGGCCGGCTTGATGGCGGAAGTAAATTTGCCTACTCTGACACGAGCAATTGCAAAGCTATTAAGGACGTGGGGTCCGGGGCCCGCTTAAGGGCCCTGGAAACAATCTGGATTCTAGATGCTCTGTTGTGCAATCTGAGGTATTTCCTTGCTACTTCCCCCGCCTGACTCTTTGAATCAAAATTTAAAAAAAAATCTTGGCATTTTTTATTGCATTTCTTTTTTGCTGAGCAGAATTATTACAGAGCTAGCGGGGAGGGGAATGACTGGCATCGTGATCAGAAGGTGATCAACATCAAGACATGATCATAAACAGTTCATTGCAAAGTCATCTACTCTGTAGTGTACTCACGGTAGGCCTATTTCACCAAGATTTTAGATTTATAGTGTTATTTCCCTCAGTCGGCATTTAAAGCCTCAGTCGGCAAATGGGCCATGAGAACAATGCGTTGGTACGGTCTGGGAGGTCAGCGTGGCCACTCATCAAATTTAAAAATCCCAAGATGATGGCAGTAAAATTTCGCAAGAATTCCCAAGATGTCGTAAGCCTAGCACGGGTGATGCTATCGGACTTTTAAAAATACCTTGTTATAACCGGTATATCTTGTATCAGTAATGGAAAACAAAAAAACACAAAGACACAGGACCCACTGTTGTCCTTGTTATAAGCATCATGTGCTCTTTTCAGTGTTCGACCACAGAAAATTTTAACGTACAGTATTATTAAATACCTAAGAGAGTTGATGGCTTCTGATTGGTCGAGACTCGACCACATGGAGCCTGGAGGGCATTATTTTGTAGTAATTGCCCGGCTTTCAAGAAGAAGCGAATAAAATGTCCCCTGAACCAGCATTTATAAATACCTAGGAGAGTTGATGGTTTCTGATTGGTCGAGACTCGATCACGTGGCGTGGATTATCAGGTATAATATCATGGGCTTTCACTGAGAAGAAGCGAATAAATGTTCCCTGAACCAGCATTGATCAAGCATCATGTAAGCCAATGATTGGCCGAATGCAACAGTTCTACGGTAACTTGTAACAAGGACGCGTCAAATCTTAATACTGCGCGCTATAAATATACGCGTAGAACGTTTGTATCTACGTTTGAATACTTTGAATACTTCAAGGCATACATGGGTATGGAAACCTAGCATTCCTGCAAATCGACTGTTACCAAACCGTCACTTCTCAAGTTCAAGTGAACCCTGCTGCAGAAACTTCAAACTGAACCATTCCTGCACTGTTTTGGCATTACTGCTTTCTAGTGACCTTCATCCTAATCCTGGACCTCGTGGTAAACACGTTAGTATTTACCCTTGTGGCCTTTGTGAGTACCCAGTAACTTGGAACTGTAAAGGAGTGGCTTGTGACGACTGTAGTATTTGGTTCCACCAGTCATGTATTGAACTGTGTTCAGCAGACTTTGAATTACTAAATTACTCCACCGTTCAATGGAAATGTCATAAATGTAGCAGTATTAACTGTGGCAGCTTCACCTTCCATAGTTATGAACTTGATTGTTCAAACAGTTACTACTTACCTCATCTGGACTCCGACATTTCAGTAAATACTGTTTCTTCCGGTCACAACTTTAGTCCACTTCAAACAAGCAGCCCAACATTTGGCAGGAAACCAGACCAAGCTCAATGTATCCCACACGTACATGTACATCATAACTCAACACCATCACAATCTGCAAAATTTGAGACTAATGACTGTTAATTGCCGTAGTGTGTTGACTAATCGATCCGAACTTGCCGCAGCCATGGAATACATAAAACCCGATATTGTGTGCGGAACTGAATCCTGGCTTAGTGGCATTAGGCCTGGTTTAAACCCATCCGAAGGCTACATCAAATCCAGCGAAATTTTTCATGAAAATTTCATTGCATACAGAAATGATCGCGGTGCTCGGGGAGGGGGTGTTTTCATACTTGTTCGTCGGGATTTAATCTCCATTGAACAACCTGAACTTGTTACAAACTGTGAGGTTAAACTCCAAAATAGCAGGGAACTGCTGACTGGATGTTTCTACATGCCTCACCGGAATGCCACATATTTGAGTGAAATCGACAGATCACTAAACAAATTAACAATAAACACACTCTCAGATAAGTATATTATCCTCGCAGGTGATTTTAATTGCCCGAACATTGACTGGGACAATTACACGGTCGACCCAAGAAGCAGTGACACACACATTCAACAAAACTTAATTGACATCACTGCCTATTTGACTCAAGTCCACATGTTACCTACACGCGAGAAAAACTTGTTGGACTTGGTATTCACATCAAATCCCTCCTTGGTGAAGTCTTCAGTTTTGGCTCCAGGAATTTCTGATCATGACATTGTGATAACTGACATCGACATTAAACCATCTCAAGTAAATTATGCACCCAAGAAATGTTACCTCTACTCACGTGCAAACTGGAAGAGTTTAACTGAAGACATGGACATTCTTTCTCAAGATATCGTAAACATGCAAGACAATGGCTCCGACGTACATGAGATATGGGACCAGTTTAAATCGACTCTTTTTAAAGCAGTCAATAAGCACATCCCCTACAAGATGAGGAAAGGAAACAGCTCTCTACCCTGGTTTGATAGAACCATACAAAAAATGATCAAACGGAAAAGGAGACTGTATAGGCGTGTCAAGAAACACAACAAATGGCAAGCGTATCGTTTTTTCCAGAAGGAATGCAAGAAGTGAATCAGAAGGGCAGAATGGGATTATATCAACAAAGTCATCCAGGAAGGTCTTAGTAAAAATAATACTAAGCCGTTCTGGAGGTACATCAAAACCAGGCGACAGGACAATGTAGGCGTCCCCCCTCTGAAGCGCAAAGGCACCTTAATCAACGATAGCGCAACAAAGGCAAAGATCTTAGTAGATCACTTTAAATCAGTATTCACCCACGACGTCCATGACGAGCTCCCCCGAGTGAGTAAACTTGTTGACCAACAAATTGGTCGTATTGTCATTCATTCAGCAGGAGTGGTTAAACTCCTAGGAAATTTGAATGTCAACAAGGCTTGCGGACCAGATAACATTCCCAATATCGTCCTAAAAAACTGTGCTGTAAACATCGCTCCAGCACTGTCAGTTATCTACCAGAAATCGCTTGACTCTGGCGACTTGCCAACGGACTGGCTGAATGCCAACATATCATGTGTGTTAAAAAAAGGGGACAAGCACCTCGCTGAGAACTACCGGCCTATCTCCTTAACGTCCGTGTTATGCAAACAGCTTGAGCATATCATCTACAGGCAAATCATGGCGCACTTTGAAAGTAATAACATACTGACACAATTAAACCATGGATTCCGCAGTGGCTACTCTTGTGAAACCCAACTCATTGTTACAGTTGATGATCTACTCAAATCATTTGACACAAAAAAGCAAGTCGATATAGCTGTATTAGATTTTTCGAAAGCGTTCGACACCATACCTCACAGAAAACTCCTTCATAAACTGCACAGCTATGGCATTAGTGGCATGCTGCACCAGTGGCTTACCATGCTTCCTCACACAGCGAAACATGAAAGTTGTATTAGAGGGAGTAGCGTCAGAGGAAGTGTCGGTTGACTCTGGAGTCCCACAAGGAACAGTATTAGGACCATTACTTTTCCTGTGCCACATCAACGACCTCCCTGACAGCGTTACGTCCCAAGTTCGTCTCTTTGCAGACGACTGTCTCCTGTACCGCCAAATCAACTCAACCAATGACCACATCATATTGCAGCAAGACTTGGAAAATCTGGAAACCTGGGCTCAACAGTGGGGAATGCGCTTCAATGCCAACAAATGCAGTATATTGAGTATTAGAAATAAATCCACACATTTCTATAACCTCAGCAATACCATCTTGCAACAAGTGTCAAACATCCGTTACTTGGGCATACACATTTCTGAGGATCTCAAATGGAATCTACATGTATCCAATATCACTAAGAGAGCTAACTCTACATTAGGATTCCTACGAAGGAACCTCAGAAACTGTCCATCAAGCTGCAAACGGACAGCTTACATGGACTTGGTGCGGTCAGGCCTCGAATATGGTGCAGTGGTTTGGGACCCCCATACTGTAACCAACACCGATCGCTTTGAGCGCATCCAACATCGTGCTGCCCGCTTCATCACTGGCGACTATAGATCACGGCAATCAGGATGTGTCACTAAAATGTTGCAAACCCTGAAATTACCATCTCTTCAGTCGAGACGAAAACAACTACGTCTGATACTCCTGTACAAGGTCGGTGCTGGGCTGGTACCAGCTATTCCCTCATCATACCTCACATTTAAAAAACAAGGCAGAACAATTCGGCCAAGAAAACTTGACGGTTCATCCACATCAAATACCATAGAAAGTTCCATCGCCATCAACTCAAAGTGCTTCAAAGTATCCTGGTGTAACACAGACCAACTTAAAAATTCATTTTTTAACAGATCAATTATAGATTGGAACCATCTTGAAGAAAACCTTGTTCAAGCCGACTCGGTTGAAAGGTTCAAAACGCTCGTCGGCCACGGACCTCACTCAGTGTAATATTCCACCCCGCTGTGCACCCTCTCCTTCCGTTGCGTTAATGCCAGAATTGGTTACTGCAACGTACTCATACAGATACAGATACTCATACAGATCTATACGCGTGGCATTTTTCAAAATGCGCTTGTCGTCTGTTAACGCTAGCGCGTTACTGTGCACGGTGGGGCATCAGTGGTCAGCTAGTCTGGTCCCAAAGTATGGGTTATAATAACAACACATATTAAAGAGACAAAGTACTATGCATAAGCTAAAACATGGCCTCTAAACATGAACACAAACGCTGGAAATATTGCCGAAAGGAAAGTCACAAAATTTGGAGCATTTTCACAATTGTTTTCGTTAAAAATATTTTTTTAAAGGTAATAGCAGTGCGAGGACCCGGTTATTACTGCGTGATAATGACCGGGTTGGGGGATGACCGCTGGTAATAGAGTCGCCTTTGGCTCGATCCATTACCAGGGGTCATCCCCCAACCCGTTCATTATCACGCAGTAATAACCGGGTCCTCGCACTGCTATTACCTAAATAATGTATAAATTGAATGAGTACACTTTAATGTATTACACACACTCACACAAGACTGTGTGTAAAGGCCTTCGATCGTGGACGGGGTATTGTCCGACCGTCTTCCCTCTTTTGTTTATACTCTAACGTTTTTTTGATGATCGCCATAGGATTTGTACACGGGAAAAGATCGTGGACGTTTTGTCAATCGTGGACCCATTGTTTGACTCCCAATTCTTTTGTCCGACGACCACGATTCAAACGCGAGGAGACACACGCGCGCAAAGGCGCCGTCCACACTTCGGCGCGCGGCGAGGTCCATTACCAGCGGTCACCTCCCAACCCGGTCATTATCACGCAGTAATAACCGGGTCCTCGCACTGTTATTACCTAAATAATGTATCAATTGAATGAGTACACTATATAATGTACTACACACACTTGAGGAGACATCAACACGCAAAGGCGCCGTCCACACTTAAAAAGTTGTTTGCGGTAAAGTGCCATAAAAAGAAGAAGAAAATGTTTGCGGTTAACTAAAATGCCTAAAATTTATATAAATTTGGTTACCGTTAAGACAAATGCAAAAATCCCAAGATTTCGTGAAATTTGGATACAAATTCCCAAGTTCCTAACTGGTCTTGCCCGAATTCCCAAGATCTTGGTGAAAATCCCAAGGAGTGGCCACAGAGGTCAGGTTCCCAAGATGCCGTACACAAAATACCGTTTCCCAAACACAAACTTCATCTTGCGAGGCGTCATTCAGACAATGCGACAGAGCCACACAGAACCGAAGACAGGGTTTGGAAAACAGCCCGGTCATTGTTGTCAGAGGCCATGCATGTGATTGGTCCGCGCTGACCCCGGCTGGCCGCGCTAGGCATGGCGGCTGGAGCTAGTTGCGGCATGGAGCATGGAGAATGTGTTTTATTTCTCCATGCATGGAGGTAGGACCTCGTGTACGGTTGCGGAACGACGATAGTTTTCGACTGGTTTTATTAGCGCATCGGCTGGGTGAGTTGATAAAATACGAAAGAAAAAAATTCGTTTGGAGATAGACCGTGCAGCAGTATTGGAGTAATTGCATAATTGAATTTGTGCATGGTTAACCTGTAAAAACCCTCTCTATGAAGTATGATGCTCTATGGCTCCGCCCTGTGGGCTCTCCCCCTGAATTGGTTTTACAGTAGCTCTGAGGTGCATTCTGGGACATTATGAGCCTATTTTTCTATTTTCCTCTGATATAAAAATACATTAAAAAAACCCAGTAAAAAGCAATATAAAAAAAAATATATAAAAAATATAAAAAAATCCAGTTCAAAAATGTAGGGTCCGGACCCCCAGGACCCCTACCCTGGATCCGTACCTGATTGTAAAACTTCGGACAGTTCAGTTTTAACAATATTTACTAATTTACTATACACCCCCCCCCCCCCCCCCCAATCCACCCATTCATGATAATTGAAGCAATTACCAATGGTGTATCCTAGCACAGTACCAGTACCTGTAACTTGACCAACGAAGTTTTACAGTCATTGAAGCCGAAAAAAGCGCCGAGCAGTTTATATTCTAATGTTATTTTTGTTTATTCGAGATCGCCGGACGGCGAGCGCAAATTTTTCTTTAGAAAATTATGTTTTTTAGAATAAGTACAGGGTATTTAGCACAATCATTTTGCTCATGCTGGATGCCTAGAATCATTATTTACTTTCAAATGAGTTAGATATTTCTTAATTAATTCGGTAGTAAATATTTTTGATATCTGCAAATGGTGTATCCTACCTTTAACATCCTCAGTATGTATTACTAGTGGTTATGATTGGGAAGCCAATTCCATTAAAATTAAACTTGATAGTATCCAGTATCAATCACTTGGAGATTTGTGCAGGGGCTATTCGCGGTACATCTTTAATTAATCTCCAAATTGAATGTGGCGACCTCCTCTCCAATTACGGCGTCAATTCTTGTGCAATTTGTATTGATTCAAACTAAAAACTCACCTTTTACACCCAAGTTTAGTTTGCAAAAACTGCTGGTGTCCCGAGTCCATCAGACTCCACCAGTATGCATACTGGAGATATCCTGAGTCCATCAATAATCCACCAGCAAAAGTTGATGGACTCTGGCGGATTCAGGATACCTAGGTGGCATACAACAAATTGCAGTGTGTTTCTCCATAGAGTCCATCACAGTCCATAACCTAAAATTCTGAATCCTGAATCCTGAATCCTGAATCCATCCTGCAGGCTGCAGTA
Source organism: Crossaster papposus (assembly GCA_037893245.1). Lineage (NCBI taxonomy): Eukaryota > Metazoa > Echinodermata > Asteroidea > Velatida > Solasteridae > Crossaster > Crossaster papposus. The sequence continues at coordinate 293,291 of JBAIAA010000487.1, read as the reverse complement.
ACGCTAGGCTTAAAATCCTCAATCCATCACACTCCTCCAGTTTGTTCAATATGGAGTATCCTGAATCCGCTAAAATCCTCCAAAACAGGAAATGGATTTTGATGGACTCAGGGTGGTTAGGGTTAAACATCAAGCCAATAAGCTTTGAATGGGTCCCAGGACACTGTGTAATTAAAGGGAATAAGGAAACAGACAAGCAAGCCAAAATGGCTACTCATAAAGATATAGTTGAAGTCAATATCCCTCTGTTAAATACAGAGAAAAAAACATACACTTAATCTTGAACTTAAAAAAAAATGGAAAAGATCTTGGACAGATAGTAAAACTTAAACCTTAAAATGGTTCAACAAAAGGCCAAGCTACATTTCAAATCTTGGGACCTTGCACGATGGAAAGAAGTCATTCTTCACAGACTGAAACTTAAATGGCTTTCTCTATAAGATGGGGAAACATCCAGATGGAAAATGTGACACCTGTAAGTAACCTGTATGACGACGTCAGGCACTTTCTCATTGAGTGCAAAACATACCAAAAAAACCTTAAACTTTCAAAGGCTCAAATGACCTCAGAGAAATTATAAGGAGAAATCAAAAGGTGCACGAAATAATTAATTTCATCCAAAAATGTAATATCAACATATAATTTACAGCTCCCTATATATTCCTTTCTTTACGTTCTGTCTTTCCTGTTGATCTCTGGGATTGTTTGAGTTATTGCCTATTAGGGGGCAGGTAGTGATTCACCAGACATCTTTGCAACTTATCTGGTCTTCCCCCTGGGGGTGTTGCGGACTCTGAAAACCAACCAGCTGTGTCCGGGCACTTAAAGGCTGGCACACGATTGTTGGCATTCTTCAAAAGTTGCATTGTGTTTGGTGAATCACAGGCCTCCCTGCTTGTATACATTGCCTCTGTTTGAATAATTGTTTTTCTTTCGTTTTCTATCAGGCTCTGTTTGTATTTCTTTGTTGATGTCACAAAGGACAGTGTAGTATGCTGGAAGTGCCAACCTATTTACAACAACAACAACAACAACCAGACTTTAGCAATATCGTGCCGAGTCGCGTCATGTCAGTTGGTGAGTAAAAAATCAGATTTTACAACAAATTGTTATTTAGATGATACATAAATTATCCATCTTCGCGAGTTAAAAGCGAGCTGTAGACCAGCATATATGCTGTTTTAAGAAAGTAATGTTTAAGAAAGTGGAATTCTAAGGCCGAAAAAAAGCCTCAATTCAAACATTGTCAAATCCTATTGAGTTAATACAGGGTGCTGAATCTCAATACTTTGTAAGGCAGACCATGGAGGAGAACAGGGCAGACGGGGCGGTGCCTTAAAGTTTGCGGGAAGTAATGTTGCAGGATACGTAGATGACACTGAGGCTTTTTCTAACGTTGTATATTTTATTTCATTTAATATTATTTTGCAGGAAATCTTACAAACAATGAACAAATATCAATACACGTACAAATTAGTAGCTCGCTGCCCCGATGGTGGCATGGTGGGTTAGCGCTGGGTTCATTTCGGTGGTGACTTGATTTAAGTCTACACTTGCACAGTATCCAAACAAAATCGAAAAACTTTGTACATGTATATTGACTCAAACCAAATCCATCACAGGACAATCGTCTTGAGACAAATATGAACTTTTTACCCCTGTCTACATAATGTACCGGTAGTACATTTGTAAATCACTCCCTTTGGCTTGATGGCTACCCAGATTGATCTAAATAAGTAAGTTATACTTATAGATATTTGATTGATAAATAAAATGGCTTATTTTCATTGTGCATTATTTTTTATTAAATTTTGTATTTTTATTATTTTTGTTTTTGGGGGTTAATTAACGTTGGGGTTATTCAGGTGTTTTGTTTATTAAAAGGGGTCAATTTAATTTGAGTCGAGCTTGTAATGAAATACATAATATTGAAATGCATCAAAAATAAGATCCACACAATATCTGTTGTTTGTCATTTTATTTTTGTCAGCACTACACAATCTTCTGTGCTCACTTTATATGGAACATAACATTGCAAAGTGACATTAAAATAAATATATTCACATGACAATTGAGGATTAACAAATAAATGTTCACAAATTGTGGCCCTGTACCCACGTGTTGGTTGCTGTGGTCCACGAGTGATAGTGCCTGGCCCACCCTACAGTTTTATTTTACACTGGATCTGTAACCTTATTGGACATACTGAATTGTTTCTAAACAATAATATTGTAATTAAAGTCAATGTTGCAATAACTGAGAAAGAGTGAATTGTATGCACAATTTAAATAAAATTGTGTGAATGCCTATTTTTAGTACAATATTTTCTCAAAAAGTGGGATATTCATACTCCATAATGAATGTTTCAGTGTGTACATGTAGTTCCAATAAGTTTAAACTGGGTTACACTAAATTCAATTAGAAAGAGCGTTGAAAATACTTTCCCTGTTCCACATGACAATTTTAAGTTAACTGAATGAAAATAATTAAAAGTGTCAAAAACAAATGCTCCCCACTTGTCTAAAATAACATCAACCAGTTCGAGCATAACCAGTTTGAGCATAATTCTCTCAACTTTTCCATTAAAATTAAGTAAGAATTATAACAAATACAAAATTCACTAAAGTGAGAACATTAATTAATGTTACAATTTTCACAACCCACGCAATTTTTGACAGATGATGTACATGGCTGGTAGGACGTGCTTCGAACTTTAGGGCTTAGATGGTACCGGTAGGCTGGCACTGGATCCGAGTAAATGCTTCTTTGGGGATCTGCTTGTCACCACTGCTTGTCTCCTGATTAGAAACTGCATAAGGTTGAATCTGGAGAGAAACAAGAGGGGAAAATATACAATCAATGATGGATTTAGGAATGACTTGTTATACAAGAAAGGAAAATATACAAAATATAAGGTCAATATATAGCCCCACTTGGGGCTTCATTCATGCAGTTTGGCAATGGTGATGGAGCTGAATTGAAGCCTATAACCTGGGGTTTAGAAAAAGGCCTTTGGGTTACAAATTGGCAGTAAGGCATAAAAAAAAAATGATATGTTGGCGTAACCCGACCGACCCTAAAAATACGGCCGACCCTGGATATTTTTTTTTCAAGGGACGAAATTTAATGATTAAAATCTATATAAATCTAGTTATAAATACGTTTGAAACCATTTCTGACCGTTTCTCATTGTTGTGTGTGTGGATTGTGAAAATATTGAACCTGGACACGCTATCAAGTATCACTACCGGCTTAAACAATTAGAAAACATCATTTTCATTGCTGGGAGGAAAAAGAAGAAAAAAAAAAAAAAAAATCCCTACCTACCTACCCTATTTTTTTGGGCCCGTTACGCCATCGCCAACATAACATTTTTTTTTATTTATGCCTAACCATTGTACAGCACAGTGCATTTCGACTAAGAATTGATGCCAAAATGTCTCAATTTTTTTAAGGTGAGATTTAAGCATTAAACTAGATAGTAAAAGCTGAGCAATTATAGAACACATCTACATCTATACTATAAAAGATGTAAAATGCGCCATCTTGTCCCTGGGCGCCGCCATCTTGGAACACAGGGCCGCCATGTTGGAAAGACGCGGCGCTTTTGGTCGGGCGACTCGTCACCGCGCGCGAAACCGTACTACCGTAACTCGGTTGCCAAATTGTTGGCTGTTTGCGATTAAGCGGCGGCTACTGCGTTACGCGAAGCCTTCGCAAATTAATTGTATCCGCCTTGCTCGCTCTGTGGCCGAGTTGTTGCCGAGTTTGTTATTAGCGATTGGGCGGCCCATCCCGTGTTGTTTGAGCTGGTGCCCCGATTTATACTTCCTTGGTTATTGCGGAGTAAACATAGTAAACATAGTGCCAGCTTCGTTTTCGAGTTCGAATTCGTGCGCGTCGACCACGTTCCAGTCACAGTTTGGGAACGTTAAAAAATGATTTATTCCTTTCGTGTTGCCTTTTGGGCAAATTTCTTTGCTTCACATTGTCGATACTTAAATATTAAAACATTATCTGTCTCAAAACACTCCAAAACATATCGCTATTGCCTCAATTTCAACTTTGATCGTGCAAAAATGTCGCGAAATTGTATGGCGATGGTGGATATAATTATGCAATTTAGAAACGTGGCTGCATTACGTCAGTTGAGGGCGCACTGTCAGATGGCCGGCCTGTTGGGTTTTTTAATCAGGATTTTCACGATGATGTAAACTCAGAAATCCCGAAGTGGTTCGTATTGTTTCCGTACGATTCCTGTTAAAAAATCACGAGACGCAGGCAGCATGCAAGCGAAGATGGACTGCCTATTGAGTATTATTAGTTCGGAAGTCGGGAAGTATTTTTACAAAGATTGTTCGTTATTCAGAGTCGATGGTATTCTACGGAGCCCCTAAAGGGACATATGACGAATAAAAATCACCGTTACGAAATAATTTGAGTATTTTATTTCGTGCACTCAAAATAACTTATTTCGTGAGCTCGAAATGTTGTCGTGGCCACGAAATGACTTCGTGCGCTCCAAGAATATCTGTTCGTGAGCTCAAAATAATTTTGTGCGCTCGAAATACTTTCTAGCTGGTACTCTACTCGCTAAGTTTCGCGATTTGTTTGTCATACAATCATTATGTTTCTAAGACGTCAACAAGGTGTATCTATAAGTTACGATTTCACCCAGCTAGCAGGTGCCGCGCGAAGCGCGGCATCCTGCTAGTCTATACTATAAAAGATGTAAAATGCGCCATCTTGTCCCTGGGCGCCGCCATCTTGGAACACAGGGCCGCGCCATCTTGGCGCATGGTTGGCGCCATGTTGGAAAGACGCGGCGCTTTTGGTCGGGCGACTCGTCGCCGCGCGTGTGTGCCCCGCCGTCGTCGGTGCGGCGGGGTGCCGGACCGTTCGCGACAGCGAATCCCCCGGGGAATAAGATTTTTTTTTTAAATCGTTGTGAGATTTAGGAGAAACGGACGTTACCGATAAACGCGTAATCGCTTTTCGATTGCCTGTTGATGTCTGTGGGCCTTTTTGCGTAAACTATTGCGTTATTTTTGCATTGTCCTTGCCCGGAGTTCGGGCCGAAGCCTTCCCGAAATTGTATACCGTAACTCGGTTGCCGAATTGTTGGCTGTTTGCAATTAAGCGGCGGCTACTGCGTTACGCGAAGCCTTCGCAAATTCATTGTATCCGCCTTGCTTGCGCGGTGGCCGAGTTGGTGCCGAGTTTGTTGTTCGCGATTGGGCGGCTCACCCCGTGTTATTTGAGTTGGTGAACCGCGCGCTTTACTCCCTTGGTTATTGCGGAGTTTGAGCACCAGCTTCGTTTTCGGCTTCGAATTCGTGCGCGTCTACCACTTCTCGGTCACAGGTTCAAAAAATGATTTATTTCTTTCGTGTTGCCTTTTGGGCAAATTTCTTTGCTTCGCATTGTCAATACTTAAATATTATCATTATCTCTCTAAAAACACTCCGAAACCTATCGCTACTGCGCAAAATGTAACGTTCATTGTGCAAAAAAAGTCGCGAAATTGTATGTCGATCGTGGGTATGAATATGCAATTTAGAAACGTGACTGCATTACGTCAGTTGAGGGCGCACTGTCAGACGGCCGGTCTAGAGTTATTTCAATCATGATTTTCAAGATGATGTAAACTCAGAAATCCCGAAGTGGTTCGTATTGTTTCCCGTACGATTCCTGTTAAAAATCACGAGACGCAGGCAGCATGCAAGCGAAGGTGGACTGCCTATTGAGTATTATTAGTTCGGAAGTCGGGAAGTATTTTTACAAAGATGTTTTTATTCAGAGTCGATGGTATTCTACGGAGCCCCTAAAGGGACATATGACGAATACAAATCTCCGTTACGAAATAATTTGAGTTTTTTTCGTGCACTCAAAATAACTTATTTCGTGAGCTCGAAATGTTTTCGTGGCCACGAAATGACTTCGTGCGCTCCAAAAAAAATTGTTCGTGAGCTCGAAATAATTTTGTGCACTCGAAATACTTCCTAGCTGGTACTCTACTCGCTAAGTTTCGCGATTTGTTTGTCATACAATCCATTATGTTTTTAAGACGTCAACAAGGTGTATCTATAAGTTACGATTTCACCCAGCTAGCAGGTGCCGCGCGAAGCGCGGCATCCTGCTAGTCTATACTATTAATCCTGAAGATGGGACATGGTTGGCGCCATCTTATGGACGGTTCCCCATGTGCCGTGTCCCTGCTTGCGTGCGGAAGGTGGGATGGAGCCTGTCTATTTTGCCGGGACGTGGGCTGCGCCATTTTATGTGTCCTGTTTGCCTGGCGCAGTTTGGTGTGGGGTAGTGGACGAGGGAACCAGTCTGTTGCACGGTGTCCCATTGGCATTGCGCGGGTTTGCAGTGGCGAGGGAATGTAAGTATTGGAACCTGTCTATTTTATGTCTCACCGCGCTGGCCATTGATTTTATTTTTGTAGACCGCTATGGCACTTCAAATCGTCTGGAGAATTTTGTTTTCCAGACCGCTATAGTGCTTTGCATCGTCCAGGGTTTTGTCCTTCCTTTAGCGACGAACAAAATGTGTTTTATTTCCGCTTCGTAGAGGATGATTAGCGTGACTTAGAGACAACAGGATCGAATCAGTCGTCTATTGTTATTAGTTCCTGGACGAGCTTAGATTAATGTGCAGGAACAAACTAAGCCCCTTTTGAACAACTGTTTGTGTCCCTTCCTCTATGGATCAACGTGCTCGCGGTGCTAAATATGCGTGATTCCTTAGTTAGAGAAGTGCCATGATGGAGATACTGTACTAATCATTGGACAACTACTTACAAACTCTGCACCTTACTGTTAGATTGAATCACGAAAACTGTTTTATGAAACCAGTTATCCACTGTAAACTTTATGTTTAATTTTTCCTGTTTGATTCCTTGCAGAATTGAATAAATATATCTCAATCCTTGAACCCTACCACTAAAATTCAATTTGGTTAATGAAGGTTAATTATTTTGTTTGAACGCAAACAATATTTTGATTGTGGGCTGGTCGGTCAAACAAGTATACTGAAGAAAATGGCAGTTTCACCTGATTAGATGAATAAATGGGGTGGGAGCTGACAACCTTTACGCGGTCCACCCTGTTTCCACTAAATGTCATCAAACCGATGTACGCAGTAACAAGTTAAGCTGCTCATCATACGAAAGAAGTAAAGATGGATAAATAAAATGAGAAGTGCGTACATGTACATATGTGACCTGTTCCAACGAAACCCGGACAAAGTCGACTTTTTAGTTTTTCAGATTTTGCTTTTGTCAAATTCTCTAGGTTCTCAGCTTTAAAATGATGTATCATTTACATATGTACCCCCACCCTATCTTCCCTGGGGTCTGGATTTAGTGATAAAACCCTGACAACCTAATTATGAGAAACAGCTTTGAAGTTCAGAAAAGCGTATTATTTCTATACACAAATGTTTCACAAAATTGACAAAAAAACACACTTCTGGTAAACGGATTTTGTTCAAATTGGAGGAGATTGTAGATTAATAGTGAGTGACTTAGGAAAACCTAAAACCTCAAAATGGTAAAATCCATCCCGAAATGACTTCAGGAGTACATTGTGACAAAACACATTGTGCGACTTTGTCCGGGTTTCGATGGAACAGGTCACATATTGTAAACCCAGTTTATTCTTGTTTCAGATTAAATCTCATCTCTACTGATCATCTTGACTATTGAATGTAACTTTGCACCAAATGACATCAGAAAACATTACATGCACAATGCAGCTCACAAATATTTTGGCTTTAGTGGCAGTCATGCCATACCATGCAATATACTATAAACTCTGTTGATTAGAGACGGCATAATGCATCATCTTATCTTCTGGGGTTTCACTGATTGTTGTTCATGTACTCCATATTTTGTGTATAAACTAATAATTTTCAATAGCTAAACATAGTCGTATTGTATAAATTTACATGTTTTGTTTTTTTGCAAATTATTTGGGTGAATGGGGTTCTATATACCGGTAGATAATAAATAAAGCTTTTTTCTTTTTTTTTCTTGGGTCTGTAGCCCCAAAATAGGGTCAGTCGGAAATGAAAACCACATATCTAAAAAGGGCCGTATAAACACATGACTTTCTAAAGTCTTTCTTAACAGATAAACCTGCCCTGCGAGAGCCAAATTATTTTTCAAAGGCCTATTCAATTTTATAACTAAATGATTTAACGACAAAGGGCATAATGATCCTGTACAATTGCTCAAAATTTCCTATACAATTGCCATTACCCTTCTAATCTAATTCAATCATGTTTAGTATTACAATTTCAGTACTAAAATCTGGAAAGTCATGCATGGTCAGGGTTACTCATAATTTGTATGCAACTCTTTTTATTTCTCAATTTGTTATAAAGATACGTTTTAATACAACATTTATTGTTTTCAATTTGAAATGTCCCAGTTGTATCCTTTCTTTAGCTGTTATGAATACTGGTATTATTTTTTACCCGATAGCACTATTTAATTTCAGATAAAATTTACAACTGCATCGTCGGGGAACTACATATTTTTTTCATTTTCAAACTACAGTAAATAACAATTATTTTCACCAAACGGTTCTTTTTTGCATCTATTGAAATATTATTGGCGTACATTTGTAAACCGAGTAGTCCTCAAGTGTGTGATAATCATTAACAACCAAACCAATATTCTAGAGAACTAACAAAATCAAAATAGGCCTCAAAACTAGCTACATATACATGTACACCAGCAAGGTGGAATCACACCACAGCTGCCACACAAGGCAAGGAAAGTATTAACCACAGTGCAAAGTTCACTCCTCAATGGTTAAAAATACATGCATAAAATTACGGTTTAGTGAGGATAAATGAAAAGGGCTGCCTGTCCGCATGACTTTGCTCTGTATGCAGTGTTTAAGAAAATAGCAATGTTTTTATTTGAGCAAGCTACTTTCAATTGAAAACTTTATGATTTACATGTACAACTTTTTGAAACATGAAATAAACCTTTTTGACACATTTGGAAAGCATCATCGAATGACAAACAAGCAAGTTTATACACACACCTATACATGTAGCTGGTACTCTTCCATAAGTTTTGTGGTTTGTTTGTCATACAATGCAGCAGCCAGGTTGCTCACAGGTACACAAAATATGACCACAATGACATTACCCCAGCTGGACTGCAATTACACTGGTTGCCAGTTAAAGGTAGTATACACCATTTGCAGATATCGAAAATATTTACTACCGAATTATTAAGAAATATCTTACTCAATTGAAAGTAAATAATAATTCTAGGCATTCAGCAAAAGGATTGCGCTAGATATCCTGTAATTATTTTTAAAAAATGAATTTTATAAAGAAAAATTAGCGATCGCCGGATGGCGATCGCGAAAAAACAAAGATAACATAAGAATAACTGCTCGACCTCGGTTGAACTGAAACAAACGCTGTTTTTCGTGCTTTTCTCGGCATCCATGATTGTAAAACTTTGGAAAAGTCAGTTAAACGATATTTACTATGAAATACAACCCCCCAAATCTACCCATTCATAATAATTCAAGCAATTACCAATGGTGTATCCTACCTTTAAGTACAGGGTTATCTTTAAAGTGTGTCTCTTAGTGTTTAAGTGTCTCCATGGATACGCTCCTAATTACTTGTGTGACATGCTAAGTATTAGAGTTCCAACTAGATTTACTCGTTAAGCGCAAGACACGTATCAATTAATTTGTCCTAATGCCAGGCTGGTTTCCGCAGGTGAGAGAATGTTTTCCGTGGCTGGTCCCCGCCTTTAGTGTAAAACCAGCTTAGAATTCCCCTTAGAGGGTCCACTACATGTACATGTACATGTAGCTTATAGTGTCGACAGTTCTAAATTAGGTTTAAAAATACACATTTTTTAAGCAAGCTTTTTTTTAATTTATAGGTAATGGTTTTCATACCCCACCGGCGAACCAGTAGGGTCATATGTGACTTGTCAATCATCACAAAATGAGCGTGAAGTCGGCAAAATCAAACATTGAGATATCTAAATTCTGTGGAAACAGAGCTTTCCAATGGTATACTTGTAACACTTGGAGATTTGATACCGGTACTCAATATTTATTTATTTTATTTTTTTTTTAGTCTGGAGTCTTAATACAGAGATTATGAGAAAACAGGCATTTCTTGCGAGAAATTGTGTGAACGCGCAAAGAAAGGCATAGTAAAAATTGTCTCAAAAACTAAATTGTTGTTATCTGATCGTCCTGAAAAATTGGGAATTGATTGTTGGGGATTTAGTCTTAAAAAAAACCATATAATCTCAAAATCGACCACCCCTTCAAATTTTGACTTTGACTGGCCGTACTGGGAAATCACTCCATGCGACTTTACGCTCATTTTGTGAAGACAGGTCACATATTGTTTCTGCAGTATTTTTTGTATATAGTTATTTTGTTTGTAGTTATGGGCTTAATGTAGTTTTTATTATGTACTAATCATCACGTTTACTTTTTTAATTAAATTTAAAAAAAAAATATAGATTTTTTTTTTGAAAAATAGTTAATACCGACTTTTTACTTGTACAGCGCCTAGGAGCATTTTATAGTATTTGGGCGCTATACAAATGTTTGTTACATGTATTATTATTATTACAATCCCATTATGTTTTCAGGACATCAACAAGATTTTTCTATATATTGGTATGTTATGATTTCACCCAGCTAGGGCGCGGCATCTCGCTAGTCTAGTATAATTTCAACTCTACAGTTCCTTGAACAAAAAGCTTTGGCAAATGATTTAACTAACCAAAGTGGGTCCATATTAGTAAGGGATGAACGCTAATGTCCCGTGACCAAATCTTGGCAACAAAGGTTTGAAATTGTTTTGGGCATCCCTGAAGGGTACTGAACAAATTTGGCTTGGGCTGCCCTCTTCAAAGTTCTGGGCATTTTTGTTAGGGGTCAATTAAGGTCAAACAAGGGTCAAATTTGAAATTTATCCCAATCTGTTCATGAAGCATATCAAATTAATCGTTTGGTCATCAGAAATCCAAAAATATATAGTTTGCCCTATCTGTGACCTTTCGTTACAGCGCTATGGGGGAAAACGTGACAAAGGTCAACGCACTTTGATATGGCGGTCAAGTTGACTAAATGGTTAAGATTGTCCGATTTCAATGATTTTGGTGTGTAATTATAGGTTTCCTGACATGACAAATTCAACTGAACAACTTTTAAAAATCCAAGAGGTCCCCTTGACCTTGAAATTAAAAATGGCTGCCAAAATGAACGTATTTTTCCCATTTTCCCATTCCCAAGACCATAAAGGCTTAAGTCAAAAACAATCCCAATTGGATTTATAGCCCAATTCCACAAAGTTTTAACTCAATGAAACAGGTTTTAGTATAGTTACCAATGTTACCACCTGAAAGACTCAGCTCAGACTTAGGTCTTTCTGGCTTGGTAACTGATTTGCTAATAGTGAGATATGGTTTTCTGGCCTACCCAATTGCCAGAATGTATGCCATAAAGACTACATAATTCCCCTTCATTCTTAGTTATTTAGACCTGTACCCTCAAATAAAATGATACCTAGGCAATATGTAGGCAACATGGTAAACATTCCACAGAGATGAGTGGTTTCAGTAATACTATCGCCACTTGTGAATCCTAATCACTTTAACACTTGACTTCTTGACATGTGACCTTCCTTCTATTAAAATACAATAAACCAAAGTTAAGATGATTTAAAAGTGTGTCATTTGCGTGTTTGGTGGTTTAAAAACCCATTCATAAACACCTGGGACAGTTTAGGCATTCCTATTGGTCGAGAGCCCGTCACGTGGCCGGTATTAAACGGACGATAAAGACATGGCTGGAAGTGTTTAAACATAGCTGGAATCACCATTCCGTCCCCAGGGCTCACCTTATTTCCAATCCTGAACCGTACCTCGTCTCCAATAATAAGAGCGGGTAGTGTTGAGCGCGTACAGCTCGACACCTTGGGAACGAGGTTGCCAATGGCAGTAATAGTCTGGTTCACAGTAAATACGCTTCATTGTATGTATTGTGTAGAGAGCGACAGAGGCGGAAACATGTCATTTGACACAGACAGAATGGCGAAACACCGAAATTTACTTGCGACAATTTTCCGGGATTTTCGGGGCTTTTTGGGCTGAATTTTACAAAAAAGGTATTTATGAATGGGAATAAATGTGTGTTCGGTCGGTATTAAACAGAGTGATTAAAACCTCTCGAACACACATTTATTCCCTTATTTAAAAACCCTTGCTCCTACATGGGCTTATCATAATAACTTGTTTTTCTGAAGTGAACAGTTTATTAGTGAAGACTGATAAACTGTTCACTTCAGAAAAACAAGTTATTATGATAAGCCCATGTAGGAGCAAGGGTTTTTAAATAAGGGAATAAATGTGTGTTCGAGAGGTTTTAATCACTCTGTTTAATACCGATTGGAGTTTGGGTGCTGATAATTACCCGAGCCGAGGGCGAGGGTAATTATCAGCACCCAGACTCCAATCGGTATTAAACAGAGTGATATACCGACCGAACACACATTTATTCCCATTCATAAATACCTTTTTTGTAAAATTCAGCCCAAAAAGCCCCGAAAATCCCGGAAAATTGTCGCAAGTAAATTTCGGTGTTTCGCCATTCTGTCTGTGTCAAATGACATGTTTCCGCCTCTGTCGCTCTCTACACAATACATACAATAAAGCGTATTTACTGTGAACCAGACTATTACTGCCATTGGCAACCTCGTTCCCAAGGTGTCGAGCTGTACGCGCTCAACACTACCCGCTCTTATTATTGGAGACGAGGTACGGTTCAGGATTGGAAATAAAGTGAGCCCTGGGGACGGAATGATGATTCCAGCTATGTTTAAACACTTCCAGCCATGTCTTTATCGTCCGTTTAATACCGGCCACGTGACGGGCTCTCGACCAATAGGAATGCCTAAACTGTCCCAGGTATTTATGAATGGGTTTTTAAACCACCAAACATGCAAATGACACACTTTTAAATCATCTTAACTTTGGTTTATTGTATTTTAATAGAAAGAAGGTCACATGTCAAGAAGTCAAGTGTTAAAGTGATTAGGGTTCACAAGTGGCGATAGTATTACTGAAACCACTCATCTCTGTGGAATGTTTACCATGTTGCCATGTATATTGCCTAGGTATCATTTTATTTGAGGTTACAAGTCTAAATAACTAAGAATGAAGGGGAATTATGTAGTCTTTATGGCATACATTCTGGCAATTGGGTAGGCCAGAAAACCATATCTCACTATTAGCAAATCAGTTACCAAGCCAGAAAGACCTAAGTCTGCGCTGAGTCTTTCAGGTGGTAACATTGGTAACTATACTAAAACCTGTTTCATTGAGTTAAAACTTTGTGGAATTGGGCTATAAATCCAATTGGGATTGTTTTTGACTTAAGCCTTTATGGTCTTGGGAATGGGAAAATGGGAAAAATACGTTCATTTTGGCAGCCATTTTGAATTTCAAGGTCAAGGGGACCTCTTGGATTTTTAAAAGTTGTTCAGTTGAATTTGTCATGTCAGGAAACCTATAATTACACACCAAAATCATTGAAATCGGACAATCTTAACCATTTAGTCAACTTGACCGCCATATCAAAGTGCGTTGACCTTTGTCACGTTTTCACCCATAGCGCTGTAACGAAAGGTCACAGATAGGGCAAACTATATATTTTTGGATTTCTGATGACCAAACGATTAATTTGATATGCTTCATGAACAGATTGGGATAAATTTCAAATTTGACCCTTGTTTGACCTTAATTGACCCCTAACAAAAATGCCCGGAACTTTGAAGAGGGCAGCCCAAGCCAAATTTGTTCAGTACCCTTCAGGGATGCCCAAAACACTTTCAAACCTTTGTTGCCAAGATTTGGTCACGGGACATTAGCGTTCATCCCTTACTATATGTGGGGCCCTGTTTAAAGCATAGCACAGGGCCTAGTGGGGCAAAGGTCAATAGTTAAGAGTTAATGGCTTAAGTGCTGGTCATAAATGTCAATAAGTTCTGCTTCGACTACATTTCAAATTAGGAAGGGATATTATTTTGTTTTGGCTTTTTGTTTGTGTTTGTCATAATATTAAGAAGTAAAAGGTAATAATGTATACTTTGTAAGTGGTTTCTTTCCCAACATCCCCCCCCCCCCCCCCTGTCTGGGCTGTCAAAATCGGGGTATATCTGGTAACCAGAAGCAGATTTTCTGGGGCCTAGGTAAGAGAAATGAATGTTAATTTTATTTTGTTTATTAAACATACAATTTTAAGTTGCAACATTCTTTCCAAATTCAATATAGACATAATCTGGGCAGCTAGGGAAGCAGATTAATTCGTTCATTACCTATATAGGCTATACGTGTACATGACCTACCTGCATCTTTACTGTTTCGGCCTGTCTGAGATTATTGAGTAAATCAACCTCTTGGTTCCTTGCAAATAATACATCTACTGATCTATAAATAAGATTAAAACTGCTGCAAACTGCTTACTGGCTGGAATGACCTGAAATATACAAATCAAATAAGTTAAGAGGGCCTAATATTTTGATCTTAACAAGATCTTCTTTAGAGACATAATGACTGTGTACACGAAACAAACCATATACAGGGCAACAAACAGCGTGATGCAAATCATAGCTGACAGGAGAAACACAAAAGAAAAGCCTGTACAGAGTTCTGTGGAACAACAAAAGGAGGATTAGGCTGAAGGGTTAAATGGAAAGGTCAGTGTGGGTAGGATCAAAGAAAGAACTAACAAAGAAGTGTTAATAGATCTACAGATCTAGGCTGCAATATATGGGATCCAATGATGACAGCGAACCTGACAAGTCTGACCTCGATTTAAGACTGAGTTTTGGGAGGTGAATGTGTTTTCCTTGACAGTGTCTCTGCACGTTTACGCTTTTCCGCTGCCAGTGCCAGGCATACATTGGAGATTGTCAGACGTTTGGGATCAATATCCAGCGATTACACGCAACGTTTAGTGTAAACCCGTTGTATACTGTCACGACTGTCTGGCTGCTTTTCACGAACCATCTCGTACGACAGTTCTAGCACACATATAGCATGTCTAGGCTTACAAACTTCTCTGCCAATTCTTTGTCATTTTCACAAAGATTTTCTCGGTCGTTTAAGTGAACAAAACAACTCGGTTTTATCGCAGAGTCTTTGACACGCGACGATCGTGATATGAGCGACGCAATGATTGTTTTGATTCGCAATGATACAATGATCTATGAACTGGGTTGTAATTGAAGAATTTGGATCACGTGGTACCAGAGCGCATGTATTTAAACCTAATGTAACGCGCTAGCGGAATACGACCATGAACAAATGCTCCATCGCTGTTGATTATTTAGTGTCGATTACGGTCGATAATTACTCAAATTTGACAGGCGTTGTTTTGGAGAACTGTTTAGAATCATAATGTCCAGACAAAACTATGTCCAAAACCAAAGAGTTCTCTTAGACCCAGGGCCAGGGGTCAGAATGGGATGAAAAGCAAAATATGTACACCGTACGGCCTTAAAGTGGAAACCAGTATTTTTGAAACCAGTATCTTTGAAACCATATCTATATTATTAATGTTAGTTATACTACGTGCGGTATTACGTTATATTTTGTTGCATTTTATTTGATACACCCGGTATATATATGAAACGGGATATGGTAAAAAACAAGACGATGACAAATTAAAAACGACGATAAGGCCAAATACAAAAATGAATTGGTGGACTTGGTGATCATCCTTTTTTTTTGGGGGGGGGGGGGGGGGGGGGGGGCGTGGGGGGCGTAAGGTGGGGGAGGCATAAAAGTGGGAGGGAGGTTTGGGTTTTTTTCTTTTTTCTTTGGTTATTGTCCTGAAAAAGTGACTGAGGAGGGAGGTTTTTTTTTTTTCTTAAACAAAATGAATGAACTAGAAAACCAAAGATATGTATTGTCACAATGATCAACGACATGAGAAATCACTGCACGACCTCAAAACGAACAAAAGCCTAGAACAATGCCTTTCTCTATTAGCCAATACAATGGCGCAGTGACAATGGCGATCAGCAAGTGTGGCTACAGCGCATGCGCGTACTCTCTAGAAGCACGTTGGTGGCGTGGGTCAAACCTAGCCCGCGAAATTTGAATGAGGCTTCACGTCATATGGCGTTTTCTTTGTTTTTTACGACGGTTTTTCAAAAAACAAAATCAAATATCGGGTCAGGGCCTGTTGGGAGAATCGGAAGGGGATGATTACCAACTAATTTGTTTTATTTGGCCTTAAAAAGGGATTTTGAAATCAAAATCGCAGAGACAGACTGTTGGAAGCAGACTATTTGATAATCAGGTTCCAAAAGTGAAAGGTCCAGTGTACAATGCCATGTCAATGGCTGGGCATGTCGGGGAATCAGATGCTTAGTTTAATACCCGCGTTCAACTGTGTGAGGTTTTATTATATAAACGTGAAGCAAGCAAAGTAAAATGTTAGTAGCAATGATTTTTTTACATGTATCTATTTTTTATTCAGGAAATAGCTTAAGCAGACTCGTATATTTAGGCTTTTTCCTGACAAAAATATCTTTAAAAAAATCATAAACTACACTTTTATAAAACATATTTCCAAATTTGAAGCTGATGCATTTTTATAATTCATGGCCAAAAGTTATTTTTTGTTATGTATTTTCTCTATGCTTTACACTACGATTTCAAAAAGCTTCAAAATGATGTACTTTTAGAGATATATGTATTTATAGTCTAGAGGTCATTAGTCCAAAATTTGCTGACCCTAGGATAGTTATCTTACAATGTAAAGTCTAAGGTACAATTTGCTTCCCTCAGCATACATTACAAAATGTACATGTTTATACATGTACATTGTATGGTTGACCTGTACAAAATGTATGGGTGAGCTTGCACGTGTTTACCACAGAAAAACTGTTACCCAGTTGTGCAGTGTATACTGTTGTACATGGCACATTTTGAATTTAGTTGGGGATAGAGCAGGTACCCTACACATGCAAGAAAATTGAAGTCATTTGTCAAATGGTCTTTGCTAGCCCAGATGATCGGGAGACTTGCCCTTCTTGACACTGGTAAGGAGATCTTTGTATGGGTCGATAGCCTGTGTAATCTTGTCACGGACCTCTTCATTTGTCACTCGGTGTTTGTATGAGATGCACAAGATCCTGCAGTAGGAGGTATCAAACATGTCAAAGAAATTAACAACCACTAAGAACCTATTTGAAATTTATCATTGATGACCATTTAAATTTGTTTTATTGCAGGCAGGTTTTAGACGTGGAAACAGCCAGCAGGCTAGTCATGGACAGTTTAAGTGAAACCGATGACGATCCGTGGAATTGGTTTTGCGACAGTAATTCCTCCCTCTGGACGAGCCAGGATGTGCTACGGACAGTCTGTCTCATTGACGTTGCAAACTTCCTCTATCACACCGCATGCTTTGTCTTCTTGTCGCTCATTCTGCTGATCTTAGGATGTTGCTCCCGCCGTAATGGATGGGACGTTAAATATCTTAAAAGGTATGAGCAATTACTCGGCTACTCTTTTTAATAGAGGCACTATAGGGACAATGTGACTAATAGTGGTGGGAGAAATAGGAGATTTTGAAATCTGGTTATCCTAATTTTTTTGATTAGGATTTCACCGGAAGTTCCCATCCAGCTCACAATCGTACCAGCAAAAAAGTGATGAGTGAGGTGCCACAGGAATTCCCCTTTCAATGACTGGTTATAGTGGGGAGGATTCAGTGACCACTGGGTCTTTACAAAAACACCCCGGAGCTGTGATGTGGGAAAAATTAATGGGAACTCACAAATAAGTCAAATGGGCAGGCTAATAATGAAACCACTAGTACAATCGGAGCTGGAACATGGAGCAAATTGGAAGATGTTTTCTTCAGACTAAACTTGTTTGGGTTGGTTTCGAATATTCAGTTTCCTGAATCGAAACCCTATAGTGGAATTAAAACCGAATATTTAAAAAATCTGTTTTAAATCCTAGCACTCCTGACTAAACCTGTTCGGCATTTCAACCATTTCAACCAGACTCAACCATTTTTCTTATGGGATAAACACGGCAGATATTATGCACACGAGGCTATGGGGGACGTGGTAACCAAATCTGCATTCTGTGGAATTTTGTATGCAATCAAAAAGACAATGGAAACTTTTATTCAAACAAAAGTTTGACACACAAAGACTTTGATGTCCAAATGTTTGTTTGAAATTTACTTCAAAACATGACGATACAATGTACAATAACACTTAGACCTTTACTTTAACCTTGTGCATCTCGCAACTGCTGGGTTAAAAATCATACCCGAACATGTTTTTTTCCCCCCCCCCCCCCCCAAACAAAAAATGGAGACATTTTTGTTTGCTTTCCAGCTCATGTTAAAGTTGCCAAAATGTTATTTATCACTTTAAAAATTTCTCATGTGTACAACTATTCGCATTTTTGTATCACTGTGGAGACATGGCTTTGTTCTCGTGTACAAAATGGTTAGAAAGTCGAGCACGTTTTTCAAACTGCTCCCATTTTAACCATAATTTTTTTCCGGGGTTGAAATTTCGACCCAATATACCCTATATTATACCCTAACCCAAACACTAACCCTAACCCACATCCTAATCCTAGTTTTTGAGTAATTTAAGTAAAATCCAAAAATCTAATTCGTGAAATTCCCAGTGGAGACCTATTCATCTATAGAAATTTACCCGTTTTGTCTCCATTGTACACATTGTGTTCATGTCTCCAGAGGGTACCGTATTTCGCACCATTGATACCTAAATTAATATTAAGACTGCAGCGGCTAAACGGTTACACGGTTAACCGACCGTTCAAACGGTTACACAGTTACATTTTTCCGGTTCGGTTAACCAGTTTGCGCCGGAGGACTTATATACACGCAAAGGTTTCCCCAGATTCAAAAACGGATGACGCATAAACACGCCACGAGCAAGGCTGGAAATGTCTGTCAGCAGCGAGCAAGGCCGGAAATGCGTGGGTGAGCTTCCCGTGCCATCGGCCTGAACCCGCCTCGAATCGAGTTTCATTAGAAATAATCCTGCGCCTCGGCTCGGTGATGTTAAAAATAATCCTGGCAAGAACTGGTTAACCTTAATCTAATTTTTAAAAATAAACCCTTCCATTTTTGGAGTACCTGAAGAAGCCATAAATCAAAACAATACAAAGCTTTGAACAATTTCTGCCGTTTAGGTGGTAATAAATAAGATTATAAACAAACTTCCGATTTTTGTTTTGTTTGTAGTCTGGTTTCTTGACTTTCTTCAGACGAAATAGAGCATTGTATAGACATCCGGGGAATTATCAGATTATAGAAACCAGTTGGCTGTCACCCATTCACGAATGTGTAACAGTATTGTAAATAGAATGTGGATTAACAACATTTAATAAATTGGGGCGAGTGTTTGAAAATAGTCGGGTTTTTCCAACGATTGCCGTCAAAATTCTACTTTTCTTGAAAACCACAGCACACAGAGTGTAATTTTACAGGATGCTTGAAACTGTTATTCACCGTCAAGTACATGTAAGGTACCGGTATTTTTTATAATAAATTGGTAGTTTTGTTTTTGGATGTTTGCAAATGGTGTATACGTGTACTACCTTTTAGCCTGAGGGGGATGAATATTTATGCACTGATCAAGTTGCTTGGCGGAAAAGTCTGAGATAAAAGTGTAGAATCAAATATTGTTTGTTAAAGGTAGTATACACCATTGGTAATTTTTTGAATTATCAGGAATGGGTGGATTTAGGGGGTTGTATTTCATAGTAAATATCGTTTAACTGACCTGTCCGAAGTTTTACAATCATGGTTGCTGAGAAACGCAAGAAAAACGACGTTCGTTTTTAACCGGAATCGGGCAGTTTTTCTTATGTTGTTTTTGTTTTTTCGCGATCGCCGTCCGGCGAGAATGAATTTTGGTTTATACAATTCAATTTTTTGGAACAATTACAGGATATCTAGAGCCCTCATTTTGCTGGATGCCTACAATCATTATTTACTTTCAAATAAGTAAGATATTTCTTAATAATTCGGTAGTAAATTTTTTCGATATCTGCAAATGGTGTATACTACCTTTAAAGGTAGTATACACCATTGGTAATTGCTTGAATTATCATGAATTTGTAGATTTGGGGGGTTGTATTTCATAGTAAATATCGTTTATTAACTTTAAATATTAAATCCTGGCAATTAATGTTTTTCTTACAGGAAAGGTCAAAGTCCAAGGATCATAAGTTTTCCCTATTGCGAGTTTACTGGGCTGTCCATGGATGGAGGATGGTTTTTGCATTTTTCCTCGAGTTGACTGGGCAAATGTGTGGGTTTGTCGGACCCTTGGCACTCGGTGGCATCATCCTGTGGGTGGAAAGAGTAAAGGATGTATCTCAGGTAGGTTGAGAATATTAAATAGTTTCTAAGAATTTTGATGGATCTTTTGTGGCGAATAATATAAAGCTGTGCTGCAATTGTACTTTTTTTGTTTACGTACTGCAACTTTTATGTATAATGACCAAATTAAATTTAATGGAAACGCTCAGTAGACAAACGTCTATGTATGTCAACTTAAAACTGCGACGATGATGTAAAACTACTAGGTCGAAAGTGGTCCCGGAAAGTTTCTGCTCAGCAGCAGAAAGTTATCTGCACAAGCAATGTGTGACATCCTGCCAGCTTTGCAAGGCTAATAACAAATTCCCTCATGGTAAAAACAAAGTCTCTGTGGGAACGCAGGATAAAATTACGTAAATGCATCTCCCGATACATGTAAGCTTTCCGCGAGGCCGCAGAAGAAAAAGTTCAATGGGAACGCGGCTTAAGTCTATTCTGTGAAAATACCACTATACTACTACATGTAGTACTACTTGTCGAGTACTACTTGTCGAGTACTACTTGTCGAGTACTACTTGTCGAGTACTACTTGTCGAGTACTACTTGTCGAGTACTACTTGTCGAGTACTACTTGTCGAGTACTACTTGTCGAGTACTACTTGTCGAGTACTACTTGTCGAGTACTACTTGTCGAGTACTACTTGTCGAGTACTACTTGTCGAGTACTACTTGTCGAGTACTACTTGTCGAGTACTACATGTCGAGTACTACTTGTCGAGTACTACTTGTCGAGTACTACTTGTCGAGTACTACTTGTCGAGTACTACTTGTCGAGTACTACTTGTCGAGTACTACATGTCGAGTACTACATGTCGAGTACTACATGTCGAGTACTACATGTCGAGTACTACATGTCGAGGACTACTTGTCGAGTACTACATGTCGAGTACTACATGTCGAGGACTACATGTCGAGTACTACATGTCGAGGACTACATGTCGAGGACTACATGTCGAGGACTACATGTCGAGGACTACTCGGCCAGGACTACTCGGCCAGGACTACTCGGCCAGGACTACTCGGCCAGGACTACTCGGCCAGGACTACTCGGCCAGGACTACTCGGCCAGGACTACTCGGCCAGGACTACTCGGCCAGGACTACTCGGCCAGGACTACTCGGCCAGGACTACTCGGCCAGGACTACTCGGCCAGGACTACTCGGCCAGGACTACTCGGCCAGGACTACTCGGCAAGGACTACTCGGCCAGGACTACTCGGCCAGGACTACTCGGCCAGGACTACTCGGCCAGGACTACTCGGCCAGGACTACTCGGCCAGGACTACTCGGCCAGGACTACTCGGCCAGGACTACTCGGCCAGGACTACTCGGCCAGGACTACTCGGCCAGGACTACTCGGCCAGGACTACTCGGCCAGGACTACTCGGCCAGGACTACTCGGCCAGGACTACTCGGCCAGGACTACTCGGCCAGGACTACTCGGCCAGGACTACTCGGCCAGGACTACTCGGCCAGGACTACTCGGCCAGGACTACTCGGCCAGGACTACTCGGCCAGGACTACTCGGCCAGGACTACTCGGCCAGGACTACTCGGCCAGGACTACTCGGCCAGGACTACTCGGCCAGGACTACTCGGCCAGGACTACTCGGCAAGGACTACTCGGCAAGGACTACTCGGCAAGGACTACTCGGCAAGGACTACTCGGCAAGGACTACTCGGCAAGGACTACTCGGCAAGTGGCATATACATGTACAGTATGATGTACATGTACTCAGTTGGCCATACATTATTTAGTTTTTATAATTTTTTTTTTTTCCAACTGGTAAGCCAGGCTTGGAGGAGGGGGTTGGTGGGGAGTGTTTATTTATTTATTGTTTTTTGTTCATTATTAGGTACCTAGTGAGCCCCATTTCATCACGGTGTCCGAGTTCTTTCATAACGGCTTAGTCCTGGTCGTATTCACCTTCATCGCTACCTGTATCCGTACCCTGCTCACACAAACGTACGGGTATTGGTGTGCCCTTGTGGGAATTCACTTGCGTTCTGCAATACAGGTGAGAAAGAAAAACCAATTGACTTTTCTATTTCATTTCCTCAGTTAAGCAGTTCATGCCAAACTCATCCTCCTGTTGGTGATGTAATTAGGGAAATAACAGTGCGAGGACCCATTTCTTAACTGCCTAATAACAGACCTGTTGGGAATGTCTGCTGTCATAAGACAAAGCTGAAAATGCTTCAAAGTTTGTGACTTTTCTTTCGGTGATATTTTCAGACTTTTGTGTTAATATTCAGGGGCCAAATTTATGCATGTCTCTTCGATGGTGTTGTTATTATTACCCTTACTTGGAGACCAGACTAATTGACCACTGTGATTTATCTCATACATAGCAACGCGCTAATGTTAACAGACGACACCCATACGCGCATAGTTTTGACAAATGGGCGCACTCGGTAAAACAAAACATTAAATCCCTCCTCTTTAGCGATAAGTGTTACTGAGTTCTTTTTCGTGCGTTACACAACACACGGGACCTACAGCTTTACGTCCCATCCGAAGGACGAAGCAATAGTGGTTAAATGGCTTGCTTTAGGACACGTGATGCTTGATCAAAGCTGGTTTAGCATTGATGTCTGGCCTGAACGAACTTCCCGGAAAAGACTTCTGCATAATTTCAAGCCGCAGCCAATTAATTTGTACACGGCATATTTGTCACGGGTGTCAAGTTTAGAAAAGTGATCTAATATGCAAAGTTGAAGTTCAGTTCCAATCAAACCTGGGTCATGAATGCAATAGTGTAACCTTTATATGATGGTTGTGTTTAAGGTCAAGTAGTGAGGTCAAAGGTCATTTGAAGTCAAGTTGTAAAATGGGATAATTTTAAAAGCAGGCGAGACAAGTGGTAAGAGAACCATCCTTGTTTTAACATCTATGAATACAAAACTTTCAAACGGGTCATTCTCGCAATAATACTATAAAATATGAAGTATTATTATGAATTATTATTATTAATTCTTTCTGGTAATAAAACCGAAGATCTCTCAAAAGCTCCAAGGCACTGTAGCTCGCAAGCCTGTAGATATACCTGTAGAAAGAAGACAATGAGAAAAAGGTACAGTTTAAGATTCACCTATCCCATCCATTTAAAAAAAATTCACCAAAAGCAAACGGAGTAGACTATACCTTTAATTTTGACAGACGATGGTTTTTGAGAAGTCCCTTCGCATCTCTACCTTTGTCAACTCCAGCAGTGAGATAACTACAGGATCGATTGCCAATCATATGTCCACGGATGCCACGAATGTCGCTTTCATGATGGATCACATCTGTTGGGTTGTGGTAGTGCCTATACAGGTATATTGTTTGTTCTATTTCCAATTTTCCATAAGTATACATACAGTGCAACGCCGCTTTACCGAACATTCGGCTACACCAAACATTCGGCTACATCGAACACCATCCTTGGCTACCGATTGTTACGTACTACAATACTGAACAATTTTGTTGAGAGAAATATCCACCGTCCTTTGCTCTCGATTTTTTGTTTTGTCCAAACATGCCAAACATTGTCAACATATTTTTAGAATTCATGGTACCGTAATTTCCTGCGGACAAGGCGCTCGGCGGTTAAGGCGCAGGTCCCTAAAATCACCCGAAAAAATTCAAACGTCAACAGATAAAGCGCACCGCCGAATAAGGCGCATGCTTGAACGCACCCAGAAGAACACCAGGCGCCACCCGGTGTAGGTACATCGCCACAAAGGGGTCATTTTGTTGCCTTATAACGATCCCACTATTCCAAGCAAGAATTAAACCGTAACCCCATTAGCACGTATAGCTGGTCCAGGGTAAAAAAAATAAAAAAATAATTTTGGGGGCTCAATTTTTTTTTCCATTTTGGGGGCTACTTTTTCATTAATTAACAAAAGGATACAATTTGCTGAGTACCGTAATTTCCTGCGGTAAAGACGTGGCTTATCTGACTTTCTAGACCACAAAAACATCGCTGCGCCTTATCTTTCGGTGCGCCGTATATGATGTCGCTTGAGTTCAAAGTGACGGTCTTTGTGTGAAGAATTCTTTCAACGCCACAATCTTACTCAATAATGCGGTCAACCAATTAGCTCAACTCTCCATTCCAACAATGCCGCAATGTGTTGATCCCCCCCCCCCCCCCCCCCCCCCCCCCACCCCACATAGTACAGACCAGCTTTTTATCGCTGTTGTACGCGTCATGCAGCGCGCGCTGCAGAGTGCTTAATCTATATGTACACGTATGTACATGTACGTTAACCGCAGGTTGTGGGTCGTTGGTGAAATCGCGTGCGCATGTAATTCTCCGGTCTGCATGCCGGCGCGGCCGCCCAGCAGTGGCGCTACTACTGTATGTGACCGTCTCCAGGAAATGGTGATATAAGTCGCACTATACAGGGCAAATAAAAAATAAAGGGAACGAAGATGAACAATATTTTTTAATTATTTGGCTCGCTCCATTATAATTTATATGTTTTTGTTGCTATTAATGTTTGGTACCAAACCTGCCAAAACCTAGCAAAACCTGCAGTTAGAGTTTGATGGGCTTGGGGTAGCTAGGGTTAAAGAGGGCACCTGATAGACTTGCAACTACAAATTGCTATACCGAACGTTCGATATGTCCCAAACAAAATCTGTGGATCCCATGGGGTTCATTATACCGGCGTTCCACTGTACTATAATCCGTGGTATCATAACCAAATATGTAAAGATTGTATGAATGGGGTAGGAGGTATCACCCAGAGAAGGCCTTTGAACTAATTGGAGTGCCCAGGACTATTGTCAACTAAATTTTGTATTCTTTGTTTACTTTAATATGTATGCAAATTTACCAATTCGGTTTTCCTTGTACATGTAGTATATTGGTGTAATATAAGGACAAAAAATGCATCTTCATTAAGTTATCCCCATAATGCCGCTTCCAAGGTTGTATCATAAAATCAGGCGTGATCCCTGGCCACACGGAATTCTGGTGCCTATAACTTCTGACTAGCACCCCCTGAACAAAGATACTGACACTTTGGAAGACCGCCAACATAGCTCAGATAGCTCAAAACCTAAATTGTATTTTGTCAAATTTCCTTGAGGTGTTTCACCAAAACCTTGCTGGTGGAATTTCATTTTCAAGTGACCGACCTCACCCACTAATTGCAGAAGAAATTAACAGGAGTGGCCAGTAATTGCATTTGGCAGTCAACTGACAAGTGCTAAAATGTTGTTGCATTTAAAGCAGGCTAAACAACCCTGTTGGATACCGTCGCATTTAGCAGTCAAGCCGAGATAAACAAAGCCCAATCCACAGTAAAGAGGAGATTCAAACCATGGTCACCTGAGGTTGAAGGTCAGAAAACTTGCAAACGCAGCAATACCACCCCTGCAAACGTGACAAATTATTAACTCAATCCTTATCTAACAAGTGATTTGATTGGCTGGTTGGTTGCAGATTGGACTTACCCTGGTGCTCCTGCTCTATCATCTGGGTTATTCTGCTGCCCTGGGCATTGTGGTCTTTGTGATCGTCATACCTGCGCAAGTCGTTTTGGGAAACCTCATGGCCAGTCTAAAAATACAAACCTTGGTAAGGCACATCTTACCGCATCTGACCTAAGCCAATTTACTTCAATTTGATCTTTTTTGTTCCCATACAGGAGCTAATGGGAGACAAATGGAGTCCTGATGAGTCATAATTATACGGGCCATGTAGACTAGATTAGGATTTTTAGGTTTAAACAAAATAGCTATTTATTATTGCTAGTGCCTGTTCGAAACGGGCAAATCACTTGGCTTCCGTTAAAAAAAGCCACGGGTGTATGTTTCCATCATATACCAACAAGTGTGCATCACGTGAGCTATTTCAGTAACACTAATTTGCCTATTAGATCACGCCTCATTGCATGCATGGCGGTCTATACCTGCGGTGATATAGTGCAGCACCCATTCAAAATGTGCAGTAGTGTAAATGTGCAGTTATAATGCCACGTTTGCAGGGGTGGTATTACTGCTTTCTTGCGGCTTTTTTGTTACTTCTTTCAGAACCGCTCATCAAAACAAACCTAATTGACAGTGCACATTCATGGGTCCTAAGCAATACACCTCCCGGTTTTTAACTTATAGTGCCCAGATAATCAAATTACAACGCCACACATTCGCATTTTTGTATCACTTTGGAGACATGGCTTTGTTCTCGTGTACAAAATGGTTAGAAAGTCAAGCACGTTTTTCAAAATGCTCCCATTTTAACAACAATTTTTTTCCTGGGTTGAAATTTCGACCCAATATACTATACCCATACCCAAACACTAAACCCTAACCCACATCCTAACCCTACCGGTAGTTTTTGGAGACCTTTTGACTCCCATTGTCCCCAAAAATCTAATTCGTGAAATTACGAGTGGAGACCAAATTATCTATAGAAATTACCTTTTGGAGACCTTTTCACTCCCATTGTCCCCATTGTGTTCACGTCTCCAGAGGGTACCGTATTTTGCACCACTCACACACACACCCAGTCATGTATAGACCGGCAATCGTGGACGGGGCATTGTCTTCCCTCTTTTGTTTATACTCTAAACGTTTTCGGATGATCGCCATAGGATTTGTACACGATTTGGAATCGTGGACCTTCTGTCAATCATGGACCCACTGTTTGCCCCCAAATTATTTTGTCCGACGTCCACGATTGCCGGTGTTTACACACTCACATCAATTCTTTTGGTACATTGCGTTATGGGGACAATCCATAGGGTTTGTGTGCTAAGGGAAATCTCTCTAAACTCAAACTCAGTACATTCTAAAATTCTAAAATGTTCGACATCACCATACCCTAATTTGTCTTTTTCTACATTTTCTTTTATTATACCCTAACCCAATTCTACATCTAAACCCAAATTACTGGAGACCCAACACTCTATGGGGACAGGAAAATGTCCCCACTACTCGGTCTGTTTTTTCCAAACAAAAGAACCTGTCCCCACAACTAGGTGGAGGCTAGAACACCCACACATCACAGTGTGTATACGCCTCCAATCAAGGACCTCCCATTGTCCCTCTTTTGTTTGTACTGTTTCGGAAGGCCTCCCATAGGCCTCCGAATCAGAATTAGGGACTTTTTGAAATAGGAAATACCCTATTGCCTCCATAAACAAACCCACACGCACACAGTCGTGAACACGCAAACGACCACGGATACCCTATTGTGTTTTCCTTTATTCCTGTACTATAACCAAACCGAATTACCCAACGCTAACGTTGGACAAAGAAACCGTCCTTCGAGGATTCGTTGGTTTTTTTTGTGTTTCGATACTCTGTCGTAATACAATGTAGCATTTGTGTAAACACCTTCGATCGTGGACCCCCTATTGTCCCTCTTTTGTCCTATATCGTTCTACGTCCACTATTTGAATGTGGATACAAACTCGCCCAGACAGATTCCTGGAATAGTAAGATATTTTGTTGTGTCCCCATTATCCATCAGGGTTTTGCCGACAAACGCCTGAAACTGTCCAATGAGGTGCTACAGGGGATCAAGCTGCTTAAAATGTACGGCTGGGAGGATCTCTTTGTCGCCAAGATAACAAAAATACGACATTCAGAGATATGGGCAATGGGCAAGATGTTTGTGCACTTTGGACTATTAAGTAAGTTTTATATACATTAATGATTATGGCTCGTCTCAATTCAACGTGTTCCGTCTAGACAAGTTGCGGGTAGAATCACTCAGAAGCTCTGCATTTGTCCCCGAACATATTCCGGGAGACTTATCATTAGCAATTGCTTGATTCGATCAATACTGATAACTCCATATTGCAAGAAGATTGCAGGGAAAGTTGTTCAGAATCCTGCAACTTATATCGATAAAATAACTGAAACTTTAGAACTCGTCTCAAATATGAATTGAGATGGGTCATAACTGCCCCTATTCTTTACAAATGTTTTTTGAAAAGTAAGTACAACTTTAATTATCTTCATTGGGTGGATTTCAAACAATATGCGATAAAATTTGGCCAATGTATTTTTATTTTTGTGTCCAGGGGCCAATTTCATGGAGCTGCTAAGTACACAAATTTGCTTTGCACAAAAAGGTCTTGCTCTGTAAAAAACCCAGGTTTATCAGCCAAAACTCCATCTGTTTTTCATGCAAAGCAAAAATCCACAAACTGAAAATCTCCATGAAATTTTGTTTGTAACCCTGTTTTTGCAACTTTTAGGAATGTTGATACTAAGCACGTTTTTGTGCTTAGCAGCTCCATGCAATTGGCCCCTGTCTAGTTATAAAGCAGAGTTGATGCATTTTGAGGACCGAAGTATAAGTCTAATTTTGTTCCTTTCTCAGGTACAATGACAATCTCAATCCCAAGCTTGGTGACATTAGTGGTAAGATATTTACTTTCCAGCTTTGAAAGTTTAATAGAAGGATATTCTATGGAAAATCCAAGTAATCAAGTAGGAACTAACAAATTCCTCTTTTCTTCTTTTATATTCTGGTAATGAAACCAAGGATCCCTCAAAAGCGCCCTAGGGACTGTAGCTCCCAAGCCTGTAGAAACATGTAGAGAGAAGACTGGTACAGTTTTAGAGGTGGGAGGAAAACCCCAGAAGAATAGCTTGGGGTAAACCCACGGAATCAGGCAGGGACTGAAAATCCAATCCACATATTGGCCTAGGCAGGATTCAAACTTGGGTCACAGCTACTAGACTTTAAAAACAATAGCCACACTGTCCAACTGTTTTTACTATAAAACAATCGTGATGTGGTCACTGATAATTATAGTTTGGGAAGGGCAGTAACTACTTCAGTGGTTTTCACCTGTGGTTTTGCTCTTGGTGTAAGTTACAGTAGTTTATTTTCTTATCTAATGGAAATTTCAGACAAGTGGCAGAAAAATGGAGTATTAAGGGAGTTTAAATGGAAGGTTTAGCTCAGTTGGTAGAGCACCGGACTGAGGATGATCGCAAGGTCCACGATTCAAGTTGGCCTCTGCTCACCCATGTGTAAGAGTAGCACTTAAAAAGTAAACTGTGGGTTGAAGACAGGTAGTGCTCCGTCGCAACAGTAGATAGATATCTTGAAAAGAGGATAGACTCCCTGTTGTATGGCTGATACCGACAATAAGCCTTCTCGACCTACCTTACAATACCTTATCATGCCTTACCTTACCTTGCCTCACCTTACCTTGCCTCACCTTACCTTGCCTCACCTTACCTTGCCTCACCTTACCTTGCCTTGCCTCACCTTACCTTGCCTCACCTTACCTTGCCTCACCTTACCTTGCCTCACCTTACCTTGCCTCACCCTACCTTGCCTCACCCTACCTTGCCTCACCCTACCTTGCCTCACCCTACCTTGCCTCACCCTACCTTGCCTCACCCTACCTTGCCTCACCCTACCTTGCCTCACCCTACCTTGCCTCACCCTACCTTGCCTCACCCTACCTTGCCTTACCTTTGCCTTACCTTACCTTACCATACCTTGCCTTACCTTTGCCTTACCTTACCTTTGCCTTACCGTTGCCTTACCTTTGCCTTACCTTTACCTTTGCCTTACCTTTGCCTTACCTCTGCCTCTGCCTCTGCCTCTGCCTCTGCCTCTGCCTCTGCCTCAACCTTGCCGCAATCTTTATTTTGGTTCTTTTTAAAATTATTTTTTGCCCCAGTCTTTTGGCACCTACACGGCCTTGAATGGCATAGCCCTGACACCTAGCGTAGCCTTCCCCTGCCTGGTCCTCTTCTTACTGATGGTTGACCCTCTCCTGCTGTTGCCCACGGCCTTCTTCAAAACGGTCAACGGAGTCATCAGTACGGGACGCCTGTCAGCATTCCTGACGGCGCCTGAGGTGGACAAAAAGACGCTGGGGTCCATCGAAGTGAAGAAGCCACAACAAGCACCTGGAATTGGAGCAAAGGAAGAGGATAGAGTGAGATTTTGTACCGGAATTTTTTTGTAAAATGAAATTGATTGTCTTAGATTAAAAAAAAATTAAAGTCAACTGCTCAGAAGTCGAATCTTTGGCAGCTTAATACACTAAAAACAAAAAGTTGG
This sequence comes from Crossaster papposus, assembly GCA_037893245.1. Lineage (NCBI taxonomy): Eukaryota > Metazoa > Echinodermata > Asteroidea > Velatida > Solasteridae > Crossaster > Crossaster papposus. The sequence continues at coordinate 262,797 of JBAIAA010000487.1, read as the reverse complement.
AGTTAACTTAACTTGCTTTTCCCTGTGCTCTTCAACCAAGTTTCTTGTAAAATATGGAACTTATCCCCAACCACCCCAAATCTGCCAAAATTTATATCTCCCCACTAAAAAAATAATTGTTGGATTTTGATGGACTTACTCCTAAAGGCCTGGCGTGAAAGAAATGGTGATGGATTATGATGGATTTGGTACAGTAGGCCAGAAAGTGTGCTAGTGCAATTCATGAATTTTGCTTAGGATCCAGTAGTGTTGTCATATAAGATTTGTGTACTATATCCATCAACATCAACCAACACTTCAACACCATGTATACAAAGAAAATCGACTAATGGATTTTGGCAGATTTTGGTCCAGTACCCTGCAGAGGCAGTAGGCACTTAATAGGGTTAAATAATGTAATAATCAAATTACTAAAAATCACAGCCCTATATAACTTCTTCTTTTTTTCAGCCACACAACGACAATAATTCCGAGGTCCGTTTTACCGATGGCGGCATTGAGCTGTCAGTAGTCAAGACTAAAGCAGAGCCATTTAAGGATTCCAACGCCTCGCTACACTCTACCACCAGTCAAGACACAATCAGCCCCCTCGGCTCTATGGACTCATCCAGCCTAGATTCACTGACAGGCTTGCCCAATAACATTGCAATTAAGGTTTGACTTTCTCTCTGGTTTTATCTTTGTGAACCGTGTGTTCGAGTCCCACCCATGTGCAGAAGTTTTTTTTCCCTTAACCCTAACCACCCCAAACCCATCAAACTCAAACAGCCGGCTCTGCTAGGTTTTGGCAGGTTTGGTACCAAACCATAACAACTTGTTGTTGGACTTTGTTTGACTCAGTACCAAAGGTCCAGAGAGACCCAGAGAGACTTGTTAAATGTTGGAGTTTGGGGGAGTGTACTGGCATTTATTCGTGGGTGAATTCACGGCTGGTCAATAGCACATGTTGCTGGTCAGCTCTGTACTGTACATATACAGTTCCTGGTCAAATGTAAATGTACACGTATGTTGGAGTTTGGGGGAGTTAACAGGCATTTCTTCGCGGGTATGCTTACCCATGGTCTCAAACACAGTTCCTGGTCAAATGGAAATGTACATGTTAGAATTTGGGAGTTCACTGGGAGTTCAGTGCAGTGATGAAGTGTAGTATGTGTTTGAGTGGGGACACACAAGGGCAAGGTCAAGGGGTCATAGAGCAAGGGTACTACTGGGGCAATGCTTGTGTTGGCTATACAATATGCACGTCCAGGCCACCACAATTTGAATACAAATGCAGCACTGGTGAAAGTATGTGACTCTTCCATTCAGCCATAGGTGGGATGTTACAGCTTTTACTTTAGGTGACAATAAGCATGATAACAATTTTCATAAATTATTCAATATGATATATATAGATGATATCTGAAAAGGTAAGTATTAGGTAAGTATTAGGTAACATTAGACAATATTTCCATAACAATAACAGAGTTTCCTATAAATATGAGTGAATCATGAGTTTCGCCCCCAGTCTCAATTTAATTTGAGAACATCCAATCAATATGACTACAGGGGAAATACAAAATTTGCAACAAAGTTTAACAAGTCAGGAGCGAGAGACTTTCTTTGAGAAAGTTATGGGCATGTCAAAGAAAAAAACCGGGAGTTGCTGCTGTAAAGCATGGCAGTCCAAAAGGAAAGAAGGGCCGAGGGAAAAACCAGGGGAAAGGAAAGAGTAAAGCGCCTCAACAGAAAAGAAGTGATGCCAGTTTCACTGCTCTTCAACTGCAGCACGAAAATGAGGAGCTTGGGGCAGCCCTAAGAGCCAGTGCGAAAGAGGCCGGCATACGGATGGGAAGGAGTTACAGGGCTCTTGTAGACACCTCCGACAGTGAGGAAGAAGAATTCCTCGACAAAGCAGTAGAAAGTTCTCCACCCTGCTTGGCATCCGATGAACAGGTAATGGAGAGCACCGATAGTCTGCCCACAGAGGAGGAGGATGACAGACAAGAAAAGCAAAAGAAAGAAGTTTGGTAGCATGGAAAGTGGACTTTCTAGTTTGGCCACAGAGGAGAGTGATGCCACCCCTCCACCCCCAAAACGGGCTAAGAAAGGAAAAAAGCAGGATACAAAGAAAAACCTGCCTTCCAGCTCCGACGATGACCCGGCCATTCCGTCCACTGAGCAGAGCGATGCCACCCCTCCACCACCAAAACGAGCCAAGAAAGGAAAGAAGAAGACAAAGAAAAACCTGCCTGCCGGCTCCGACGATGACCCGGACCCCCCATCTGCCTACCAACCAGACCACACCTCGGATGAGCACGGCTGGACCCGTACCCTGGACGATGTCCCTGTCCACACCTTCAAGGGAAAAAAGCCCTCAGGCCCAACATTCAAAAAAAAGATGAGGCCATCGGCTACTTTCTGAAGTTTTTTCCACTGGCCCTCTTCATTGGCATAGTGAAGTGGACCAACAGGAACCTGGGTGTAAACCATGTCAAACAGACAACTCTTCAAGAAATACGGGCATGGTTTGGCATCCACATCTTGATGGGGCTGGTGAAGATTGCCAACTACAAGGGCTACTGGTCTTCACAACCCGGTGTCATCAACCATGAGTCGAAACAGGTTTGACACCCTAAATCAGCACCTGGCTTGCAATGATCCGGCTAAGGATCTTGACCTCATCAGAGACAAGGGGAAATGCTACCTGGCTAAAAAGAAACACCCCCTGTACCCCCTTCAGCCCCTGTGGGATAAAGTCCTAAAAAGATGTCGCAAAAACTACCGTCCTTGTCGTGAGCTGGCCATTGATGAAGCTATGATCCGCTACAGAGGATTCAAGGCCAGTGTGCGTAAGTTCTTTATGCCAATGAAGCCAATCCGAGCTGGCTTCAAGATCTACGCCCTGGCCGAATCAGCAACTGGTGCCATCATCAACTTCATCACACATCCCACTGGACCCAAGCCGACAAAGATGGTAGACATTGCCATGCATGTGGCCAAACACCACTTGGACATCTACCATCACATTTTCACGGACAAACTGTACACATCGATAGCCCTTGCCCGCAGACTTCTTGCTCAACGCACATATTTGACAGGAGCTGTCAAAGGCAACAGCAAGGGTCTGCCTCAAGACTTCACCACTAAGAACACCAACCCCCACAGGCACAAAATCAAGCGGATGAACCGCACAAAGAGAGGCACCTTATACAGCAGACAGAACGGCCAGCTCACCGCCGTTCTTTGGAAAGACACCAGAGTTCTGATGCTGATGTCCTTAGCCCACCAGGGATGGAGGGATCCGGCCAGTGGAACACTCAAGCGAAAGGTACCCGACTCAAAGACAGGCAGGCTGAAGAAAAAAACCATCCCTGCACCTCCCCAAGCAAGGGACTACACACGAAACATGGGAGGAGTAGACAGAGGTGACCAGCTCCGGTCCTATCACACCAGTGCCCGCAAGTCTCAGTTTTGGTGGCGAGCAATCCTGTACTTTCTCATCAACGTGGCTCGTTTCAATGCCTGGATCTCCTTCAAGCACCACCATCCAACAATCGATGCCCTGAACAAAAACAACACTGAAAATGACCAGCTTTCCAGTTGAGACGAGGGTGGAGACGAGGGTGGAGATGAGGGTGGAGACGAGGGTGGAGATGAGGGTGGGGACGAGGGTGGAGATGAGGGTGGAGATGAGGGTGGAGATGAGGGTGGAGACGAGGGTGGAGACGAGGGTGGAGACGAGGGTGGCGATGTAACATCGCACGGACAGTTTGTGTTAGCCATCGCTAATGGTCTGATTGACGGGTATGCAGGAGGCAGCACAGCCCGTCAATTCAGCCCATCTTTCCCAGTCCCACGCATCAATAGTGCCGGGCACTATTCTGCAAAGATGCCCGGGAAGAATGCTCGTTAGTGCAGATGGTGCAGACTAAACAAGATTGTAACGAAGTCTGGACTGCCCAAGACAACCAGAAGGGGCTGTCCAGTGTGTGGGGTCAACCTCTGCCCGGGGGAGTGTTTCATCAAATTCCATGGAGCTGCCACAAGAGAGCACACCACCGATACAACCTCCACTGAGTAAAGATCAACTAACATGAGCCACCAATAAGGGGGGGGGGGACAGATCGAAGAAGAAACATACAAATAAAGAAACAGAAACAGACAAAGTAAATGTAAATAAAAAGTTCATAAAAAGTAAAGCTAAAGTAAAGCTAAAGCAAAAGTAAAGCAAAAGTAAAGTAAAGCAAAAGAAAAGCAAAAGTAAAGCAAAAGAAAAGTAAAGCAAAAGAAAAGTAAAGCAAAAGTAAAGCAAAAGTAAATGTGGAGGGGGGTTTTATTATGGAGGCTACAGAATGACTGAAACCTCTAAATCAGTGGGTTCAGATTGACTCTTTTATTCGGTACTGTAATTGGAAGTCGGAAGGCAACCGACCAGTGACGGAGGCGGGAGAATGGCATCAAATTGGACAGTAAACAATTAACAAGTAGGAAGGAAAGAGAAAATAAATGAAATCTTTAGTACAATAAATACATGTAGTGTGTGTTCACCAAAATCTATCCAATAAAGTGAATACTTCGGCTGAAATAATGCAACTCTTTCACAAAAGAATTAATTAGTACAAATACTTCCAACGTTTTGTTTTGAATCATACACCTGTATCTGTAAGACCTGTATTAAACAATAATCCAGCAGTGCAGTGGGTTTTTACCAATCAAAACAGCATATGGGATTGATCATCTTGTCTTAAAATCCTTAAGAATTATCAGATCTATATTAAAGCTTATTCTAAAAGTCATTAGCTTAACAGACAACTTGCACCAAATAATAAACCTTGGCAAGTTAATTAACACACTATGCCAATGCCAATATTTGACTAGTCTACCAATGACATAGAGGGTGCTGTTGTAGCATAAACTATAGACTATGGATTACCATTAATTTGTCAAAATATGCCCACGTTACTCAGTCAACTTAGACTTAATACCGATGCCTGCACTGTAAAATACCTATTTCACAGATCGCATTAACTTACAGGGATCAATTCTCCACATACAATAAAGCTCAGACTCGTGTTCATAAATGCACATGTACATGTAATAGCAAAACGGCATGATCCTTGGACGGCGCCATGACAGTGTCAACAACTTTACAACTTTAACTGAACTGTAATTGCTGAAAAATACATATAATCCTGAGCTTTAATGGGCTAATGAATAAATCTAAATGATACTTGTTATACCAGGTTTATTGTCCTTTAGTTTATATATTTGAATCAAACTTGCAAAAAGAAGGAAATTTTACCTGTAATTGGAAGTCAGAAGGCAACCGACCAGTGACGGAGGCGGGAGAATGGCATAACCAGACTCCGCCGCATGGTGGCGCCCTCCCAACTCACCGTTCTACTGTTACTGCATCAAAGACGACACATCGCTGCCTCCACATAAAGCAAAAGAAAAGTAAAGCAAAAGTAAAGCAAAAGTAAAGCAAAAGTAAAGCAAAAGTAAAGCAAAAGTAAAGCAAAAGTAAAGCAAAAGTAAAGCAAAAGTAAAGCAAAAGTAAAGCAAAAGTAAAGCAAAAGTAAAGCAAAAGTGAAAAGTGCATATTATGAGTTTGTACCTTCACTGCATGAGTCTAATAATAAAAATGAAAAAAGCATATTTGTGTTCAAAGACATTGCTTCATTTTGTTAGATTTGGTACAATCCCTCCCCAATCACTTGACAATGCATAGACCCATCTGTACCAAACCTGCCAAACCCCAACAGTTGGAGTTTGGCAGGTTCAGTACTGTTGCCCCAGCACGCCCTGTTGAAGTTTGGCAGGTTCAGTACCAGCTCCTACCGAACCTGTGTGCAGCTGTTGAAGTTTGTTAGGTTTGGTATGCTTTCTAGTGCGGGAGCCTAGGGGGTTAGGGTTAAGGGTGCCCCTATTTATTTCTGTGATTCTCATTTCAGACCGAGCTTATTTTGAGCTCCCGAGCCTATTTTGGGCTCCCGAGCCTATTTTGGGCTCCCGAGCCTATTTTGGGCTCCCGAGCCTATTTTGGGCTCCCGAGCCTATTTTGGGCTCCCGAGCCTATTTTGGGCTCCATGAGCTTATTTTGGGCTCCATGAGCTTATTTTGGTCTCCCAAGCCTATTTTGAAGTCCAGTCGCAAGTCCAGTCGCAAGTCCTTTCATAAAGCCAGTCTTAAGTAATTGGATGAACAATGACAAAGGAATGATTTTGTTCAAGGTTCATTTGAATAGCTATTGAATTGACTTATACTGAAGGACTGGTTACTGACTTGCAGGGACTCGAATACAACTCTGACAAATAAACAGTTATGCAGGTTAATGTCTGAACCGAGCGTTACAAAGTTGCACATTAACTTTATCTTTTAAAGATTGAAAATGGTTGCTTTGTCTGGGATCCAGATAGTTCTCAGCCAATACTCCGGGGTCTTAATGTCACAATTCCAGCAGGTATACAGTGTGTTTAAAAATATATATATATATATATTTAAAAAATGCCAAAGTAGATTGTGTAACCCACGTACGTTAGGTAAAGTTTAAAATATGAACCTTTTCATTATAGTTGAGACATCCAACGTCATACATATACATCATACTGTTTGACAGAGTTATGAGTAATTTTCCATTTGTGACCTGTTCCAACGAAACCCGGACAAAGTCGACTTTTTAGTTTTTCAGATTTTGCTTTTTTTCAAATTCTCTAGGTTCTCAGCTTTAAAATGATGTATCATTTACATATGTACCCCCACCCTATCTTCCCTGGGGTCTGGATTTAGTGATAAAACCCTGACAACCTAATTATGAGAAACAGCTTTGAAGTTTAGAAAAGCGTATTATTTCTATACACAAATGTTTCACAAAATTGACCAAAAAACACACTTCTGGTAGACGGATTTTGTTCAAATTTGAGGAGATTGTAGATTAATAGTGAGTGACTTAGGAAAACCTAAAACCTCAAAATGTTAAAATCCATCCGAAATGACTTCAGGAGTAATAATAATAATAATAATACAAGGCATTTATATGGCGCTCTACAAAGAACACAGCGCCTCACATCAACAACAGAATTAATACAATGAAATACAGAAAATGCAGTAAAACAAACAAATCATAAGCTTGGAAATAGGTGAGTTTTGAGTTGGCGCTTTGTGTTTTGAGTTTTGTGACAAAACACATTGTGCGACTTTGTCCGGGTTTCGTTGGAACAGGTCACATTTGGGGTTAAATTGACCATGGGACCAAGATTTTCGATTTTGTTTGGATGTGCAAGTGTAATGTGGATGAGCTGTTCAATGGAAATCACTACCCATCATGTTAATGTTTAGCATGGAAACGTGTTTACAAACACGGATTTTGTTTAAACTAATAAAGACAGTGTTTCCAGTGTTAGGCCAGGCAAGTAGGCTACCGTTGTCCTAGGGCCCAAAATAAAAAATTAAAATTACTCATAACTCAGATTACTCAAAATTATCAGAATTGGTCGTTTGATGTCTCATTTTAAAGTGGAAAGGTGTATCTTTCAAACCATACCTATATTATCTATGTTGGTTACACATTCTACGTGTGGCATTCCGTTATATTGTTTTTGCATTTGTTTTTTACACACTGTATAATGAATAATTACTGAGTACTTACATTTTTGTGTAACCTAAACGTTTTTGGGGCACTATAATTATAGCCAGTCCTAAATTTTGTATGACCCAATGTCTGTATGTCCTTATGTATGTTAAAGATCAGGTTACGGTTTTGAAAAAAAAGTATAACTTCTACATGATTTCATGGATTTTGATGAAACTTGGATGTAGTGAGAAAACACCATTGTTCATCAGATTTAATACTGATATCAAAGGTCTTGAATGGTCTTTGGAAATTGTCATTTAAACATGCACAAAATGGAGACCCAAAAAACCTATGTTTTTTCCAGTCTTCCTTATATAAGAATTCAAACCCTGCTTAATAACTCTACAAAATGCCGATTATTATCCACTTCATTCCTACATCAACTTGGAAAATGAGGTTCATTAACAAATTTCAGGAAAGTTGACAGTGGTTGTTGGAACAGTGGGAAGTGGGAAATCTTCACTCTTGTCGGCCATCTTGGAAGAAATGACGCTACTGGAAGGGAACTTGTTGATAAATGGGTAATTATTATTTTTAAAAATTTTTCAATTTTTTTTTAATTATCTACACCAAAACATTATGAACACAATTTTTACTGCACATGCATTTAACAATTGTTTTTCTTCTCCATTTTCTAGAAGTAGAAACTCTATTGCCTATGTTTCGCAAAAGGCATGGATACTGAATATGTCATTGCGGGAAAACATCTTGTTTGGTGAGCCCTTCAATCCAAAGAGGTACTGCATTTTTTTTATTGTTCATCTGCTGTTACTTTTGGACCAACCAGTGATCGATTGTGTCGGTTTGGCCTTATGGATCGCAATATTTACAATTTTCGAAAATGAATAGGTTATTTATAGTAAATATATTGTGAGGCTGGATAAAACAAAGGAAGTCTACAGCGCTCATCTTACCCGTAGAGCCACTACGATTGCATATCTCTCTAGAGGGCGCAATACATCTGATAAGAGTTCACACAATAGGCTACCCACCGTGCCCCGCGGCTCAGCTTCCTCTTTTCTCTAGCGTCGGAGTAAAAGATCGGTTTTTTTACCCACGGACAAAATCTTGGGTTTTCTTCACCATCCTACGTCCGCTCGAGTTTATTTCTTCAAATAAATTAAGTAGAGTTTGTCTTCAATCTGTGTGTGCTTATTTTTTTGGTTTTCGATCTCCGTAAGTACATTTTTTCCGTCTGTTTTCAACATTGATTGTGATGGACAAAATCAGTCAAAAGGAGATCGGCTAGGTGCACGGCGGGACGCTCGGATGGAAGTTCCACGGAACTGCCGCCCTCATTAGGGGTCCAAGGTCGGGAGGCACCCCCCCCCCCCCCCCCCCCTCCCTGCACCTAACCTCGACTGTAAATCTGCTGGGGGCATCCCCCTTCACTTGCAGAATTCACCCCGTCACCTGGGATCGGGTGATGGTCACCCCACTGGCCGGGGCCTGGGCTACAGCCAACCCGCCCCACCGGCCGCACTGCACGAGTAAACGCAATTGATCAAGCAGCCTGCCGGTAAGAGCCGTAAGCATCGAGCGTCGGCAGTAAGCTGGAACACCCCCCTCACAAAATCGCCCTCCAAGGCCTCTGGACGAGCCGTAGCGAGCTCCATATCCAAGGCCCCCAACACGCCCAGCTTGACCTGGCGACCTGAGGTAGCCTAGGAACCCCTACGGGTAAGGGCCCTCCGGCCAGCTACGCTTTACGAGCCGAGTCTACCGGCCGGGATTTGGCCCGCTGTTGGGAGAATTACAGCGGCCTCCAAGTCTGTTCTCAACTTCAGGGTATTTCCGCTGTTCCGGAGTTCCCGCACCACCGCCAACTTCTCAACCCTCTTCGGGAGAACAACTCATCGTAAAAGACGGCATTCCTCGTCAGAGTCTGAGTCTTCCTCAGACCGATCCCAATACCGGACCAAACACTGGAAGCACTCAGGATCAGTTCCAGGCATTCACGGCCATGTCGGCGGGAACTTTCCCTGCGGGACAACTAGCCCCACTCGCGGGACAACTCGCCCCACTCGCGGGACAACTCGCCCCACTCGCGGGACAGTTTGCCCCCTACTCGGGTCGAACAAGATGGACACGCTCCGGGCAGAAGTCAACTCGCCCCAAACATCGTTCCCTCTGCAGGCATGGATGCTACACGGTCAGGACATCGCAACCCGGTCGCGGGACAATTAATTCGGCCCTCGAGATCAACTAGCCATGGCTAGATTCGCCGTGATCAGCTACATTTTCCACAAATCGTGAGCCGTCCCCCTGATTCGCCACCGGCCATTTCCATTCATCCGTTCGCTCGTTTTTTTGGACTCCGATGGGGGACCCGGCACCCTGTCCTGCGGATCAGCGCCAGCCCCGCAGGGGCCCCGAGGTACATGCTGGATTCTCGGCAAGGGCTCACCTCACCCTTCTCAATCGTACCATTGTTCGGACGATGAGGACGATGATGTCATCAATACTCGACACCTCTCCCCATTGGAAACTCAACTCCGACCTGTCCAGCCCCTTCCGGCCCATTCAAAATATCGCCAACCACAAAGACTGGAAAGCCTTTGATAAGCGAACTAATGCTTTTTTTCGCTTTACTCCAAAAGACTTTGAGGGCTACTTGGCAGTACCACAAGTACCAGATTCTGCCAAGGATAAGTTTGCTGCAGACGGAAGTGCGGCTAGCTCATCTCGCAATTAGTTTGCTGATCCTACTAGGAACAAACTGGAGACCATTCTCAAGAAAGCTGACTGGGCATCAAGATTTGGCATGCGAGCAACGTCTTTCATGCTGCTGCTGTCCGAATATTTGGTCAGGGGCTGCGAAGACTAAACCACAATTCCTGCCGATATGCTCTCCGCAGCCTTTCGCTGCTTAGGCGACTCTCTTCGTCTAGCCCTAGAGCAATTCACACGCATCTCGACTTTGACAACTTCTCGCCGCTGAGGCAACATTCTCGACGCTCTTTTCTTTCCATCTGAAGGAGCCAGGACACGTCTAGAATCTCTCTCCCTCATTGGACCAACCCTGTTCGCCGGCAAATTCAAAGAAACAATGGAAGCCGAAGCGAAACGTATCAATGCAACAGACAAAATGAATCTCTACAAGTCAGCATTGAAGTCCGGCCCAAGCCAGCCAAAATCTCAGAAGACCAAACCATTCCGACCACTGGCCGTCTCCGACCGCTGGGTGCTCAAAACAATCCAGTTCGGTTATGTTCTGGGTTTTACGGCTTTTTTCAACTTGTTTGCGGTTTCTTATGTGTTTCTTTATATATGTGTGTGTAATCTCAATTTTGGCTACCCAAACGGTAGCAAAAGTCCAAACCAATCAGAAGCGACAGGGGTCAGCAGGTCAGCAGGTCAGCATACATTAACAAATTATGATTGGTTAATCGTTCAGCACTTTACTTGTTTGCATACAAGTTATGAATAATGCACCTTTTTATACTCTATTAATAATTCATAAAAAAAACCCACGCAAACAAGTTGGAAAAGGCCCTCGTTGCTTCGCCACTCGACTCGCGCTCATGGTCTCCCGTTCTAGTCGCTTAGGATCGCAGCCACGAAGGCCTTGACAAAAGGCTACCTTCCTGTTAGAAGTCGCCACATCGCGGCGCTGAAGCGTACTACAGGCCTTATCAATGCAGCCTGGCCATATTCGCTGGGAACCTCATGGAGTTAGAATGGTTCCCCACACTTCATTCCTTACCAAGAACCAATCTGACTCCTTCTCTTCCCCCGATATCTTCATCCACTCATCAGTCCCGGAAGACAACAAATGGTGCCCAGTTCGTGCCTTGAAATGGTATGTCAACAGAACTGGACTGATCAGGGGAGATACAACAAACCTCTTCTTTACCTCGGTTCGCCACCAGCGCCACGAGAAACAATCGGAGGCCTACTTCAAAGGGGTTCCACTTACTGACATTATACAAGCAGCGTGTTGGAACTCCTCTAACACCTTTTGTTTACTGCTATCTGAAGAACGTACCGGAAGAGCAGCCCTGCTGACGGCAAGGAACTCGGCTCCTCGAGCCGAACGAGCCAGCTCTCAGCAATCTCACTAGACGAGACACAGGATTATAGTAAGCTAATATCAAATTTATTCAGCTTTACTCACATTACCATGTATCGGTTCCCGCATACATGTTTATAATGACCAGGGCCTTTACTAACCCTTCTTCATCCCTGTCTCACAGTACCAATTGGCATCTCACACCCACCTCCTGGTTTCGGCGTTATATCTGCATACGTAGTGGCTGTACGGGTGAGATGAGTGCTGTAGACCCCCCCCCCCCCCCCCCCCCCCCCCCCCCCCCCCACAACCGTGTGGGAGGGGTCTACTAGCGAATTCTTACCCGTAGAGCATCCCTCCATCCTCCCCACGAGGGCTCGATGCAGACTTAAACTGCCATAGCACTCGAGAAAAGAGGAAGCTAAGATGGCGGCCAGGCCGTGGGGCACAGGCCGTGGGGCACATTGGGTATTTTATTGTGTGAACTCTTAGCGGATGTATTGCGCCCTCTAGGGAAATATGCATACGTAGTGGCTCTACGGGTAAGTATTCGCTAGTAGACCCCTCCCACAAGGTTGTGGAGGGGGGGGGTGTGGTAAATGCTGTTTTTGTAGTCTGGTTCCTTGACTTCCTTCAGACGAAACAGAGCATTATTTATAGATGTCAAGGAATTATCAGGTTATTAGGAAACTACACTAGTTGGCTGGCACCCATTCATGTTTGTGTAATAGTGTTGCAAAGAAAATATGCACTCACTAAATTTAATAAAATATTCGGGTATTTGCAACGATTACCTGCAGGCAATCATTGGAAATTTATGCAAAATTTCACTTTTCTTGAAAACCACAGCACACCAGAATTTCCCCATGATGCCTTGCAGTAACACATTGGGCTATTGATAGGGGCATTATTTGTTTAGTTGTAATATGAAGCCAGTGTTATTAAATCACAAACAGATATAATCGCATCATCTCTGACTGTGCCTTGCAAGCCGACATCGACATACTGCCGGCAGGGGACCAGACTGAGATTGGAGAGAAAGGGATCAACTTGAGTGGTGGTCAGAAGCAGCGAGTCAGCGTGGCTCGGGCCATGTACTCCAGAAAGGACATCTTACTCATGGTGAGAGAATTTAAACATAGGAGATATAATGTGTACTGTAGGTGGCCCTAAAATTACACTAAAGAAATGTTCTTGATTCCCAATAATCTTTTCGATCCCACGTTTGACATGCAGTTTTGTCGAGTCGAAAAAAATAAATCAAACCGCGATGCTGTGTAGCAACCTCATACCCGAAAGGATTATTGCACTTGCAGTGGTTAAGCAAGCGACGAATGGGAAAGAGGTGGTGTTGAGAATGCAAATTAGTTTTGCTCCACTTGTTTGATATCGTGTTATAACATCAGTAATAAGTCCAATCTCCAAGCTAAAGCACATTTGTGACCCGCTCCATCGTAATCGGGAATAAGTCGCTGAGGCCGTTTTACGCAATCGGCTGTTGAAGTGAACGCATGGGTAAAAATCTGGACCAAGTCGTTTTTCTGAACATTGTATTTTTAGGAAGTGTAGTTATCACAGATTATTGTCATTAATGTCTTGTATGTAAAAACGATCAATAAAGATGAAAATGAAGAGGATTTGTGTGCGCTGTCCGTATGATTTTGGTAAATTTTGTTTATTTCAAAGCTGTTTTTTCTCGGAACGTGGATTCGGCAAATAAATATACACCTGTCAACTTCATCAGACCATAACTCGTTAACCTAAGGAAATACACACTTGTGATGGGTATCATTAGAAAGCTTATGAAATTCCCTTTCTTAACCAGTCATTTCGAGACTTATTTCTGATTTTGATGGAGCGGGTCACATTTTGGCGAAAGAAATAAATTACATCGGCAGCGGGTGCGTGCATCATGCATGGCTATTCCTTTCTCCCTCCATGGTTTGTGTCATCAGGTGTGTGTAAAATTGGGCCTTAACATTTTTGTTTAAAAGTCGTTTGAAGAGAACTCACAAAAACTTGGAAAAGATCATATATTTATATAATATGAAGAATATGGAACCTGTGCGGTCAGAACAGTTGCACTGTACGGTCTAACCACCGAAGTTGCGCTGGTCGTGTGAGTAAAAGATTCTCACTGACTGACATTGGCTTGCAATGTTATATTTCTTTAGAGTAATTTTCCTACGAACATTACCAAAAGTGACTGCTGGACTTTTGTGATTATTTATGAATTGTTTTCATTGTTGAGGTGTCCAATTTGTTGACACAATGCAAAAATAAATTGACCAACTGAACAAGGGATCCATGCGTGCGCCGCACCCCAACGCGCTGCGTGCGCCGTACTTCGCCCTGGAGTTTCTTGGTTTTTTTTTTGTAATGCCACATTTTGCCACATCCTAAAAAACTGGATTTTAATGTGAATTATATTTTTTTATAATAATTATGTTTACCTTTCAATCTCTTTAAGCCCGCAGGAACGGGGGTGGGGGGGGGGGGGGGGGGGGGGGTGTTCGGGGGGTGCTGCAACACCCCAAGCATTTGGATAGGGGTGCTGGAATATGCTGAAACACCCCCTACTTTTAGCAGAAATAAATGCACATCCTGTCATGGAATCATTCCGAAACTTAGACTAGGGTTGCCTTATCTCAGCTCTGGTGTGATGAATAAGAATTCGGTGTGATGGAGTGATGGTCTGGTGGCAGAAAATCGCTCTACCTAACGATCGATTTACCAAACAAAATCTGTGTATCTCGTAATGTTCGTTATAGCGGCGATTCACTGTACAATATTATACAATGTAGTACACGCTCTAATGGATTAAACTCTCTCTGCAGGATGATCCGCTGTCTGCGCTCGATGTCCACACCGGGGGCCACCTCTTCGAGCACGGCATTCTGAATAATCTGCGCAAGAAGAAGAAAACGGTCATCTTGGTCACGCACCAACTGCAGTATCTCACCTATGCTGACAAGGTATATAGCTGAAGCATTTAGACCTCTTTATTAGAGTTGTGAGCATATGGTAACAAGTAAGTCTGTCTGTAACGGTTGAGGATGATCTTGTGCCTGCACCCAAGCACTACAAAACATTGCAATTCAACGCGCCACATCTCACGACCCGTCATACAATCCATTTTACAAAAACTTGCGATGCGTTTAACACATCGCAACTTCTTGACAAAAGTTTGAAACACGTCGTAAATTACGGCGTGTCTTTGGGTCGTCGTAAATTAAGATGCGTCTTTTCATGGCCGATTTTGATGCCATAAAAATAAAATAAAAGAAACTAAAATACCGACACACTGTGTTGGAAGTTGTATTCCGGATACCAGTGAAAGGGCATACCGGTAGCAAAAATTTAACAATTCAACAAAATTATAAACAATTCAAAAATTGGGCAACACCAGCCCCCCCCCCCCCCCTCCCCCCTCCCAACACCAGCCCCCCCCCCCCCCCCCCCCCCCTACGTGTACGTGTACGTGTAGCCTAGGCTAGGCTTAATACACGTACGCAGTAATATGGCGAAAATATTGATTTAAACTTTTTAGGCGGGACAAAATTACTATTGAAAAGCGGGCGAACTATAAAGGATGACCATGGAGTGGTGTGTAAAATACATGCAGAGATGCCAACCCTCCCGGGAGGCTCCTGGAAAATCAACTAAACTCCAGACCTTACGAGCACATAAGATATCCTCCCGGATTTGCAATATTAATGTTTGTTTTTTTTGTATCGGCATTTTTGCAGCGGCGTAACAATTATATGTTGCTTTCCGCGCACGCGTTGCCGTTCAATGCATTACAGCATGCACAGTTACCGTACCAAGCCCACCGGCCTGAAGCACTCGGTACACAGCTAGCTGCAGCGCGCCTGCATACATGTACTTCTGTAGTAAGCCAGGTTGTGAGAATTTAGTAACAATTACACACCTTCAAGCATATTTAATTTTATATATTTAATTGTAATTGTGTATACATGTAAATTGCTGAATTAAAGTATTATTATAATTACTGGTACCATTACCATATACATGGTGCACAGTGATTACAATGAATGTACATGTACATGTGGTACATGCAAGTCACAAGACCGGCGGAAACACCATTTCGCGACTATTTGTTGCCGCACTGTGCGATACCATGGAGCTATATGGTGATACATTGTCATGTGAAAATCTGACTCCTGAGAAAATCAGACTCCTTTTCCCTATTGGTTAATCCCTCTCATGTGACCAGTCGCTATAAATACACTTTTGACGCGTCGCACGTACGATGCGGCCGTTTCGAGAAAAAAACCTGGGGACGGGTCGCATCGTGGGACGTGTAACGCATTGTGTGACGCATCGTAAGGATATGAAACGCCGCAGCGCTGTGATGCATTGTAAGTTGTGGTGAGTTTCATGAAATCGGGTGTAGGAGTCCATAGCTCTTTGTTTTATTTTATTTTGACAGATCTTAGTAATGACAGATGGGCAGGTAGCTCACGAGGGAACACTGGAAGACATAGCTGCAGTCGAGCAAGGTCTCTACAGTGGCTACGAGAAAGCCGTTAAGGAGGAGATGACGGAGCAAGAGTCGAATGTGCAGACAGAATCGGAGACAAGGAAGCTACAGATGATGGAGATCAGGAAGCAGACAGCAGGACTGCAGAACAAGTCACCAGACAGCAATGCTGGAGAAGCGTCTGGTAAGGTTTGGCGTTAGTCACCTGGGCCCAATTTTATAGAGCTGCTCAGCAAAAACAAAGTTTAACATAAAAACAATTCCTTGGAAGAACAAAGTTAAAATTTACATTTTATGATGATGTATATTTTTTGTGACTGGTTTTCAGCTGGTTTTTGCTTTAGCTTGAAAAGCACAGACTGCTAGCCTGTTTTTACTGAGTGTAGGAAGTTTGTGTATTTTCCCTTTTCTTAAAATGGTATAGTCTTAACAGTTTCGGACTTTAGCACTAACTACGTAATCGGTCTTACTCCGTACGCATTGCGTAATCATTCTTTTCAGCAAGCAGCAGCTAGCGCTTCCGGTAGTTGCGTTTGTAAAGCCATGGTTGTTTGTAAATAATAGTGTTGACAATTCATTGGGTTATAATAGACATTCAGGTGTTTAGACAAGGGTTACTAAGTAGTTGTTGTGCCAACTGGAAGGAAATATGTGTGACTTGTGGGGTGTGACAAGTCAGATGTTAAGACAATGGTTACTATGGAGTTGTTGTGCCAACTGGAAGGAAATAATGTGTAATTTGGGTGCGTGATAGGTCAGATGAGTTGAGTATGGGCAGACCAGATCAGATTTTGGTAGAAGACGGATGTGTGTTTTTGGGCGTGTGATCGCATAGACTTTAGCCACCAGGCGTAGCTAGCTACAGCAGGCCTTCGTCAGCGATCCTAAAAGCCTAATCAAGGCAGCTATACCCTATAGAACTTTAAATCAGTCTTTGCGTTGACAAGACTTGAGCATTTCCGCTCTTGTAAAACACACCAAGGAAGAGTGCCAGAAGTTTGTAAAAGCCAAACAACCGTAAGTGTTTATTTCAAACTTATTTTATTATAATTATTGAACATTAATTGAAGTCAGTTTGTGAAGACAAACAAAATGGATTTGTGTAAATTAAAAGTTGATGTCTGGATTAATATTAATGTTGCAGAAAAGTAATTGTCACTTATCTGATGAGCGACAGTAATGAAACATATGATGTAAGAATACTTAAAGCATTTATTGAATATAGAATTGTTCGTTCGGATGTTGGCAGTTTAGCCAAGTTTGTATTTGGAATATGGTTCGATATTTATATTAATTAGATGGCTGGGGGTTGAGGGACCAGACCTAAGACATTGAAGTCGACGGGGAGTTGACGAGGCTACCAGGACCAGTGCCGTAGGACACCCGTACTCCGAGCGAGGTGTTTCCAAAGATCGTGCCCGAGTTCCAGACAGTTCCCAGTATCCTTCATCGTGGTACCCGCGTCCAACTCTTTCGTACACTGGTAGATTACGTGTACAATATAACTTATAACTATACAATTGTTTAACTGTCCAGTGAGTGTTTAGTAGTTGCTTTAATTTTGTAGAGACTAATTAAGAAATAGTAAATACCTGTATGGTTTTCTCATTAATCGGCCGAAGAAATCTTTTTAAGAATTTAACTGTAATTATTTGTAAATAATGTGATGCGAATAGATTAAGTTCAATACAAGAAACAAGTTGTCTGGTGTTTCATGCTACTTCGCTGCGCTCATACGCATGAAAAATAGTTTGGTTTTAAACACCGACACAGCTGAATACAACACACACAAAAACAGGGTATGCGAAAGAAATTCTTTGCGATATTTTATTGAGACAGCATGGGATTGAGGCATGCATGCACAGTGATGCTGAATGCACAACATCAATTAATGATGTATGAACTTCACCAAAAATTATATTTATAGAAAAAACATAATACAAACAATAAGACACCTGCCTTATTACAACACTGACCATCTCGGCCCTTCAGGTCTGCGCCCGGAAACAAAACGATACAAAAATGTACATACATAAGCCTCGCTGGCTCGCAAGGGCAACTGCCCAAGTAACACTTCGCCTCGAAGGCCCTCATCAACAAACATCAATAGCAATCATATATCGAGTTAAATCCGGAAATTCAACAAGGCGCCGTTTTAGGTTGGTAGACAAAACTTACTGAATCACTCCTTAAAAACGAAAAAACAAATAAAATAAACAAATGTAATTAGGTCAATACGGCCTTGGATACCTCAAGTCGTTGGCTCAGATCTCTTTTAACATAACGATTTTTTGTTTTGTTTTTGGCCATGGTAGTTTTCCAGCGACCATGCTGAAGAATAAATTCTGGCTAGCTGAGTGGCCCCCCGGACCGGAGGCTGTGAAAGCCATATTCGTTAACGAAGTTCCTATCGAGAGCATCCAAGAATAATTCTCTACACCTGGTGTAACTGAGGGGTTTGTTTCGAGTACGCTTGTGAGTTTTAGAGGTAGAACAAAAAGTGAGGGGGGTAAAAATGAACTGATCCTCTCCTATATGTATCCCAACTTTTGACATGTATTTTAACAAAATGACATACGGAGAATACAATTCGTTTGAGATGGGCAGAAAAGTCATGTTTCCGTCTCTAAAAATGTCGGTTTTGGATTCGGGGATAAAGATATCTAGACCTTGGCTATCTGCTAAACGGGTAAGATGAGATGCTTTGATTTCAGCAATCTCATTGTGCCTAAATAATAAAGCGAACTTCAAACACACATAGCAAGCGGTTCTTAGTTAAAATGAGAGAGCAGTCGTCTCTGGCAAAATTAACCATGATTTTCTTTAGTTGTTCTAGAGATAAAGGGCTTTTCTGAGCCGGAGGGTGATGAAGGAACTTTCTGTAACTGATCACAATTTGTTGAACTATAGGAGAATCTACCGGATTGTATTTTATATTCATTAAGGTATGAAGCCATTTTATGGCAGCAGCAGTTGTCGTGATGACACTATCAGACCGAGAGGTGGATTTTACTTGAGATAAATACATTACCACAAACTCATCTCGGATTGGAAAAGATATAGGAATTTTGCGGTCGATCAACCAACCAACGAAATGACGACACCTATAGAAATAGGAATTACGGGTCCCTACTGCTTTTGCTGCAATAGCTTCATACAACAACTGCTGCCTTGACTCTACGGATGGAAAATCTGCCCAAAATGGTTGTTCCAAAATAATCTGTAAAGATAACAAATAAGACGGAAATCATAAGATATTAAGAGAAAACCAATTTTACCGCCGCCATTGAGCTTAGAAATTGAGGCGAACCAAGCAACGAATTTGTATTCCTACCGTGAACTACAGCTACATTTTCCAGGCATGATGATCATGTCATGAACGAAACGGCTTGAATTGTATCCATAGTAATGGCCAGATTGGACTAGAGGGCCACCATGTGAACACAAGGGTGCCAGAACCATGACAAGATTGCAAATGATGCAACACAGAGGGAATCAAAAACTACTGGGGGGACTAGTAAAGCATTCTCTCCCGACCAATTTTTAGCAAAGGCGTCTGTTGGAAGCTTGCATCGCTGGCGGCAGTGAAGGGGCATTGTCTGGACCAGTGTCCTGGCATACCGCAGGTAAAGCAGTTAGAGCTCGACATGCCTGTTGGGAGAAAGAAAATATACACCGAGAGAGCACACATACGATATAATATATAAATCTATATATAACTGATATAGGGTGGGAGGGAGGGGTATGCAAGTATATCAGTAAAAAAGAGCGTATAGCAGTAGCTGCATTCAGCGATTGTGCACGAGCCTGAAGTGAGAGGCGTTGGTCGAAGACATGTTATATACCAAACAGTTCTATTGTTATCCAAATTACTGGAGAGGACGAGAAGAAACGCTATAGTGATGACGTAATAAGGAATCTGGTCTATGCAACCAAACAAAACTAAATTTCTCTTTCGTTGTTGGGTTATATATATTTAGTTGTAGACAAAAGGGACACATATCTTGGAAAGTATTCCAACACTGAGCAAGACTTGTTTGTGCTTGGCAAATGTTTGTGCTTAGCAGCTCTATGAAATTGGCCCCTGTTTATCAGACTGATCCATTTGAGCCTGGCCATGTGATGCTTTATCTGTTTTTAAGCCTGTAACACTATGTGTACTAAAGGACCAACCTTCGTTTGATGCACGTACATGTAATCACATCCTCACAAGTCAAATCGAAAGGTATTCAAATGTAAAGTGTGACAAAAAGCATTCCTCATTTGCACTCTGTGGGCAAGTATACTCTTTCAAAGTTGCAGAGGAGAGTTGGGGAGGGTGGGGGGAGGATGGGGTGGAGAAGACACTGTCGACGTCATCTTGCCTGGCTGCAATTTGTGTGGTGGCATAGCTATAGAATCAAAATGTTATTAAGCGAGACCCCTAAACAGACTTGTGGGACTTGTGATAGACTCAAACTCCAATAAGCCATTTGCAAGTTAAATTTGAATAACATCTGGTACCGTACACTGACTTGCACTCAATGCTTGGCACATGTAAACTTTGAATTCTCCAGACCAAAGAGCCTGTTACTATATCACGTGATTCTGGGCAAGCCTTACGCTAGCAACCCCCAGCTCTGGAATCGTCCGGTGTCTTGGTCCATTGTGAACAATGTATTGGTGCTGAGCTTGCGCTGAGCTTGCGCTGAGCTTGCGCTGAGCTTGCGCTGAGCTTGCACTTTTGACTTGTCTTTGGGACTGAATGACTGTTTTAACCAGCATTTTGAGCAAGTCATCAGTGTACCAGATGTTATTCAAAATTAACTCGCAAATGGCTTATTATATGATCTCATGTCTGCACTTTTCATTTCTTTCTCCAGTTGAGACAGGTCAGCTGATGGTCGAGGAGGAGCTAGAGCGAGGCTCTGTGTCTTGGAGGACCTACTTCTACTATGCCAAGGCTGTTAGTCTTCCCATGGTTTTCGGGATGCTGATGCTCTATCCCATCGCAAGCGCTCTCTCCGCCGCCAGTAACTACTGGCTCTCTGAGTGGTCGGAAGCAGGATTAAACTATGGAAATGTAACTTGAAAATAACTTTAGACTATGATCTCGTAATAGGGAAATAAAAATGTAGTTGGCCAGTTTTAAACAAGTATGTTTGAAACCGGCTCATGGGCCTGGACGTGTTAATGTCCGAGCAAAAGGTAAGGGAATCCTAACAGTTGAACAGGGTGGTCTATGAATAACTTGTCACATATAGGTAACTTTTCAGGCGTTTCATAAACGTTCTAGATCTGCAATAGATCGCAGTTATAGTGAGAGACCGTTGCATAGCCTCGGGCCTCCACATGCAAATGACTCCCTTCTAGGCAAAAAAGGGTTACAAACCAAATTTATGTATATGTGACCTGTTCCAACGAAACTAGGTTCTCAGCTTTAAAATAATGTATCATTTACATATGTACCCCCACCCTATCTTCCCTGGGGTATGGATTTAGTGATAAAACCCTGACAACCTAATTATGAGATAAACAGCTTTGAAGTTTAGAAAAGCGTATTATTTATATACACAAATGTTTCACAAAATTGACAAAAAAACACACTTCTGGTAGACGGATTTTGTTCAAATTTGAGGAGATTGTAGATTAATAGTGAGTGACTTAGGAAAACCTAAAACCTCAAAATGGTAAAATCTATCCCGAAATGACTTCAGGAGTACATTGTGACAAAACACATTGTGCGACTTTGTCCGGGTTTCGTTGGAACAGGTCACATATTGTTTGTGACTGGTATGCAGCTGTTTTTTTTTTAATTTTGGCTGGTAACCTATTTTTGCTGAGCAATACTTTTTGTGCTTAGCAAATAAGTTGTGCGTACACTAGAAAAAGGCATGATGTGATTTGGCATTCAAAGCGGACATGGTCCTTAATTAGCAGGAAGTGATTTCAACAAAATATTTTCAAAATCACATCCAAATGCTCCAAATTCACATCCGATCAGTTCATCCATTGGATTCACTTCTACTGGATTCACATTCACTGGATTCACATTCACTGGATTCCCATCCAGTCAACCCAGGATGAAAATTTAGACTGAGGATGTAAATTTGGACTGAGGATGGGAATTTGGACTGAGGATGGGAATTTGGACTGAATTTGGACTGAGGATGGGAATTTGGACTGAGGATGGGAATTTGGACTGAGGATGGGAATTTGGACTGAGGATGGGAATTTGGACTGAGGATGGGAATTTTGGACTGAGGATGGGAATTTTGGACTGAGGATGGGAATTTTGGACTGAGGATGGGAATTTTGGACTGAGGATGGGAATTTTGGACTGAGGATGGGAATTTTGGACTGAGGATGGGAATTTTGGACTGAGGATGGGAATTTTGGACTGAGGATGGGAATTTTGGACTGAGGATGGGAATTTTGGACTGAGGATGGGAATTTTGGACTAAGGATGGGAATTTGGACTGAGGATGTGGTTTTGGAAATCTTTTGTTGAAATCACATTACATCCTTTCCTAGTGTTAGCAGCTCCATGAAATTGGCCCCTGTTGGTAACAGTGTGTCTTCTTAAAAGAGATCACCTACTCAACACAGTTTTTTGGTGTTTGTCTTTCTTTCTGTGACAGGCCACAGACACTGCCTATTATATTAGGATCTACGCGGTTCTATCAGTCGCCTTCGTAGTGGACTTCTTCATTATCACACTCATTTGGACCACAGGCTTCCTCATAGCTTCACGGCGTCTTTTTAAAAACATGCTCGTTAACATCCTTCACATGCCCATGAGGTAAGTCCTACGTGTTATATTCGTCCGGATATTTTAGAAAGTTTTTTAACCCTTTGCTTGGTGCAAAGGAGCTATAGAACTTTTACGTGTGGTTGATTTTGTTTTATATAATTGTTTTCTTTAAATTATTAAAGAAAAGTAGGGACAAAACGTTTGACTTGAGCGACAAGTTGCAACATGATTGGCTCATTGTTGAGAAGAGAAAGCCAGTCCCCCCAAATTCCTATATTGCTGGCTCTGGCGCTGAGGTGTGCGGACGGAGCAGAAGTTACAAATTTTCATAAATTATATGGCGAAAAGCGCCTTATACATTTGGTCTACGCTTCAGAAAGACTATTAAAAATATATAAATTTGATTATTCATTCTAAACATTTTCAACCTCCCTCTTTTATGACGTCATCTGTAACTTTTTTGTAAAATACAACCTAGCCAGAGACATCGTTGAAAGAAATTTCACATTATTTTCCATTTTTCATTTCCCGCGATTGATTTTCATCAATTTGTTTAAGGTTTAAAAGTCTTTTCATTGTAACTTCCGATTTGGTGACGTCATCAATTGTTCTCTCCCTCAACTCGTTCCTACACTGATATACATCAATTATAAAGTGATTTCAGCAAACTTTGTGTCATACATCAACAGATTATTTATTTTAACCATTTTTTAACCTGACGAGAGACTAACATCGTTGAAAGTAAGTTCACATAATTTTCCACTTTCAAACTAAAAGGCACTTCCGGTTTGGACCTAAAGGAAGGTTCACGTGATTTTACGCACACAAGATGAAATGTGACCGGCTCTACAAAAAGGTGTATTATGTCGCAAAATAGTTAATCAAGTTATATACAGGGTTGAAAAGCCCACAGTGTCAGCTTTCATTTGGTATATACTAGAGATCCATAGCCCCTCTCAATTTGAAGATATGACGTGTTTACATATTGATTACTATGAGTTCAAATTACACAACTGAGAAAACAGGCTTTGAAATAGCCGGCTCTGTTGTACTACAGCAGAACGATGCACACAAAATGGTTGGTTTTTCCACTTTATTCATCAAAATCAACATTTCTTTGAATGAAACCTGAAACTGTAGGTATTAAAGACGTCATCCATGACAACAAATGAAAATCACATTTTTATGAAATGTTTACCCTTTCAACGTTGAGCGGGCCATTACACGACTTGTAGAGCCGGTCACAAATGAAGTTCCTGGATTATTCTATCAATTCCCACAAACTTCAAGTTTCGGTCTTGTACGTTCTCTAGGTGAACTTGCACGCTCTGTATACGGGCATCAAGGGGCTAAAGAGATTTCTTTTCTTTTTTTCTGTTTCTGGATGAAAACAAATGCGTAAATAATTGT
Source organism: Crossaster papposus (assembly GCA_037893245.1). Lineage (NCBI taxonomy): Eukaryota > Metazoa > Echinodermata > Asteroidea > Velatida > Solasteridae > Crossaster > Crossaster papposus. The sequence continues at coordinate 238,523 of JBAIAA010000487.1, read as the reverse complement.
AAACTTAGGTGCATTCAATTTTGCAGGCTAAATAAGTAGTTAACTTTCCAAACCAAGTTGTGGAAGTTGAGAAAGAAGCGGTTTTCTTTCTGTCTGTCTTTAGATTCTTTGACACCACTCCCATCGGGCGCATCATTAACAGATTCTCAGCAGACACAGAAACTATAGATACGGTAAGACCAATAGTTTAATGGATTTATTTCCTCCTCCAAGGAGGTTGTGTTTTTGCCGGCATTTGTTTGTTGGGCGGTCTGTCTTTCTGTCGGGCTGTCTGTTTGTTTGTTAGCAGGGTTATGGAAAAAAACTACTAGAGGGATTTTAATGAAACTTGGTGGATAGATAGCTTATGCCCATCAAGCATGTTACATTAACTTTTCAGAAATCTTGATCACTTTTTGCTAACGTTGGGAGATAGGGCGTATTTGTGGTTAGGCTACATTTGCCAATTGTGGGTGTGCTACCCACAGATCGTGGTACATGAAAAACAATGCCGCGTCTGGGCCCGGTCAATGTAAACATTTCAGCCCCGGTGTTCACTCCATTAACTCTTCCTTTCTTGCCACCAAGAGTGTTACTTGCGCACAGAGCCGATCATACTTTCAATGTTGGTGTCGCCTAAACAAAGTTTTTGGGGCAGTAACTAGTCCTAAATTCTGTACGTATGTTTATCCGTATTTATGTTAGTTTTAGGTTAAAGGAACACTTTGTCCTGGAAGCTGGGCTACAAAACGAAATGATGTTGAACGAAATGATGTTGAACGAAATGGTGTTAAACGAAATGATGTTTAAAACGAAATGATGTTAATCGGAAAGAGCATTTAAAAGTAGGATATAAACATCCACACAACCATCCTTTATAAACGGGGCGTTTTTGGTGTGTTACTCTTGTGTAGAATGAGTTTCGGGGCTCACTTTTGTGACCCCCAAAGCTCGAACTGTTTGGGTGTACATGTAGTCCAGCCAGAAAGTGTAAGAAACCACATTTGTGCATTGTTGCTGAATGTGCTTGTAATACACAACGTGTATCGCACATTGAATAAAAACGACAGGAAAAACGTATGCGTGTCCGGGGTGTAAACAAATGTCAGTTATTTTTGTCTTTTCTCGAAATCGGTAAGACATTGGGTTTGTTTCCTTTCAACCAGATGTTTAAAATGGGATAAATAAACAACCTAAAACATGAATAAATTTGGGAGAATTCAGGACTTAGTTTTAGATTTTTTTTTTATAACTTCTACATGCTTTTAGGTATTTTTATGAAACTTGGATTTGGTGAACCCTGGATGGGAAGACCAAAAAAAAATCGGATTACTTTGGGTCAAAGGTCATGTAGGGGGTCATTTGAGGTCGGCATTTAAACATGTACCAAATTGAGAACACCAAACATTATATGGATCGACTGCACAAAAAGGCGGCACTCGCGATCCGAGGATCACTTGTCTTTTTCTACTATTTTGATATTTGTTTTGCAGAAACTGCGGGAGTCTTACTGCATGATCTTCTTCTTGGTGTGTGAAATCCTAGCTGCCTTAATCGTCAACACCATCATCAGTCCCTTCTTTATCCTCTTCTGTCTGCCCCTCTGTGTTTTCTACTTCTTCATTCAGAAAATCTTCATCACAACCTCAAGGTGAAGCAAGGAACAAATCAAGAAATTTCACTTTCATCTTTTTTTGAAAAGAGAATTTTTTTTTTTTTTATAAAACAAGTGTAGTTCAATTTGGATTTCAATTTGGATTCCAATCTGATTTGTGGCAGTGCTTTTTGTTGGTGTTCAAATCATGGCACATACAGTTATCAATGCATCTAGAGTACCGCAAGATCTACCTCCACAGTTAAAGGGACATTATACCATTTGTCAGTTGTGCATTTTTATTGTTTGAAGCAGCAAAAGTGCTCCAAATATAAATAAAAGTGCTTGAGAAACAACCTGAGGAAGTGGTTAGCTCTCTAAATGCTGCATATTCCTGGGAAACAATATTATAAGATTTTGATTTCAATTCTAAATTAGCTGAGTCACAATTTAAATTGCGACCACAATCTGGGTTAAGGGAGAGTTTTCATCCATCCGATTAATGCACTGACTGAACAGACCAATAATAGCACCCACGCATGCGCTGTGCGTTGTTCAAACGCTTGTGCGCACTATTTGCAGATATTTCTAAAAGCGTGTCTCTAAGAAGCATCTTTGGAATTTACATTTTTTTTTTTTTTTTTTCAAAATGGCAACATGCCAGAAGTAATAATTTTACAGGGAGTTTAGAATCATTAATATCTTTACCACAAGAAAGCTTTTCAACAGTATTTTGGTTGGTTACTTTTTGGACAGCTGCAAAAGTTATATTCCACCTTTAAAATATATATGATAACTTATTAACTATAATCTCTGTTATAATTCTGAAACCTCATATTTTGTTTCTTTTGAAATATAATGCAAAGTACTTTTGTTGCTGTGATACAGAGAGCTGCAGAGACTTGACAGCATCTCCAAATCGCCTGTTTTTGCCTTCTTCTCCGAAACTCTTGGTGGACTATCTTCAATAAGAGCTTACTGGCAAGTCTATACCACTTTAAACACTACAGCCTCACAACCTAGGTTGAACTCAACCCTGGGCAATTTAACCCTGTGTTCAACCCTGTGTCAATTTACACTTTCTTCTTGCAAACTAAGCTTATTTTGAATCCAGGGCAAGAATTTCAACCTGGGTTAAAAATCTCAGCCTTGGTCTAGAGCAGGGTTGAGTTTAGTCTTGTTTGCAAGACAACCTAATCGCGGTAGGTAGCGCGCGTAGGCCGCCAATACGGGAGCCCTCTAACGTACGCCGCTAATTCAGAGCGGAATTGTGTTGCATTTGCATGTGCGTGTGACGTTGCGTAAATAATCGCATGATGCAACATGCATAATCGCTGACTCATTGGTCAAGTTTATGTTATGTTAAGTAATTATGCACGCATCGGTGGCCTGCACGCGCTGCATACCGTGATCTTGCAAACAAGACTAGGTTGAGTTCAACTCCGGTTGAAATCAATCTCGTGAAACGTTTGAACCTTGCGTCGCCCCTAAGATTTATGATGCTTTGCCTTTACTCAATTAACCTCTCCCGCCACCCCCCCCCCACCCCCCCCCCCCCCCTCCTCCCAATATCTCCATCTAACTGTATTCACCGCTACACATATTCCACTATCAAGAACTGTTTGGGTGTACTCCATTGTAGAGCACGAGTTAATTGCATCAGAGGCTTTTGCTAACTTCTGTCAGATTTGTCAAAACAACTTCCAAAAGAAATGTCTATAGGCCTACTGACTTAAAGGTAGTATACACCATTGGTAATTCAAATTTTCAGAGCAATTACAGATTATCTAGTGCTGGATGCCTAGAACCAATATTTGCTTCTAAATAAGTAAGATATTTTTTAATAATTGGTGCAAATGGTGTTTTAGGGATTGCAAGTTATTAAGTTCACAAACCCTGTAATGTACTGTTCAGAGGAATTCAGGTCGCATCGTTGAATGTGTTGGGTATGCTCCTCGGTTTCGAAAATGTTCACCAAAAGTTCACCAAAAGTTCACAAAGTTAAAATACGAACACAGACAATGACGACGACGAATGATTTATTATAACTTCTTACAAAAATCCCTAAACTTGTAGAAAAACTACGATGATAATAGACAAAACTTATATATTACAATCCTCCGGACAAACGTAAGAACTGAAGGAAGGTAGGAATCGCACGAGTGGCGAAACCAGCTAAAAGTCAACGGTGGAACAAGTAGGAAACAGTCTACCAGTTATCCGTGAAAGATGGACGTTAATAGGTCATGTTAAACACATGACAATGTTTAAAGGTCAAATGTCACTCGGGGGGATGTCACCACAGTGTAATCTACCTTTAATGTCAAATACATCGAAAGTTCCCAAACAAAGTATTGAGGGATTTAAAAAGCCAACGCTACGTCCAATAACTAAACATATTTTTGTTATTAATGGTACAAATGACTTCATGTCAAATGCGTCAAAAAGTTGGTCAAATATGTCAAAACATGAGGTAAAATGTTCGCACTTCTAAATTGTTTTGTATCTCTTTTTCTGATAGATCTACTGATAAAGTACAACTGTTATTGTTTTTTGGTGTTTTTTTTTGTTTTGTCTTTTTTCAAGCAGCAAGCAGCAAGTGTTTTTTGATGGCATTATAGAGCGAGTAGCCGCTAACAACACAGCGTACCTGTATCTACAAGCAGGCATGAAATGGCTTGCAATCAGATTGGTGAGTGAGCATTTCCATGGCGATAAATGTGTGCTGTTCATGGCCTGTGAGGACAATGTTTCAGAGATGCCAAGTCCGGCCTGTGGTTTGATGGTTTTTTTTGCACCACAGCTAAGGGTTTCTTTCCATTTCCATACTTGAAAGCAGACTACAAAGTACTGATTGCACAGTACTTAATGTTTTTGATGTTTTTTCTCTATAATTAAATTGCCCCAATGATAACAGAAAAGTGGTTACTAGTGGATTCGAACCAGGGACCTTTCCGATCTACCTACATAGCTCATCCCAATCCACTAGACTATCATAACAGGTCGATGACAATAGTTCTTTTTTTTCAAAATTACACATACCAGAAGAAATTATTTCACAAGGAGTTTAGTGTCATTAAAATATCTTTACAATCGGTAATTAAGCTTTTTAAGGAAGTCACTATAAACTATCTCGTGTAGCGGTTCTTGTTGTATTTTTCAAGGTACTTAGGTAACATAATCGAGTTTTCCCTCAGCTAAAATAATCCACAACAGCCGGATTCGAACCCCATACCTTTCGATCTATAGCTCAACTTTCTACCCACTAGAATATTGACGAGTTGGTTGAGGACAGCCGTTCTATACAGTTTTTTGTAATGTAACTGAGTTGCCATTGTTCTTTTTCATGAATATACATTTACCCACTACCAAGCTGCTAAAAATAAAACGCTACACGGGTTAGTATCAAGTGTTTTCCGCTTGTTAACAGTATTTTGGTTGGTTACTTTTTGGATAGCTACAAAAGGTAAACTGAAGCTCTAATTGAAATCTTGAAACCGATTATCTTGAAAACGTCTGCTAAAGTTCTCCCCTAAATTTTAACCTGAAGTTTCTGTTAAAGCTCTAATACAGGGTGAGTAAAAAAAAACGAAACACAAAAACAATTAAATGTATTTCACATAAAAAACTATAGAGCACCAACATTATTGATGAATTGGAAGCCCATTTATTAAACTAGTTTTATGTAACCGGGGAGAGTGGAAGGGAGATGGAAGATAAATGGACAGCTTGACCACTCTCTGCCCAACCGAGCGGTTACCACAAAAATAAAATACAATTGGGTGTGGAAGCAAAGATACTTTTCTGTCTACGAATATATATATTTATTTACACAATTTAAGGAATATTCACAAATTACTTGATTTATTTATAATAGAGACAATGAAGTATATACTATGTATCTAGATGTGGCTATACGAAAAAGACAAATATCGATACGAGCGATAAATATCGATGTGGCTATAAGAAACGATAAATGTTGCTATACGAAAAACGACAGTCAAAGGGAATGTTTTGTAGACTGGTATCCTGATATCTGAAATAATAATAAGATGCACAAATAATTGTTGAGAAATAATATTTTTGAATGATCATTTGCAATTTAGTGAAAACAAGAATAATATTTATAAAACTATTACTATTTTCAAAGTACTTGTATTGGTATAAAATAGCCACGATAATTAAAGCTTTATGTGAGTTTGCTGAACGTAAAAACAAAACCAAACACTGAGTAATTAAGCGTTCTAACATTTGCCAATACACATTATAATAAAGATAAATTGTAGTTGTTTTTCCAAAACTATACGAATAAAACACAAGTCTTAAACTACTCACCACTTGGGGTAAGCCCATGCCATCGCCGCCATCCAGGAATAGAAATAATTGCAAGGTAAAGTATGGATGCTTGCAAATGCACTGGCTGCTTGGCTAGCTATAATCATGGTCCTCACGGCAAAGTGAGTTTTTCAAAAACGACTTACATTTGTAATTCACTGAAGAGGAAAACTTACCGAACTATGAAGGGGATTATTCAAATTACATTGTGCACAAATCACACTGTGCGGTACAAACAAGTTCGTTAAACTTTCGTTTAAATCTGGTGATTCAGCATTAATGTAGCGCGCGTAAAATAAAAAGTCATCCTACAGTACATGTACAAAGTTTGGTTGGCCACGAGAGGGCGCTATCAGGTACACGGCCAGACGCTCCGCGTGCGAGCGCGCCAGGTGGCTGGGCGTCAGTACACAAACGACACACGGACATGACACGACTTTACATCACACAGGATTAAAAACGGTATTGTATTTACAAAACTATAAATTATATTGTTTAAAGGACCTGTTGGGTTTGGTGTAAAAACTGAACTGGTCACATTTAATTGAACATTATTGAAATTGCTCTACCTGTTAAAATGTAATCACTATTTATACGAAATCGCCCTAAAATCAGTTTCGTCCGAAAATGCGATTTCAACAATTGTTTTTACAATTGTCTTGAAACATCACCAACTATAATCCTCAGTTTAAAAGTTAAAAATATTTAAAGTCCTTTTGAAGGCCTATCTTTAAACAGAAAGTGGATTTTATAAATCGTATTGTTTATCTAAAACCCTTTAAAAGCTGTTGATTGATTGATTTGCATTACAAAATGACTGTTATGTTTGCGCTGGCTTTTCAAATTGCCTCAGGATGGTTACATTTGTGTCAGTTTGGGTGCAGTCGCAGCGTTTTCTATATGGCTAGCGTACCGCAGCTATTTACAATTCAACAGCTAACATTCATAAACCCAAACTCATTTAAAACCAATAGGTTTGCAGAGGTTTAACGTCGTTAGGTGAAAGGACAAGTTGGACTTGTGTAAAGCGCATAAAGTGAACTAAAACCTTATCTTGATGATACAGAAGAAGGGTTGTTAATACAATAATGTGAACAGTTGTTGAAACATGTATTGTGTCGTATTCTTTGTTGTTCCAAACAGTCTGAACATAATTATCATTTTTGGACGAAACTGATTTTAGAGTGATTTTGTTTAAAAAGTGATACAATTTTAACGGTTAGAGCAATTGAAATAATGTTCTCACTTAAAAGTATTTAAATAAATGGTTTTCCAATTCATAATTAATTCTGGTGCTTCATAGTTTTTTTTCATATGAAAAATATTTATTTGTTTTGGGTTTCCGTATTTTTTTACTCGCCCTGTAAAAACTAACCAACTGAGAATTTATAATATTTTCTCCCAATTGTATTCCTTATCAGGATTTAGTTGGTGCATTTGTGGTCCTCATATCAGGCCTAACGACTGTACTGGGGGCTCTCTATGGCACTCTGGACTCCAGCCTTGTAGGCCTTGGCATCAGCTATGCACTCTTGGTCAGTACCTTAGAAAACAATTGATTCATCTGACAATGTTTACTCTCGATAATGGCAGGAAAATGCTGCCTGTGCAGTTCTCACGAATCGCAGATGGCACTCTCTGCAAGAAGTTCGAGAGGATACATGCGTACATATTTTTGAATTTCCCTTGAGTATTATATAGCAAAATATAATTCTTTGGGCATTCCAGAAGCCATAAAAGAATAGCAAAAATTACACTGAAAACAATTTCGAAAATTAATGTTATACCTTTCTGAGATGTTGAATCAATCACTTCAAGCATGATTGGTCTGGTGGAAGAGTTGCACTCCTGGTCTGACCTACAATGTAGAGTATACTCTCACTAATCCCCGGGTAGTACTCCTGACCTAGAGTATACTCTCACTAATCACCGGGTCGTACTCCTACCATTCCTGTGCTGCAGCAGTGTACTCCTAGTCTGACCTAGAGTATACTCTCACTAATCCCTGGGTCGTACTCCTACCGTTCCTGTGCTGCAGCAGTCTACTCCTAGTCTGACCTAGAGTATACTTTCACTAATTCCCGGGTCGTACTTCTACCATTCCTGTGCTGCACCAGTCTACTCCTAGTCTGACCTAGAGTATACTTTCACTAATCCCCGGGTAGTACTCCTACCATTCCTGTGCTGCCGCAGTCTACTCCTAGTCTGACCTAGAGTATACTCTCACCATACCTGGGTCGCACTTCTACCATTCCTGTTCTCCGGAGTGCACTCCTAGTCTGACCTAGAGTATACTCTCACTAATCCCTAGGTTGTACTCCTACCATTCCTGTGCTGCAGCAGTCTACTCCTAGTCTGACCTAGAGTATACTCTCACTAATCCCTGGGTAGTACTCCTACCATTCCTGTGCTGCAGCAGTCTACTCCTAGTCTGACCTAGAGTATACTCTCACTAATCCCTGGGTAGTACTCCTACCATTCCTGTGCTGCAGCAGTGTACTCCTAGTCTGACCTAGAGTATACTCTTACTCATCCCTGGGTAGTACTCCTACCATTCCTGTGCTGCAGCAGTCTACTCCTAGTCTGACCTAGAGTATACTCTCACTCATCCCTGGGTAGTACTCCTCCTGTTTCTGTGCTGCAGCAGTCCCCCATTGCCTGGAATACAACATTGGGGTTTCCTTGGCAAGTGCCCTATCCCACAGTGATAATGACGAAGCCATGGCCTTTAACAAACTACGTGGAAAAACTCTATCTCTGCTTAGTCAAAGGACGACTTCAAGGTGCTGCCAAATCACTCGTCTGAATATTTATAGACTAAGGCAAAAACCTCTACAAACGTTCATTTAGAAAATAGAAATTTTGAATAGTAAGATTACAATTACTGGCCATTACGATATTAAGATGAAGAATTAGTATATAACTATACAATAATGAGCCCAAATCAATCGTAATCGATAGACCTAAGAACTAAGTTATCATGTTGACTAATATGACTGTTAACCAGTTCTCGCCGGAGTACGTATATACATGCAAACTTTTCCCGAGTTTCAGAACGGATGACGCATACGTCATATGAACACGTCATCACGAGCAAGGCCTGAAATATCTTTCAGCAGCGAGCAAGGCCGGAAATGTGTGGGTGTGCTATCATAGGACTGAACCTGCCTCTGATTGAGTTTCGTTAAAAATAATCCTGCGCCTCGGTTTGGGAATGTTAAAATAATTCCGGCGCGAACTGGTTAACCGTCCTTGCACGGGTTAACTGTCCCCGCGCAGGAAGCACAAAGGTCAACAACAAAGTAAACTTTTACATAGAATTATGCAAATCATCATATACAATGCAAATGAGCTACGTCACCTCTACATAACTTCTACATAATTATGCATGACGTATGAAAGTTTGAAAACAACGAATGAGGTCACCCTTGCTCAGGAACGGTTCCCTACATTATGAAATGTCTTACTAAACTGTAAGTGAATAACAGTCTCAAGCATCCTGTGAAATCAAGGCACCTGATGTGATTTGGTTTTCAAGAAAAGTGGAATTTTGTATCAATTTTAAACGATTTCCGGTCAGCAATTGTTGTCAAAACCGGACTATTTTTAAACACTGCCCCCAATTAATTGAGTTCGTCTGAAGGAAGTCTAGGAACCAGACTGAAAGAACAGCACTTCTTTCTTCATATGAAGCACGATATGTGGCAGAGAAAACCCCCCCCCCCCCCCCCCTTTTGTGTTGACCATTGTGTTCCCGGAATCTCAGGAATTCCTTTTAGGTTTCAAGGGTGGATGGGTTACGTTACAATAGTGTTCAGTGCGTATAAAGTATAGGGATAAGAGGGGAGTACCCCTCTGCCACATATCGTGCTGGGTATATCTTTCTTGGTTTTTCCAGCTTCTATGAACACCAAACTTTCAACAGGTCAGCGACACAATAATTACTATAAAATACAAATCCCCTAACCCATTCATTTTCAAAAAATACAGCAAAAGCAAATTGTGTATACTACCTTTGGGGCCGGTTCATACTCGGTGCTAAAGTGAATGCAATGCGAATTTGCCTTCGCTGTAAAATGTGTTAATCTGTAAAATTTGCAGAGTGAAAAGTCGCCACAATGTCGCAAATTCGCATTCGCAATTACTTTCGCGCTGAGTATGAACAGAGCTTTAGGGTCATCGTGGGTATTGTTTTGTTTGTTTTATTTCATGTCATGCATGGTCAGTCTAAAGCCGCGTTCGCATTGGACTTAATATTGTCAAATGTTACGGTACGTGATTGTCAAAGTTCACGGTGTTAAATCCACAGCTAGAAGCTTGGGTCTGTAGATCTTACTGTTGCGGAGGGTAAAATGGACAATTTGACAATGTTACCGCCTGTCCGCATTGGATTTAATTTGGTTAAGTTCTCCGTAGGTTTTACCAAAAAAAGTCCAATGCGAACGCGGCTTTAGTCCATTCTAATTCAACTTTAATTCAGTCAAATATTTTACTTGATTCCTACAGGCTTTACAATTTTAGTGATGGTCTAATTAGATGTCTATTTCTGTATAATTCTCAAATCCCGTTACTTCCTCATACGTAGTGCCCTCTACTGTTATTCACTATATATTCACTAATTAGTGGTATGTTAATCCCCCTACCCCCCCCCCCTTTCCCCAACCTACTGACTTGTCACTGTTGTTTGTCCGTCACAGGTGTCGTTGTTCCTGCAACAGTTGGTCCGGTTCTTGGCTGAGGTCGAGATGCAGACGAATGCCGTGGAGAGAGTCAAGCACTACACCTTGCTCACAACGGAATCTTACCAAGGTATGCGCAACTCTACTTAAATAAAGGCATTTTCAGAGGGGATTTTGGAAGAGCTAAAAGAGCTATACTGCTGTGATGTCTTACAACCTCACAACCCGTGCCCCTGCGCGACGCTCGTGCGACGCTCGTGCGACGCTCGTGCGTCGTCCGAGCGTCGCACGAGCGTCGCACGGGCGACGCTCGGGCGACGCTCCGGCGACGCTCGTGCGACGCTCGGGCGACGCTCGGGCGACGCTCGGGCGACGCTCCGGCGACGCTCCGGCGACGCTCCGGCGACCCAAACATTATTCAATGGAGTGTCGTGGCCGAGTGGTTAAGAGCGTGTGTTTTGCTTAAATCGATCGTATACGTTTGGTAATTGGATTGGAACCCACTGTTTGTTTCAATCCTATATAGTTATAGATATATACCATAAAACTAACCTGTCAAAATTTCATTTCAAAAGGTAGTAGCGATTTTGAGATATTGCCGAAATTCTGGAGCGGTTATGTCCACGCAGGCAGAATAATCTGCATTGGAATACACAATCTGAGAAACGTAACTGCAGTAACGCTTCTCAGATTCAATTTTTTTGGGGATAAAAAGTCGTATCTCTTTTCATAACCGCAGTACTTCGAATTGAAAAGTTTCTAAAAATGAATTACACTATCCAAAGCTGCTGTACTTCTTACCAAGTAAGTTTTTATTGCCATTAATTGTTGGAGTAATTACCAAACGTATACGATCCTTTTAAGCACAACACATTCTTGCTTAAAACCAGCTTACCAGCAAAAACTCCAGATGGTGTATGTTATTTTTGATTGGTATCTACATGTAGCTGTTGTTAGCTCAGCATAACATCACATTGAATTTTTGCTCCTAACCTGATTTACCAAGCAAGGATATTTGTGCTTAAGCAATATTTTGTGCTTAAGCAGCTCTGAGAAATTGGCCCCAAGCTGATTTTGATGAACTTTCTAAGTACACATGGCTTTACAACAGCAGTCAGCAGTACTGCATGATGAACAAAATCTATTAGATTCCCCCAGAAGTGACTCTGGCCATCCTGGTCAAAGTCCATCATACTCAAAATGTAGTTCAGCCAATAATGCAGAACCCTGTTCCCCAAAATCCACTAAATCTTGGGGGAGGTGGTGGCTTTTGACATGTTTGGAAGGTTGCGGTATATATCCACAAATTCTCTAGACGATTCTCCAATATCTTGCATTATAATCGTCTGTCTGCAGATTCACAGGTGTCAGAAGGCGGGGAGAATTTCAGCATTGGGCAGCGTCAACTCTTCTGCCTGGCTCGCGCCTTCCTGCGAAACACCCCCGTGCTTATAATGGACGAGGCCACGGCGTCGATAGACATGAAAACTGTACGGGGATAATTTGAGTTGTTTGTTTGTTTGTTTTATCAATTTATTTTCGTGGTCATTGTTTTTCATTAGTTTGTAAATTTGTTGGTAATTAACTTTTTAATTTAAATGCTCCGGTGGTATAAATTATTGATGTTTTATTTAATCTGATATTGAACCTTGCAGGACAAAATTCTTCAGCAAGTTGTTGCTACAGCTTTTGCCACCAAAACCGTCTTAACAATTGCCGTAAGTACACAATGTCATTTAGATAACTAGCAACAATCTTTTCAATCCTTCTGAAAATGTTTGTTTGATTTTATCAATACTAAATGCAAATTTGTACTGATGGGACCAAAAATGGAACAATTTTTTTTTTGTGCCAGTACGTTATTTCTACATCAAAATACTATTATTTACTACGAAAAATGTGGACCTTTTGGTAATTTGGGGGGGGGGGGGGGGGGGGGGGGGGGGGGGGGGGGTACGTACGCACCCGTTCAACCCCACCCCCCCCCTCCCCCCCCCCACCCCCCCACTCCCCCCTCCACCTCCCCACATCTGCGTACGGGCCTGGGGTTACTGGCAAAATGAGACAGAACTGGGCAGTGGTTGAAATGAAGGTTCTCAGGTATTACAAAGAAGGATAACATTTTTCTTACAATGCTGTTTGTTGCACTTCAATCAGACAATCCGTCAAACAAGTTATGGCTGATAAAAATGGACAAATATGGACAAATTCGACAAATATGGACCAATTTTGTTTCCATAAAAAGTAGGTATACCAAAGATATATCGATAAATCATTATTATTTTTTTAATCCATTATTCATTAATCTGTGCCCAGTTCCGTCTCATTTTGCCAGAACCTCTCACATATTATTTTCTCGGAATATACAGCATTCACAGGGCTAAAACTTTGTCAGATTTAATAATTTGTCAAGCACCAATTTTTTGATTTTGAGAATGATTGCTGCTTTAAACTATAAAAAAGCACAACTGACAAATGGTATCTGTTAAATTGAAGTTAATTGGTGCTACTGCCTACATTATATTATTTACCCACAGCACCGTGTGGCCACCATCTTGGACTCGGACACCATCTTGACCCTGAGCCAGGGTCAGGTCATAGAGTACGACACGCCAGATAACCTTCTAGCCAATCCCGACAGCGTGTTTGCCTCCCTTGTCGAAGCCAACCAATAGGGAAAAGGGCGGCAGGTGCAGATGAGGTACTTTTGACCAATCAGACAGAGGCAGCCAATTGCTTTCCACGGTTCCTAACTGGAAAAACAATTTTAAAATTAGTTGCAGGCTTTGGTACAATGGTAGTGTTTAACAGCAGTCTTTTCAGATATGTGACCTGTCGCCACGAAATAAGCGTAAAGTCAGAAATTGCCATTTTGCAGAACAGAAGGGAACAAACTAAATTTTAAGGGTGGTAGATTTTTTTTTTTGATTTTTTTTTCATGTGAACCTTAATATGTAAGTTCTATTTTAGCACTGTCAAACATTGTTGTTTGTTTTTAAACATTTGTTTTTGTTTTTTAAACATCTTTTTTTTGTTTTTAAACGTCTTTGAAACCTATTTCATCCCATTTGTATTTTGTCATCATACATTCACTGTAACACGACTGTAGGATTTTAAAGGTAGTATACACCATTTACTTTTGCTGCCGGTAATTTTCGAAAATGGATGGGTTAGGGAATTCATATTTTATAGTATATATTGTTACGATGACCCGTTTACAGTTTTGTGTTCATAGAAGCTGGAAAAACAAAGAAAAAAAGTGCTGTTCTTGCAGTCTGGTTCCTTGACTTCCTTCAGATGAATTCAATAAATTCGGGGCAGTGTTTGAAAATAGCCAGGTTTTTACAACGATTGCTGGCCAGCAATCATTCAAAAATGATACAAAATTCAAATTTTATGGAAAACCACATTACATCAGGTGCCATGAATTCACAGGTTTCTTGGACTGTACAGTAAAGTAAGGTATTTCATAATTAAATCACTTTTTGATGTTTGCAAATGATGTATTAAACTACCTTTAAATGCTATTTTTTCTCAAGAATCAGTTTTACCACTTAATAAAGGAATGATACATCATTTGCAGATTTTGAAAAATTGTATTACTGTACCAAAATATTTGAAAGTAAATAATTATTGTAGGCATCCAGCAAAAGAATTGCGTTATATATCCCGTAATTGTTTAAAAAAATTACGATCACTGGACGGCGATCACGAAACAAACAAGAACAACATAAGAACCACTGCCTGACGCCGGTTGAAAACGACGGCCGTTTTTCTTGCTTTTTTCAGCATCCATGGTTGTAAAACTTCGGACAGGTCAGTTAAACGATATTTACTATAAATATAAAATACAACCCCTAAATCCACCCATTCATGATAATTCAAGCAATTACTATTGTTGTATCCTACCTTTAAAGTTAGGTCTCTTTTTCCATTTCTAAACTACCCCTTAATGATTAAACATCGGAGGCTCTTGTTCTGCAGAATCCAGAATTATGAATATCTTAATTTTTGTGGTGACAGGACACATATTTATGATTTGTTAGTCCAGTGGCAAAGAGCCATTGGTGATTTGAAGTTTGTTTTGTTTTTTGGGTTTTTTTTGGAGGGGGGCGGCATTGAAACTTGCCTGTATAGATGACGAGATATTTTTGACTTAGTCTGGTAATTCCGAAATAAGGAATGTTTGTGTAAAAGTTTTTTATTATTATTTTGTTATTCAAAAAATGTTTGTTACTATTTTTTAACTATTTGGATTTTTCACAATTTGTGCGTTTTTCGAAAAAGCCGTTTTTGTTTTTAAACTTAGCACAGATGTGCAACCCATTTTGACAAAAAATGTGTCGATTGCGTGACGTCTGACACTTGATGGGAAGTACGGCCGTGTCCGAAACGGGTGTCTAGAGCTACGACTAGGTCTATTGTCTACGGCGGTCATTTTGTAGCGCTGTCCGAAATGCTGTCTAGAGCTACAGCTACGGCTACAACGTCACAAAAATCTAGCCGTAACAGAAGTTGTCTAGCTCAGGCAAAACAAAATGGCGGCAGCACCGAGGGGCATCAGTAAAAAAAAATTTCGATATCAGGTGTGGGGTGGGGTGGTCTAACAGGCCTCGCGGCAGACTTTTCTGGCGCCAGAAAATTTTGCAAAAAGGGGTGGGTCTAACTGGATTTTGGAATGAAAAAAAAAAAATTCAACAAAAAAGGTGGGTCAAAACACCCGACTTGAACTACAAAAAAATATTTCACTCCATTTTTCGCCATTTTCAAGCATTTTGTTAAAATTTTCGTGATCAGTGACAGCGTCAGTGATCGAATTTTCAATCGAGAAAAAATAAAAAACTTACGGGCATTCTCAATTTCAAGTCCGTTTTGACTGCTCTCACGGTGTCAGTGTCGGGCGACGATCCTATTCTTAATATGCGGCCGCCGCATTCTGAATGAAGAGCGACAACCGGCGTAATTTACGGGTAATTGTCGAATTTTCCAACTCGGAAACATTGAATCTTTGAAAACGAAAGTGAAGATAATAGTACGCTGGACTCCGAGGAACTGAGGACCGGATGCGGACTGAGACTGGCGCCGGGCGCCGGGGATGATTATCAGTGAATAACTGCTGCAGCAGTTCGCGAAAGTGAACGGACACAGATTCGTCTATATCTGTCTGAATCGCCCGAATTACAGATAATTTGATCACTATAAAACAGTTGTTTGACTGCGAGACTGTATGAGCAGTCAAAATCGAGCTGTATACCTCGTATGCTGTGTATGTCGTGATTATTTTAATTAAAATATATTTTTCTTTCAACTTCAACTTTCGATTCATTCTCCTGACTCATGCATGCTCACAAGTGCTTAGGAGATGAAGTCTGCAAATTCGAGTCTGAAAGAGATTGCATTATTTTCTCCAGTTGGGGCGAGTTGGGGTGTGTCCGAACTGCAGTTGGTGAAATAAAAAAAAATATCCCGTGAAAAGGGTGGGTCCGAACTTCAGTTGGTGTAATGAAAAAATATATCCCGTTAAAGGGGTGGGTCCGAACTTGAGTTGGTGAAATGAAAAAAATATTTCCCGTTAAAGGGGTGGGTCCGAACTCCAGTTAATGAAATGAAAAAAAAATATTCCGTAAAAGGGGTGGGTATGGCATCCGGATATCATTTTCAAAAAAAAATATCCGTAAGGGTGGGTGGGTCAACGCCGAAAATTTCGTTGGAATTTTCTGACCCGATATCGAGAAATTTTCTTCCTGATGACCCCTGGCAGCACTAACGTTAATTTTGGAGCAAATTTTCGTTTATTTTTCAATGTTAGTGCATTGAATTGAAACTAACAGGTCGACAAATACGTCAATATCATCAGGTATTTTGACTGGCTGTAAACAAACATTGCGTAACATCTAGCAGACGATAATTGTTGTAAATTCTTACATCGTAATTTTGCAAACGCTAATTCAAGCATCGCTTGGGGGCGCAATAACTATCCGTGGGCTCTACCGTAGGCACGTTCGAATTCCATTTGCCTTAGCGCCTACGTAGACGTAGCTGTAGACGTAGACCGTAGCTCTAGACACTCGCTTTGGACCGGCCTTAGACACAGACACAGTTACTGATATGCAAAATCAGTAGTTGCTGACGTCATCAATAGAAAGTCTAACGCACAAAGATCACGGTTTCCCTTCCAGGCCCCCGGCTATAGGACTTTTACGTGTGGTTGATTTTGTTTTCTATAATACTTTTACGAAGATCTGAACCATGAAACGACAATAAATATGTATGACAAATTCAAACTTAATTTTACAATACATATCAAAATTATTGAAGAAAAGCAGAAAAACGTTCGACCTGAGCGTACAAGTTGCAACGTGATTGGCTCATTGCTGGAAGATCTACCTTTCAGTAAAAAGAACAGTGTCAAAACAAAGTATTTCATGAAAACTACTCGCTTTACACGTTGAAGCTGCTATTCCTTGGTCCCGAAAGTTCGGTTTCTCATAAAGTCTTGTACGTTGTCAATGCCAACCTACACTATTGCTCTATTGATTTATTATTATTAATAAATGTTATTCCACTAACAAAATGTCACACTTTCTTCAATCAGATCGACTCCAAACTTGACACAGACAAGAGGAGAGTAAAAATACAAATGTTTGTGAATTATCAAGTATCGTCATGATGACACCATATTCATTTATATTAGTTTAATTTTGTTTTTATTTGTTTAAATTCGTGTAAAATCGTTTAAATTCGTTTAAATTTAGCTAAATTAGTTTTGAATGGTTTTTATCTTATAACGATTCAATTTCGGAAAAATGCTGAAAATAGTCAGGTTCATAATGTACATATTGAAAGTTTCGCTCACTTTTTTTGTAGATTTGCTAAACTATACATTTTGGGAAACATTAGGATATATATATTGTTTTTAGGTTCTTTTGAAAAATATGTTTTTTTTTAATGTGACGTGACACATGAAAAGCCATTAGGTGTCACAATAAAGGTCCATTTTTGTTCAATGCCCTATATCTCTGGAAGTATAAGTCTGATTGGGTTCAAACTTGGTATGCAGGTATGGCGGGATGTGTTATAGATATAAATTGAAGTGACATGATGATGTCATCGTGTGATTTTTTTTTTATGATTTTGTTTAATTTTTGGACCTTTAAGCCATATCTCATCAACAGAACATAATAAATTTAAAATTCTTTTTGTAATATGCTTATTGGGTCATAGACATATGCACATAATTGTGAAAAATGTGTGACGTCGTCATGACGTCATCAAAATGTCATTAAACAAATCCAAGATGGCCGCCAAGAGCAAATGTAAACATTGGTTTTCATGTTAAGTATATCCTAACGTTTCCAAAAATATATAGTTTAGCAAATCTACACAAAGTGAACAGAAATACATAAGAAAACTAACTACATAAGAAACCTAACTAAAAGCCCTGTGTTCTGTTTATCAAACCGAAGTAGACTACATGACGTCATCATGCGATTAAAATAGGGCATATAAAGGTAAGTGTTGTCTTGGTAGCTAGATATTGTCTTAATACATGTAGCATGTAAAAGCCCTGTGCTCTGTTTATCAAACTGAAATATACTACATGACGTCATCATGTGATTTTTTAAAAAGCATATAAAGATAAGTGTTGTCTTGGTAGGTAGATATTGTCATAATAGTATGTAAAAGCCCTGTGTTCTGTTTATCAAACTTAAATAGACTACATGACGTCATCATGTGATTTTAAAAAGGCATATAAAGGTAAGTGTTGTCTTGGTAGGTAGATATTGTCATAATAGTATGTAAAAGCCATGTGTTCTGTTTATCAAACTGAAATATACTACATGACGTCATCATGTAATTTTTTTAAAGGCATATAAAGGTAATTGTTGTCTTGGTAGCTAGATATTGTCATAATAGTATGTAAAAGCCCTGTGTTCTGTTTATCAAACTGAAATAGACTACATTAATGTCATCATGTGATTTTTTTTTTAAAGGCATATAAAGGTATTGTCTTGGTAGGTAGATATTGTCATAATAGTATGTAAAAGCCCTGTGTTCTGTTTATCAAACTGAAATAGACTACATGAAGTCATCATGTGCCACCATATCTACCAAATAAATACCAAATTCACCAAGTTTCTAACTGGCACAGTTATCATATCCAAAAGTGACTTTTGAATATGCCGCCATATCTACCTCTTTAATTTGTGTCTTAATTAAGGAATAACAGTCCTAGGACCCGGTCATTACTGCGTGATAATTGACCGGGTTTGGGGATATCTACCTCTTTAATTTGTGTCTTAATTAAGGAATAACCATTCTAAGCCCCGGTCATTACTGCATAATAATTGACTGGGTTGGGGGATGACTTTCAGATATGCCGCCATGATATCTACCTCTTTAATAAATACCTTTTTAACGAGAAAAATGGTGAAAATCTCCAAAGTTTGGCGATATTTTCAGTGTTTTGTTTTCATGCTCGGAAGCCATATTTTAGCTTATGCATGGTACCCTGTCTATTAAATGTGTGCTGTTATTATTACCCATTTATATTTCATATAGCTCTATAGTGGATATACATTATGTGGAAATAAATGTTGATATGAATTGATTTGAATTTTTCTGTATTCTTTATTTTTCCAATTGGCACTTTACATTTAAAGGTAGGCTACACCATTTGCAGATATTAAAAAAAAAAAATACCGAATTATTGAGAAATATATCTTACTTATTTGAAAGTAAATAATGATTATACTTATAGGCATCCAGCAAAATGATTGCCCTAGATATCATCTTGTAATTGTTCCGAAAATTGAATTGTGTAAACCAAAATTCATGATCGCCGGACATTAAAAAAAAGCCAGACTCCAGACAAATTCAGGGAACAAGCTTGATAGCACAATAAATGTGTAACATTTCAGACTACATTTGACATTTGTGTAACAGGTTAAGGAGCCTAACTGTCTTCCAGAAAAATGCAAATTTCCCAGGGGGGACTTATTTCTTTTGACCTGTTTAGTTTACGCGACGTGCACAATATTGATTACTGTCGTCTTTGGCAAAGACTATTGAGTGCTAACAACAACACGAATGTTACTCGAGTCTCTCACGACCAGCCTGCAAGACAATGCAGCAAAAAAATACCACAGTGGAATATTAATTCATTTTGTCACCAAAACAAGTTAGTGCGTGATGTTCTGCACGTAGCACCGGTGTTGCGTGAACTTCAGACTATAATACGAACTCAGTTTGTAGTATTGCGCATGCCTACGTGGAAATTCAGAGAGTGGTCGTTTACGTGATTTAACCAATAATAATGAAAAAAGGGTCGATTTTCATAGCAGTCTGATTTTCACAATGACACCGTCGCTGACTTATTGTGCCTGCAGAATGATCCTCAACAGTACAAAGTTCGAGGTGAATGTTTCGTTTAACGTATGTATCTGGGGCATGGCCGTCAGCAAAACGGGTACAATATTAACAGTAGCAACATACTGTGACGTCATTTTCCCTCTCGAATTCGACGACCAAGAACGAAACTGTGGGGTTCCATATCCTCGATGTAGGCCTGTTCGTGAACTTTCAAAAATGTGTTAATGTAAAAAAAATATTAATATTAAAAGCAGGCCAACTTGATATATCATTTTCAATTTTTTGAAGAAACAAAAATCCTGGTTTACGATTCAGACGTTTTGTTATGTTTGTTATGATGTAGATGTTGCGTTCCTTAACCCCAAAATAAGTTTTTCCCAGCTCGATTCAGAATTTGGGAACGACTGTAAAAACATACTTCGTGCTTCATAACACCGGGTTGTGGCTAGTGATGATACTTTCTTTGTCTGGCGAATTTTGCCTGAAATCGTAAATGGCAATAGCTTATTATATAAGCCATTCTATGCTTCGCTAGCTCATGCGCAAAGTCGTTTTGACGTCAATATTTGTTTTAAGATAAAAAAATCTTACCGCCCTATAGCAACTCCCCTCTTGGACTCGCGTTTGTCCATTGTGAGCTTGGATTTCTTCATCATATTTTATGGTGTGAATCGGCGAGGTTTAGCAGCTGAGCACGTATTTATACGCGAACGTTAATGCGAGCGCGCAAGGCATTTTGATGCGGCATGTATGGGTCGTTCAAGCTGAAATAACGCGAGTAAGGCTAGGACGCAAATATCACGGTGTGCTACTCACAGATGCCGTCCTGACCCGTCTCGGATCGAGATTCGTAAAAAAATCAGGCTAAATGGTCAATAGGGACCATTAGCTTCGACATGATGCGCGTACGGGTTAAAGGTAGGATACACCATTTGCAGATATCGAAAATATTTACTACCGAATTATTAAGAAATATCTTACTCATTTGAAAGTAAATAATGATTCTAGGCATCCAGCAAAATTATTGCGCTAGATATTCTGTAATTATTCTGAAAAATAGAATTTTATAAAGAAAAATTCGCGATCGCCGGACGGC
This sequence comes from Crossaster papposus, assembly GCA_037893245.1. Taxonomy (NCBI): domain Eukaryota; kingdom Metazoa; phylum Echinodermata; class Asteroidea; order Velatida; family Solasteridae; genus Crossaster; species Crossaster papposus. The sequence continues at coordinate 217,468 of JBAIAA010000487.1, read as the reverse complement.
GATCGCGAAAAAAACAAAAATAACATAAGAATAACCGCTCAACGCCGGTTGAAAACAAACGCTGTTTTTCGTGCTTTTCTCGGCATCCATGATTGTAAAACTTCAGACAGGTCAGTTAAACGATATTTACTATAAAATACAACCCCCCAAATCCACCCATTCATGATAATTCAAGCAATTACCAATGGTGTATCCTACCTTTAAGTATAATGTGGCTCAGAAAAGGTCGCCTATTCAATCAACATTTTGCATTATATTAAATGTTATGATTTGGTTATAATATACATTTCAACAATTTGAAATCAAAAGTAAATTGCTGATAGTGATACCAGATGAAACAACACTGCAAACTGGTGGTTGAATAGGAGATTTGTTCGAGCCGCATACGTATACCATACGCGCGCGTATTGAATCTAAAGGCCCTGTCACACTTTTGCGTATCCTAATTCCTTATAAGTTGCGCATTGACATTTTTTTCATACGCACAATATGCACCTCATATGCATCTCAATCGTTTTGTGTAAGTTTTATGTACGTAGGCATGCGCACAGTACGGCCCAGTACGCCGGGTAGTTTTGGGCAAGCACAAAACTACGCAGCGTACGCTGTTACGCAGGTCATAAGTTATAAATACGCAGCGCATCGGTCCCGCATCGGTCGAGCGGCGGTACAAATACGCTATGTGTTCGTGGGGGACAAGCGGTTCATACGCGGTAATACGCTGATGTTCACGCTATGGAATCTGCACTGGTACTGACAACAGCGGGAAGCCGCTGCCTTTTTATAACGCGTGGCGAGCGGCGGACATGCGACGGAAATATGCTCGGCATTCGTCGGAAGTGCGTTAGGCATGCGGTCGGGATAAGTAGGGTGCGCCCGGAATACGCTCGGCATGCGCACTGCATACGCAGCTATTCGCAGCAGTAAAGTAGTGTTGCGCACTGCATACGCAACTCATACGCACCTCATACGCCATGGATGCGCTGAATTCGTTACTTATACGCTAGGTGTGCGTCGCATTATAAGTCAAAGTAATCGAAACATTTTGAAATTTTGAGCGTACCGCTGCGTATTGAATTTTTTTAATAAGGAACTCATAAGTACTTGATATACGCAAAGGTGTGACAGGGCCTTAATGCTTCCTTATTATGTCAAAATAATCGCGGTGGGGTTTAGGTGATTCGTGGTGACATTGACGAAAAGGCTTCCTGAGGAAAAACAGATAACAAGATAGAGTCTGATGCTAGAACTACTGGATCAATTTGGGATTTCTTCTTGGTATCATTTTTCTTCTAGAAGGATTCTCTATCCATTGGTGGTTCGTGTAGTTTTTGCTTTGGACCGATTGGGTGTGCTTATCATTTTTGTGGGCCACGTGGAGATTTAAGTGTGTTGCAGCTATAATTAACCTGTTTTTCTCAGTGCCAACAGAGAAAACAATCGTTTCTCAGTAAATCTCCATAAAAAAAAGTGTGCCCCCAAGCCAACTTTTTGAAGAGTAATTTCGAGGAACAACTTTCAATCTTTATAATTTAAAATCAAATGATATAAGAGAGCCTGATATTTTAATCTTAAATAGTTGATTTACATAATAATTTTTTTTTTAATTCTGAATAATTATTCTCGTCACTGTTTTTAACTTTACCTAACCGGCCTATATCGTGGGCCGACCAAGTAGGGTAGTTGTGTCGCACTAGAACGCAGTGACCTCCAACACATAATCCGTATCAAGAACTCGAAGGATAACGTGATCGCAGCGGGACCGATACCAACGCGTAGTTGGTGACATACTCCAAAAATGTTAAGTAAATCAAGGTCTCGGCGTGACGGGGAAACGGAAAGTTTGTTGCCCGAAGTGGAACGTCTAAAGTCATGCTCTTGCTGTCTACATATGGGAATGGGACTGTCCCGTGTACGCACCGATACTTAAAATTTGACATTTGACAATTTGTTAGTTTGAACCATGGTTTGAACTCACTCATCCAACAGTGTAATAACCAGCCGTCAACAAATTAATTCATAGTTCGTGTGTGTCGAAGGCGTCACCACCCCAGGTCTTCTTGCAACGAAACTAGGGTCGTTTTCTAAACCCCATCTTAGGCTCCGTCTCCGACTTCATCACCATTGTCAAACTGTATTGAATAAAGCCAAAGAAGACGACGAAGCGGGGGTTTGGAAAACGGCCTTATGCACTGAAACCTAAAGAATGCACGATTGTAAATAGGCCCAAAATTGCTTGCGCCGACCAGATCACATTTTGCATGCCCAGGAAATAATTGTCTAAAGAGCATTTTGAGAGCCATGCATTTGAAGGATTGTAAAAATACAGTGTACCACCTCGGTCCGGGAGTGTGAGCTTCTAATTCTGAGCATTTGGGATGAATCTGGCCATGGAATTGGCACTACTTGGCTCTTGAGCGCGAGTTTATTTTTTTCAAAATGGACGCTCTGCAGATTGGACTAGTTTTAGGGGTGTTCTCCTTTGGAGGGAAATATCACCCAAAAGTTATCAGATGACCCCACACAAATTGAAAAGAAAATGAAAGATGGTGAAATAAGCTTCATTTTGGTGTATAGTTATTTAGTCACCTTGGAGAGTTGTGAGTATTTCCCCCAATTTGTTGAAGTTGGGGTATTTATCATTGTTGTCTATGGGACTTTATTTGGATGTGCGCAACCTAAAGGCTGATTCCCTAACCTGACGATTTATCGTATACCCAGACGTCTAAATTGTAGGCCAGGAAGCCGCTGGCGTAAAATGTAGCTGTGAAGAAGAGTCCCGTCTCGAGTAATGTTATTGGTAGATAAAATCTGGCTCAAGGACAAGAAATCAAAATAAATCAAGGCTCACTGTATGTAGACAACGAACAAGCGGGCGCGTGGCCCACCCTCTCCCAGCATGAGACCGGCTGTTTTTAACGGCACTCATTTTAGGCCATAGACCTCGGTCCAAAATTTGGGCTCCCGGTATCAATTTATAAAAAATGATTGTGCTCAAAGCGATTTTGGCAATGTATGCACACCTATAGAGCTGCGATGGCAGATTTTTGGGTGTAATTTGTTTTCTTCAAAATGGCCGCAAATATGCTCGTAATACCGGATTAATTATGTGGTAGAAAGCACAAAAAGTTGCCACGGCTGCAATGGTACCACATAATCCAACTACATAAGCCCATGGAGGAATAAGAGCAGAGCCAAACATCACCACGAGCATTATTCTCCAAGCAGTTTACTTACCCATAAGGAAGTATTCCACGAGGCCATGCTAAAATATGGCTGCCGCGTGCGTCTGGCGATGCACCAGCAGTTGGGAAATTAAAAAAAAGGAATTGTTGTATCCAAATTAATCTGGACAATACATGCTGCGACATGAATCCGTTAAAAAAAAATGTTACCATGTTATCACTTTTGCATGTGGCCGCGTATTTACGCATGAACTCGTTGGCTCGAGGGCTAGGGACCTGAGACCGTACACGATGTACTTGCGCATGTTTTTGTACAACTTTCCCGAGGCACGGCGTAGGTGCGGGTGAGTAATCGAACACGCTAAAAAATAAATCTGTAAACCCCAGACCGAATATGTCTCCCGTGCATTATGATCCCCCAACAATTTAGGTGGTAGATGTAGAGGTATTTACACCTTGTATTTTGACGGGCAATGGTAAAACAAAGTCGCAAAACAAACAGCTGCACATTTGTTTTATTATAAACATAAATATTTGTATTAAATTAAATGTTTTAATATCACATTCTGATACAGTGAATTGATTTTGAAATATTTTCACTGAAAACAACGAACAACAGCAGCTTGGCGTTAGTTTTTAACGTTATTTTTAAAATGTCGACCAAATTCCTGTTTTTCCGATAACATAACATTCTTTATAGCATTCTTTTTTCAGGTTTAAAAATAGACTTTATGCGTTGCGGGTGTATCGGAGAGTATCCTTCGTTTTGTTAATTTGTGAAAACTTGGTGAACAAGGGCATGAAAGGGTTTACTCTTCCCTGTCGAGGCCATACAATACCATAATACCATACAATATACGCAAAATGTCTAGTATTAGTGTTGACCTATCACTGGCTCACATGTAGCCACGCACCTTAGATAACCGTTTAAAATGTTGTGCGGCACCTTTTGTTTGTCTCAGATTTCGTGCTTTTCACATCGATTTGTAACTCATTGTGATAAAAAGGGCAATGTTAAAGCTTCGTGGTTGACGCGATTATACGCGATAGGTAAATTTAATACCCGTTAGTGTTTTCTACTTGAAATGATGGTGGTTGATAGGTGCGATATATGTTACACTTATTGTATACATGTACATAAGGCCTAGTCACTAAAGTCTAAATTGGAATATACATCACACACTACAATTTCTTTCACAAATACACATCCAAACGACGTTTTTGGTATGTTTTTGATTCACTTTTGAGGAAGAGTCTCCAGCCATTTTTGACATTTCTGACGTAGTTGTTCGTCTTCAGTTTCTCCTTGGAGACTAATGTCTTCCTCAATGTGTGACAACAGTTCCTCGGCGTACTCCGGTTTTACCTCACTGATGTTGGCATATCGTCTACTCTCTAAGCTGCTCTTGAATTCCTGATAATCCATCCCACCCAGGTACGGCCGATCCATGGAGGACACGGCGTTTTTCCGCTGGACCACCTTCCGTGTGATGGGTCTGGACGGAAAACCGTTCTCTAGATGCGGTTTGGTCTCTTCGATCTTCTGCAAAGTCAACTCAAAGTGTCTGGAACTGTCGTAGCTGGTCTTCACGGCGGGCCGGTTTTTGTTGTTGTTGAGTTCTACCGAGCCGTTACCGTGAGATGACCGCGGCGAACTCGGCGGTATTGGAGTGGTTTCAGGCCCGGACCGTCGCACCAAGAGCGGTCTCTCTGTTGTCTTAAACGAGCTGCTGGCGGCGTGAGCCGCTGTCGCATCGCCGAATGAGCTGCATCTCTTCAGGGGAGGCGAGAAGAAAACCTCTAAATTGGAATCGTCGGCAGTGCCGACAGTCCCGGCAACGCTGTGCCGTCTGGTATTGATGCCTGGTAGTTCGACCACCGTGCTGAGCCGAGATGAACCACCGAGGCTCCCCTCGCTAGTTCGTCTCATCAGCACCACTCGGCGGGCACGCTTCCCCTGATCCAGTGCTCTGTGTGACTCAGAGCTGAGCCTCGGCAAGCTCTTGGTCGGTACACCACGGGACGTGAGAGGAGTCATGTCTATCCGGGCTGTGGCCGTATCAGCTACACCGGTCACCGGGTAGATCTTCTCCGCAGATTTCTGTCGCAATCCAGGCTTGGATGACATGAGGTCTCGTGTAGGAGTAGAGAAGGGAGAGTTGGACGAAGATGGTTCGAGACAATGTTGAGACGACGCGATCACCATGATTACTCATCAATGGTCTAGTCATAAATTATCATACATCTCAAAAGATAGCGTTCTAAACAGCAGATACACTCACAACAGACAAGGAACCGACTGTTCTGCAAATATACAATGCACGTACCGCGAAAACACATAGGAAACACATCAGTCGGGCGGGCTTAGGTCTGAACTGTGTAACGACTAAACTGCTGGGCAAGCTCCTTGCCTTTTGTTTTGAGTTGACTAGTTCGTGACGTCAGCGTGATCAGGCCAGCTGTGCGTGATCCTATCGCAACAGCCACTCATACGCGGGTACGTAGGGGTGTTTCAAGTCGTAGGGCTACCAGATCTGTGGCAGTTTCATCATTAACCATTGGCAATTGCTTAAATTATCAGGGATGGATTTGGGGGCTTGTATTTTATAGTAAATGTTGACCTGTCAGAAGTTTTACCATTATGCCTGCTTAGAGGGGGAAAAAGGAAGAAAACCAGCGTTTGTTTTCAACCGTCGGGTGGTTGTTCTTTGTATTTATGTTATTTTCGGACAATGACATTTATTTTTACATGACATGTACATTTATTCAGCTAGTGTATGCTGAGCATGAAAAGCGCACATGTAGTTTGACTGGTAACATATTTTTATGAGCGAGACTTTTTTAGTGCTAAGCAATTTGTGTGGTTAGCAGCGCCATGAAATTGGGCCAGGGGCCAATTTCATAAAACGTGTAAGCACAACAATTTGCTTTGCAAAAAAAACCACCTTTTGCTCAGTAGAAACAGGTTATCAGCCAAAACCTCATGTGATTTTCATGCTAAGCAAAAACCAGCTGAATACAATTAAGTCACAAACAAAAAACATCACCTGATAATTTGGTTTGTAACCCTGTTTTTGCCAAGAAAGAATGTTAATGCTAAGCATTTTAGTTTTTGCTTACATTCATGAAATTGGCCCTAGGTGGTATACATACATCACTATGTATATAATACTATAGGATATACCGCGCATAGTAACACGCATTGAATTAAGTGTAGTTCTGTTCTGGTGTTACTGTACCGGTACTGTGTTAGCATCACGAGTAGTTGGCATTGTATTGGGCGATGGGCTGTTTCCTAACCGATGCACTTCAGAGTGCATGCAGTGATATACATACATGTAAAGGCCCGGTCACACAGCCTTTCGCGTCTGTATCGCGGGTAAAATTTCGCAATTTTTTTTTGCCCGCGGTTGCCCGTGGTGGAAAATGTGCAAAATTGGCTTACCCGCGGTATGCCCGCGGAACAGACGCCGGCGACTGTTCCGCGTCCTTATCGCGGGTGAAGCGCGGCGGTACCGCGGCCTACCACGGGTATAATAAAGCAGCCGAACCGGGCTGTAGAAATCATAACCGCTCAAGGCGTTTGTCCGTGCTTACACGCGGTACACACGCTAATGCACGTGATAACAACGCGGTACAGACGCGGAACAAACGTGCTATGACCGTGCTCCACCCGCGATTACCCGCGAAAATTTCGCGTCCTACCGCGTGTAACCACGTCTTAACCGCGGCCGTAGCACGTCCTAGCACGTTCGTTCCGCGTCTGTACCGCGTCTTTACCGCGTGTGTACCACGTGTACCACGTGTACCGCCCGCGATTACCCGCGGTCTAAATTTTTGGGCAGCCCAAAACTTTTTCGCGCGGCCAACCGCGTGTGAATTTCTTACCGCGTGTAACGACGGGTAAAGTACGGCTGTATCGCGTCTTTATCGCGACCTCAAAGCGTCCAACAGCGTCTGCTTCACGGGCAGAATTTTTTTGCCGTGATTCGGCCGCGATACGCCCGTGGAGGGCTGTGTGACCGGGCCTTAAAACCTTCAAATTTCAAACAGTGTAGTTTGCATCATGAACCAGTTGCCTCGTACAACTTTCGCCACTTTTCATATGTTTATACTTCCGCGAAATTTAATTAGCATTGGTCGGCGTTAGCCTTATATTTTATAATATGCCATTGTCCACAATCCAATGATAAATAAAGTGTTGAACCTAATAAACCCCGGTCGACTTGCATACACACACACCTGTAGGACAACGACGTACATGTAGAATGTGACACCTTGTTCTAGTGAATCATGAATGCAATAAATTTCTTTTCGCCACCCAAATGAAAACAGTGAAACCTGTCATTTCTTTAAAGTTCACAAAACGGTCAGGGCATTTTTGTTTACAAGAATTCCTTTCCATATAAATCAACGACAAATATTATGTTTGAAGGTAGACCGTCCGAAAACAAAAATTATTATATACCTGATCTGAGAGGGAAAATAGTCGTAACAAAATATAACGGAATGCCACACGTAGAATGTGTAACCGACATACATGTACACTTATAGTATACAAATATTGAACGCTTCGAGTGGTGCAGTGAAACTCGCCTCCCGAGGTGATCATGAAACATTATATTTTCCCGTGGTAAAGCCGAGGAAAAATACATTATTGTTGTGTGTGTACATTGTATATGACAGTAAGTCAATTAACACAATTTTCTCACAAACGTTTTTGTTGAGCACATTTTGGATAAAAATAAAGGCCAAAACCCAGTAAACCCGAAAACAGATTTTTTTAGAAATGACATCTCCGAAACAGCTTTCTTAATTGTCTGTAAAGCATGGGGAATTTTACTTCTCAACAAAACAACCAAAAAGGATTTCAAGTAGTTTTCAAACATTTTAAAGGAATAGAAATTCGCACAAAAATACTGCGAATCTGTCCCTAAAAATAATGACATCGATTTTTTTTTTAAAGATTTTTTTTAAAATTTACCGCAGAATCATACACAGTAACACTGTCCAAACAATACAAAAACAGTCCATGTACAGGGTGTCTCTAAAATGGTGCAAGTGGAACGCATCTTTTTTAATCATGCTTCCAAAAAGACACAAACTCGGAAAGAATACAAATTTGTATTTCAGATGAATTTTGTAAAAAAATAATGACACGTTCCACTTGCCGCTTTTGGGGACAGTATAGATTTTCCTACGCGTATATTACGGAAATGATTTACAATACAATTAGAAAACCCACCGGCCATCATCTGAGAACGACCCGCTCGGGAGCTGAGACACGACCCGCCTGGGAGCTGAGACAGTCGTGACATCGGCAGCGGTAACCACTCTGTCGTGAATCCCACGAGAACCCTGGGTAATGTGGTCGTGAGACATTTGAAGGATGGCGGCTCACCATGGCAACAGCACGCCACTGCATGCTGATGAAGGGCATGTCCGAAAAAAATGATGAACGCAGTTATCCACGATAAACTCTGCACAATATGGGGGCAAAGAGTATACCCCGGCCACGGCCCCTTGTCCCCTATATCCTACACTCCAGGCCATTGCCATACATTAAATGTGTACTATCTTAATGTAAAAGAGTGAAACGCTTACTCTAAATTTTTTACAGAAAACAAAATACTCCAAAAGTGTGACATTGTCACTCTCTTAATTATATAATTAATTATAACTCTTTAAAAAAGAGCTGTCCTCGTAATCATTTTATATGGCTTCTCGAAAAAGGGAAAATGTACTCTTTTGGCGGGCTTTTACTCTTTTTGCAGTATTGTTTTTTTTAACAAGGGACAGTCTTTAAGCTGTTCATTCTTTTACATTGAGAGAGTAACACCCCCTATGTAGATATCTGAAAAGAATCCTTGAGATCCCGGGAACACACCATGCCAATGAGGAACAAAAAATAGTGGGGCGAGTCATTATTTTCTCCCATCTCGCTTCGTAATGTCACCCACTGTCATGTTCAGCTAAAATTGGCGCCAAACAAAATACGCCTCCTGAACTCCGTGAATTTGATTCTGTCCTCTTACAAAAGTTGTCAATTTCAGATGTCTTTTTTTTGCACATTCTGTGTTTCAAACGAAGGGAGCCATACTACAAAGAACGACATAACAGGCCATATAGGCCTATTCCCTGTTGCCTCCTTACTGATCAAGTTGATTAAGTTTAGGGAACCCTAGGGACCCATCAGACATAGCAATCATTGCCTATAATCTAGGGACACCATGTGTTGGGCCCAATTTCATAGCGCTGCTAAACACACGATTTTCTGCTAACCGAGCCTCCGTCTATTTCATGGGGACCGTAAGCAGTAAGCGCAGCAAAAGGCACGCTTAACCTAGCGGGAAAATTTGCTTAAATCAGTGACGTAACAGTAGAATCTCCATGCGCGCGCATACGTTAGCACAAAAACGCCATGAAATAGCGCTTAAGGTTAGCAAATTTGTCTGCTAAAGTTAGCACAACTTTTCCGCTAACTGATAAGCAGCGCTATGAAATTGGGCCCAGGACAGTTGTTCCGTGTTTTATTGAATGATATATTCTTGTCTTGATTTGTGCGCGGAATGAAACATACGAACTTGTTGACGGCGCGACCGCGACATTTTTATGTCTGGCGAAATGTGTCCTTTTAAAGTCATGCTTGATAAACACATTTCACGTTAAGACTATCTGAACCAAATAAAGATAATCATTTATTAGAACCTCGTGTACCCCATGCCTCTCTTTTTGGAGGAAATCCTGTTTAAAAACTGGTCAAATTTCGGTCAAATTTCGGTCAAATTTCGGTCAAAGGCCTAGGAGAATTTTCGTAGAGCTGCACCTCGTTACAAGGAGCGCCTTCAATTTAATTTGAAGGCTGCTGCGATGTCTCAATAGACGATGGGAATTAACCAACAACCCCGCAAAGATCAAGGCTAAATCAGAGCAAACATTTCCCGGTTGGTGGGTCACACCTGATCCACCCCTCCGTATACTGGCAGTCTACCGCTTCGGCACCCCAGGCGATTAGACCAGACTGGTCTGTCTAAACGAGTCCATTACTTCAGATAACTCAGTCGCAAAAATGGCGCGAGGTCGTACCCGTCCACTTATTCGCTTCAATTTATTCCCTAAATGGACAAAATTGACCACCTGTCGTGTTGTGGAAACATTCGATGTTATTTGCCACGTAACAATAATTATCAACATCGGGCAGAGTTACAAGGTCGATCAGTCAAATATTGCATCCCTCTGGGGGCAAGGTGAATGTTACCGTTGGCATAATAATATTCCGGGTTCGCCGTTGGTCGTTCTCATGGTGGCCTTTTTATGAATTCGTTGACTGCTATCACCCCCAATGTCCCTGCCCTGTCATAACCAATTTCTCACTGGGGTTGAAAATTTGGTTGACCACAGTGAAAGTACATTCAGTACAAAGCAGGACCTTCTATGGGTAAATTAGTTTCACAAGGTTTTCACGAAATAGATAATATATTTTAATCAAAAACTAACCGTATGTGATGTGTCGAAAATTAAAGTGTATATTGTGCACGAAACATAGCTTTAGCATTCTAGAAAGGCGCACCAAAACCTATATTCCCGCGCAAACAAAATTCGCGTCAAAATTTATGACCAGTTGTGAAATTTGACGGCAATATTGACATGGAGCTATAATGATATTGACGTCAATGTTCACGACTTTGGGGCAAATCGTGAAATTTGTCGTAAATATTGACGTCAATATTCACGATCTGTAGTCCCTCCAGGGCGCAGCCACTATAGGCTGGAAACCATGCAGCTCCTTGAATCTGTCGTTTCGTTTCACCCATATTCCCCTAAATGGGAAATGGTTTGGCTCTTGTATATGGAAGGAGGGTGTCTCTGAGTATTTTAGGACCGGGTGTAAGCATCCAAGGTGGCAGCAAAGTACTGTAATTCACCAATTTCTCTGGGTGCCCCCGCCTTGCTACTCACATCCCCACATTTATATCTTGTATTGTATAAAGTATTATTTGTAAAACTAGCCTGTCATTTAGGCCTGACGTTAGGCAAATAGGCCTATTTTGTTTAAAGAAATTTGAGGCAAAATGTACACAGGGCCTAGGTAGAAGAAAAAAAATTGATAGACACTGTTTTGGGGATTTGTTTTGAATTTATGAATTAATCTTTTGCTTTCAATTAATTAATTTAATTAATCATTTGCGATCCTACCTCTTTTGGGGGGCAGATGTCCACAGTTTATATTCAATCGAAAGTAATTTGAAATTGGGATTTTCCATTTGTGTAATTTTTGTTCATGTGGACCAACGATTAGATGCACTTTCATATTCCTTACCAAAATAGTTATAGGAATAATTTCTTTTTGACTCATGTATATCGGAATTTACTTACTCACATTTCTCAAATTTTCTATTTGTTCAAAAAAATATTGTCTATTGACATGAAAGTTCGTATGATGAAGAGAGCAACAAGAATACTTGTTTTTATGTTCTTTTTGCAAGATTTGTTTTTTTGCATTTAAAATCTGAATATAATCCTGTGCGGTTCAGTTTCGTTCTTATTCCTCCATTAGTACTAGGCCGGCCTACATTATCAAGAAAGTCTGAAAAGCTGGTTGTGTTGGAACTGTATGAAAGAGCGCTTAAATTCTTTAAAAAAACCGATATTCTCGATAACTACGTTGAAATGTATCCCATTAATCTTCCACGCTCACGAGCCGCACTCACACAGTAAATACGTATAGATCGAAATTATGTGCTTATACCCTGTAAGCACAGAATCCTTAGTTACGGGTTCTACGCATGCTCAGATACCAAAATTCCTCGCTAACGTGTGAAATACGTTTACCGTAAGCACCGAATTGTCTGCTATAGTAAGCTGGGATTTTTCGCTAACGGTAAGCAGAGCCAAGAAATTGGGCCCAGACTAGCTGACCACTGATTCCCCACCGTGCATAGCGCGCTATTGTTAACAGACGACACGGGCATTTTGAAAATTGCCGCGCGTATAGATACAAACGTTCTACGCCTTATAGCGCGCAGTATCAAGATTATTTGACGCGTCCTTGTTACAAGTTACCGTACTGTAGGACTATGCTTGATTAATAAGGGAATGTGTGTGTTCGAGAGCAACCTCGTTCCCAGGGCTTACTTTATTTTCAACCACGATTTTCAATAGTAACCCCTGGAATGGGAACTTCTTTCTCGTGCCTGGATTGGATAGTACAAAAACAGTAGCGGCTTATTAGCATATATTCAATATTCATATTAGTTAGAGAAATTGCGACCGTACAGTTGGTGATTCTATCGTATTCAATACGACGGCATTACCAACTATGCGGTCGTAATTTGTTGATAAATGTTTGCAGGCGGCGCCGCGCCGCGCCAAAACTTAAAAGTGTGCCAAATAGTCCCCCTACACTACTAACGACATCTGAAGCTTTTATTTTGGTTTCAAATTCATAGAAAGTCAAAATTGTTTTCTATTTGTTTTTTTAACATCAGTAAACAATACATAATAAGCATATCATTACTATGGCAGCAGTTATTACACGTTATCTGTAGTGTATCAATGCAAAATTAAAGCAAACAAAGTTGAATTAATTGTGTGACTTATGGCCCCTAGTTCATTATTTACACACGTGTGATCGGTATTTTTGATTATTTATTTCAATGCGTAGAAAATCGGCTGCACATTTAGCGAAATTGATCATTACCAACACACTCTCGTAAAAGTTGGTACCTTAATCCTGTCTTAACTTTTTCTTCATATTGGCGCTTGTGGTTTACAGACTGGCAGTTTTATGTGCGGTCAGGGAATTTCAGTATTTCAACAGTAGCTGGGTCAGTGGAGGGTCATTTCATGGTCAACCCCCTGGAGAAAGGACCAGGTCAACCTCATTATAGCTAGCATAGGGAACTGTACATGTACATGTACATACGCTACACTACACACACACTCTGGACCTTGGCACAGAACAAAATAATGACTGAACTATAAGATTTTATACTGAAAGCAAGAATCTAATAATAGGAACCAAAGAGTGGTAATACCAGAGAAATAGATTACAATAAAATATGGATCGAACAAATATCATTGACCCAGCTAAGTCAAATTAAATTAACTTTTGTATAATACATTTGCATACTCAAATTAAGTAAATCAATCTTAATTCTCCAATTAAGTTCGTCAAAATGAGAAATCTAGCTGATAAAGAAAAGTCTTTAAAGGGATCGTATACGTTTGGTAATTACTCCAAAAATTAATGGCAATAAAAACTTACTTGGTAAGAAGCATACAGCAGCTTTGGTAGTATAATGCATTTTTAGAAACTGTTCACTTCGAAGTTCTGCGGTTTTTGAAAAAGATATCACTTAATTTTTATCCCCCAACATTTGAATCTGAGAAGCGTTACCGTGCATGCAGTGACGTTTCTCAGATTGTGTATTTCAATGCGGATTATTCTTCCTGCGTGGACATATAACCGCTCTAGATTTTTGTCAATATCTCAAAATCGCTACAACCTTTTGAAATGAATACTTTACAGGTTAGTTTTATGGTATATATCTATAAATATGTAGGATTGAAACAAACAGTGGGTTCCAATTACCAATCGTATACGATCCCAGGTAGGATACACCATTTGCAGATTCATTTGAAATTAAATGTTGATTCTAGGCATCCAGCAAAAGGATTGCGGTAGATATCCTGTAATTATTCCGAAAAATATAATTTTATAATGAAAAATTCGCGCTCGATCGCCGGACGGCAATTAATCGCGAATAAAACAAAGATAACATAACTAATAATAACTGCTCGACGCCGGTTAAAAAAAGAAGCTGTTTTTCGTGCTTTTCTCGGCATCCATGATTGTAAAACTTCGGACAGCTCAGTTAAACGATATTTACTATAAAATACAACCCCCGCCCCCCCCCCCCAAATCTACTCATGATAATTCAAGCAATTACCAATGGGGTATCTTACCTTTAAGTGCACGGGCCATAACTCTGCTGAGGCTAAATAGATTAACACGTCAGTGATGAATGAACATTTTACATTTTTTACCAAAACCAAGGTAAGTTCTCATGAAGCTAACGTGCAACTTCTATTGTTAAAAAGAGCAAGGTTATATTGATGTAAAATGGTGTTTGGATGCATTATTGCATAATTGTAGTCAGTAGATAAATTTTGCAATATTGTGGCCCGTTTGTTCTCATTATTGTGGCCCGTTTGTTCTCATAATATGGGGCAATGTTGTTTTTTGTGAAGGTATAACGAAAAAGGCAATACAGTTACAGATCCTAGTGTTTCCAAACCCTCACCAATCTCGATTTGCAGTGAAGTATATATGTCTGTTCATTATATGGTGAGAAAATTGTGAATAAAAAACAGGAAAACTTCTCGAAAACGTGACATGATAAAGTTCTTGGGAAGATTTCAAAGGAAACTGAAACGATTGAAGTTGGGATCGAGTCGAGTCCGTTGTATCATCAAAAATTATATAACTGACATACAGATCTTTGTTATTGATAGTTGGACAAACTAGTGGGTCTATATTGTGTGCATGCATGGAATAATAAATGAACAAAATTTTAATAAGATGAGGTAAGATGAATAATCAAACATTTTTTTATAAACACTAAAACCATTTTCTACAAATCTCGCATCTCTTTTTACCTGACCCTAATTAACGTGCCTATATATACAATGTACATGTACATGCACTAAAAACTCGAATCTTTTTTCTATAAATCTCGCATCCCTTTTTTTACCTAGTCCTACCGGGCTCTACCGTGCCTATATACAATGTATATGCACTTAAAACTTGCATCCCTTTTTTATAAATCTCGCATCCCTTTATTTTGGCCTGGTCTTATACCGGGCTCTACCGTGCCTATATACAATGTACATGCACTTAAAACTCGCATCCCTTTTTTATAAATCTTGCATCCCTTTTTTTGGCCTGGTCCTACTGGGCCCTAGCTTGCCTATATACACAATGTTTATGCACTTAAAACTCGCATCCCTTTTTTATCAATCTCGCATCCCTTTTTTGGCCTGGTCCTACCGGGCTCTACACCGTGCCTATTCACAATGTATATGCACTTAAAACTCGCATCCCTTTTTTATAAATCTCGCATCCCTTTTTGGGCCTGGTCCTACCGGGCTCTACCGTGCCTATACACAATGTATACGCACTTAAAACTCGCATCCCTTTTTTATAAATCTCGCATCCCTTTTTTTGGCCTGGTCCTACTGGGCCCTACCGTGGCTACACACAATGTATATGCACTTAAAACTCGCATCCCTTTTTTATCAATCTCGCATCCCTTTTTTGGCCTGGTCCTACCGGGCTCTACACCGTGCCTATACACAATGTATACGCACTTAAAACTCGCATCCCTTTTGTATAAATCTCGCATCCCTTTTTTTGGCCTGGTCCTACTGGGCCCTACCGTGCCTATACACAATGTATATGCACTTAAAACTCGCATCCCTTTTTTATAAATCTCGCATCCCTTTTTTTGGCCTGGTCCTACCGGGCTCTACCGTGCCTATACACAATGTATATGCACTTAAAACTCGCATCCCTTTTTTATAAATCTCGCATCCCTTTTTTTACCTAGTCCTACCGGGCTCTACCGTGCCTATTCACAATGTATATGCACTTAAAACTCGCATCCCTTTTTTATAAATCTCGCATCCCTTTTTTGGCCTGGTCCTACCGGGCTCTACCGTGGCTACACACAATGTATATGCACTTAAAACTCGCATCCCTTTTTTATAAATCTCGCATCCCTTTTCTGGCCTGGTCCTACTGGGCCCTACCGTGCCTATACACAATGTATACGCACTTAAAACTCGCATCCCTTTTTTATAAATCTCGCATCCCTTTTTTTGGCCTGGTCCTACTGGGCCCTACCGTGGCTACACACAATGTATATGCACTTAAAACTCGCATCCCTTTTTTATAAATCTCACATCCCTTTTTTTGGCCTGGTCCTACTGGGCCCTACCGTGCCTATATGCAATGTATATGCAATGTATATGCACTTAAAACTCGAATCACTTTTCTACAAATCTCGCATCCCTTTTTTGACCTGGTCCTAGGTCCTACCGGGCTCTACCGTGCCTATACACAACGTATATATGCACTTAAAACTCGCATCTAGTCTTTTCTAAAACTATTTTTTTACGTGACATGATGAAGTTCTTAAGAAGATTTCAAAGGAAACTAAAACGATTAAAGTTGGGATCGAGTCGAGTTCGTTGTATCATCAACAATTATATAACTGACATACAGATCCTTGTTATTGATTGGTGGAACTCACACCACGTGACATTCATTATTGCACATGTACACTAAGTAAAGACAAAACGGCAGAACAAGAGCGAACAGCTAAACAAACACTGGAATAATGCAGACGGAAGTCATGGCAACTTATGATTGTTGATAAATTAAAAGGAAAACATGATTGTGGGTGTGCATTCAAATTCGCGCTAAAATGAACTATCAATATACTAAATTCAGTGCACATTCGGGAAATCGTGTGATGATTTCTTACGACTGGATGCACCATTATGCAAAAACGAATTATCTATTGTTAAATAGAAAACGGGAATGTGAACGTTCATACTATTTCGCACGAAAACGAATGCACCAGTCTAGTTACAAATTTATGTGCACATTTTGCGATATCGTCCGGGAAAACCTATATTAACCTCAATCCACCAAAATCCTCATTTTGATAAATTCCTAAGTAACCTCAATCCTACAAATTCGTCCAGCATTATAGGCTTTATGACCTGGAGCATTATCCTCCAGTGTCAAACCCCTCAACGCCCTCAATTCTGCAAATTCATCAGATGCATCAACTTCCAAGTGACCTCATTCCAGCAAAATCTGGAAATTTGCAAAGAGGATTTTGAAGGATTTGGGATGGTTAGGGTTAAAATACATTTAAGATAAAGAGCCAACATATTTTTAATCACTAGTCCCACAATACATTGATTTATTAATGATTTAATCCAAGTTGTATCGTGAATTGTATAGCCATATAATACCTTTTGAAATTGAATGCAGAATATGCGAATTTAAATTATAACAAATGAAAAAGAATATTCAATTCAGGCCGTGACACAATGATTATTGATTTGCTGCGAAATAGATTGCACATTCTTAATAATCGGCCACGCATACGTCAAATCGAAAGCCTAATCGTGTGTCTGTAATCGTTTAAATGAAACGCTAAGCACATTCATTTATTTGAATTAAACAAAATAAAATCAAATGCTCGTTTTTGCGAAAA
The DNA here is from genome assembly GCA_037893245.1 of Crossaster papposus. Classification (NCBI taxonomy): domain Eukaryota; kingdom Metazoa; phylum Echinodermata; class Asteroidea; order Velatida; family Solasteridae; genus Crossaster; species Crossaster papposus. The sequence goes on along the minus strand of JBAIAA010000487.1, from coordinate 199,989 downwards.
TGAAAATCGGACATACGTCGTTCTGTAAATCAGCGCGAAATTGAATGCATGATCTTCTACAAATGAATGTGCACATTTTGCGATATCGTCCGGGAAAACCTATATTCACTTCGGGTTGAGATGGTTTGTATTATAACACCTCACTCACAGATTCTGTGTCTTGATTGGCCGAGAGCGCGGCACGTGTCACTTGCTATTTTTACTATTTTTTACTTGCGCTATCCAAAAAGACTATACCACGCAAAAAGGACTATGCGCATAGCAACACACGAACTCTGCGCATAGCAACGAAAGCGTGAGTGAAACCCAGACGTGTGTTTCGGTGCATTGCGTAAACATTGCTCTATCACCTTCGCACCCGTTCATCAAGGCAACAAAGTACACGTATGATCGAGAGACGTATAATTCGGAGATTTTTTGTCATTACTATACTTTCAGGAAGCTTAAATTGTGCAGAAACTGTGAGTGAGGTGTTATAAAACAAATATTGACTGCTTTATTTCGCGGTATAGTAAAACTAGCCTTCCGAGGTGATCCATGGAGCATTCTATTTTCCCGAGGCGAAGCCTACATCACTCAAAGCAGTCAATATTTGTATACTAGTCTGCATTAAGCCTAGTCTTCTCCTCAGTCTTTTAGAAACAGTGAGGGAGAGATTATTGTTGAACCCGGGTCAAAATTTAATCGGTTTACGCGGTCCTGCTGTTATAACCATGGAGCTATCTTCATAGCTCCATGTTATAACTAAGCACCTCAACAATCGAAAACACTCTTACAATATAAACTATTATGTTTTCAGTGCTGTTAAAGAGAGAATTTTAACGGTATACATGGATTATTATTATTTGTTTTCGATGGTCATCACCTCTTTTTAAATGGAGTGTACCCAAACTGCGATTGCAAATGATTGTGCAACACACATTCACCCCTCCCCAAGTGTCCTATACAAAACCATACAAAAAGGGCAAGTACAATGTATAGTAAAGTGCCAACCTAAACCTACAACTACAAACCAGACTAAGCAATATCGTGCCAGTGCAGTGAGGCCTGAACAATTAACATGTCGCGTTCATGATCAGTTGGTGCATGGAGCTATGAAGAGACTAGGGTTGGTGAGTAAACATTTAGATTTTACAACAAATTGTCATCTAGATGATATATAAATCCGTCTATGGCAGCAGTTATTACACGTTATCTGTACTAGTACTAGTGTATCAATGCAAAATAAAGCAAACAAAGTTGAATTCACCCCTGGCCCTAGTTTATTATTTACACACGTGTGTACTGTGATCGGTATTTATAATGATTTATCTCAAGTTCTTAGTTCTCCATGGTTCAAGACATAAGGCTGTATCTTTATTATACAGCAGCAGTGGTTCAAGGCATATTTTTGTGTGTCTGACTCTGAATATGTAATTAAACCCACATTTTCGAGCATTTTTTTAAGCCCCCCAAAACTCGTTTTGCCTTTTCCATGCAATGGTTTGTGCATGAGGTTATGATGTGGAATTCTGTCCCCCCCCCAAAAAAAAATAAATAAATATAAAATTTTTTATAATAAAATGTTTAATTGTCCGACATGAATATCTTTTCCCGAAAATACGCCTATTTAACATTCAAACCTGGCATATACTTATATTATTCTTTGGGGGTTATAATGTTTCACTTAATTTTTCTGATAAAACTGCATTGTTTCTGTAATATTCACTTCGTGTTGAGATGGTTTGTACCAGAATTCCTGCGCGACAATAGTCTGGCGACGTACTGGTCGACTATGCGAATGTGAAATTGGATATGAGAATTACGCGGTCCTGCTGTTATAACTAGACGATTGAAATGCTGAACTAGACGAATGAAATGACAAAATTTATGAACAAAATGACCTTTTGATTTTTTTACGCATTTTATTTAAAACTAAGCACCTCAACAATCATAAATACTCTTACAATATAAACTATTATGTTTTCAGTGCTGTTAAAGAGATAATTTTTACGGTATACATGGATTATTATTATTTTTGTTCAATGGTCATCACCTCTTTTTAAAATGGAGTACGTGTACCCAAACTGCGATTGCAAATGATTGTGCAACACCCCTTCCACCCCCCCCCCCCCCCCGAGTGTCATATGAAACACTATACAAAAAAGGGCAAGTAATTGCCAACCTAAACCTACATGTACAAATCAGACAAAGCAATATCGTGCCAGTGAGGCCTGGAAAATTAACGTGTCGCGTTCATCAGTTGGTGAGTAAAAATTAAGATTTTACAACAAATTGTCATCTAGATGGTATATAAATCCGTCTTCGCGAGTCTAAGACTGGAGCTGTAGACCAGTACCAGCATTATCGTGCTATTTTAGGAAAGTAATGTTTTAGAAAGTGGAATTCTAAGGTCGAACAAAAAAGCCTCAATTCAAACATTGTCAACAAAAATCTAATCCTATTGAGTTTAAACAGTATCATGAATCTCAACACTTTGTAAAGGCGTTGAGACAAGTCCACCGTTGAGACAAGTCCACCGTTGAGACAAGTCCACCGTTGAGACAAGTCCACCGTTGAGACAAGTCCACCGTTGAGACAAGTCCACCGTTGAGACAAGTCCACCGTTGAGACAAGTCCACCGTTGAGACAAGTCCACCGTTGAGACAAGTCCACCGTTGAGACAAGTCCACCGTTGAGACAAGTCCACCGTTGAGACAAGTCCACCGTTGAGACAAGTCCACCGTTGAGACAAGTCCACCGTTGAGACAAGTCCACCGTTGAGACAAGTCCACCGTTGAGACAAGTCCACCGTTGAGACAAGTCCACCGTTGAGACAAGTCCACCGTTGAGACAAGTCCACCGTTGAGACAAGTCCACCGTTGAGACAAGTCCACCGTTGAGACAAGTCCACCGTTGAGACAAGTCCACCGTTGAGACAAGTCCACCGTTGAGACAAGTCCACCGTTGAGACAAGTCCACCGTTGAGACAAGTCCACCGTTGAGACAAGTCCACCGTTGAGACAAGTCCACCGTTGAGACAAGTCCACCGTTGAGACAAGTCCACCGTTGAGACAAGTCCACCGTTGAGACAAGTCCACCGTTGAGACAAGTCCACCGTTGAGACAAGTCCACCGTTGAGACAAGTCCACCGTTGAGACAAGTCCACCGTTGAGACAAGTCCACCGTTGAGACAAGTCCACCGTTGAGACAAGTCCACCGTTGAGACAAGTCCACCGTTGAGACAAGTCCACCGTTGAGACAAGTCCACCGTTGAGACAAGTCCACCGTTGAGACAAGTCCACCGTTGAGACAAGTCCACCGTTGAGACAAGTCCACCGTTGAGACAAGTCCACCGTTGAGACAAGTCCACCGTTGAGACAAGTCCACCGTTGAGACAAGTCCACCGTTGAGACAAGTCCACCGTTGAGACAAGTCCACCGTTGAGACAAGTCCACCGTTGAGACAAGTCCACCGTTGAGACAAGTCCACCGTTGAGACAAGTCCACCGTTGAGACAAGTCCACCGTTGAGACAAGTCCACCGTTGAGACAAGTCCACCGTTGAGACAAGTCCACCGTTGAGACAAGTCCACCGTTGAGACAAGTCCACCGTTGAGACAAGTCCACCGTTGAGACAAGTCCACCGTTGAGACAAGTCCACCGTTGAGACAAGTCCACCGTTGAGACAAGTCCACCGTTGAGACAAGTCCACCGTTGAGACAAGTCCACCGTTGAGACAAGTCCACCGTTGAGACAAGTCCACCGTTGAGACAAGTCCACCGTTGAGACAAGTCCACCGTTGAGACAAGTCCACCGTTGAGACAAGTCCACCGTTGAGACAAGTCCACCGTTGAGACAAGTCCACCGTTGAGACAAGTCCACCGTTGAGACAAGTCCACCGTTGAGACAAGTCCACCGTTGAGACAAGTCCACCGTTGAGACAAGTCCACCGTTGAGACAAGTCCACCGTTGAGACAAGTCCACCGTTGAGACAAGTCCACCGTTGAGACAAGTCCACCGTTGAGACAAGTCCACCGTTGAGACAAATTTGGTCGACTCGCATGTTTTGGGGATAGTACCGGGGATTTTGACGGCGGCTGATCGCCGTTTGGCTGATAGCTGTTTGGGAGTATTGATACATGAGGTCTTTTTTTTTTGTTCGGTCCGGGTGGGTTGACAAACGGCTGGGGTGGCCGCTGTTGTCTCAACGGTCGAGTTGTCTCAACGGTCGACTTGTCTGCCATTCATTTCAAGTACACTTGCACAGTATCCAAACAAAATCAAAAAACTTAGTCCCGTTGGTGCATGGCCCATCAAGTCCCATTGAAAACAGTGTCAACAATGTTCAGGACCACAAGTTTCATGCAAACTGACATCACTGGTGTTTCTCAAACAACAATCAGATTTCTGTCTTGGTCGTTATCTTTCCATTTCTTTTCAATTTTTAGTGGGTTAGCCAATTACATTTTTTTATATTCACACCAAAAGAAACTCACCTCCCGAAAAGTGATACTTCCCGAGCCTGCAATTCAGCCGTATGGCATTCCTCCACGTTCTAGGGCAATTATATTTAGTAATTTTGTCAAGTCTGCCCTCAGATTGAAGCTAAAAAACCAGGGAGTTGATCCTAGCCTATATTTACACAATCCCACAATTTTCTTTACCAAACGGCCTTCTTTTTCAAAAGAAATTGTGGTGGAGGGGGGGTGGGGGGGGGGGGGGGGGGGGGGGGGGGGGAATAAAATGCTAATAAACTGGCGTAGAAATTCTCCCTTCAATTAGGGTAGTGAACCCCCATGGTCAATTTGACCCCTCTTAAAAACTATACATAATAAGCCAGTTCGATATTTCCAGGAAGATTTGACGATTTTTTTTTCGAGATAAACATTTCAGCGATTGCGTGCAAAAGCATAGCAGGTACCAGCAAATTTAAAGAGATTGTTTAGTTTTAAAGTTACTAAAGGTGTTTTCACACTATCTCAGTTTCGAACCGTGTTGAAGCCAACCCGGTTCCAACCCGGTTCAGCATGGGTTGTTTTCGACACGGATCACGGAGACGCAACGTTCACACTGTTCATGCCGCGAACCAGCCGCTAGTGAACCGTGTAACGTTCAATCCGGCTAGGGCCGCCGTGCATTCACACTACACATTTTTCAACACGGATCGCATTCAAAAAGGCGCGCTGTGATGATTTTCCCGATCCCACAATGCTTATAATCCTGCCTCAAATTTGTTAATTTATGCGGCACTGGCATGGATTCCCTGGCCTTCGAGATCCTCAGACATTTTTGTGAACACCTTATTTCTTGTCATGCCGTCCAGTTGCGACTAAACCGCATCGTCCGACCGCATCGTCAACATGGCCTTTACTTCTTTGTCCTTCCACGTCGGTCTTTCAGCTTTACTGTCGGTCTTTTTGGGACCAATTTTTTTTTCGAACAAAATTGAAGAGAAATGCCTGAATGCGTGTTGTAGCTGTTGTGTTAGGGTTTAGTGAAGAACCACGTACATGTACATGTATGTGCTAGCGCATATGCACAACGTGCGTGACGTGCCAGTACACGCATGTCCATGTACATAAGACCCAAGACACAAAAATAAAAGCAAAACTTTGCGAAAAATTATTTGCACCGACTTTACAAGTATACCATTTGCAGATTTAAAATTTTGTTAAGTCAGAATTATTAAGAAATATCTTCCTTTTTTTAACGTAAATAATTATTTTGAGCATCCAGCGAAATGATTGCGCTAAATTTAATAGAATTGTTCAAAAAATTGAATTGTTTTTATTGTTATTAAATCACGATCGGCAGACGGCGATTGCAAACAATAAATAGAAATTCCCGACGCCATTTTTATTGGGTTTTTTCCCCAGGATCCATGATTGTAAGACTTCGTACAGGTCAGTTGAACAATTTTTACGATAACATAGAACCCCCCAAATCCACCTATTCCTGATAATTCAAGCAATTACCAATGGTTTACATGTATGTTCATGAATATATGTACACGTGTATAACGGTCATCTGTTCGGCTTGTTACAACAAAAGCTCCCCCAAAAGATAAACTTTTGTGTTTATTTATTGTATAGCGTTCAAATAATTGTACTTGTGACTCAAATTTACTTGAGCTAAGTACTTGACTTAACTCGAGTTCACACTGATTTGACTTGACTCAACCTGATCTTCTTGACCAAATGACATGACTTGACTTGACTTGCAAAAAACAGTGACTTGTTACAACTCTGGGTGAGGTCTCGACAGTATCTATCCCTTCCATAGACCTCTAGGGAGGTCATTGGGGAACCACTGACGAGTCCTCCTTCCTCGATTCTCTACTGCCCTCGGGGCCTCGGCAAACTCTGTGTAATCTTGTCACGGACCTCTTCAATTGTCCCACGGTGTTTGTATGAGATGCACAAGATCCTGCAGTAGGAGGGGTCAAACATGTCAAAGAAATTAACGACCACTAATTTATAGCTCCTTTCACACTAGACGATTTCCCCGGCAATTCCCCGGGAAATTGCCGGGGAATTTCGGTCGGTCTGTTCACACTACCAAAGAAATCCCTGGGAAATATTTACCCCTGCTCGGGAGTAGGGTTAAAGGAGAAATCCTCGGGGTTTAACGTTTTTCCCGGGGAAAAGCAACTAGTGTGAACGTCGCAGGGTTTGAACTTACCCCACCTTTTTGCGTCCACGGGTAATCTCGAAAGGTCACAGGGTCACAAATAGCGCGCCAAATAATTCGCGCGGTGACTTAGTATTGTAATGAAGTACCTTTCAAACTTTTCGTAAATATATTTACAGTTAAGTACAAAAGACAAATAATAACATTTGAAAATTATACAAATAATTTAATTTTTAAGAATATGAGCAAAATGAATGGTTTTAATATTGAATAAAAGAAGTGTCGTTAACAAGACTTGTGCATAAAAATGCGCGCGCGCGGCGCGGCATTGTGGGATTGGACTTCCGCCCACAATTCATTTGGGAACTTCCTGATGGGCGCCCTCAGTTTACACATTTCCCGGGGTTTGATGGCCAGTGTGGGGCGACCGTGCATATTCCCGGGAAATAGTGTCCCCGGTAGTTACCAAATGGGTCTAGTGTGAACGGTTGCTGGGGTGTTGGTGGGGTAAAAAATCCCCGGGAATTTCCCGGGGATTTATTTCCCGGGGATTGGCTCTGCAGTGTGAAAAGGGCTTTATCATTGATGACCATTTAATTTTGTTTTATTGCAGGCAGGTTTTAGACGTGGAAACAGCCAGCAGTCATGGACAGTCCAAGTGAAACCGACGACGACCCGTGGAATTGGTTTTGCGATAGTAATTCCTCCCTGTGGACGAGCCAGGATGTGCTACGGACAGTCTGTTTCATTGACGTTGCAAACTTCCTCTATCACACCGCATGCTTTGCCTTCTTGTCGCTCATTCTGCTGATCTTGGGATGTTGCTCCCGCCGTAATGAATGGGACGTTAAATATCTTAAAAGGTATGAGCAATTACTCGGCTACTCTTTTTAATAGATAGGCACTATAGGAACAATGTGACTAATAGTGGTGGGAGAAATCAGAGATTACAAAATCCGGTTATCCTAATTGTTTTCGAACCGAATACCCTTTTTTTTTTTTTTTTTTTCACCGGAGATTCTCATCCAGCTCACAATCATAGCAGCAAAAAGTGATGAGTGAGGTGCCACAATAAATGCCCTCTCAATGACTGGTTATAGTGGGGATGATTCAGTGACCACTGGGTCTTTACAAAAACACCTGAAAGCTGTAATGTGCGGAAATGTTAATGGGAACTCACAAATAAGTCAAATGGGCAGGCTAATAATGAAACCACTAGTACAATCAGAGACCATGGAGCAAATTGGAAGATGTTACAATTGTCTTCTTTAGCCTGTGTCACACAAAAATGAAAGACTAAACTGTTGGGGGTTTCAATTTCAAATATTCGGTTTTCTAAATCGAAACCAAATGGTGGAATTAAAACCAAATATTAAAAGAAATCTGTTTTAAATCCTAGCTAAATCAGTTCGGTATTTCAAGACTCAACCATTTTTCTCATGGGATAAACATGGCCGATATTATGCACACAAAGCTATGGGAGACGAGGTTACCAAATTTGCAATTTTTCATGCAATCAAAAAGACAATGGAAACTTTTGTTCAATCAAAAGTTTGACACACAAGACACCTGAAAACACTTTGCTGTCCAAATGTTTGTTTGAAAAAATTTACTTCAAAACATGACGATCTCTGTAAGTTTTGTAATTTGCACGAATATGATGAAATTTTGATCTAAAGAAAGAGTTCAAGTCTTGTTGTGCACTTGTATGCACTGTTGGAATACCAAATTTGCTTATTGATTTGAATGTTTGAAGTTTGTAGAAAGATGGTTTATCTTAATGTTGGGAAGCCTGTTCCATCGTTTTGGGTCCTGGACAAGATTTTATGTACCGGGTCATTTTGTGTCAAATCATCCTATATTGTAACGGGCCGAGCGTTCTAAAAAGGGTGGGGCGCCCGCGCCCCTCATATACATGTAGGTACCAACTTTAATGGAATGCAATACGAAAAACATACTATGGCACAGGAACAGTACATGTATGTGGAGGGCCCTCCAGGCAATATATGGGTCTTTCTATAAATAAAGGGGCCAATTTGAAAATCTCAATATTGAGACTTTCAAGGATATTTGTATTAAACTGTGGGGATCGACACTTGGTTATTTTTGTTCCTGTATTTATCTCCCTTGGGCAGTTACTAATAAAAAAAAAACATGCCGATACCATTTTTTACCATAGTATATTTTTAGAGCCAAAACTATGAGGTTAAAACCTATAATTTTGTGAAGAAAATTGGGACAAAATTTGTTGAGTGCAGTTTTGCAATATTTTGTAATGTCCGTTGTTAAAAATACAAACTTTTTCCTGTTAAAAAAAATGAGAAATACTTTATTTGTGTAAATAAATACGTTACAGTAAGTTTGGTGTGGCAACTTTTCTTTCAACCCACCGGCAATCTTGTATTCACTTAGTAACTTTTCGTGTCCCGCGTTGTTATGTTAGGAACCATGATATTGTTCGGGCAATTTACAGTACAAGAAAATATTTTTCGCAGACTTCGTTCATGTTTTATAACAAGGTGATTTCCACGTTAAAAAAAAAAAAAAAAAAAAAAAAAAAAAGTTAATGAAAAAATGGAGTTCATGTAGCTCTTTATTCCTACCTAGTTATCATTTTTTTTATGATTTCGTGTCCTTTGGATTAATTACGTTGTGAAAACTGAAGTCGTAGTGGCAATATGACGTCAGGAATTTTATACCGCGAAACTCTCTCCAACGTGTTTCTCGATGTGTTTATGGCACAAACACGACAACGGCGTTCGCCATTTTTAACGATACCACCTATGCGAGGATCAGACGCTCTGTGGGAGAGAGGTTACGTAGTTACTCGAGGTACACGGTAAGTATTTTTGTCCATTATCATTCTGAGTATAATTTTGAATGTCAGCATTTTCCTGCAGTGACAAACGAAATTAAGGTCGTAACTATTCCGGTCTGAAAAACTACGATGAATTTTCTCACACCCAATCGCCCAAAACTAAAATTTCAACTGCGGCGAGTCCTGCAACGTAACTGCGACACTAATTTATTTTCGTGTACTGAATTACGTGTTCACTTTGAATGAACGCAAATGGAAGGATTCTTCAGAAAAGCAACTACAGTGTTAAACACTTCCCTTCTCCGTGAACATATTTTAGTAAAACTTTTGTCAGATTGCACGGAGGACTTAATATTTTGATCTTCAGATCGAAAAAACATCATTGTATAGAAAAAATATGCAATGTTTACACCGTCACTGGGACAACAGTGTCGTTGTTACGTTTGTTCAATCGATACCTCTCGATGTAATTTTTTCAATTTGTTAACAAAAATCTCCTTAAAAAACATTGCTTTTCAAGAGTCAATCCATTTAGTTTTGGTTCACACTGTCAACTGGTTTATTAATGAGTTGAAACGTCCGTATTTCGATTTTTGTAGAACGTTTCCGACGAATGTCAAACAACTTGACTGGTGGGCACCAGCTCGTCTTTGGACAACTTGACCGTTACATGTACAGCGTACGCGTAGCGCGTGGTACTGTGTGTCGCATCACAGGCCGCAAATAATATGTTGTATGCGTAATGCACGATGATCGCCACGTGGTGGGTGCCGCGCATGAAACATATGAAAGTGCACGCGACAGCGCTGCATGGCAAGGCGGCAAGGCGCACGTGTATCGGTTGCGGGGCGCACCGTGCGCGGTCGAGTTGTCCTGATTTGAGTTGTGCCACCAGTAACAACGACACTGAGACACGAAACCTCCTTGGCGCAGTGATCGACGGGGTTAACAATAATTGTGGCTCATTTGTGAACTGTGTTTAATGATTTTACTTTCTAATTTTTGTTTTATCATAAAGATTTGCTGTATTTTTTTAATTTTTCATTGTCATTCCGGTCACGAAAATACTTTTGGTTTTGAAGCGATATTTAAATTGAGACTTATTCATTTTAATTACAGGTTGTAAAAGAAGAATGTTGAATCTGTCCAAATCAAGTTCATGGAAATATTTCCAGATGGAAAGACCGATGTCTTGTGTGTGCTTCAACCTCTGGGTTGGACCGTGCAATATGCCTTTCATCAAGAGGACTTTGATACAATCCCAATCGAGGAGCTAAAAATAAAGTGAACATTATCATTACAAAATGCTAACATTACAAAATGCTTGCTCAAATGAGTTTGTTTAAAAATAAATGTAACATGACTACATGTATATATACCGGTACTGTACTCACTAAGCCGAACTTTGCTCCATCCATGCAGGTGGTGCAGCATATAAATGCCAGCTTTCAGAGTTTATCATTATGAGTGTTTGTTTATCATTGGACTTGTGTTATAATTCTCACCACAACCAACCATGGGGACAATGTTATGTCTTTTATGAATTAAATCATTTTGCAGTGAATGATACAACACCTACTTGCATGTAAGAAGCGTAAAACTGGTGATACCAAGCACAATATGTCAAACATTTCACACAGAACAGGGACACCGTGTCCCAGTTACGTGTGAAACCTCTTATTCATAGGCCTGATATGTTAATTCTTTACAATCAATGTGTAATGTTCAATAATTAATTGGCTGTGTAGTTGTCAATGTTTAAATTGTTCATATTTTTTTCAACATTTGAGGGCTAACTGAAACAAACAAACAAACATAAGTGTTTACGCTCAAATGTTGCCCAAGTTGAGAATTATGTTCCAAAGACTGCCTATAAATCTCTTAAAAACTGCCATTTCTTCAAGTTATTTTGATTTTTATATCTTGCCATGTTTTATTACCTGACACCAAGGTACTCTTCGTTTAAATAGATTATTTTATGTTAATGGTTGTTAATACATTAGTGGTTAAGTAGTTTGGTGTCCCAGTTACGTGTGAAACCTGATGTTTTTGATATGTTGACCATGTACATTGTAACTTGCAAAATAATGCAAATGGGTGCACAATTTTAGTGTTTCATTAAAGTTTACATGTTGAGCAATACAACTAAGTGTGCAGGGAATAAATAAAGTAGTTTTGAAATGTTGACATCAATGTCCCACTTTGGACCCCTTATTTATAGAAAGACCCATATGTGCAATTTATTATAAATTATAAACGATTAAAGTATTACTATACATGTGGTTTGACCCAGAAAGAAACATATACCATTTCTAATACAAGCAAAATATAGTTACGATATGTTGTAGAAAGAAGGTGCTGGAGGCTGGAGTAATGGCCCAAAATGGCACGAAAATATACTAAAAAGAAGTGATGCCAAAATTAAAACAGGAGAGGACAAAATGAAACAACAAAATCAAAGAAGACTTACATGTATCTGAAAAATGAAACTCCTCTTCTAGACGGTGTTCCCCAGACCCAGTACAAACCAAAATAACCACACCTCAACCTCCAGCACAACACTTTTATAATCTGTCCCTTTCCCGCTTGAATAGATTTAAAAAGAAAGTATGTGACCCACAAAACTATTTTGTAAATGGGTGGGATTAGAACCCGCGGCATCAAAATGACATAATATATGCAAATCTGAACCAACTACTAGTCCAGGCAGGCCTAGCCAAGATTAATATTTCTGTCAACATTCTAATCCAGTCAATCGGTCAACTATAAAGGCCCTGTCACAAGAAACCGAATTGCATTACCGTTCATGTACCATACTGATTTATGTGGAATTGGTATTGATAAGGAGTGATCGGTAAGTGGTCGTTTCTCTATCGTTACTGAAAAGTTATTGACACTGGCTGTCTCGGGGTTATAAGGACAGCACGGTATTGCTGAAAAAAGTTTTAAACATGTTCAAAAATTGCCACCGAACTGGAGCACGTTAACGGGTCGTTACTTGCACGCTATCAGCTCGGTATTGGATCTGTTTTGCCGTTTATAAGCCGTTACTGATACGGCAAGGTTTGATATCAGCGTACCAGTACCGGATCACGAACGATTGGATAGCGTTCTGATACAGAGCCGATACCGCACTTCACCTTACCTTCCCCGTTCGCTCCGTTCCTTACAACGTCGTAAACTTATTACTACCGTGTATCTACCGCCTATCACGCACTAATCACGACCGTTCTCCGAACAATCCGTGCATGACACACATGTAGTATAAATATGACCAAATTGTGATGAGAAGCTCAGTTCAGATCCAGATCCCACTAGAATTCAAAGATGAACTCTGCAGAAGATGCCGCGAGAATCCAAGCCATTGCTGCCCTGAACCACCACATTGACCTAATGAACATGTACATTGGAGTGCTGCGCCGCAATAGAAGAAGAAGAAGAAGAAGGAGAAGACAGAGAAGACAGAGAAGAGTGGAGTGGGTTCGGCCATGAATAGCCAGAAGACCAGACCTTGGGGTGTACGATCGGCTGATGGTAGAGTTGAGAGCTGAGGATCCGACTTCCTTCAAGAATTCCCTCCGTATGCCTCCTGAAATGTTTGATGAGCTCCTTGAAAGGCTGACCCCGAGACTGGAGAAGCACCACATCAGTAGGCAAACACTATCACCAGGCTTGAAGTTGGCCCTCACCCTCCGCCACTTTGCCTCTGGCCACACCTACTCTGCCATGAAGTTCACCTGGCGTGTGCCTCAAAACACAATATCCCTTGTCGTCCGTGAGGTGTGCCAAGCCATACAAGATGAGTACCTTGATGAGATGCTGAGATGCCCAACTACTCCAGATGAATGGCGCCAGGTTGCTGATCTATACTACCAGCGTTGGAATTTCCCCAACACATTGGGATCCGTTGACGGGAAGCATGTCCGCATCATCTGCCCCAACAACAGCGGATCTGTGTACTACAACTACAAGCACTTCTACTCGATCCTCCTCTTTGTCCTTGTTGATGCGGACTATAAGTTTTTGTGGGCAGATGTGAGTGGTAATGGAGCTGCGTCTGATGCACAAATCTACAACGACAGTGAGCTGAAGCGCAGAGTGGAGGATGGTACCATTGGCTGGCCTGATCCTGCTCCCATCCCAGGTGACAATCAACCCATGCCATACTTTATCGTTGGTGATGATGCATTTGCACTCAGAAAGACCATGATGAAGCCATACAGCCGGAGGAACCTGGGGCACGACGAGCATCTTCAATTCTTCAATTACAGATTGTCAAGAGCCCGGAAGGTGGTGGTAAATGCATTTGGCATTTTAGCCCAACATCTTCAATACAACAATGCAGCAGAAACCAGATACAGCACGGGAGATCATCAAAACCTGCCTGATACTGCACAACATGATGCGGGTGAGGTACCCAGCACTCCAGAACCAGCTCCTCGATCGTCCTGAGGGCAGAGAGAGAGACTTTGAACTAGGAGCATGGAGACAAGATGCAAACCTGCTGGATAACAATCAAGTTGCTGCACCCAACACTGCCACAAGGGAAGGCAAGGCATAACGTGAAACCCTCAAAGGATGGTGCAACTCTGAAGTGGGATGTGTAGCGTGGCAAGACGCTATGCTATAGACAGTGCATCATTGATGTGTGTTAATGACAGAGAACCGTTAACCGTAGTGTGCATGTGTGCGTTTGTATTGACCGGCAATCGTGGTCGTCGGACAAAAGAATTGGGAGTCAAAAAATGGGTCCACGATTGACACAACGTCCACGATCTTTTCCCGTGTACAAATCCTATGGCGATCATAAAAAAACGTGAGTATAAACAAAAGAGGGATGACGGTCGGACAATGCCCCGTCCACGATTGCCGGTCAAAACATAACTGTGTGTGTGTGCGTTTGTATTGACCGGCAATCGTGGTCGTCGGACAAAAGAATTGGGAGTCAAACAATGGGTCCACGATTGACACAACGCCCACGATCTTTTCCCATGTACAGATCCTATGGCGATCATCAAAAAACGTGAGTATAAACAAGAGGGAAGACGGTCGGACAATACCCCGTCGGCGATTGCCGGTCAAAACATAGCTGGGTGTGTGTGTGTGTGTGTTCCGGCACCACATAACGACCGAGGGGCGAGACACAAAGGAGAACAAAGGAAACAAAAGCCCCTTGGTCGGCGGTATGAATGGAAAAATTCGGTCCTCGATCGACGGTGCAAGCGCAAAGCAATGGGGATTGGGTATAACATAGGAATAAAGGAAAACACAATATCGAGCCTCGATCGTTATGTGGTTCACGACTGTGTGTATGTGGTTCATTTATTGGACAATATTTAAGACATGTATGTAGTGATTAAACTCATTTATTCTTGTTCGTAAAATGTTCGTATTATCTGTAAAACTATAAATGTATATCAATAAATATTTCAATTAAATTAAATTAAATTAAGTATAATAAAATAAAATTAAGTATTTCAACTTATGTTGCATTATGAAAAAATAAAGGGAGGTATCTCAATTACATCTCAATTAAGGAAGTTACTTTATTGAACGAACCCAATAGGTAGCCTAATTAGGGTTACTGTTAAAAATACAGATAAACAAATTAGGCCACTGTTTCATGTGGGCTAATTTTATATAAAACAACAAATACAAATTTATATTCATATCGGCAATTTATTCCATTTATACAATAACAAAACTATACACTGCATACACTGCATACACTGCATACACTCCTAAACACTAGTCCTGGGTTGATGTTGGGGTTGGTGTGTGAAGGCTGCGGTCCCGAGGTTCATCAGTTGTGGGGGTGATGATGTCTCGCACCAGGCTGCTGAGATTCAGATTCATGTTTGCGGAGCTATTCAGTTCTGAAAGATTAATCATCACATTAATATAATTAAAAATATTATATTTATATTAAATCATATGATATATTTACCTAGTCCAGAAAATCATGGCATTTATATATTTCATCTAAATTACATTCATTTAATAAGTAAAATTAAATAAGTTATCATTTAATAAGAAATAAATCAGTCATCATACAATGTGTTTTCATTAATAACATTTATATATTTACCTAATCCTGACAAACCGCTTATGTTTGGGATGTGGCTGTCCAGCGTCCTGTTTGCTCTCGCCAGGGCTGCGGACGCGGAAGTAGGCGAGGTGGAGGTCAATGTGAGGGGGGCTACTGACTGCAGAGAGGTGAAGTATCTTGCAGGGGAGGAGGTCGCTGTGCTGGAGCCGCCAGGCCATACTGTGGTGGAGTGCTGCTGAGGAGGAGGAGGAGCAAGATGCAGGGACTGAAAACCAGGTGTCGGCAACTGGTACTGCTGCTGCTGCACACTGGGAGCTTCCCAGTACCTGTAGTGAAAATTAATCTTTAGATATATAATGTATTTAAAATTAATATTTAGCCAAGGATAATCAATCATTTACAATTTCTAGTAGTAAAGTGTTACAGTACTAGTATTTGTTTACCTGCCCATGTAGTCACAGTCCATGGAGCCATGCACAGACCCAGGAGGGGGGTTCCTGATTCACTGCTGAGGAGGAGGCTGCCATTGTGGGGTTGGGGGGGGGGGGGGGGGGCTGAAACAGAGCGTGAGGGTCCTGCAGGTGGCTCACATGCTGGCTGTGTAGCAACAACATCACTGCCCTCATCATCAGAGTCCCCAGTGGCGTTTGACAGGATGTTGAAGATTTGTGACTTGATGTTGTGGTAGCGGTCCATGGGGAGGTTCAGGATGGCCTTATAGCAGTAGAGGGCGAAGGGCTCACGTCTTGACTTGGACACGGGCACAGCACTCTGGGAAGCCACTAGTTTATTCAGCACATCCTGTGAGTTGTGTAGTGCCTGCTGCAGCACACTAATGTCGTCAGTGGATGAAGCTGTTCGCTGCTTCTTCGACCTGGGATGTTGGAAAGCTGCCTGGGGGGCGTCCGCGTCCGCAACCGCTACCTGCTGCTGGCCTTCAGACATGGCGTGCAGCTCTGCTGCTTCCAACACGTCAGGGACAGTGTCTGGGTCTGGAAGAATCTGCAAGTAGGGAAATATTACATAAAAATAGAATTACATTTATGCACATTTATTACTATTTAGCTAGTTAATAATATTTTAATGTACAGCAACTGAAATAACATTTATAGGAATATAATATTTCATAATATGCATTAGCAAAAGTATGTTCATTATAAAATGATAATGTTTGTACTTACTGGTCGCACAGACTGGGCATGGTGGCGGACGACACGGGACAGGAAATGCATGCTCTGCTGGATGTAGATGGCACGATCAGACAGGGGCTTGGCTGCTTGTCCGCTCTTGGTTTGGTGAATTTTTGTCCACATATCCCTCATCTGCGACCACCAGCCCTTCAAATGAGTTCCAGTGTAGCCCAACTCCTGTCCCTTCTCCTCCCACCTGGCAGCTTTCATCTGGGTATTCTTATAATTGGACTTGCGATGGTTCCACAAATACTCCTCGCCTTCGACCCACTCAAGCAGCTTCGTCTCATCATTAGCCTTCACCTGGTAGCTGATTTTAGCCTTCCTCTTCTTGCTCTGGGACTGTGAAGCAGCTGGCTCAGCCTCATCCTCAACCTCCAACTCAGCTTCAGCCTGCACCTCCTCTTCTCTTGCTGGAGAACTGCTGCTGCTGCTAGTCCCCCCGTGAATGGCAGGATCATCATGGCCAACAACACCCCTACCACGACCACGAGCAGCAATAACACGACCTCTACCACGAGCAGCAGCACCACGAGCAGCAGCACGACGACCACCACGGGGAGGGAGGACATCGTGGACATCAGCTGTTATTAAATCTGCAGCTTCAGGGGCAGGATATTCACAACGACCACCAGCGCCACGACCACCGGCACCACGACTAGCAGCACCACGGTCACCAGCACCGCGTCCTCTTTTGCCCATCTTGAATCTGGAGAATGATTTAGTAGTGTTCTCGTAGTGTTCTCGTCGATATCCGGAACTGTAATGATTTTAATTTGAACGGAGACGCTTATTTATACACTCGCTAACCACCCGTTTCCGACGGTTGCCGGTCGGTATGCGTTCGGTATTGGTAAGGTTTTGGTAAGTTATGTGCGGTGCGCAACAGTTTATAGAACGGTATTGATTCGTGTGTTCGGTCTTAGAACGGTCTTAGAACGGTAATGGTTAGGTTTAGCAACGGTGAATTCGTCAACAGTAATGTCTCGGCTCGGACAATTATGGATTATTTACGGCTAGATTATGGATCAAATTGACCATTTTATGCTGTACACGGTACTGGTACGGAAACAGAACGGTACTGGGGCGGTATGAGAAAGTTGATGAATTGCATTTTATGTCCGTTCTCCACCGTACTAGAAAAATATTAATTTTTCAATAAGGTTTACGAACGTTCTTGCGATTCGGTTTCTTGTGACAGGGCCTTAACAAAAGCGTTTATTACAACTACCCTCCACCAAGTGAAGACACATTTCGTAAATGTGTGGGATTCGAGCCCAGGCCATTAAAATGACATAATGTATGCAAATTTGGACAAACTACTAGGCCAGGCAGGCCTAGCCATAATTAAGATTTCTGTCAACCTCTAATCCAGTCAATCAGGTCAACTATAACAAAAAGCATTTGTTACAATATGTTATACCGGTACTCCGATCCACACTCTTCAAATTTATTTTATACGATTATTTTGGGTGATTTTATTTTAAAAGGTTTTAGCGGCATCTAATTAGCAGTTTTAATGCTACCACCTGCTATTTGTTAGTGATTTTGGCCAAAATCGGCATGGCTGCCGATATTCAAAGGACCATACCGGTACCTCTCTAACCTGTTGACCAAATTTGCTGTTTCATTAGAAAGGTAATATTATATCCACTGTTGGTATTATTTTTGTATGTCTGAGCAATTTGACCTATTGTACATGTACAATAACACTTTGACCTTAACTTTAACCTTCTCGCAACTGTTGGGTTAAAATCATACCCCAACATGTTTTTTTTTACAATACAAATTTACAACGGAGACATTTTTGTTTGCTTCCCAGCTCATGTCAAAGTTGCCAAAATATTATTTTCTCATGTACATGAACATGTAGCAAATTGATATGTACATTGTATGTAAATGTATATCAATTTTGAAGGGAAACTCCACCCATAGTTTATAATGGCATAATGTTAAAGAGTGTCAGTTGCCATTGTGACTTGATTTTTATTTCATTTTTATCGGTTTCCGTCATGCAAACCGCCATTTTGTTCTGGTTTATCGGTACATACCGGTACATGTATGAGATATTGTGACGTAGTGTCTGCACCATCAGTACGCGAAGCCCGATCGATAGCGGCCCTGCACGCGCAAGGAATGCATGTGAACCCTTTTGTGTACGGCAAAGTGTATACATAATGTGTACTGTACATGTGAAAGTGGGCTCAAAATCATACGGAGAAGGACCTGATGCCATAATTACTAGCTCACAGAATTTCTATTCTTCTCAGAAAATACAAAAATAAACGATAGTTTGTGGCGCGTCAAGTCGATAATTATTCTGCACAGAAATGCAATACACATACTTGCAATAGTCGGGCGCCGTACAATATACGTAAGCATGTAGTTGGCTGCGTCAAGGTAGGATACCAGTGCAAACAACACGCAATGAAGCGATGTGCATTGAGGTGCAGACACTCCGTCATAATTTCCCGGATGAGGCGGGAAATTTGAACAATATGGACTCCTGAATGGCAAGAAATCGTGAATATAATAGGCGTGTAAGCAGGTTCATTCTCGATAACAAATCAAAACAAATTCCCTGCAGAGTCGATATGTTGCCATATATTTTTTTAGACTAGGTAAAATAATATTGAGCCTGGAATTTCCCTTAAGACTGCAGCGGTTAAATGGTTACACGGTTAACCAACCGTTCAAACGGTTACAGAGTTCCATTTTTTCGATTCGGTTAACCAGTTCGCGCCGGAGGACGTACGGGCAAAGGTTTTCCCAGATTCAAATTGAATGACGCATAAACACGTCACGAGCAAGGCCAGAAATGTCTGTCAGCAGCGAGCAAGTCTGGAAATGCGTGGATGTGCTCCCCGGTACCCTCGGCCTAAACCTGCCTCGGATCGGGTTTTGTTAAAAATAATTTTGCGCCTCGGCTCGGTAATGTTAAAAGAATCCAGGCGCGAACTGGTTAACCTTAAACTCATTTTTAAAAATCAACCTTTCCATTTTTGGAGTACACGAAGAAGCCAACAACAGGGTTACAAACAAAATTTTCAGGTGATTTTCAGTTTGCGGATTTTTACTTTGCATGAAAAACAGATGGAGTTTTGGCTGATAAACCTGTTTTTTGAACAATTTCTGCCGTTTACGTGGTAACAATTATAAATAAGATTATAAACAAACTTCCGAGCCTTTTTTAAATTTTTTTTAATTAAAAAAAAAAAAAATCTGTTTTGGTTTTAAAACCGTGACCGCAAAACAAAAGGTTACACAGATAGTTTTAAAACTGCAAACTGTTAATTAAGGGAGGCTGTTGAAACTCTGATGCGTGAAAGCCTTTCAAATGGTGAAAGCCTTTCAAATGCCGAGCATGCAAGGCCTGATGAAAGCCTGGGCTTTGCAATCTTTTTAATCCTAATCCAGTGACAATAGACAAACACCAAATGAATAGACTACATCACACCTTCCTGGCTGGCCCAGACTTGAGTGACAGATAAGCTCTCCTTTGTATGTGAGCAGGGCCTAATTTCTTGGCTCTGCTAACCACAGAATTCCTCGCTTACGGTCACCATTTTCCGCTAACCGCGCTAGCAGAAAAATTATTTGCTTACCCTGTAAGCACAGAATCCTTAGTTACGGGATGTACGCATGCGCAGAGACCAACATTCCTTGCTAACGCGTGAAATACGTTTACCGTAAGCACCGAATTTTCTGCTATAGTAAGCAGGGATTTTTCGCTAACGGTAAGCAGAGCCAAGAAATTGGGCCCAGCTGGTGTGCATTACTTAGGTAACAGTGCAAGGACACGGTTATTGTTGGGGGATGACCGCTGGTAATGGATCGAGCCGAAGGCGAGGTCCATTACCAGCGGTCATCTCCCAACCCCCAACTCCCATCTCCCATCTCCCATTACCTTTAATAAATTACCTTTTTAACGAGAAAAATACTCAATACTCAAAATTTCGTAACTTTCCTTTCGGCGATATTTCCAGCGTTTTGTGTTCATGTTTAGGGGCCATGTTTTAGCTTATGCATGGTACCCTGTCTCTTCAAGATGTGTCGTCATTATAACCCATACTTTAAAATCAGACTAGCTGACCACTGATGCTCACCGTGCATAGCAACGCGCTAGCGTTAGCAGACGACACGCGCATTTTGAAAAATGCCGCGCGTACAGATACAATCGTTCTACGCGTACATTTATAGCGCGCAGTATCAAGATTTGACGCGTCCTTGTTACAAGTTACCGTAGAACTGTTGCATTCGGCCAATCATTGGCTTACATGATGCTTGATTAATGCTGGTTCAGGAAACATTTATTCGCTTCTTCTTGAAAGCCGGGTTATTACTACATAATAATCCACTCCACGTGATTGAGTTTCGACCAATCAGAAGCCAGCAACTCTCTTAGGTATTTATTAATGTATAACATTACCCAGCCACTGTGTTGCGCTTGGGCGTCTTTGATTTTTTTAATTTACATTCTAGACTTTTGCGGTTAACTTTGCCCAGACTAGCAAAGCTTGTCGGCCCGGCGTGTTGGACGCCATGTCGCTGAGCCAAGAAATACAGTGTTCACGTGGTCACCTATTTTTATATGGAAATAATGTTTGTAGCTTGTTTTTATACGGAGAAAATTCAGATTTTTATCAAATTTTACAAGCATAGATTTTAATTATTATGTTGTGAATAATGTATTTGCCTCACTCTGTATAGTTTTTGCGAAAGTAATCGGCACAACATTGGATGGATGATGGTACCCCGATTCACACATGCATTTTGTTCACTATATTGCGGAAAGGAGGCTTGCTAATTTTCCTAGACATTGTGTGCACATCTTTATTTTATTTTGGGAATAAAAAAACACATTTATTTTGGATGCTTATAACAATTTTAGAGATCTCTTTTTGGTTCAGAGGCATATAAATGCAAAACACCCTCACTGTTGGTCGAGACCATTGTATCAGCACTTCCAGTGCCCATTTTGGGCACCTGCGGTGAATACGAGCTGTATGAACGTTCACAGCACACACGGATGTATAGCATGTTTAGTTCAACCAATATGAATGTTTTTTATGCGCTAGTGGTAAACGTTGACTAATTAAATAGCGCGTAAAAAAAAAGCCAACAGATACCGTTATTTCCTGCGGATAAGGTGCTCGGCGGATAAAGAGCAGGTCCCTAAAATCACCCCAAAAATTCCAACGCCAACAGATGAGGCCCACCGCCGCATAAGATGTTTGAACGCATACACACAGAAGAATACCAGGCGCCATCCGGTGTAGGTACATCACCACAAAGGGGTCATTTTCTTGCCTTAGAACGATCACACTATTCTGGGAATTATTCAGTAATTGTGCACCCCCCTTTTTATTCAAAGTTTCGTAGTTTTATAAAGATAACCACCAAAATGTGTCTCTCTAACTCATATTCTTCGAAGGAAAAGTGCACAAAGAAATCGAAGTAATTAAGGCACACATGCAATTCAAATCAAACACTAAAAATGATTTATTTATACAACTATGTAAAAAATTGTGTGTGCTGCATTCCCATATTTTTGTATTAGAGTTTGAAATGATGACGTTAACATTCTTATTTGTAATTTTAAATTGTTCTATAAATAATTATAGTTTATTGTAAAAACGAGAAAATGTGCTGTCCTTGCAGTTTTGTTCCTTTACTTCTTTTAGACGAAAATAAATAGTGTTTGAAAATGTTAGGTTTTTCCAACGATTGCTACTTTTCTTGAAAACCACATCACACAGAGTGTAATCTCACAGGATGCTTGAAACTGTTATTCACTGTCAACGTACATGTAAGGTACCGTACCGGTATCTCATAATAATTTGGTAGTTTTGTATGTTTGCAAATAGTGTACATGTACCGGATACCTTTAAGCTTGAGGGGGGTGAATATTTATGCACGGATCAAGTGGAATCAAATATTGTTTGTTAAAGCCGGCA
Source organism: Crossaster papposus (assembly GCA_037893245.1). Taxonomy (NCBI): domain Eukaryota; kingdom Metazoa; phylum Echinodermata; class Asteroidea; order Velatida; family Solasteridae; genus Crossaster; species Crossaster papposus. Next base: position 177,365 of record JBAIAA010000487.1, on the reverse strand, counting down.
AACATTTCGGTCAGTAATTTGTTATACTCATACGGCAAATGCAATCAGAGTACATGTTTGTCATCTGCTGTAGGTATCCTCTGCATTCTACTCAGTGGATCCTGATGCTCTTCGTCATCCTTCTAGATCTCTTCTCCTTCGCTGAAGGCCTCTTCACCGACGAAACCTTCCGCGTCGACAGTCTCGCCGGGATTGTGTACCCGACCCGGCCACACCTCTATGTCCCGCAGCTCTGCATGCTAGCGTCCGCATTCCTGGCAACACTCTGCTATCACTTCATGGAGGTTTGGAAGCTGCCCCGGATGGCCTTGCTGCTCCTGGCCTACTGGGGTCTCTCCTCGATCGGAGAGACGCTTCATCTCTTTGGGATTGTCAGGCTGGAGCTTGGGGCGGTTGCTGTGCTCCGATTCGACCTCTCCCTGCTCTTACTCCTGGCGTACCTTGCGCTGTTTGCCCTGCAAGTTAACAATATTAGGGTGAAGGTAATTGTTCTCTATCGAGTGTCATTTTATAATGCGAACAGAATTGCATATCCAGTTTTGGCCCACGACAAAATAAAAACAATTATCAAGAAAGAATGGAGCCTCCCCAACATACATGTAACAAAATGATGTTTATATGGAATTCTTTCTGTATGATTGTTTTCTTTAATTGGGTTAGTCCATAAATAAATAGTCCAAAAGTGTAACATTTGTTGGTGGCCCGGTTACACCTGATGACCTGTGTAATTTTCCATATGATGCGATCAAGCAAAATCAGTCTGAAATAGGCCTTGGTCATTTTTAGGATTTTTACATATTCTTTTGTAGCCTACCAGGCCTTGAATTTGGCATTTTTTAGGGCAAGGCCACTTTGGCCTTGATTGAAGCAAAATTATTGAGGGCACCAAGGCCAGTTAGTAGGGCACCAAGGCCAACAAATATTTAAAGAAAGGGCACGGAAGCTAAAATGAAAAAAACAAAATTACGCTCCAGCTGCCGTGCATGCACTGTATCTGCAATGCATCCTTAACTCCTGGGGTGTGTTGAAAATCCTATTAAAATTTTAGGCTGTTCACTTTACGCGATCCTTGCACGGTTTGTTTGTTTTCGATTTTCTTCCTCACAAATTCAAGGCCGTTCATTCAGTAGGATAACTTCATCACCGGCCGCGGCAAGGGTGATCGTGACGACTATCGTTTGCCTCGTACACGAACACACATACGTATTGTGTACCGCGCGTGTAAATAGCACTGAGAAAAAGAAAGTCAGTTGACTTTGCACGTAGGATCTGCCGTACTTACTCCAGCTGCACGTGTGTGTACAAATACAGACATTATTTTTGCGGCGGAGCGACACAGCTGCTAGAAGTATCGGCACACTCCGAAACTAGCTACTCGACTATAAATATAGCGTACGCTGGCTGCATACCTATGCCGCATACGTTATATATCGCGCACGCAGCAACGTTAACAACACAAACTGAATCTAGCTTCGCGATATCAGGTCCCATCAATATAGCGTACGCTATGTACATGTACTGTATGCACAGTCTGTACATACAGTACATAGCGTACGCTATATTGATGGGGCCTGATCGCAAAGCTAGATTCAGTTTGTGTCGTTAACGTTGCTGCATGCGCGATATATTAACGTATGCGGCATAGGTATGCAGCCAGCGTACGCTATATTTAAAACATACAGCCAACCAACCAAAGAAAGGCCCCATGAAAAATTGTCACCTTGAAATGCCTGAATAAGGGTACGTCAGACAGAGGCGTAAGTTAAGCTAATCCAAAAATACTAAGTTATTCCCTCCGTTGGAACGCTCTAATCCACTCGTGTGGCATAAGTTACGCCACCAAAGGGATAAATCGAGAAAGGGAGAAGAAATTATATTTATATCGAGGTAGTAACGCTCATCCTTGAGCGATACAGCGTAGTGTGTTTCTGCAAAAAATTTCTTCCGCCTCATTTTGTCTGCATTCAGTTTGTTGTGGTACAATGTAGTGTGTTGGTCAGCTCGGCGTCCATCGTGTGAAAGATTTAGGCCTACATTCTCCGTTGTTTTCAAAACGTTATCAACCTTAAACCTTTATCATTCTTTTTACAATAGCTCGGGCAGTTTTGTTGTCACCGGTGAGGTTCAGTTTTGATAGCTTTTGAGACGGACGCAAATTAAATCTTCCCGCAAGATCAGCGATTAGCAAGCAGTGGGCTGTAGTGCCGTGCCGGCCGTGACGCGTTAGGACAATTTTCGTCTGAACGTACCCTACTTTCTTGTCTGAACGCAAGCATATTTTGGATTAAGAATTTCTTATCTATTGGCCCAAAGGCTAATTGCTTTTGTATTAACTTGCGCCTTCGTCTGAACGTACCCTAAATCCCCATTGTCTAGTGGGTAATTATTTAGCATGTGTGACCCACAAAAATTGAAGTTGCATAGTACAGTCTCGCTATTCAGGCATTGTCATGTAAAACTAGTAATGTGCAGTGGAGAACAAAAATCATCCGGTTATATGTACAATGTAGATGAAGTGCGAGTCTGGCAAAATAGAGAAAAAGAAAAAAGAAAAAAGCAACCGCCGATGTTTTTTTTAGATTTATTGATATTTGTAATATTTGATGTATCTACTGCACATAAGTGAAAAAAAAGTATAAACAAACTTGGAATAAAAGAGTTGTTAAGGAAAAACAATTGGCATCTTTCATTTTCACGACTACAAAACTCAAAGCTTTAAAGGCCTTTTTCCTCATAGTTTGACTTTTTTTGACATGAGGGTAAATACAAACTTTAAACGGCCATAAATTGTCAACAGAATTCTAAAGTGTAACCAATATGGTATTTATAAAAAGAAAACCCCCAGGCCAGTTTTGTCTCATTTTGTCAGCACCAGAGCATGCAATACATGGATTTGGTAGGCCGGGCTTTCTCTTTCCAACAATGAGCCAATCACGTTACATTTTTCCTACTTTTTAAAAATCATTTAGACAGCCATGCATACACATACATGTATATTATACATTTAAATTTGAATTTATCATCTATATTTATGGCCGTGTTATAGTTCAGATATTCCTAAAAAAACCTAAGTATTATAAAAAAACAAAATCAACCACACTTTAGTTCTATAACTGGTGGCTCGGGAGGTGACCGGTAGTTCATCCTGACCTTTATGTGCGACACTTACACGATCTATAGCCAGCACTTTATCAAATCCCTCTCTTTATCCACTCTAACAGATGTGTAGGTCCAAGGGAAGAGCTCACAAGTACGACCCTATAACTTCCCTGAACTCCATGAAGTTCACCCAAGAGTATAGTAGCTTCATCTCTGAGTTGACTTACTGCTGGCTCAACTGGGTCTTCCGTCTCGGCTACAAGCGACCTTTGGAGATGGAGGACCTTGGTCAGCTCCCTGAGATACACTCGGCCAGCTACATCCACGAGAAGTTCAAAGAAGCCTTTAAGAAGGAACAGGTAAAACTTGATCAGATTTCCTAATCCACGGGGTTTTCTCTTTGCACCCTGCTGAATCTAACATAATCTAACACTGCATGAGAAAAGTGGGCAGTAGTTTTGTTTGAAGAGAATGTACCTGGAGGTCTATTTTCAGAACGTGATCATTCTATTAGGTTGGGACATGGTGCGACAGTGGCGTGCCTATTACAGTCCAGAACTTTTTGTGAGGCAATTTTAGTACTTCTTCATATCATCACCACATAGTTTTTTCTATGCATCAGAAATTACAAGTAAATATACTAAAACGCAAAAGAAACTTACCACCTGTTAAACCTTAAATGTGTGAACTTATTTGTGGACAATAGGGTTCTTACTGTCAGACCAAACAATGTCTGATGGTCACTTGAACCTTCAATGGTCTCTTCATGGCACTGTAAGTCACCTGCGGGATCGATTCCGTCCAGCATCCCGGACTGCAGCAGAAACTCCGGGGCGTTCAAATCCACGGATCTCCAGTGATACTGCACGAAGACGACTGCATGACTATGGTCTTATTGCCAGAAGACCATACAGAGGCGCGAGGTCGCTTTCAGCGATGAGTCAAGGCTCTGTGTGGATCATCTTGATGGGCGTGAGCGTGTCTGGAGAAGAACTGGCGAGCGATATGCCGATTGTTGCGTGCGGCAAACCGACAGGTGGGGTAGACTAAGTGTGATGGTTTGGGCCGCCATATCAGGCCGGTACAGGACGCCACTGATGGTTGTGGATGGGAATCTTAACGCCCAGAACTGAGAACCTTTCAGCATGACAACGCTCGTCCCCATGCTGCTCGCTTTACCACTGCAATTCTCGAAGGCAAGAACATCAACACCATGTAGTGGCTTTCGCTCTTCCCCGACCTGAATCCCATAGAGCACCTGTGGGATGAGCTTGGGAGACGAGTAGTTGGCAGGGCCAGGACACGGGCAGAGCTGCTTCAGACATTGAGAACTGAGTGGGACAGAATCCAGCAGCAATCCATCCAAAGACTGGTAGGCAGTATGCGCCGGCGATGCACTGCCTGTATCCAAATCAATGGTGGCCACACACGCTATTGAAAGGGGACTGACATTGCACCCTCTTCTGTTCTGTACCGTATAACAAACTGATTAGATGGTGTATATTGGTCATCAATAAAGTGCCAATGTTTCAATTAGCAATTGTTGGTTTGTTTTATTTTGAACTGTTACAATTTCATGACATTTTAAACAAGTGGCAAGTTTCTTTTGCGTTTCAGTATAGCTATAAACAATTTCACATGTACCCTAGTTTGACATTTAAATGTCACACGACAACAAAATGTAAAAGAGACATAGCGTCACCTTTTACATCAGAGTACTCAATTTGTCATAAAATGTCAAATTTCCAAGGAAACTAAATTGTTCAAATGATGGTACTAAATCTGACTTGTTTTTGTCTTGTGACATTGACGGCTACCGGAATATGTGACCCGCTCCATCGTAATCAGGAATAAGTCGCTGGCGCTGTTTTATGCAATCGGTCGTTGAAGTGAACGCATGGGTGAAAATCGTGACCAAGTCGTTTTTCTGAACATTGTATTTTTAGGAAGTGTAGTTATCACAGATTATTGTCATTAATGCCTTGTATGTAAAAACGACCAATAAAGATTTAAATGAAGATGATTTGTGTGCGCTGTCCGTATGATTTTGGTAAATTTTGTTTATTTCAAAGCTGTTTTTCTCGTAATGTGGATTCGGCAAATAAATATACACCTGTCATCTTCATCAGACCATAACTCGTTAAGATACACACGTGTGATGGGTATCATTAGAAAGCTTAACTTTTCCTTTCTCACCATGTGCATATCTCAAAAAGTCATTTCGAGACTTATTCCTGATTTCGATGGAGCGGGTCACATATAATAGTTCATCTGAAATAGTCAGAATTTTTTGGTCTGGTAACCAGACTAGTTTTGAATCGGCAAAAGGTTTTCTTTCTTTTTTGCAAATTATGTTCATTAACTTTAAATATTGAATCCTGGCAGTTATTGTTTTTCTAACAGGAAAGGTCAAAGTCCAAAGGTCGTAAGTCTTCCCTATTGCGGGTTTACTGGGCCGTCCATGGATGGAGGATGGTTTTTGCATCTATCCTCCAATTGGCTGGGGAATTGTGTGGGTTTGTGGGACCCTTGACACTCCCTGCCATCATCCTGTGGGTGGAAAGAAAGGATGTATCTCAGGTAGGTTGAGAATATTAAATAGTTTCTAAGAATTTTGATGGATCTTTTGTGGCGAATAATATAAAGCTGTGTTGCAATTGTACTTTTTTTGTTTATGTACTGCAACTTTTATGTAGAATGACCAAAATAAATTTAATGGAAACGCTCGGTAGACAAACTTCCCTGTATGCCAACTTTATTTACTGCGACGGTGATGTACCGGTAAAATTACCAGGTCGAAAGTGGTCGCGGAAAGTTATCTGCACAAGCAGAAAGTTATCTGCACAAGCAGAAAGTTATCTGCTCAAGCAATGTGTGGCATCCTGCCAGCTCTGCAAGGCCAATAACAAATTCCGTCTTGATAAAACAAAGTCTCTATGGGAACGCACGATAAAATTACATAAATGCATCTCCTGGTACATGTAAGTTTCCGCGAGGCCGCAGAACAAAAAGTTTAATGGGAATGCGGCTTAAGTCTATTCTGTGTACTACTCGACCAGAAAAAAGGTAGAACATGGTAAAATTAGGTTAGGGTTAGACTTGTGGGAAAAGTTGTTAAATGTTTGTCGCAGTGATAGCGTTCAAACCCCCCCCGCGAATCCTCGCGACACGGGCGACGCGAGACTACTCACCGTGCTGCACGGCTTCGGTCTCATTTAACGACTTGTACAACCCGACAGCGGTTTGTGCACGGCCTATGGGCAATTCAGCCGATTTCGTACAAACGCATCTGATTGGTCAATTTGGTTAAATCTATGAATATTTTAACGTGTCGGGCTTAAGGACTGGAGCGGATCAATAACCATTCACAGGAGGCATTGTTCATTTTTATGAGGCAACACACACATTTTAAACAGATATATAATAATGCATTTTAAGATAAGTTTACATTATTTATTAATTCAGTAAACTAATAAAGCAGTTAACACACAAAACACACTCTTGACAATTTTGAAATTTTAGAGTGTTCTGAGTTTGAGATTAGAGAGATTTCACTTAGCACACAAACCCTATGGATTGTCCCCATAACGCAACGTACCAAAAGAATGTGTGGGTTGGTCATACATTTTTTAATTTTTATAATTTGTTTTCCCCAACTTATGAGCCAGGCTTTAAAGGTAGTATACACCATTTGCAGATATCGAAAATATTTACTACCGAATTATTAAGAAATACCTTACTCAATTGAAAGTAAATAATGATTCTAGGCATTCAGCAAAAGGATTGCGCTAGATATCCTGTAATTATTTAAAAAAAATGAATTTTATAAAGAAAAATTCGCTCTCGCCGGACGGCGAGAGCGAAAAAACAAAGATAACATAAGAATAACTGCTCGACGCCGGTTGAAAACAAACGCTGTTTTTCGTGCTTTTCTCGGCATCCATGATTGTAAAACTTTGGACAGGTCAGTTAAACGATATTTACTATGAAATACAACCCCCCAAATCTACCCATGGTAATTCAAGCAATTACCAATGGTGTATACTACCTTTAAAGAGGGGGTTTGGTGAGAAGTATGTATTTATTATTGCTTTTTTGTTCATTATTAGGTACCTAGTGAGCCCCATTTTATCACGGTGTCTGAGTTCTTTCATAACGGTTTAGTCCTAGTCGTAGTCACCTTCATTGCTACCTGTATCCGTACCCTGCTCACGCAAACGTACGGGTATTGGTGTGCCCTTGTGGGAATTCACTTGCGTTCTGCAATACAGGTGAGAAAGAAAAAAATAATTGACATTCCTATTTCAATTCTTCAGTTAAGCAATTCATGCCAAACTCATCCTCCTGTTGGTGGTGTAATTAGGGAAATAACAGATGAGGACCCGGTCATAACTGCCTAATAACAGACCTGTTGGGAATGTCTGCTGTCATAAGACTAAGCTGAAAATGCTTCAAAATTTGTGACTTTTCTTTCGGGGATATTTCCAGACTTTTGTGTTCATGTTCAGGGGCCTTATTTATGCATGTCTCTTCAATATGTGTTGTTATTATTACCCGTACTTGGAGACTAGACTATACCACTGTGATTTACATGTATCTCGTACATAGCAACGTGCTAATGTTAACAGACGCACCTATAACCGCATAGTTTTTGAAAAAATATCGCACTACGTACACAGCGTGTAGTATTAAGATTTGACACGTGCTGTATTTATGTACCGGTACGTATATGGATTGCTGTATTGTTGCATTAGGTTGCCGTAAGAATGTTGTATTCGGCCAATTATTGGCTTACATGTACATGATGCTTGATCAAAGCTGGTTCAGCATTGATGTCTCGACTAAACGAAGTCCCGGAAAAAAAAACTTGTGCAAAACATTAAGCTGCAGCCAAGTAATTTGTACACGGCATAGGTGTCACAGGTGTCAAGTTTAGAAACTAGTGGTCTAATATGCAAAGCTTAAGTTTAGTTCCAATGAAACCTGGGTCATGGATGCAATAGTGTAACCTTTGCATAAAAGGTCAAGTTTTGTGTGAAAGTTCAAGTACTGAGGTCAAGGGTCATTTAAGGTCGCATTGTTAAACAGACTGGAATTGTTATCTGAAAAATCGAGGTCCCATAGCAATCAAACTTGGTTCATGCATGCCAAAGTGTAACTTTTATATGATGGTTGTGTTAAAGGTCAAGTTAGTGAGGTCAAAGGTCATTTGAGGTCAAGTTTTAAAATAGGATAATTTCAAAAGCAGGCGAGACACGTGGTTTATGGCTCGGCCACACATAAGCGACGGATGGCCCGCGCATTAAAAATTAATACAAAAATGGAAAATAAGATATTAACCAGTTCGCGCCGGGATTATTTTAACATCGCCGAGCCCACTGGCGGGATTATTTTTAACGAAACTCAATCCGAAGCGTGTTCAGGCTGATAGTGCCGGGAAGCACACCCACGCATTTCCGGCCTTGCCCGCTGCTGACATACATTTCCGAACTTGAACTTGGCGTGTTTATGCGTCATCCGTTTTGAATCTGGGGAAATATTTGAGTTTATATAAGTCATCCGGCGCGAACTGGTTAAGTGCGTCGTTGTGCGCCCAACTTTTGTCAGGATTTTGGAGAAGCTAGCGAGTTGACAACGAATGCACAGCGTATTGCTAGTGCGCTGCGCGTATACAGAGCGTATACAGAGCGTATACAGAGCGTATACAGAGCGTATACAGAGCGTATACAGAGCGTATACAGAGCGTATACAGAGCGTATACAGAGCGTATACAGAGCGTATACAGAGCGCATACAGAGCGCATACAGAGCGCATACAGAGCGCATACAGAGCGCATACAGAGCGCATACAGAGCGCATACAGAGCGCATACAGAGCGCATACAGAGCGCATACAGAGCGCATACAGAGCGCATACAGAGCGCATACAGAGCGCATACAGAGCGCATACAGAGCGCATACAGAGCGCGTATGTTAAACAATCAAACGAATGCACAGCGTGTTGCCTGCACGCGAAACGAATGGCACGCACATGCACCGCCCGCTCAATGCACAACCTCTGTCATCACCCACTGAAAAAATTGCAATTTTGGCCAGTGTGTTGTTGTTTGCTCGGTGTGCGTCAGCATTTGTTACTCGTTCGTCAAGTGCGCTGGACCAACGCTACATGCATTTGTTGTCATTCGCAGTGTGCGTTGGGACTTTTTGTGCATACACAAAAATGTGCGCGGTGGACCAATCTAGACACACGCGGAGCACACGCTGGGTATTCGTTGTATGTTCGATAGCTGAGGTCTAGCGAACAGCTAGCGCACACCTAGCGTGCTTCTAGCGTGTGTCTGGCGTTGGTTCAGCGCGCTTTGTGCATGTCTGGCATTCTTCTGGCGTGTACATTCATGCGTCCAGCTCCGTGCAAATTTTTGTGCATGCACAAAAATTCCGACGCACACTGCGAATGACAACAAATTCATAGCGTTGGTCCAGCGCGCTCGACGAACGAGTAACGAATGCTGACGCACACCCAGCGAACGACAACGCACTGACTAAAAGAAATTGCTAATTTTTAAGTTCGCGGGTCGTGCGTCGTGTATGTGTGACTGGCGCATTTAGAACCATCCTTGTTTCAGCATCTATGAACACAATACTTTAAAACAGGTTATTGTCACAATGATACTATAAAATATGAATTTTTATTATGAATTATTATTATGAATTATTATTATGAATTATTATTAATTCTTTCTGGTAATGAAACCAAGGATCCCTCAAAAGCTCTGTAGCACTGTAGCTTTTAAGCCTGAAGAAACCTGCAGAGAGAAGACGATAAGAAGAAGGTACAGTTTTAGAATCACCTAACCCATCTAGTTTTAAAAATTACAGCAAAATGCAAACGGTGTAAACTACCTTTAATTTTGACAGACGATGATTTTTGAGAAGTCCCTTCGGAAATCTACCTTTGTAGACTCCAGCAGTGAGATAACTACAGGATCGATTGCCAATCATATGTCCACGGATGCCACGAATGTTGCTCTCATGATGGAAAACATCGGTTGGTTGGTGGTAATGCCTATACAGGTATATTGTTTGTTCTATTTCCATAAGTATACATTCAGTGCAACGCCGCTTTACACTGAACATTCGGCTACATCGAACACCATTGTTGGCTACCGATTTTTACGTACTAAAATACTGAACATTGTTGTTGAAAGAAATATCCACCGTCCTTTGCTCTCGATTTTTGTTGTTTCCAAACATACCAAACATTGTCAACATATTTTTAGAATTCACTTGGTATATCAAATGCTATTTAGGCCATTTTTAATATCCAAACATCAAATTACCGGTGCTTTGAGTTAACTAGTTCCCGCCGGGAATATTTTAACATAACCGAGCCTAGGTGCAGGATTATTTTTAACGAAACCCGATCAGAGGCGGGTTAAGGCAAATAGTACCGGGAAGCACATCCACGCATTTCCGGCTTTGCTCGTGACATTTTTATGCGTCATCTGTTTTGAATCTGGGAAAAAATTTGCGTGTATTTACCTCCTCCGGCGCGAACTGGTTAAAGTTGGCACCCTATGGACTGGCAGCTGAAAATCTCTATACTGAACAATCGATATATAATATACACAAAATCTGACTATTCAAGGTTATAAGGTTTTTAGTCTTAATTTAAATTATTAAACCCAACTCCCGAGGCTCTCACACTAGAAAGCATACCAAACCTAACAGACTTTAACAACTGCACACATGTTCAGTAACAGTACTAAACCCGCCAAACTTTAACTTGTTGAAGTTTGATTGACTTCGTACAGATGGGTCTATGCATTGTTCAGTGCATTTACGAATTGGCACTTAGGAACAAAGGGCAACACTGATTGGGACAATTGTACCTCGCAAGTCCTGTCTTTAGAAATTGAAGTACATCACAGGCTAACACTATGTATTTCGAGATTTCTAAGGGGACAAAGGAGAACAAAATAAGGGAAGTACAAAATATTAGTTGAACAAAACGAAGTAGTGTGTGTGTACGTTGGAGTGTGTTTTGATGGGGACACAGTACACGGGGTGTACACAAGTACACTTACAGTTGACCAGAAACTGTGCTGTGACCATGGGTGAGCTCATCCACGAATAAATGCCTGTGCATTTCCCCAAGCTCCAACATTTTTACTAATTTTACTATAATCTGTGTTATCATAACCATTATGTAAAGATTGTATGAATGGGGTAGGAGGTATCACCCAGAGAAGGACAGGCCTTTGAACTTGAAGTGCCCAGGACTGATGTCGACTCAATATTGTACTCTTTGTTTACTTTAATATGTATGCAAATTTACCTAGCCTGTTTTTTGTTGTAGTATATTGGTGTAATATAAGAAACAAAATCGCATACAGTTATCTCCACAATGCCGCTTCCAGAGTTGTATCGTAAAATCTGGCGTGACCCATGGCCACACAGAACTCTGGTGTTTATAACTTCTGACTATCCCCCTGAACAAAAATACTGACAATTTTGGAGACCGCCAACATAGGGCAGGATAGCTCCTCCGTTGGTAGAGCGCCAGTCCGGTATTCCAGAGGTCGCTGGTTAAAATCCCGCTCCTGCCAGTTTTCTTACTCTCTAGGGTGTGTGCAAAATCATATTGATTTTGAAAAATTTGGGAGGGTTAGGGTTAACATATAAAAAAAGGTATTGTACATAATACCTAATGAAGGGGAAAAGTTGAACAGTTTGCACCCGGACTAATTGTACATTGACCAGGCCCAGACTCTTTTTTACGAACCTCGATCCGAGGCAGGTTCTGGTCGGTATCTGTGGGTAGCACACCCAACCTCGTGCTCACTGTGAACCAGTCGCTGACAGATATTTCCGGCCTTGCTTATGGTGTGTTTATCCTTCATCCGATTTGAATCCTGGCATTCCACGCAAACTGGTTTAAAAGCACAAATCTTGTCATGAAAAAAGTACTTCATTTAGTAAATTATGGCCTCTCTGATTGTACTAATAACAATTTAGTTGCATTAATTTTTCATTCACACAAAATCGTTGTATTGTGTCAAATACGTTGTATTTTGTCAAATACAATTCTTTGAGGTGTTTCACAAAAATCTTGCTAGTGGAATTTCATTTCCAAGTGACCGGCCTCACCCCACTAATTGCAGAAGAAATTAACAGGAGTGGCCAGTAGTTGCATTTGGCAGTCAACTCACAAGTGCTAAGTGTTGTGCATTCTAGAGCAGGCTAAACAACCCTGTTGGATACCGTTGCATATAGCAGTCAAGCTGGGATAAACAAAGCCCAATCCACAGTAAAGAGGGGATTCAAACCGTGGTCACCTGAGGTTGAAGGTCAGAAAACTTGCAAACACACCAATCCGATGGCACGTGACAAATTATTAACTGAGCAATCCTTATCTAACGAGTGTTTTGATTGGCTGGTTGGTTGCAGATTGGATTTGCCATGGTGCTCCTGGTCTATCATCTGGGTTATTCCGCTGCCCTGGGCATTTCGGTCTTTGTGATCTTCATACCTGTGCAACTCGTTTTGGGGAACCACGTGGCCGGTCTGGAAGCAAAAACCTTGGTAATGCCCCCATCACACCAAACTAGTTCTCACTACGTTCTTGAAACTGTTGCCGAACGGGCTCAAACTGTGTGCGAACGGAGTGGACGTAGCAGCAACTGTTTACGGTCTTTTTACGAACTTCATAGACGGGCTCAGACGGGAATGGTACTCCAGAACTTCGAGCCTACTCAAAATCGTATTTATGACATTATTTTGCCAAAGTTGCACGTTCTACCCCTAGCACAGCCCGTTTTACGATTTTGTTTAGGACAGGGCAGGACGTTTTGAGAAATAGTTTGGTGTGACTAAAGCAATAGGCACACCTAAAATAATATTACTGCATTTGAGCTAGCCACTTTACTTCAATTTGATATTTTTTTTTCCAATCCAGGAGCTAATGGGAGACAAATGGAGTCCGTATGATGGGTCATACATGTATGTGACCTGTCATCACAAAATGAGCGTAAAGTCGGCAAAATCAAAAATTGTGATATGGGTATTTCTAAATTCTGTGGAAACAGAGCTTTCCAATGGTATATAACACTTGGAGGTTTGATACTCAATATTTTTTTTCTTTTTCTTTTTTAGTCTGGAGTCTTAATACAGAGTTTATGAGAAAACGGGCATTTCTTGCGAGAAATTGTGTGAAAGGCATAGAAAAGCATAGTCAAAATTGTCTCAAAAACTAATTTTGTTTTATCTGATCGTCCTGAAAAATTGGGAATTGATTGTTGGGGATTTAGTCTTAAAAAAAAACCATATAATCTCAAAATCGACCACCCCTTCAAATTTTGACTTTGACTGGCCGTACTGGGAAATCACTCCGTGCGAGTTTACGCTCATTTTGTGATAACAGGTCGCGTATATAGGCCATGTAGACTAGATTAGGATTTTTATGTTTAAAAAAAATTGCTATTAATTATTACTTGTGCAGTGCCCGCAGTGCCCGTTCAAAATGTGCCTGTTTAAATTGGGAAAATCGCTTGGCTTCCGTTTAAAAAAGCCATGGGTGTATGTTTCCATCATATACAAGCCTTGTGCTAACTTTTTTCCCTGGGTAGCCCACCGGGCTAGCAAACTGCAGATTTTACTAGCCTGTTTACATTTTTGCTAGCCTGTATGCACAATGCACAACAGTATTTGTTTGGTGCACGCACGTACACGTACGTATCCGTAGTAACGTACAGAGAGGGCGCTGTTCTGAACAGACTCTGTATCAGACGCTACTACTAGTGACACGGCAGAACGCTCATGTGCTATACAGCTACGCAGTGGGCCATTATGGTGAGAAAGGCTGAGCGATGTGAAAGAGAATAGTGCACATTATGTGCGGTACCCTGCGCCGTAGTTTATTCTATACTAATCTCACTGAAGCCCACCAGTCTACTCTATTCATGAGATCGCAGTGCACTGCATGCACGCGTGGATTGAGCGCTCCCAGGCTATCGACAATCGTGCCGAAAAACACAAACAAAAGACAGTTTATACTCAGTTTATTGTGATCCGGTATTTATTTAATACACAAAAAGACAATAACAATTTTAGCATGTATTTTGATCTAAGCCTTTACAGGTACATACATGTAGGTTACTGAATTTTTCACTAGCCCACGGGGCAACCAAGGAAGTGGATCTGGGCAGGGTAAAAATTATTTTTTTTATTTCGGTGGCTCCATTTTCGGGGGCTACTTTTTTCCATTTCGGGGGCTACTTTTTCATTACCGGTAATTAACAAAAGGATACAATTTGTTGAGTACTTGAGTTTATCTGGCACTAGTCTTGATCCAAGACCGAGCTAGCTGTTCAATTGTTCCGCGGCGCGCTGTCCGTACATCCAGGCTTATTGAGGGCGCCCTAAATTATCGCCAGATTCGAACGAATCTGGCGATAATTTAGGGCGCCCTCAATAAGCCTGGATACGGACGGCGCGCCGCGTAACAAAATGAACGGCTAGCTCGGTCTTGGATCAGGACTATTAAATTTGGCACGCAAACCATCTATAAAAAATTTCAAACCAGTACAGTCACAATATCGCACGAGGTTTACTTTGCCGATATCGCTGCAGTATATACATGCATACATGTAGTGTACATAGCACATGCGCTGCAGCGATCGCGTGCCCAGAGAGGGGTATCCCTAATTGCTCAATTGCGACACTCCCTAGTCTTTTTTTCCAGTCGTTTTAAATGCTCCGCGCTGTGTAGTTCGGATGGTGAATTGCATGAAGCCGGAATGTAGACGAAACAAACATTTAGAAAACGGCCACATATTACAGGCCAGCTTTTTATCGCTGTTGTACGCGTCATGCATGCATGCATAGTCTTGGTGCAAGACGTCCCTGTTTTGTATTTCCACAAATTTCCGCTAATAGAGGGCGCTATCACTCCATAGCGGTTCGTGGGTGATAGCGGTTGGTGGAGTGATAGCGCCCTCTATTAGCGGAATTTGTGGAAATACAAAACAGGGACGTCTTGCACCAAGACTAATGCATGCAGCGCGCGCTGCTGAGTGCTAAATATATGTACTGTATATGTACTGTACATGTACCGTACATGTACCGCGCGCTCTGGATCTCCGGTCTGCATGCCGGCGCGGCCGCTTAGCCGCAACGCTAGGATCAGAGAGAGCGGCCGTTCGTATTCGTGCAGCAAATATTACGGGGGCGATTTTGGACCATTTCCTAGTTTTTAAGTCGCCCCCGAAATCCCATTTTTTGCCTATTTCGGGGGCTCCTTTAGGTGTTTCCGGGGCGAATTCGCCCGCCGCCCCCGTGTATTTTTTTCGCTGGGTCTGGGTAGCCCGGAGCAGTTTTCGCTAGACTTTGTACGCCGGGCTAGTACTATTTCGAGGCCTGCATATACCACGTGTGTATCACAGCTTTGGAAGCGAGTTTCTAGGGTTTGTGTGCTAAGGGTTATCTCTCTAAACTCAAACTCAGAATATTTCTTCGACCTAAAATGTTCAACATCACCCTAATTTGTCATCTTCTCCATTTTCTTTTATTAACACCTTTGATCGTGGACCCCCTATTGTCCCTCTTTTGTCCTATATCGTTCTACGTCCACTATTTGAATGCGGATACAAACTCGCTCAGGAATATTCCTTGAATTATAATAAAATATTTTGTTGTGTCCTTATCAGGGTTTTGCCGACAAACGCCTGAAACTGTCGAGTGAGGTGCTACAGGGGATCAAGCTGCTTAAAATGTACGGCTGGGAGGATCTCTTTGGCACCAAGATAAAGCAAATACGACATTCAGAGATATGGGCAATGGGCAAGTTGTTTGCGTTCGTTGGAGTATCAAGTAAGTTTCTATACATTAATGATTAGGGCTCATCTCAATTCAACGTGTTCCGTCTAGACAAGTTGCGGGTAGAATCACTCTGAAGCTCATTTGTCCCCAGACATATTCCAGGAGACTTATCATTAGCAATTGCTTGATTTGATCAATACTGATAACTCCATATTGCAAGAAGAATGCAGGGAAAGTTGTTCAGAATCCTGCAACTTATATCGGTACAATAACTAAAACTTTAGAACTCGTTCCAAATATGAATTGAGATGGGTCAATGCCCCAATCCTTTACAAATGTATTGTGCAAAGTAACTACTATAACGCACTTAAGCGTTTGAAGGGGGCTGGTCTGTGTAACTTGATTTAAATGGACGACGAGACGATTTCTGACTGATAATTTGAGTAATTTATTGTTAATTTATCACCCAAATAACACCGTGAAAACTGGAGAAAGAGAGAGAACAATTTGAGAACGATGGAAATGTAATTTTTTCTTTTTTTGTAGTACATTTATTTCAACGCTGCCATTAACACAGAATGGAAGAAAACATTTCTCACTTTCAGAAAGAATAAACAATTAAATGATCTAATTATAATTATATACAGAAGTATTAAATTATAACCAAATTAATGACAACATTTAGGTATAAGGTGAAGCGAATTGCTTTTGTACCCTAACCTATTGACAGACAATCTATACGGTCAACACACAGGACAAAGGACATTATACGTAAACAAACAATAATAACAAACACACACTGGAAAACGCAAGCTGGTGAGAGACAAAACCACAAAAATTAAGTTCATAAATTATAACTAATTATACGAATGTGAATCAAGAGGATAGAATTTCAGCTTTTTAACAAATATAGAGAGGGAGTTTGATGATTTTAGGGACTCGTCTAAGCTATTCCAATATAAAGTGCCACGCTGAAAAAACACTATTTTTGGCTCTGTTCAGCTAAACTGGACATACAAATTGTTCTTGGCAGTACTTCGGTTATTATACAAATGAATTATATTATATTATGCTCATCAATAGTTATTCCTAGGAATTTAGTAGTTTTTACTTGGTTTATCCTTGATTCATTTAAAATTAGAGGAACAGATTGAGAATATTTATACTGATGGGCACAGAAAATCATATAGTTAGATTTCAATAAGTTAAGACATAATTTGTTTGCTAAGAGCCAAGTGCTAATTGTTTTAAGTTCACCATTGAGGTTTCTAACAGCAGTGTCAACATTTTGGCGAGTATAGTAAACTCGTGTCATCAGCAAATAAGCAAAAGGAAATAATGTCGGAGGTGTTAGACATATCATTTATATAACGAATAAAAAATAGAGGACCTAACACAGAACCTTGTGGTACTCCACAGACAATATCACGATCAATTGAATTTACAGAATTATAAGACGCATACTGCTTTCTATTAGTCAGATAACTTTTAAATAGGTCCAGGGAAATCCCACGCACCCCGTAATGTTCCATCTTACTAATTTATATGTCATGATTGACTGTGTCAAATGCTTTAGATAAGTCGAGAAATATGCCAATTGAGAATTTATTATGATCGATCGCATTACATATTTTACTGAGAACATATGATGTTGATAATTCAGTTGACCGGTTTTGTCTGAAACCAAATTGTGACTCCGAAAGAATATCATTCTTATTAATAAAAGATATTAACCTAATGTATATGATCCTTTCAAATAACTTGGAGAATGTCGACAGAACTGAAATTGGTCTATATTATTAGTAATATCATGTCTACAAACTTTTTGGTAGATTGGTATAACTTGGGCTATTTTTAAGCCTTCGGAAAATACTCCTCTAATGAATACCTTGCCTGTTTTATTATTCAATTCAAACCGTCGAAACCAGGGGGCTTGCCAGAAGGAATTTTGTTAATATTGTCCACAATCTCCTCTTGGGTAACAGGTGAGAAGAAGAATGAATCCGAACATCGGGTATTTAAAAATGAATGAAAAGAGGTGTTACACAACGGTATTCCACTAGAAAGACTGCTGCCAATATTAACAAAATAGTTGTTAAATGAATCAGCAATTTCTGTGTCGTTAGTAATTTGAATGCCATCAGGATTAAAATAGGAGGAGCTCCCGGTACTATTTTGTTTACGCTCATTAGAAGAGAATTAATTACATTTCACGTACTTTTTATATTATTTTTTCCTGCATTGAACTTTTAATATAGATAATTCTTAATTTAATCAGAGAGTTAAGTTTATTTTTAAAGCTAGTATAAGCAGATTTATTTTGCGGAGTAGAGTTTTTCAAGTACTTTTTGTACAAGTGATTCTTACCCCTTATCGAGTTATAAATACCATCAGTTAACCATGGGGATTTGAGTTTATCATAGCAACATTTTACCTCGTGCAGACGAAAGTTTCTATTATAAAGTTGTTTGATATGTAATAAAAAAAGTGTCATACATACTGTGGATATCGTTTATAGAAGTTATACAATCCCACTCAGTATCATTCAAGTCATGAATAAAATTATCAACATTACTGTGGTTAAAGTCACGCTTTTTACATTTACTATTCGGTTGGACTTTTTCAGTAAGGTCTTTAATAATTAAAAATATGGGAAGATGGTCACTAATATCAGTAGACAAAATACCAGCAGGTTGGTATTGATAAACATTGGTAAAAATATTATCAACAAGTGTTGCACTATCATCAGTAATCCTGGTTGGTTTGTCTTGTATATCCGTTAACCAGGTTTCCGATATTCCAATAACTGTAAAACTATTTTGTAAAAGATTTAGGCATTGAATAATGCTTGATATATTTCTAGGTAGACTACGAGCATTTAGGTGCAGCAGCTTCGAACCAATATATCTTTTAAAATTATCCAAGCATTCATCCTGATCATAGTTATTACAGTTATTTTCAGGAATATGAACATTTAAGTCTGGGTCGATATTAGAGTTCATACTAACTGTAAGTAATATGTTAAGTAATAATAAATATTAACTCACCGATGTTTAGGAGATCCTTCACAACTAGTTGAGTATAGACCAGAATACATCCAAAGTGGTTTGTCTCACACCAGTGCACACATACAAACACATACGTACACATATGACATAGACAGGACAAGGGACAACATTGCATTATATAACTACAAATTAAGTGGAGCGTGGGTTAAGACATCTTGGGCATCTCCTCCAAGACGGTATGATCTGAAAGGGCCATCGCATATCTTATACCGGATCATTGCTGGAACATTGTGAATGGACTTCAAGATTTTGTCGAGCTTGTCTTCAATGACTGATAGGTTGCCACTGCACGGACAATTGTCAGCGCCACCATCTTGTTCTCTGTCACTCGGGACTGGGGATTCGTTTTTAGAACTCAAATTTTGGCGATTTCTAGATATTTTCCTGGTTGTTTGGTTATCAGACATGATCGGTAGTAGTTGCCCGTAAGGTGGTAGTTGCAATGGCAGTATTTACTTCAAAGTGGCGCTTAGGAAATTAATTATTGGGGGAGAGCAGAAAATGTACCAACTTAGTCACGCTCCATATCTCTCACTAAACGACAGTAGCCTATAGTATATGTCCCTTTCCTTAAAGTCAGATACATGGAATTACACAAGTTATTTTTGAGAAGAAAGTACTAGAGGCTCAATGTAAACAAATACCATGAATGCATTTGTAATTATTACTGCAGATAGAAATCCTACCGTTCAGGCCTTAGACCAGCATAATTTCCAGTACTCGACTCTTGTCAATGACATGGATGGCTACTGCAAAGGCTAAAGTTAAACAAACAATAGAACAAACTTAGAGTTACCATCAAGAAACGTAATGCATAACACATCGCATCACGTATAAAGCTTACCGACAATTATGACAAAAAGATTCATGTGTGGTCTCAGAAAAAGTTAATAAAACTGACCCGATATTAAGCGTGGGAATATTACATTAACTTTTACATTACCGGTATCTAACAAAATAATAATGTTACGTACCCATAAACACTGTTAGCAAGTGCTAGCATAACGACCCGTCTGCACTTTACATAGTTTCATTTTGAACTGAGCTAGCTGTAATACGCAACTCGGTGCAAAAACATTCTAAAAACTTTGAACAATATACGCGCGCGGCGCGCGCACAAACGCGTCACTTACAACTACAACTTTCATTATATTCACTGTGTGAATTTTAAACAATATGTGATAAAATTTGGCCAATGTATTTTAATTTGTGTGTCCAGGGGCCAATTTTATGCTATGCACACAAATTTGCTTTGCACAAAAAGGTCTTGCTCAGTAAAAAACAGGTTTATCAGCCTAAACTCCATCTGGTTTTCATGCAAAGCAAAAAACCCGCAAAATGAAAATCACCTGAAAATTTTGTTTGTAACCCTGTTTTTGAAAAAAAAAAATGTTGATACTAAGCACATTTTTGTGCTTAGCAGCTCCATGAAATTGGCCTCTATCTACAGTAGTTAGAAAGCAGAGTTGATGCATTTTGAAGACCGAAAGTATAAGTCTGGTTTTGTTCCTTTCTCAGCTGCAATCACAGTCTCGGTCTCAATCTTCGTGACATTAACGGTAAGATATTTACTTTCCAGCTTTGAAAGCTTATTACTATTATTTGTAACCGTGTCGCAGACGGGGTGCTTGCTGTTGTTGTTCTTGTACTAAAAATCGACATCCGGGACCTATGAACAAATTTTCACTTTCTCAGACTCAGTCTGAGGTCATAAACATTAATTCCCAAAGGGAATGGGTATTTCTATCTGTAGTCTGAGGCAATTATGTGGTCACTGCAACTGTCTTTTCCATAGCTGTCCATTGTTTATAAACTATAAATGATCTGTGTGGAGGGAATGTAGAATTAAGAAGTAAGTTTAGCAGAAGCCCACTGACCCAGATTTGTGGACAAAAAAGAAGAAGTTCAAAGACAATTTAACTAGACCAATACACAACGACCGGCTTTTGCACGAATTTGTGCTTGTTTATATTGTGGGTGCAGTTGCTTTTTTGGCATTATGCAACCAAGGAATCTGCAATATTATCCTCAGCACTCTAACTCGAAAGCCAGAAGAAGAGAGTGAATAGTGAGGGAAAGAAACCCCAGATCATAAGGATGGAAAATCCATGTAATCAAGTATGGACTAAACAAATCCACAAATGGAAGAGTCATTATTATTATTCTTTGTTTTTGTTCTTCTTCTTCTTCTTCTTTTTCTTCTTCTTCTTCTTCTTCTTTTTCTTCTTCTTCTTCTTCTTCTTTTTCTTCTTCTTCTTCTTCTTCTTTTTCTTCTTCTTGTTCTTCTTCTTCTTCTTCTTTTTGTTCTTCTTCTTCTTCTTCTTTTTGTTCTTCTTCTTCTTCTTCTTTTTGTTCTTTTTGTTCTTTTTGTTTTTGTTCTTTTTGTTCTTTTTGTTCTTCTTCTTTTTGTTCTTTTTGTTCTTCTTCTTTTTGTTCTTTTTGTTCTTCTTCTTTTTGTTCTTTTTGTTCTTCTTCTTTTTGTTCTTTTTGTTCTTCTTCTTTTTGTTCTTTTTGTTCTTCTTTTTTTTGTTTTTTTTGTTCTTCTTCTTTTTGTTCTTTTTGTTCTTCTTCTTTTTGTTCTTTTTGTTCTTCTTCTTTTTGTTCTTCTTTATTTATTTGTTCTTTCTGGTAATGAAACCAAATATCCTTCAAAAGCGCCCTAGGGACTGTAGGTCACAAGTCTGTATAACTGTAGAGAGAAGACTGAGAAGAAGGTACAGTTTTAGAGGTGGGAGGAAAATCCCAGAAGAATATCTTGGGGTAAACCCACAGAATCAGGCAGGGACTGAAAACCTAATCCATATTGGCCCAGGCGGGATTCGAACCTGGGTCACAGCTACTAAACTTTAAAAAAACCATAGCCACGCTGTCCAACTGTTTTTACTATAAAACAATTGTGATGTGGTCACTGATAATTATAGTTTGGGAAGGGCAGTAACTACTTCAGTGGTTTTCACCTGTGGTTTTGCTTGGTGTAAGTTACAGTTGTTTATTTTCTTATCTAATGGAAACTGCAGACAAGTGGGAAGCTTACTGTGAGTGGTGCGAAGTGACCATCAAGTATGGTACAAGTACATCAATAAAAAGCAAAAATAGTGCACAATTTTACATTCAGTATTTTCCATTAAATCTATTATTTTTAGTTCAAAAAAGAAAAATTCTTACCAGAGTAGCTCATCTCTATCTGGAAAAACAGGTGTCAGAAATGCATCAGAGACCACCAAATAGCGTTTAAAATGCCCAAAGACCCCGGCTGTTTGGCACTTTCCACGGAAATTTGGGACTCTAACAAGTTGTACTCAAACTTCACAATTTTTCTGCTTTTTTTATCATCACCCATTCTCACGCCTGGGTAGAGCATCTGACTGAATATCGCAATGTCCATGATTCAAGTCGGCCTCTGCTCACCTATTTGTAAGAATAGCACTTAAAAAGTAAGCTGTGGGTTGAAGACAGGTAGTGCTCCGTCGCAACAGTAGATATCTTTGAAAAGAGGATAGACTCCCTGTTGTATCGCTGATACCGTCAATAAGCCTTCTCCACCTACCTTACAATACCTCATCATGCCTTACCTTACCTTACCATACCTCAGCTTCAGCCTCAGCCTCAATCTCTATTTCATTTCTTTTTATAATTATTTTTGGCCCCAGTCCTTTGGCACCTACACGGCCTTGAATGGCGTAGCCCTGACACCTAGCGTAGCCTTCCCCTGCCTAATCCTCTTCGTAGTGATATTTGACCCTCTCATGCAATTCCCCAACATCGTCTTCAAAACGGTCAACGGAGTCATCAGTACGGGACGTCTGTCGGCTTTCCTGAGGGCGCCTGAGGTGGACAGAAAGACGCTGGGGTCCATCGAAGTCAGGAAGCCACAACAAGCACCTGGAATTGTAGCAAGTGAAGAGGATAAAGTGAGATTTTGTACCGGAAATTGATTGTAAAATGAAATTGATTGTCAAAGATTAAAAAAACAAACTCAAAGTCAACTGCTCAGAAGTCAAATCTTCGGCAGCTTAATACACTAAAAAACTAAAAATTTGAGTTAATTGAATTTGCTTTTGCGGAATTGGTCCAGTAACCTGCAAGGGCAGTAGGCAGTTAATAGGGTTAAATAAGGTAATAATCAAATTACTAAAAATCACAGCCCTACTATAATTGTTTTTTTCAGCCACCCAACGACAATAATCCTGAGGTCCATTTTACCGACGGTGCAGGTGGAGCAGAGCTGCAAGTAAAGACAAAAGCATCGCCATTTAAGGATTCCAACGCCTCGCTACACTCTACCATCAGTCAAGACGCAATCAGCCCCCTCGGCTCTATGGACTCATCCAGCCTAAATTCACTGACAGGCTTGCCCAGTAACATTGCAATTAAGGTTAGAATTTCTCTCTGGTTTTGTCTTTGTGAACCGTGTGTTCGAATCCCACCCATGTGCAGAAGTGTGTTTTTTTGCCATAAGGGTGCCTCTTTTTATTTCTGTGGTTCTCATTTTCAACCGAGCTTATTTTGGGCTCCAGAGCCTAAAGAAAATAACTCTTTGATTACCGTTGAACCCATGTAGAACCAAATTTACAAAAAAATTGCAAACAAATAAAACAAAGAATACAATGTAGTAAATGTATACAATCTCGCTCTGTGTTATTTGAAAGCCATTTTCAGAACCATACACTCTCTAAAGGAAATTATACCACATGATGTTACTGCAAACTTATCTTAATGATTAAAATATACTCAAAATATAGCGTACTACAACCTGTGGAATCCCAGAAGATGAGAGAATGCATTATGTTGCCTCTCATCATAATAGGTGTCTATGATATACCTTGTGGTATTTCATGGCTGCCACTACAGCCAAAATGTTTGTGAGCTGCATTGTGCAGAAGTCAACTACATGTACATCGTTCTTGCCAACAAATTATTATTTTGTATGCAGTAATATTATACTCATGATAAACTCACTATAATAACCAAAACTGGAGATAATACACACTTCTCATCATTTAATTTAGCCATCTAATCAGGTCGAATTGCTATTTGTTTTCCTTTATTTATTTTTATTTTTGTACCGACCGGCCCAACTTGCAAGCCCAGTCGCAAGCCCAGTCGCAAGCCCAGTCGCAAGTCCTTTCATAAAGCCAGTCTCAAGTAATTGGTTGAACAATGACAAAGGAATGATTTTGTTTAAGGTTCATTTGAATAGCTATTGAATTGACTTGAGACTGAAGGACTGGTTACTGACTTGCAGAGACTCTGACAACTCTGACAAATAAACAGTTATGCAGGTTAATGGCAACAACTTACACAGTTACACATTTACTTTTTCTTTTAAAGATTGAAAATGGTTGCTTTGTCTGGGATCCAGATAGTTCTCAGCCAATACTCCGGGATCTTAATGTCACAATTCCAGCAGGTATACAGTGTGTTTAAAAAGAAAAGCAAACAAAATATAACGGAATGCCAAAGTAGATTGTGGGAGCTTACCAATTCGTCCTTACCGTGATTCCGCGGAAAGTCCGCTTTTTTACCGACAAGTCTGCCGTTGCCAAGGGGCCAGGAAAGTTCGCGAACTGCACGCACGTGCGCACCCGAGCGCAACGAAGTTAATAAGCTAGCTGGATCGGGCGCTATTGTTGCTGAGAAATGTCATCTTATGAATAAACACGAGACGCATAGAACATTTAAATACTACGTTCTGTCCGCGGACTGAACACATTCAAACCTTACTCGTTGAACTGAAACGGTGAGGCCTGTTTATACTCGACATTTAAATACCACGTTCTGTCCGCGTATCGAACGTGTTCAAAACCTTGCTTGTTAAAATAGAGAGGCCGGTTTCGTCGGCGCGAACACGAACCTTGTGACGTTGTGGCAATTTTGCGCTGTGAATTCGCAAACGTTTTATAGGAAACCTACAATATTTGTGATATCAAATTCAGTTCGCGCGCGTAAAGGCGGGTTCATATACATGTACTTTCCACGCGAAACCGAATTAAGAATTTTATGATGTCAACAGTTAATGTTTCATTGTGACGTTCTCCGTACCTTGACGAATTCGCTTCGCAATGACATTGAATTATTAAAAGCAGGGGTTTCCCTTAACTTTTTTTTTCACTCGCCGGCCGGGCTAGTGAACCAGACTTTTCACTAGCCCGCAGGTTTTTTCACTAGCCCGCCTGTTTCACAAGATTTTTTGAGGCTTTATATAAACAAGAGTTAAAAGCATAAATTTGCATATTTAGTTAATGTAGGCAATGAAAGCGCGACTTGCCAAAGGACCGTCACTACAAAGCTCAAGATGGAGGTCTTCAAAGCGATCGAGAATGGGCGCAAGAAGGGGAACATCGCGCTGGCCTGATCGCGCAAGAAGAACCAGGAAAAAACAAAACAGATTTTCGTTATCCCTAAAAAACACCAATCAATCTCCCCTCTAAAAAATCATTTAGCTCTCTCCCTGTTAAGTGGTAACCCCTCAGAAAATAAAAACATAAATAATCCCTTCAATATTTCGTCTTTAACCAACCGCGATCTTAGATAATTGACTAGAATAAACCCCGTCTTTAAAATGTGAATGGCCTGTGCTAGCTGCGTACGTTAAAATATCCAATCAAGTTAGGCTACTGTCACAAGAGGGCGCTTTAGCGATGTCTAAAAACTCGGCCGTTTTTCAAACCAAAAACTCATCTCTGTTTTGGCGTTGTTCGTGCAGTTTGTCAAAGGCGATGGAGCCGCAACAGCGTTTGCAAGCTGGGGTTTGAAAAATGGCCTCGGCCATCGGATCGATCATGGACTGCAGTATTACAGCGTGTGTTCATTAATGCTCGATTTGTGTGATCACGGTGCCGTTTTTATTTTGGTCCAATTCGAGTCAAAGGTCTTTTATAAGGTAATTAAATACACGTTTATTTTGACTCGCCCGGCGGGCGACTGGGGGAAGGGTTTTCACCTTCCATAAAACTGAACATAAATATTTACAAGCATACACTGTACGTCGCATGGTTTCCTTGACAACAGTGTTGCTATGCAATCATCATTGTTTTGCGTGCCCTATTTAGGCCTTTATTAGCATCTTCAGGCCAATCAATGATCTCATTGGTGCTAGAATTCATCTCCATGACAATCTGCCTTCTTGCACCAAGTTCCCACGGTCATTACTTGGCGATGGGCCAAGAAGTTTCCCGCGCAAAGCACCGGTTGGAGTTGTGGACGGCTGTTAACTTCTGTTCACGAAGTTCCGGTGTTCAAACATGATTTTGTGCTTTTATGCTGCAGCTGCAGTCTCGGAGTACTCAAACATAAACTGTCGTCGTGTTCCCTGTTGCGACATTGTAGCAATCTCGCTTGAATTATTGCGTGCCAGCGGGGATGTCCCGAGGCCGTTTTCCAAACCCCAGCTTCGTCTCCGTTTTGACTTTGTTCATGTAGTTTGGCAATGGTGATGGAGCCTACTTGTTGTTTGGACAAACGGCCCGCGTGCTTTCGCTAGTGGGGTAGTCCCGAGTCGTGCAATGACTATGCATAGCAGGCGTACATGTGCAATGTAAATGTAAATGTAAATGTACATGTAAATGTACATGTACATGTAGGTTGCGTGGTAGGTTGCGTGATAGGCCCGCGGGATTTTCCGAATCGTGTAAAATGGCTGTTTATTATCGCGTGTGAATTTGGTCCTTTTTTTCGTTTAGCAGTTTGAAACATGGAGATGCATAGAATATGCAAGATAAAGGTATCAGAGAAAAGAAGAAATTCTTATTTTCTGAAATGGAGGAAACTTTTAAGAAAAATAGTGATTACTGAGTTTTGCAATATTAATTAATAAGTTTTAATATGTTCGTGAAAAAAAAAAAAAAAAAAAAAAAAAATGCAAATTATTCCTTTCCTGAAACAGGTAGTATTCATGGTCTTTTGTGAAATCGCAAAACTCACTTAGGCATAAAATATCGAATAGACAATTTGTCGATATTTTCATATCGCCATTTTTAGTTATTAATAACTTTTTACAGCCCCCCAAATATTTAAAATAAGAAAATTAATATCGTGAGAAAATAGCGGCCGCTACGAGCAAACAACATTTCTTACTTGAGGGCACACGTCCAGGCACCCACTCCACTAGGACCCTTATTAGCTGTTTCGGCCTTTCAGCCGAAACAGCTTTTGTTTTCGTTAAAGTTTTTTTTTTTAGCTGTTTCGGCATTTCAGCCGAAACAGCTTTTGTTTTCGTTAAAGTTTTTTTTTTTCTTTTTTTTTTTTTTTTTTTTTTTTTTTTTTTTTTTTTCCTCTTTCAGACTTTTTCCCATAGGATTTGTACACGTTTGTTCTGGCATAGCACTTTGACACTTTGGTAAATCCGATCGACTTGAAACTTGGCATATATTTAGACAACCACCCAAGGACGGTCCTAGAAGAAATTCGTCGCGATTACGTCATTCAAGGTCACGTGACTTCGCGTTAAAGGTGAAATTTTCCCCATAGGTTTTGTACACGTTTTTCTTCAGACTATTGATTTTGACACTTTGGTAAATCCGACCGACTTGAAACTTGGCATACACTTAGAACACCAGCCCCAGATGTTTCTGAAAGAAATTCGGCGCGATTGCGTCATTCAAGGTCACGTGACGTGACGTTAAAGGTCCAATTTTTTTCCCCATAGGGTTTGTACACGTTTTTCTTTAGACTATTGACTTTGACACTTTCGTAAATTTGATCGACTTCAGACTTAGCGCATACCTCGACCACCATCCCCAGGAAGGCCAAGGGAAAAATCGTAATAATGACGTCATCGTGGGTCATGTGACGTCACATTAAAGGTTCAGTTTTAAGGACCCTCTATCTCTAGAAGTACATGTTCGATTGGGGTCAAACTTGGTATGCAAGTATTCCAGGATGTGTTACAGACGAAAATTAAGATGACATCATGATGACATAATCGGGTATCATGTGACGTCACATTAAAGGTTCAATTTTCCCCATAGGATTTGTACAGGTTTTTTTCAACCAATTTATCTTTGGCACTAAATTCGATCGACTTTAGACTTGGCACACACTTAGACCACCACACAAATATTGAAAGGCCTTTTAGACATGCGAAACAGCTCTGTGTTTGTCCACAAACACATTTCTAGTCTTTTTTTTTTTTTTCTTTTTTTTTTTTTTTTTTTTGTCACATTTTCCCATAGGATTTGTACACGTTTTTTCTGCCAATACACTTTGACACTTTGGTGAATCCGATCGACCTGAAACTTGGCATACACTTAGACAACCACCCAAGGACAGTCCTAGAAGAAATTCGTCGCGATTCCGTCATTCAAGGTCACGTGACGTCACGTTAAAGGTGCAATTTTCCCCCATAGGTTTTGTACACGTTTTTCTTCAGACTATTTAATTTGACAGTTTGGTGAATCCGATTGACTTGAAACTTAGCACACACCTCAACCACCATCCCCAGGAGGTCCAGGAGAAAAATCGTCATGATGACGTCATCGTGGGTCATGTGACGTTACACAAAAGGTGCAGTTTTTAAGACCCTCTATCTCTGGAAGTACACGTCCGATTGGGGTCAAATTTGGTTTGCAAGTATTCGAGGATGTGTTATAGACGAAAATTAAGATGACGTAATTATGACATCATCGGGTGTCATGTGACGTCACATTAAAGGTTCAATTTTCTCCATAGGTTTTGTACACGTTTTTCTTCAGACTATTGAATTTGACAATTTGGTAAATCCGATCGACTTCGGACTTGGCACACACCTCGACCACCATACCCAGGAGGGCCAAGGGGGAAATCGTCAGGATGACGTCATCGTGGGTCATATGACGTCACATTAAAGGGGCAGATTTTAGGACCCTCTATCTCTGGAAGTACATGTCTGATTGGGGCCAAACTTGGTATGCAAGTATTCCAGAATGTGTAATAGACGAAAATTAAGATGACATCATGATGACATCATCGGGTGTCATGTGACGTCACTTTAAAGGTGCAGTTTTTCCCATAGGATTTGTACACGTATTTTTCAACTTATATATCTTGGGAAAATTGACAAATCCAATCGATTTCAGACTTGGCACACACATAATGAAAGTTATCTTAGACATCCGAAACAGCTCTGTGTTTGTCCACAAACACATGTCTAGTTTATATTATATCATTTAAATAATAGGAAGACATCTGAATAGCTGGAATGGTCACAACTAATAATCAGTCCCATAAACGCAATCTTGGCAGAAACCCGACAAAAGCCATCCCTAAAACCAGACGCATGAAGACTAAATAGGCCTAACAGCTATTAAACCTGAATATATATATTTTTAAAGATTTGTCCGTCAGCAGCATAAAACAAATAATTGTACATGTACATGTAGCAGGCTTCGTACGTCTGCCGGAATCTATAGACGAGAAAAGAAATTTAAACAATTATACCACAAACTAGACATGTGTTTGTGGACAAACACAGAGCTGTTTCGAGTGTCTTACATTATTTTCAATATGTGTTAGTAGTGGTCTATGTGTGTGCCAAGTCTCAAGTCGATCAAATTTAAGAAAGTGTCAAAGTCAATAGTCTAAAGAAAAACGTGTACAAAACCCATGGGGGACAAATTAAACCTTTAATTTGACGTCACGTGACCTTGAATGACGCAATCGTGCTGAATTTCTTTCAGAAACATCTGGTGGTGGTGTTCTGAGTATATGGCAAGTTTCAAGTCGGTTGGATTTACCAAAGTGTCAAATTCAATAGTCTGAGGAAAAACGTGTACAAAACCTATGGGGAAAATTTCACCTTTAACACGAAGTCACGTGACCTTGAATGACGTAATCGCGACGAATTTCTTCTAGGACTGTCCTTGGGTGGTTGTCTAAGTGTATGCCAAGTCTCAAGTCGATCGGATTTACCAAAGTGTCAAAGTGTATTGGCTGAAAAAACGTGTACAAATCCTATGGGAAAAAGTCTGAAAGTGGGAAAAAAAAAAAAAAAAATTGCAAAAAAAACTAGACATGTGTTTGTGGACAAACACAGAGCTGTTTCGAGTGTCTTACATTACTTTCAATGTGTGTGATGGTCTATGTGTGTGCCAAGTCTCAAGTCGATCAAATTTACGGAAGTGTCAAAGTCAATAGTCTAAAGAAAAACGTGTACAAAACCTATGGGGGAAAAATTGAACCTATAACGTGACGTCACATGACCTTAAATGACGCAATCGTGCCGAATTTCTTCCAGAACCATATGTGAGTGATGTTCTAAAGGTATGCCAAGTTTCAAGTCGATCGGATTTACCAAAGTGCCAAGGTCAATAGTCTGAAGAAAAACGTGTACAAAACCTATGGGGAAAATTTCATCTTTAACGCAAAGTCACGTGACCTTGAATGGCGTAATCGCGACGAATTTCTTCTAGGACCGTCTTTGGGTGGTTGTCCAAATGTATGCCAAGTCTCAAGTCGATCGGATTTACCAAAGTGTCAAAGTGTATTGGCTGAAAAAAACGTGTACAAATCCTATGGGAAAAAGTCTGAAAGTGGGGAAAAAAAAAAAAAAAAAAAAAAACTAGACATGTGTTTGTGGACAAACACAGAGCTGTTTCGAGTGTCTAAAATTACTTTCAATATGTGTGTGGTGGTCTTTTGTGTGTGCCAAGTCTCAAGTCGAACAGATTTACTAAAGTGTCAAAGGCAATAGTCTAAAAAAAAAAACGTGTACAAAACCTATGGGAAAAAAATGAAGCTAACGTGACGCCCAGTGACCTTGAATGATGTAATCGTGCCAAATTTCTTCTAGGGCCGTGTGTGGATGGTGGTCTAAGTGTGTGTCAAGTCTCAAGTCGATCGGATTTACTAAAGTGTCAAAGTCAATAGTCTAAAGAAAAACGTATACTAAACCAATAGGAGAAAAATGTGAACCTTAATGTGACGTCACGTGACCTTGAATGACACAATCGTGCTGAATATCTTCCAGAACCATATGTGAGTGATGTTCTAAAGGTATGCCAAGTCTCAAGTCGTTCGGATGTACCGAAGTGCCAAAGTCAATAGTCTGAAGAAAAACGTGTACAAAACCTATGGTGACATTTTCACCTTTAACGTGAGGTCACGTGACCTTGAATGACGTAATCGTGACGAATTTCTTTTAGGACCGTCCTTGGGTGGTTGTCTAAATGTATGCCAAGTCTCAAGTCAATCGGATTTACCAAAGTGTCAAAGTGCTATGCCAGAAAAAACGTGTACAAAACCTATGGAGAAAATTGAACCTTTAATGTGACGTCACATGACACCCGATGATGTCATAATTACGTCATCCTATTTTTTTGTCTATAACACATCCTCGAATACTTGCAAACCAAGTTTGACCCCAACCGGACTTGTACTTTCAGAGTTAGACGGTCTTAAAAACTACACCTTTAATGTGACGTCACATGACCCCCGATGACGTCATCTTGATTATTTTGTTCTTGACCCTCCTAAGGATGGTGGTCGAGGTCTGTGCTAAGTCTCAAGTCGATCGAATTGATAGAAGTGTCAAATTCAATATTTTGAAAAAAAACGTGTACAAAACCTATGGAGAAAATTGAACCTTTAATGTGACGTCACATGACACCCGATGATGTCATAATTACGTCATCTTAAATTTCGTCTATAACACATCCTCGAATACTTTCAAACCAAATTTGACCCCAATCGGACGTGTACTTCCAGAGATAGAGGGTCTTAAAAACTGCACCTTTTGTGTAACGTCACATGACCCACGATGACGTCATCATGACGATTTTTCTCCTGGACCTCCTGGGGATGGTGGTCGAGGTGTGTGCTAAGTTTCAAGTCAATCGGATTCACCAAACTGTCAAATTAAATAGTCTGAAGAAAAACGTGTACAAAACCTATGGGGGAAAATTGCACCTTTAACGTGACGTCACGTGACCAAGAATTATGTAATCGCGACGAATTTGTTCTAGGACCGTCCTTGGGTGGTTGTCTAAATGTATGCCAAGTCTCAAGTCGATCGGATTTACCAAAGTGCCAAAGTGTATTGGCAGAACAAACGTGTGTAAATCCTATGGGTAAAAACACTGAAAGTGGAAAAAAAAAAAAAAAAGGGAAAAAAAGAAAGAAAAAAAACTTTAACGAAAACAAAAGCTGTTTCGGTGAAAAACCGAAACAGCTAAAAAGAAAAACTAGACATGTGTTCGTGGACAAACACAGAGCTGTTTCGGATGTCTAAGATAACTTTCATTATGTGTGTGCCAAGTCTGAAATCGATTGGATTTGTCAATTTTCCCAAGATATATAAGTTGAAAAATACGTGTACAAATCCTATGGGAAAAACTGCACCTTTAAAGTGACGCCACATGACACCCGATGATGTCATCATGATGTCATCTTAATTTTCGTCTATTACACATTCTGGAATACTTGCATACCAAGTTTGGCCCCAATCAGACATGTACTTCCAGAGATAGAGGGTCCTAAAATCTGCCTCTTTAATGTGACGTCATATGACCCACGATGACGTCATCCTGACGATTCCCCCCTTGGCCCTCCTGGGTATGGTGGTCGAGGTGTGTGCCAAGTCTGAAGTCGATCGGATTTACCAAATTGTCAAATTCAATAGTCTGAAGCATACCAAGTTTGGCCCCAATCAGACATGTACTTCCAGAGATAGAGGGTCCTAAAATCTGCCTCTTTAATGTGACGTCATATGACCCACGATGACGTCATCCTGACGATTCCCCCCTTGGCCCTCCTGGGTATGGTGGTCGAGGTGTGTGCCAAGTCTGAAGTCGATCGGATTTACCAAATTGTCAAATTCAATAGTCTGAAGAAAAACGTGTACAAAACCTATGGAGAAAATTGAACCTTTAATGTGACGTCACATGACACCCGATGATGTCATAATTACGTCATCCTATTTTTTGTCTATAACACATCCTCGAATACTTGCAAACCAAGTTTGACCCCAACCGGACTTGTACTTTCAGAGTTAGACGGTCTTAAAAACTACACCTTTAATGTGAAGTCACATGACCCCCGATGACGTCATCTTGATTATTTTGTTCTTGACCCTCCTAAGGATGGTGGTCGAGGTCTGTGCTAAGTCTCAAGTCGATCGAATTGACAGAAGTGTCAAATTCAATATTTTGAAGAAAAACGTGTACAAAACCTATGGAGAAAATTGAACCTTTAATGTGACGTCACATGACACCCGATGATGTCATAATTACGTCATCTTAATTTTCGTCTATAACACATCCTCGAATACTTGCAAACCAAATTTGACCCCAATCGGACGTGTACTTCCAGAGATAGAGGGTCTTAAAAACTGCACCTTTTGTGTAACGTCACATGACCCACGATGACGTCATCATGACGATTTTTCTCCTGGACCTCCTGGGGATGGTGGTCGAGGTGTGTGCTAAGTTTCAAGTCAATCGGATTCACCAAACTGTCAAATTAAACAGTCTGAAGAAAAACGTGTACAAAACCTATGGGGGAAAATTGCACCTTTAACGTGACGTCACGTGACCAAGAATTATGTAATCGCGACGAATTTCTTCTAGGACCGTCCTTGGGTGGTTGTCTAAATGTATGCCAAGTCTCAAGTCGATCGGATTTACCAAAGTGTCAAAGTGTATTGGCAGAACAAACGTGTACAAATCCTATGGGGAAAAAGTGACAAAAAAAAAAAAAAAAAAAAAAAAAAACTAGATATGTGTTTGTGGACAAACACAGAGCTGTTTCGGATGTCTAAAATGTCTTTCATTATTATATATATGTGTGTGTGGTGGTCTAAGTGTGTGCCAAGTCTAAAGTCGATCGGATTTACCAAAGTGCCAAAGATATATTGGTTGAACAAAAACGTGTACAAATCCTATGGGAAAAACTGAACCTTTAATGTGATGTAACATGACACCCGGCGATGTCATCACGACGTCATCTTAATTTTCGTCTATAACACATCCTCGAATACTTGCAAACCACGTTTGACCCCAACCGGACTTGTACTTTCAGAGTTGGAGGGTCTTAAAAACTACACCTTTAATGTGACGTCACATGACCCGCGAT
Source organism: Crossaster papposus (assembly GCA_037893245.1). Lineage (NCBI taxonomy): Eukaryota > Metazoa > Echinodermata > Asteroidea > Velatida > Solasteridae > Crossaster > Crossaster papposus. The sequence continues at coordinate 143,336 of JBAIAA010000487.1, read as the reverse complement.
GACGTCATCTTGATTATTTTTTTCTTGGCCCTCCTAAGGATGGTGGTCGAGGTCTGTGCTAAGTCTCAAGTCGATCGAATTTACAGAAGTGTAAAATTCAATATTTTGAAGAAAAACGTGTACAAAACCTATGGAGAAAATTGAACCTTTAATGTAACGTCACATGACACCCGGTGATGTCATAATTAATTCATCTTAATTTTCGTCTATAACACACCCTCGAATACTTGCAAACCAAGTTTGACCCCAACCGGACTTGTACTTTCAGAGTTAGAGGGTCTTAAAAACTACACCTTTAATGTGACGTCACATGACCCGCGATGACGTCATCTTGATAATTTTTTTCTTGGCCCTCCTAAGGATGGTGGTCAAGGTCTGTGCTAAGTCTCAAGTCGATCGAATTTACAAAAGTGTCAAATTCAATATTTTAAAGAAAAACGTGTACAAAACCTATGGAGAAAATTGAACCTTTAATGTGACGTCACATGACACCCGGTGATGTCATAATTAATTCATCTTAATTTTCGTCTATAACACACCCTCGAATACTTGCAAACCAAGTTTGACCCCAACCGGATTTGTACTTTCAGAGTTAGAGGGTCTTAAAAACTACACCTTTAATGTGACGTCACATGACCCGCGATGACGTCATCTTGATAATTTTTTTCTTGGCCCTCCTAAGGATGGTGGTCGAGGTCTGTGCTAAGTCTCAAGTCGATCAAATTTACAGAAGTGTCAAATTCAATATTTTAAAGAAAAACGTGTACAAACCCTATGGGGAAATAAATTACACCTTTAACGTCACGCCACGTGACCTTGAATGACGCAATCGTGCCGAATTTCGTCCAGGACTATCTGTGAGTGGTGTTCTAAGTGTATGCTAAGTCTCAAGTCGATCGAATTCATTAAAGTGTCAAAGTCAACAGTTTGAAGAAAAACGTGTAAAAAACCTATGGGGAAAATGTTACCTTTAACATGACGTCACGTGACCTTGAATGACGGAATCGCGACGAATTTCTTCTAGGACCGTCCTTGGGTGGTTGTCTAAATGTATGCCAAGTCTCAGGTTGATCGGATTTACCAAAGTGTCAAAGTGTATTGGCAGAAAAAACGTGTACAAATCCTATGGGAAAAAGTGACAAAAAAAAAAAAAAAAAAACTAGACATGTGTTTGTGGACAAACACAGAGCTGTTTCGGGTGTCTAACATTACTTTCTATATGTGTATCTGATGATGGTCTTTGTGTGTGCCAAGTCTGAAGTCGATTGGATTTACACAATTGCCAAAGATATATTAGTTGAAAAAACGTGTACAAATCCTATGGGGAAAATTGAACCTTTAATGTGACGTCACATGACACCCGATGATGTCATCATGATGTCATCTTAATTTACGTCTATGACACATTCTGGAATACTTGCATACCAAGTTTGGCCCCAATCAGACATGTACTTCCAGAGATAGAGGATCTTAAAAACTACACCTTTAATGTGACGTCACATGACCCGCGATGACGTCATCTTGATTATTTTTTTCTTGGCCCTCCTAAGGATGGTGGTCGAGATCTGTGCTAAGTCTCAAGTCGATCGAATTTACAGAAGTGTCAAATTCAATATTTTGAAGAAAAACGTGTAAAAATCCTATGGAGAAAATTGAACCTTTAATGTGACGTCACATGACACCCGATGATGTCATAATTACGTCATCTTAATTTTCGTCTATAACACATCCTCGAATACTTGCAAACCAAGTTTGACCCCAACCGGACTTGTACTTTCAGAGTTAGAGGGTCTTAAAAAAATACACCTTTAATGTGACGTCACATGACCCGCGAAGACGTCATCTTGATTATTTTTTTCTTGGCCCTCCTAAGGATGGTGGTCGAGGTCTGTGCTAAGTCTCAAGTCGATCGAATTTACAGAAGTGTAAAATTCAATATTTTGAAGAAAAACGTGTACAAAACCTATGGAGAAAATTGAACCTTTAATGTGACGTCACATGACACCCGATGACGTCATCATCATGTCATCTTAATTTTCGTCTATAACTCATCCTGGAATACATGAATACCAAGTTTGACCCCAATCGGACCTGTACTTCCAGAGATAGAGGGTCCTAAAAACTGCACCTTTAACGTGACGTCACATGACCCCGGATGACGTAATCATGACGATTTTCCTCTTGGCCCTCCTGAGGATGATGGTTGAGGTTTGTACTAAGTCTAAAGTCAATCGGATTGACCAAAGTGTCAAAGTCAATAGCCTATAGGAAAACGTGTACAAAACCTATGGGGAAAAAATGTACCTTTAACGTGACGTCACGTGACCTTGAATGACGGAATCGCGACGAATTTCTTCTAGGACCGTCCTTAGGTGGTTGTCTAAATGTATGCCAAGTCTCAGGTCGATCGGATTTACCAAAGTGTCAAAGTGTATTGGCAGAAAAAACGTGTACAAATCCTATGGGAAAAAGTGACAAAAAAAAAACAAAAAAAACAAACAAACTAGACATGTGTTTGTGGACAAACACAGAGCTGTTTCGGATGTCTCAGATGACTTTCATTATGTGTGTGCCAAGTCTGAAATCGATTGGATTTGCCAATTTTCCAAAGATATACAAGTTGAAAAATACGTGTACAAATCCTATGGGAAAAACTGCACCTTTAAATTGACGTCACATGACACCCGATGATGTCATCATGGTGTCATCTTAATTTACGTCTATAACACATTCTGGAATACTTGCATACCAAGTTTGGCCCCAATCAGACATGTACTTCCAGAGATAGAGGGTCCTAAAATATGCCCCTTTAATGTGACGTCACATGACCCACGATGGCGTCATCCTGACGATTTTCCCCTTGGCCCTCCTGGGTTTGATGGTCGAGGTGTGTGCTAAGTCTGAAGTCGATCGGATTCACCAAATTGTCAAATTCAATAGTCTGAAGAAAAACGTGTACAAAACCTATGGAGAAAATTGAACATTTAATGTGACGTCACATGACACCCGATGAAGTCATAATTACGTCATCTTAATGTTCGTCTATAACACATCCTCGAATACTTGCAAACCAAGTTTGACCCCAACCGGACTTGTACTTTCAGAGTTAGAGGGTCTTAAAAACTACACCTTAAATGTGACGTCACATGGCCCACAATGACGTCATTGTGATGATTTTTTTCTTGGCCCTCCTGGGGATGGTGGTCGAGGTGTGTGCTAAGTCTCAAGTCGATCGGATTTACAGAAGTGTCAAATTCAATATTCTGAAGAAAAACGTGTACAAACCTTATGGGGAAAAAAATTGCACCTTTAACGTCACGTCACGTGACCTTGAAAGACGCAATCGTGCCGAATTTCTTTCAGGGACATCTGGGAGTGGGGTTCTAAGTGTATGCCAAGTTTCAAGTCGATCGGATATACAGAAGTGTCAAATTCAATATTCTGAAGAAAAACGTGTACAAACCCTATGGGACAAAATTGAACCTTTAACGTGACGTCACGTGACCATGAATGACGGAATCACGACGAATTTCTTCTAGGACCGTCCTTGGGTGGTTGTCTAAATGTATGCCAAGTCTCAGGTCGATCGGATTTACCAAAGTGTCAAAGTGTATTGGCAGAAAAAACGTGTACAAATCCTATAGAAAAAATGACAAAAAAAAAAAAAAACTAGACATGTGTTTGTGGACAAACACAGAGCTGTTTCGGATGTCTAAGATAACTTTCATTATGTGTGTGCCAAGTCTGAAATCGATTGGATTTGTCAATTTTCCCAAGATATATAAGTTGAAAAATACGTGTACAAATCCTATGGGAAAAACTGCACCTTTAAAGTGACGTCACATGACACCCGATGATGTCATCATGATGTCATCTTAATTTTCGTCTATTACACATTCTGGAATACTTGCATACCAAGTTTGGCCCCAATCAGACATGTACTTCCAGAGATAGAGGGTCCTAAAATCTGCCCCTTTAATGTGACGTCATATGACCCACGATGACGTCATCCTGACGATTTCCCCCTTGGCCCTCCTGGGTATGGTGGTCGAGGTGTGTGCCAAGTCCGAAGTCGATCGGATTTACCAAATTGTCAAATTCAATAGTCTGAAGAAAAACGTGTACAAAACCTATGGAGAAAATTGAACCTTTAATGTGACGTCACATGACACCCGATGATGTCATAATTACGTCATCTTAATTTTCGTCTATAACACATCCTCGAATACTTGCAAACCAAGTTTGACCCCAACCGGACTTGTACTTTTAGAGTTAGAGGGTCTTAAAAACTACACCTTTAATGTGACGTCACATGACCCGCGATGATGTCATATTGATTATTTTTCTCTTGGCCCTCCTAAGGATGGCGGTCGAGGTCTGTGCTAAGTCTCAAGTCGATCAAGTCTACGAAAGTGTCAAAGTCAATAGTCTGAAGAAAAACGTGTACAAACCCCATGGGAAAAAAAATTGCACCTTTAACGTCACGTCACGTGACCTTGAATGACGCAATCGTACCGAATTTCTTCAAGAGCCATCTGTGGGTAGTGTTCTAAGTGTATACCAAGTTTCAAGTCGGTCGGATATACCAAAGTGTCAAAGTCAAGAGTCTAAAGAAAAACGTGTACAAAACCTATGGGAAAAATTTTACCTTTAACATGACGTCACGTGACCTTGAATGACGTAATCGCGACGAATTTCTTCTAGGACCGTCCTTGGGTGGTTGTCTAAATGTATGCCAAGTCTCAAGTCGATTGGATTTAGCAAAGTGCCAAAGTGTATTGGCAGAACAAACGTGTGTAAATCCTATGGGTAAAAACACTGAAAGTGGAAAAAAAAAAAAAAAAAAAAAAGAAAAAAAAAAACTTTAACGAAAACAAAAGCTGTTTCGGTGAAAAACCGAAACAGCTAAAAAAAGAAAAAAAAAAAAAAGAAACTAGATATGTGTTTGTGGACAAACACAGAGCTGTTTCGGATGTCTAAAATGTCTTTCATTATTATATATATGTGTGTGTGGTGGTCTAAGTGTGTGCCAAGTCTAAAGTCGATCGGATTTACCAAAGTGCCAAAGATATATTGGTTGAACAAAAACGTGTACAAATCCTATGGGAAAAACTGAACCTTTAATGTGATGTAACATGACACCCGGCGATGTCATCATGACGTCATCTTAATTGTCGTCTATAACACATCCTCGAATACTTGCAAACCAAGTTTGACCCCAACCGGACTTGTACTTTCAGAGTTAGAGGGTCTTAAAAACTACACCTTTAATGTGACGTCACATGACCCGCGATGACGTCATCTTGATTATTTTTTTCTTGGCCCTCCTAAGGATGGTGGTCGAGGTCTGTGCTAAGTCTCAAGTCGATCGAATTTACAGAAGTGTAAAATTCAATATTTTGAAGAAAAACGTGTACAAAACCTATGGAGAAAATTGAACCTTTAATGTGACGTCACATGACACCCGGTGATGTCATAATTAATTCATCTTAATTTTCGTCTATAACACACCCCCGAATACTTGCAAACCAAGTTTGACCCCAACCGGACTTGTACTTTCAGAGTTAGAGGGTCTTAAAAACTACACCTTTAATGTGACGTCACATGACCCGCGATGACGTCATCTTGATAATTTTTTTCTTGGCCCTCCTAAGGATGGTGGTCGAGGTCTGTGCTAAGTCTCAAGTCGATCGAATTTACAGAAGTGTCAAATTCAATATTTTAAAGAAAAACGTGTACAAAACCTATGGAGAAAATTGAACCTTTAATGTGACGTCACATGACACCCGGTGATGTCATAATTAATTCATCTTAATTTTCGTCTATAACACACCCTCGAATACTTGCAAACCAAGTTTGACCCCAACCGGACTTGTACTTTCAGAGTTAGAGGGTCTTAAAAACTACACCTTTAATGTGACGTCACATGACCCGCGATGACGTCATCTTGATAATTTTTTTCTTGGCCCTCCTAAGGATGGTGGTCGAGGTCTGTGCTAAGTCTCAAGTCGATCAAATTTACAGAAGTGTCCAATTCAATATTTTAAAGAAAAACGTGTACAAACCCTATGGGGAAATAAATTACACCTTTAACGTCACGTCACGTGACCTTGAATGACGCAATCGTGCCGAATTTCGTCCAGGACTATCTGTGAGTGGTGTTCTAAGTGTATGCTAAGTCTCAAGTCGATCGAATTCATTAAAGTGTCAAAGTCAACAGTTTGAAGAAAAACGTGTACAAAACCTATGGGGAAAATGTTACCTTTAACATGACGTCACGTGACCTTGAATGACGGAATCGCGACGAATTTCTTCTAGGACCGTCCTTGGGTGGTTGTCTAAATGTATGCCAAGTCTCAGGTCGATCGGATTTACCAAAGTGTCAAAGTGTATTGGCAGAAAAAACGTGTACAAATCCTATGGGAAAAAGTGACAAAAAAAAAAAAAAAGAAAAAAAAAAAAAAGAAAAAAAAAAACTTTAACGAAAACAAAAGCTGTTTCGGCTGAAAGGCCGAAACAGCTAAAAAAAAAACTTTAACGAAAACAAAAGCTGTTTCGGCTGAAAGGCCGAAACAGCTAAAAAAAAAAAAAAAAAGAAAAAAAACAAAAAACTAGACATGTGTTTGTGGACAAACACAGAGCTGTTTCGAGTGTCTAAAGTTACTTACAATATGTATGTTGTGGTCTTTTGTGTGTGCCAAGTCTCAAGTCGATCAGATTTAGTGTCTAAGTCAATAGTCTAAAGAAAAACGTGTACAAAACCTATGGGGGGGAATTAAACCTTTAACGTAACGCCCCGTGACCTTGAATGACGTAATCGTGCCAAATTTCTCCTACGACCGTCTGTGGATAGTGGTCTATGTGTGTGCAAAGTCTCAAGTCGATCGGATTTACTAAGTGTCAAAGTCAATAGTCTAAAGAAAAACGTGTACAAAACCTATGGGGGACAAATTAAACCTTTAACTTGACGTCACGTGACCTTGAATGACGCAATCGTGCTGAATTTCTTTCAGAAACATCTGGTGGTGGTGTTCTGAGTGTATGGCAAGTTTCTAGTCGGTCGGATTCACCAAAGTGTCAAAGTCATTAGTCTAAAGAAAAACGTGTACAAAACCTATGGGGAAAATTAAACCTTTAACGCGAAGTAACGTGACCTTGAATGACGTAATCGCGACGAATTTCTTCTAGGACCGTCCTTGGGTGGTTGTCTAAGTGTATGCCAAGTCTCAAGTCCATCGGATTTACCAAAGTGTCAAAGTGTATTGTCTGAATAAACGTGTGCAAATCCTATGGAGAAAAGTCTGAAAAAGGAGAAAAAAAAAAAAAAAAAAAAAACTAGACATGTGTTTGTGGACAAACACAGAGCTGTTTCGAGTGTCTAAAATTACTTTCATTATGTGTGTGGTGGTCTTTTGTGTGTGCCAAGTATCAAGTCGATCAGATTTACTAAAGTGTCAAAGGTAATAGTCTAAAGAAAAACGTGTACAAAACCTATGGGGGAAAGATTGAACCTTTAACGTGACGCCCCGTGACCTTGAATGACCTAATCGTGCCGAATTTCTTCTAGGACCGTCTGTGGACGGTGGTCTAAATGTGTGCCAAGTCTCAAGTCGGTCGGATTCACCAAAGTGTCAAAGTCAACAGTCTAAACAAAAACGTGTACAAAACCAATGGGAGAAAAATGGGCACCTTTAATGTGACGTCACGTGATCTTGAATGACGCAATCGTGCCGAATTTCTCTCAGAAACATCTAGGGGTGGTCTTCTAAGTGTATGCCAAGTTTCAAGTCGGTCGGATTTACCGAAGTGCCAAAGTAAATAGTCTGAAGAAAAACGTGTACAAAACCTATGGGGAAATTTTCACCTTTAACGTGAGGTAACGTGACCTTGAACTACGTAATCGTGACAAATTTCTTTTAGGACCGTCCTTGGGTGGTTGTCTAAATGTATGCCAAGTTTCAAGTCGATCGGATTTCCCAAAGTGTCAAAGTGCCCTGTCTGAACAAACGTGTGCAAATCCTATGAAGAAAAATCTGAAAAACAAAAAAAACAAAAAAACTAGAACTACGACTGTTCGAGGAACAGAACATAGGGCTTTTTCGCATTCGCAATTTTTTAGATTAAATTTTTCAAAAATTGAACTTTTATACCATCAAAACAATTTAAAATCATTGAAAACGAATTTAAGTTAATTTAAACAGATTAAAATGAATTCAAACTGATTAAAACGATGACGTCACACGTTTGTGAACTATTTGTGCAACTATCCATCACCTAACAATACAAACATGTGTTATGTTAGCACGTTCCGTTGCTGATATACGGCTTAAAGGTCTTAAAACGTAATAATTTAAATATAATCGTTATATGATGTAACATTTGTCAACATGCCGCTAGAGGGCGCTATAACATTTTATGAAGTCACCGTTGACTTTGTTGTTACTTACAACCTAGCCAGCGCCTAACATCGTTGAAAGTAAGTTCACATCGTTTTCCATTTTTAAATTATAAGGCACTTCCGGTTTGGACCGGAAGGAAGGGTCGGGTCTTTTTGCATGTAATACAAATTATGAAGACCATGGATTAGTCTATCAATTCCCTTAAAAATCTAAATCAGATCTCTTACAGTTGATTTTATATTGATTTTCAAAGATTATATCTAGAAATATTTGTTTGATTGTAATTTGACACTTGATGACGTCATCGTGACGTAATTAACAGAAAGCTCGAGAGCTGTCTTAACTTTGCTATTTGAAGCAAAAATCTGGATTATATCTATCCCGGTTGATTTTTAAGCGATTTTTAAAGGTTTAAAGGATTTTTCATTGTAACTTCCGGTTTGGTGACGTCATAAATATTTCCCCTTCCCAATATGGTCTCAGCATGAAACTGATTGTATACACTGGTTATAAAGTTATTTCAGCAAACTTCGCCACACACATCAACCGAATATTCATTTTAACCATTTTTCAACCTGCCGCTAGAGGGCGCTATAACATGTTATGACGTCACCAATATTTTTTTTGAAAAATACAATCTAGCCAGACACTAACATCGTTGAAAGTAAGTTCATATCATTTATCACTTTTAAATTATAAGGCACTTCCGGTTTAGACCGGAAGGAAGGGTCACGTGATTTCACGCACACGAGATAAAATGAAGATCCTGGATTATTCTATCTATTGCCACAAAAATCAAGTTTCGGTCTTTTGCGGTTGATTTGTTATTGATTTTCAAAGATTAAATCAATTGCACCTTTAAGATGACGTCACGTGACCCCTGGTGACGTCACCATGACGTATGTCTGTTAGGACCGAGCTCACCATAGGGTCTTCACTTGGGTAAAGTTTTGTTTGGATACGACTTTGTTGTCTATGAGAAGTGCTGGTGCAAAAAAACGTGTACAAAGTCTATGGGGTTTAGGTTACTAAAAGAAAAAAAAAAAAGAAAAAAAAAAATCAGAACAAAAACAAAGGCTTTTTCGCAAATTGCGAAAAAGCCAAAAAAGAAAAAAAAAAACTTTAACGAAAACAAAAGCTGTTTCGGTGAAAAACCGAAACAGCTAAAAAAAACTTTAACGATTACAAAAGCTGTTTCGGTGAAAAACCGAAACAGCTAAACAAAAAAAACTTTAACGAAAACAAAAGCTGTTTCGGCTGAAAGGCCGAAACAGCTAAAAAAAAAAGAAAAAAAAAAACTTTAACGAAAACAAAAGCTGTTTCGGCTGAAATGCCGAAACAGCTAAAAAAAAACTAGACATGTGTTTGTGGACAAACACAGAGCTGTTTCGGATGTCTAAAATGACTTTCAATATGTGGGTGGTGGTCTAGTGTGTATCAAGTCTGAAATCGATCGGATTTACCAAAGTGCCAAATATATTGCTTGAAAAAAACGTGTACAAATGCTATTAAAAAAACTAAACCTTTAATGTGACGTCACATGACCCACGATGACGTCATCATCACGAGTTTTCTCTTGGCCCTCCTGGGGATGGTGGTCGAAGTGTGTGCTTGGTCTCAAGTCGATCAAATTTACGAAAGTGTCAAAGTCAATAGTCTAAAGAAAAACGTGTACAAAACCTATGGGGGAAAAATTGAACCTTTAACGTCATGTCACGTGACCTTGAATTACGCAATCGTGCCAAATTTCCTCCAGAACCATCTGTGGGTGGTGTTCTAAGTGTATGCTAAGTCTGGAGTTGAGTGAATTTACCAAAGTGTCAAAGTCAATAGTCTGAGGGAAAACGTGTACAAACCCTATGGGGAAATTAATTACACCTTTAACGTCACGTCACGTGACCTTGAATGACGCAATCGTGCCGAATTTCGTCCACGACTATCTGTGAGTGGTGTTCTAAGTGTATGCTAAGTATCAAGTCGATCGAATTCATTAAAGTGTCAAAGTCAACAGTTTGAAGAAAAACGTGTACAAAACCTATGGGGAAAATGTTACCTTTAACATGACGTCACGTGACCTTGAATGACGGAATCGCGACGAATTTCTTCTAGGACCGTCCTTGGGTGGTTGTCTAAATGTATGCCAAGTCTCAGGTCGATCGGATTTACCAAAGTGTCAAAGTGTATTGGCAGAAAAAACGTGTACAAATCCTATAGGAAAAAAGTGACAAAAAAAAAAAAAAAAAAAAAACTAGACATGTGTTTGTGGACAAACACTGAGCTGTTTCGGATGTCTAAGATGACTTTCATTATGTGTGTGCCAAGTCTGAAATCGATTGGATTTGCCAATTTTCCCAAGATATATAAGTTGAAAAATACGTGTACAAATCCTATGGGAAAAACTGCACCTTTAATGTGACGTCACATGACACCCGATGATGTCATCATGATGTCATCTTAATTTTCGTCTATAACACATTGTGGAATACTTGCATACCAAGTTTAGCCCGAATCAGACATGTACTTCCAGAGATAGAGGGTCCTAAAATCTGCCCCTTTAATGTGACGTCACATGACCCACGATGACGTTATCCTGATGATTTTCCCCTTGGCCCTCCTGGGTATGGTGGTCGAGGTGTGTGCTAAGTCTGAAGTCGATCGGATTTACCAAATTGTCAAATTCAATAGTCTGAAGAAAAACGTGTACAAAACCTAAGGAGAAAATTGAACCTTTAATGTGACGTCACATGACACCCGATAATGTCATAATTACGTTATCTTAATTTTCGTCTATAACACACCCTCGAATACTTGCAAACCAAGTTTGACCCCAACCGGACTTGTACTTTATGAGTTAGAGGGTCTTAAAAACTACACCTTTAATGTGACGTCACATGACCCGCGATGACGTCATCTTGATTATTTTTTTCTTGGCCCTTCTAAGGATGGTGGTCGAGGTCTGTGCTAAGTCTCAAGTCGATCGAATTTACAGAAGTGTCAAAGTCAATAGTCTGAAGACAAACGTGTACAAACCCTATGGGGAAATAAATTACACCTTTAACGTCACGTCACGTGACCTTGAATGACGCAATCGTGCCAAATTTCGTCCAGGACTATCTGTGAGTGGTGTTCTAAGTGTATGCTAAGTCTCAAGTCGATCGAATTTATTAAAGTGTCAAAGTCAACAGTTTGAAGAAAAACGTGTACAAAACCTATGGGGAAAAATGTTACCTTTAACATGACGTCACATGACCTTGAATGACGTAATCGCGACGAATTTCTTCTAGGACCATCTGTGGGTGGTGGTCTAAGTGTATGCCAAGTCTCAATTCGATCGGGTTTACCAAAGTGCCAAAGTGTATTGGCAGAACAAACGTGTGTTAATCCTATGGGTAAAAACACTGAAAGTGGAAAAAAAAAAAAAAAAAAAAAAAAAAACTAGACATGTGTTTGTGGACAAACACAGAGCTGTTTCGGGTGTCTAACATTACTTTCTATATGTGTATCTGATGATGGTCTATGTGTGTGCCAAGTCTGACGTCGATGGATTTACACAATTGCCAAAGATATATTAGTTGAAAAAAACGTGTACAAATCCTATGGGGAAAATTCCACCTTTAATGTGACGTCACATGACACCCGATGATGTCATCATGATGTCATCTTAATTTTGGTCTGTAACACATCCTGGAATACTTGCATACCAAGTTTGACCCCAATCGGACATGTACTTCTAGAGATAGAGGGTCCTAAATACTGAACCTGTAATGTACCGTCCTATGACCCCCGATGACGTCACCATGACAATTTTCACCTTGGCCCTCCTGTAGATGGTGGTCGAGGTTTGTGCTAAGTCTCGAGTCGATCAAATGTACGGAAGTGTCAAAGTCAATAGTCTGAAGACAAACGTGTACAAACCCTATGGGGAAAGATTTACACCTTTAACGTCACGTCACGTGACCTTGAATAACGCAATTGTGCCGAATTTCTTCAAGGGTCTTATGTGGGTGGTGTTCTAAGTGTATGCCAAGTTTCAAGTCGGTCGGATTTACCAAAGTGTCAAGGTCAATAGTCTGAAGAAAAACGTGTACAAAACCTATGGGGAAAATTGTACCTTTAACATGACGTCACGTGACCTTGAATGACGTAATCGCGACGAATTTCTTCTAGGACCGTCCTTGGGTGGTTGTCTAAAGGTATGCCAAGTCTCAAGTCGATCGGATTTACCAAAGTGTCAAAGTGCTATGGCAGAAAAAACGTGTGCAAATCCTATAGGAAAAAGTCTGAAAGTGGAAAAGAAAAAAAAGAAATAAAAAAACTTTAACGAAAACAAAAGCTGTTTCGGTGAAAAACCGAAACAGCTAAAAAAAAAAAAAACTTTAACGAAAACAAAAGCTGTTTCGGTGAAAAACCGAAACAGCTAAAAAAGAAAAAAAAAAGAAAAAAAAAAACTTTAACGAAAACAAAAGCTGTTTCGGCTGAAATGCCGAAACAGCTAAAAAGAAAAAAAAAGAAAACTAGAAATGTGTTTGTGGACAAACACAGAGCTGTTTCGCTTGTCTAAAATGACTTTGAATATGTGAGTGGTGGTCTATGTGTGTACCAAATCTGAAGTCGATCGGATTTACCAAAGTGCCAAATATATCTTGGTTGCAAAAAACGTGTACAAATCCTATGGGAAAAACTGCACCTTTAACGTGACGTCACATGGCCCACGATGACGTCGTCATGACGTCATCTTAATTTCCGTCTATAACACATCCTGGAATACTTGCATACCAAGTTTGACACCAATCAGACCTTTACTTCCAGAGATAGAGGGTCTTAAAAACTACACCTTTAAAGTGACGTCACCTGACCCACGATGACGTCATCATGACGATTATCCTTGTGGCCCTCATAGAGATGGTGGTCGAGGTGTGTACTAAGTCTCGAGTCGATTGGATTTACCAAAGTGTCAAATTCAATAGTCTGACGAAAAACGTGTACAAAACCTATAGGGAAAACTGAACCTTTAATGTGACGTCACATGGCCCATGATGACGTCGTCATGGCGTCATCTTAATTTTCGTCTATAACACATCCTGGAATACTTGCATACCAAGTTTGACCCCAATCAGACCTTTACTTCCAGAGATAGAGGGTCTTATAAACTGCACCTTTAATGTGACGTCAAATGACCCACGATGACGTCATCATGACGATTTTTCTTCTGGCCTCTCTGGGGATGGTAGTCGAGGTGTGTCTTAAGTCTCAAGTCAATCGGATTCACCGAAGTGTCAAATTCAATATTCTGAAGAAAAACGTGTACAAATCCTATGGGGAAAAATTGCACCTTTAACGTGACGTCACGTGACCACGAATGACGTAATCGTGACAAATTTCTTCTAGGATCATCTGTGGGTGGTGGTCTAAGTGTATGCCAAGTCTCAAGTCGATCCGATTTACCAAAGTGCCAAAGTGCTATGCCAGAACAAAAAACGTGTACAAACCCTATGGAGAAGAGTCTGAAGGAGAAAAAAAAAAAAAAAAAAAAAAAAAAACTAGACATGTGTTTGTGGACAAACACAGAGCTGTTTCGACTGTCTAACGTTACTTTCAATATGTGTGCTATAGGTCTATGTGTGTGCCAAGTCTGAAGTCGATTGGATTTACACAAGTGCAAAAGATAAATTAGTTGAAAAAAACATGTACAAATCCTATGGAGAAAAATTGAACCTTTAATGTGACGTCACATGATACCCGATGATGTCATCATGATGTCATCTTAATTTTCGTCTGTAACACATCCTGGAATACTTGCATACCAAGTTTGACCCCAATCGGACATGTACTTCTAGAGATAGAGGGTCCTTAAAACTAAACCTTTAATGTGACGTCACATGACCCACGATGACGTCATTATTACGATTTTTCCCTTGGCCCTCCTGGTGATGGTGGTCGAGTTATGTGCTAAGTCTGAAGTCGATAAAATTCACGAAAGTGTCAAAGTCAATAGTCTAAAGAAAAACGTGTACAAACCCTATGGGAAAAAAATTGCACCTTTAACTTCACGTCACGTGACCTTGAATGACGCAATCGTGCCATATTTATTTCAGAAACATCTGGGGGTGGTATTCTAAGTGTATGCCAAGTTTCAAGTCGGTCGGATTTACCGAAGTGCCAAAGTCAATAGTCTGAAGAAAAACGTGTACAAAACCTATGGGGAAAATTAAACCTTTAACGTGACGTCACGTGACCTTGAATGACGCAATCGAGCCAAATTTCTTCTAGGACCATCTGTGGGTGGAGGTCTAAGTGTATACCAAGTCTCAAGTTGATTGGATTTAGCAAAGTGCCAAAGTGTATTGGCAGAACAAACGTGTGTAAATCCTATGGGTAAAAACACTGAAAGTGGAAAAAAAAAAAAAAAAAAAAAAAAACTAGAAATGTGTTTGTGGACAAACACAGAGCTGTTTCGCATGTCTAAAATGCCTTTCAATATTTGTGTGGTGGTCTAAGTGTGTGCCAAGTCTAAAGTCGATCGAATTTAGTGCCAAAGATAAATTGGTTAAAAAAACGTGTACAAATCCTATGGGGAAAATTGAACCTTTAATGTGACGTCACATGACCCACGATGACGTCATTATTACGATTTTCCCCTTGGCCTTCCTGGGGATGGTGGTCGAGGTATGCGCTAAGTCTGAAGTCGATCAAATTTACGAAAGTGTCAAAGTCAATAGTCTAAAGAAAAACGTGTACAAACCCTATGGGGGAAAAAATTGAACCTTTAACGTCACGTCACGTGACCTTGAATGACGCAATCGCGCCGATTTTTTTTCAGAAACATCTGGGGCTGGTGTTCTAAGTGTATGCCAAGTTTCAAGTCGGTCGGATTTACCAAAGTGTCAAAGTCAATAGTCTGAAGAAAAACGTGTACAAAACCTATGGGGAAAATTTTACCTTTAACATGACGTCACGTGACCTTGAATGACGTAATCGCGACGAATTTCTTCTAGGACCGTCCTTGGGTGGTTGTCTAAATATATGCCAAGTTTCAAGTCGATCGGATTTACCAAAGTGTCAAAGTGCTATGCCAGAACAAACGTGTACAAATCCTATGGGAAAAAGTCTGAAAGAGGAAAAAAAAAAAAAAAAAAAGAAAAAAAAAAACTTTAACGAAAACAAAAGCTGTTTCGGCTGAAATGCCGAAACAGCTAAAAATCAAAAGGAATACAATAGCTGTTTCGGCTGAAATGCCGAAACAGCTAAAAAGAAAAAAAAAAACTTTAACGAAAACAAAAGCTGTTTCGGCTGAAAGGCCGAAACAGCTAAAAAAGAAAAAAAAAAAAAAAAAGAAAAAAACAAACTTTAACGAAAACAAAAGCTGTTTCGGCTGAAAGGCCGAAACAGCTAAAAAAACTTTAACGAAAACAATAGCTGTTTCGGTGAAAAACCGAAACAGCTAAAAAAAACTTTAACGAAAACAAAAGCTGTTTCGGTGAAAAACCGAAACAGCTAATAACAATACATCGATAGCGGACAAAAAGTTCCCTAATCGAAATCTGTTTAAGTGTAAACCTATCTGAACATTAAAATTAGTACATGTATACCATTAAAAAAAAACATTGTAGAGGTTTGGACCGATTCCAGAGTGTACCATTGAACACATGTGAATTCCTCAAATTCCTTTACAGTTTCCTTTTCTTTGTCACCTTCCCGATCTGCGTTCTGCCTGCCACTTCTGGCGATCTGCCAGTGGTGGAATGCAACAATTTACACAACAAAAGAAGTACACAATGGCGAGTTTGAGAAAACATTCTCCAGCTATTTTGGCTGGCTATCAATATACATGGTTTTATATTTGAGCCCGCCGTTCTGATCGCGGTTTGGCTGTACCTTCGAGCATGCATTGATATTTAAATTAGCCAACCAATCCAAGGAGGTGACCGTTCCGATCGCGGTTTGGTCGGGAATTCCAGTTTACATTGATATGTAAATGACCTAAACAGAATTTGGGTATTGCGTTCCGAACGCGGAGAGAACAGAATATTCATGTTTTCAGATTTGCATACAACGTTCTAGTCGCGAACTGTGGCGTTGTCAAAGGCTCTTTTGTTAAAAAAGTTCGCGGATTCCAGCGAACTTCCTCCGGGTCGCACGGTAAGGACGAATTGGTAAGCTCTATATACGGTACGGTAGGTACAGTTTGAAAGATGAACCTTTTCATTTTAAAATGAGACATCAAACGTAATACATTATACTGTTTGACAGAGTTATTAGTAATTTTCCATGAGAGGTCAAATTGGCCATGGGACCAAGTTTTACGATTTTGTTTGGTTGTGCAAGTGTTGCATGTGGATGAGCTGTTGGTGATTATTGCTAAACGCACGTGTCCAATTCCTAAATTGTTCAATGGCTAAACACTACCCATCCTCATGTTAAAGGTAGGATACACCATTTGCAGATATCGAAAATATTTACTACCGAATTATTAAGAAATATCTTACTCAATTGAAAGTAAAAAATGATTCTAGACATTTAGCAAAAGGATGGGGCTAGATATCCTCTAATTATTCCAAAAAATGAATTTTATAAAGAAAAATTCGCGATCGCCAGACGGCGATCGCGAAAAAACAAAGATAACATAAGAATAACGGCTCGACCCCGGTTGAAAACAAATGCTGTTTTTCGTGCTCTCTTGGCATCCTTGATTGTAAAACTTCGGAAAAGTCAGTTAAACGATATTTACTATGAAATACAACCCCCCAAATCTACCCATTCATAATAATTCAAGCAATTACCAATGGTGTATACTACCTTTAAACATGTTTAGCATGTAAACATGTTTACAAACATGAATTTTGTTTAAACTAATAAATACAGTGTAAATTTTGCAGTGTTAGGCAAGGCAATTATCTAAACATAGGCAAGTAGGCTACCGTTGGCCCAATGCATAAAATTAAAACTACTCATAACTCTGCCAAACATTATCAGATTTGGTCGTTTGATGTCTCTTTTTAAAGTAGAAAGGTGCATCTTTCAAACCATACCTACCGGTATATTATCTATGTTGGTTACACATTCTACGTGTGGCATTCCGTTATATTTTGTTTGCATTTGTTTTTGACACACTTTATAATGAATAATTACTTGCATTTTTGTGTCACCTACAAGTTTTAAGGGCACTGTAATTATAGCCAGTCCTAAATTTTGTATGACCCAATGTCTGTAAGGCCTTATGTATGTTAAAGATCAGGTTACGGTTTTGAAAAAAACCAGGTATAACTTCTACATATTTCATGGATTTTGATGAAAATCGGATGCAGTGAGAAGACACCATTGTTCATCAGATTACTGAGATCAAAAGTCTTGAACCAGTTCGCGCCGGGATTATTTTAATATCACCGAGCCGACACACAGGATTATTTTTAACGAAACTTGATCCGAGGCGGGTTCAGGCTGATAGTGCCGGGAAGCTCTAGTCCAGGAAAAATCAGTTTTTACCTCAAACAAATTGCAATACAAAATTTTTCACCTCAATGTATTTCTAAAAGGTCCCCACAATGACATATCAAAAGTCATTAAGAATTCAAGTGGTGGAAATATGACTAATCTGCATAAATCGTTAATCCCTGCCGCGTAATATCTTTAGTCCCATTATTTGGTTATATTTTTGTATTTTTGGGGGGAATATGTCATTGTCGGGACCTTTTAGAAATGCATTGTGGTGAAAATTTGTGTATCGCAATTTGTTTGAGGTCAACAAAACAAAATAAAGTATTTTGCCTATACTGCACACCCACGCATTTTCAGCCTTGCTCGCTGCTGACAGACATTTTCGGCCTTGCTCATGGCGTGTTTATGCGTCATCCGTTTTTAATCTGGGGAAAACTTTGCGTTTATATACGTCATCCGGCGCGAACTAGTTAAGGGTCATTGGAGATTGTCATTTAAACATGCAAAGACAAAGAAAAAACTTGTTTTTTTCAGTCTTCTTTATATAATTCATTATCCACTTCATTCCTACTTAAACTTGCAAAATGAGGTTCATTAACAAATTTCAGGAAAGTTGACAGTGGTCGTTGGAACAGTGGGAAGTGGAAAATCTTCACTCTTGTCTGCCATCTTGGAAGAAATGACGCGACTGGAGGGGAACTTATTGATAAATGGGTAATAATTTATTTTTTGTAATTTATTTTTTATTATCTAATTAACAAAACATTATGAACATCATTTTTACTGCACATGCGTTTAAACAATTATTGTTTTTTTTTCCATTTTCTAGAAGTAGAAACTCTATTGCCTATGCTGCGCAAAAGGCATGGATACTGAACATGTCATTGCGGGAAAACATCTTGTTTGGTGAACCCTTCAATCCAAAGAGGTACTGCATTTTTAAATTGTTCATCTGCTGTTACATTTGGACCAACCAGTGATCGATTGTGTTGGTTTGGCCTTATGGATCGCAATATTTACAATTTTCAAAAATAGATACTGTAGGGGGTTTATATTTATAGTAAATATATTGTTACGCTGATGGCTTTGTGTTCATCATAGCTGGAAAAAACAAAGAAAATTAATGCTGTTTTTGTAGTCTGGTTCCTTGACTTCCTTCAGACGAAACAGAGCATTATTTATAGATGTCAAGGAATTATCAGGTTATTAGGAAACTAGACTAGTTGGCTGGCACCCATTCTTGTTTGTGTAATAGTGTTGCAAAGAAAATATGCACTCACTAAATTTAATAAAATTTGGGGCTGTGTTTGAAAATAGTCTGGTGTTTCTAACGATTGCCTACCGGCAATCATTGGAAATTGATGCAAAATTCCACATCAATTTGCTGAAAACCACAGCACACCAGAATTTCCCCCATGATGCCTTGCGGTAACACATTGGGCAACTGATAGGGGCATTATTTGTTTAGTTGTAATATGAAGCCAGCGTTATGAAATACCAAACAGATATAATCGCATCATCTCTGACTGTGCTTTGCAAGCCGACATCGACATACTGCCGGCAGGGGACCAGACTGAGATTGGAGAGAAAGGGATCAACTTGAGTGGTGGTCAGAAGCAGCGAGTCAGCGTGGCTCGGGCCATGTACTCCAGAAAGGACATCTTACTCCTGGTGAGCAAATTTTAACATAGGAGATATAATGTGTACTGTAGGTGGCCCTAAAATTACACTAAAGAAATTGTCTTCATTCTGGCATGTGAGCTAGACTTCCACGTTTAAGCAGTTTTCCGCGTTTTTAATTTCCTAACTTTGCTCTTTTTGCATGACTGCATTTTTTGTTTTCCCCAATAATCCTCCCGATCCCACGTTTGACATGCAGTTTTGTCGAGTCGAAAAAAACAAACCGCGATGCTGTGCAGCAACCTCATACCCGAAATGATTATTGCACTTGCAGTGGTTTCGCAAGCGACGAATGGGAAAGAGGTGGTGTTGAGAATGCAAAGTGGTCTGGCTCCTCCATCGACCTGAAGCAAGTTCGGGCGCGAACTATAGT
Organism: Crossaster papposus; assembly: GCA_037893245.1. Lineage (NCBI taxonomy): Eukaryota > Metazoa > Echinodermata > Asteroidea > Velatida > Solasteridae > Crossaster > Crossaster papposus. The sequence continues at coordinate 123,449 of JBAIAA010000487.1, read as the reverse complement.
TAACGATAGTTCGACTAATATCGCTGGAACGCGGAATGGTTGGACTATCTATTCGACTATTTGGAACCAGACCCCGGGGCACAGTTGTCACTGGTTGACAATAGCCTCTTTCCATAGGAAAACATGAAAAGAACCAGTGACGTGGAAAATGTGATGGCAGTAGTCGGACGGAGGGAAAGGCAGTAACGTTAAGTGAAAATCTGGCTGGCCTAATGTTATTTAATGACTAACGTTATGGCTTATCCTACTTATATGCGTCGGAGAATAGTCCCAATACCCATCTCATTCATGTCGCAAATGTAAACAAAGTGGTTGCCATCTTTTCAACAGTAGTTCGACTAGAGCCGTTCGAGCAAACTGCAATTGAGCATGCGCATTGGCAAAGCAAAGACTGACTAATGGTGGACTATAGTTCGCGCCCGAACTTTCTTCTGGTATCATATTATTAATATTAGTACGGTCACTCACAAAATCTATAGCGGTAAACCGTGCAGTCACAAGAAAGCCTTAACAGATTTGTCTAAAACCACTGGGTACATATTAAATGCTATTTAGTATATCAATGCTATTATATTTTATTCTAAATGTGCTAAAGGTCAAACGGCCGGTGCAATAATGTGCATTAAAAAGCCAAACGTTGCTTCAGACTTTGGTGTGATGAATAAGAATTTGGTGTGATGGAGTGATGATTTGGTCGCTCTACCGAACAATTGTTATACTAAGCAAAAATCTGTGTATCTCGTAATGTTCGTTATAGCGGCGATTCACTGTACAATATTATACAATGTAGTACACGCTCTAATGGATTAAACTCTCCCTGCAGGATGATCCGCTATCTGCGCTCGATGTCCACACCGGGGGCCACCTCTTCGAGCACGGCATTCTGAATAATCTGCGCAAGAAGAAGAAAACGATCATCTTGGTCACACACCAACTGCAGTATCTCACCTATGCTGACAAGGTATAGAGCTGAAGCATTAGACCTCTTTATAGATGAGTGGTGAGCGTATGGTAACAAGAACTCTTAAGTCTGTCTGTAACGGTTGAGGATGATCTTGTGCCTGCACCCAACGAAGCACTACAAAACATCGCAATTTAACGCTTCAAATCTCACGACGCGTCATACAATCTATTTTGACAACAGTTTGAAACACGTAGTAAGTTACGACGTGTCTTTGAGTCGTCGTAAAATAAGATTCGTCTTTTCATAGCCGATTTTGATGCTTTAAAAATCAAATAAAAGAAACTATAATACCGACACACTGTGTTGGAAGTTGTGAATGGAACATTCATCGTAGTCAATATGAATAAACCTTGAATATTGTACTTGAAATTTCAAGCAAGCTTTTTTCCTATTAAAACTGCATTATGCATCAGCCATTTTGATTTACGTTTTGAAAATGTTCCCAGAAGATATTCGACGACTCTTTGCTAAATATCAGACAACATTTTATTATGCGTTGAATAAGAACATAATAGACCAACCCGGATTTGACCATAAGCCCCGCCCACCTTAGCAACGGCATGGCGATGCAATTACCTCGGTCAAGCTGCACACGTGAACATGCGTACGTGTTTGGTAGGCTACACGTAGAACACGTACCCAGTAATATGGCGACAACGGAAATATTAACCTAAACTTTTTAGGCGGGACAAAATTACTATTAGCAAGCGGACAAACTATAAAGGATGACCGCCGGAGGGGTATGTACAGTACATGAAGGATGGTCAACAAGTTGCAGTTGGGGGAAATGAAGCATGAGAGAAGAAAGACCAAATCAATTTATGTTTCGGAAAGGACGGTGTCGTTGCAGAAATTATACATGTGTATCTGTACGTGTTGCTGGTTATTAAAGTACTGGAATACATCGCGTATTTTGCCACAACGAATTAAACCATCCATAGCCTATTTAACAGACCGCTATTCAGAGCATTTTAAACATACATGTATTACTGTAAATCCTACCTTATAGAACACTGTACTTGTTTATCTTCTTGACATTCCCGCGGTCTGAATGGGGCTGCGTTCACGTCACATGAGTACAAACGATTATTCTTATTTTCAAAGATTTGTTTCGGTTTTTAACATGAAAATAATGTTGTGATCCGAGTACTGGGTGGTTATTTACATTCCATGACTGCATATTTTTGACCATTTCTTAAACTCCCCACAGCCGCATTTTGATTGACAAATACAGTGCCTTTTCGTACCGAAGCCGTTTGTTTGTGTACACTTTTCTAAGCGCATATGATCGAGTTTGACCGAGCTAATGGCGGACCACTCTTGTAGTAACCGTTGCTAAGTTACCTGACCGAAACTTGTAATCTTTTTGGTCAATGCGCGCTGTTTGATTGACGGGCCGGATTGGTCTGTTATAGCAGTCGCCGTTTTTGTGCTATAAATACACCTACGACGCGTTGCTTGACGATGCGGCCGTTCGTGAAATAAATAGCGGGACGGGTCGCATCCTAAGACGTGTAACGCATCCTCGGATGTTTAACGCATTGTGTGACGCATTTTAGGAATATGAGGCGCCACAGCGCTGTGATTCTTTGTAAGTTGTGATGAGGTTCATTAAATCGGGTGCTGGAGTCCGTAGCTCTTTGTTTTATTTTATTTTGATTTTAACAGATCTTAGTAATGAGAGATGGGCAGGTAGCTCACGAGGGAACACTGGAAGACATAGCCGCAGTCGAGCAAGGCCTCTACAATGGCTACGAGAAAGCCGTTAAGGAGATGACGGAGCAAGAGTCGAATGTGGAGACAGAATCGGAGACAAGGAAGCTACAGATGATGGAGATCAGGAAGCAGACAGCAGGACTGCAGAACATGTCACCAGACAGCAATGCTGGAGAAGGGTCTGGTAAGGTTTGGCGTTAGTCACCTGGGCCCAATTTCATAGAGCTGCTCAGCACAAACAAAATTTAGCATAAAAACAATTCCTTGGCAAGAACAAAGTTAAAATCTACATTTTATGATGATGTATATTTTTGGTGACTAAAGCTTGAAAAGCATAGACTGCTAGCCTGTTTTTACTAAGCAAGACTCGTTTGTGCTTAGCAGCTCTATGAAATTGGCTCCTGTTTATCAGACTGATCCATTTGAGCCTGGCCATGTGATGCTTTATCTGTTTTTAAGCCTGTAACACTTTTCCCGACATGTATGTGTACTAAAGGACCAACCTTCGTTTGATGCACGTAATAACATCCTCACAAGTCAAGTGATAGTCATCCAGTCTCAAAGACAAGTCGAAAGGTATTCAAATGTAAACTGTGACAAAAGCATTCCTTATTTGCACTCTGTGGGCAAGTATACTCTTTCAAAGTTGCAGAGGATGGGGGTGGAGAGGATGGGGGTGGAGAGGATGGGGGTGGAGGAGGATGGGGGTGGAGGAGGGGGGTTGGAGGAGGGGGGGGGTGGAGGAGGGGGGGGGGGGGGTGGAGGAGGGGGGGGTGGAGGAGGGGGGGTGGAGGAGGGGGGGGGGGGGGGGGGTGGAGGAGACACTGTCGACGTCATCTTGCCTGGCTGCAATTTGTGTGGTGGCATGGCTATTTAGAATCAAAATGCTATTAAGCGAGACCCCTGAACAGCTTGTCCAATTGCGATGGGACTTATGATAGACTCCAAAACGCCATTTGCGAGTTAAATTTGAATAACATCTGGTACCGAACACTGACCTGCACTCAATGCTTGGCACATGTAAACTTTGAATTCCCCAGACCAAAGAGCCTGTTACTATATCACGTGAATCGGGACTAGCCTTACACTAGCAACCCTTAGCTCTGTAATAGTCTGGTGTCTTGCGCCGAGTCACAGAATTCAAAGTTTACATGTTTAACCAAGCATTTTGAGCAAGTCAGTGTACCAGATGTTATTCAAATTTAACTCGCAAATTGCTTATTGTATGATCTTGTGTCTGCACTTTTTATTTCTTTCTCCAGTTGAGAGAGGTCAGCTGATAGTCGAGGAGGAGCTAGAGCGAGGTTCTGTGTCTTGGAGAGCCTACTTCTTCTATGCCAAGGCTGTTAGTTTCCCTTTAGCCATCGGGATGGTGATGGCCTTGATTATTAGCAGCGCTCTCTACGGCTCCAGTAGCTACTGTATCTCTCAGTGGTCGGAAGCAGGATTAACCTATGGAAATGTAACTTAAAAATAACTTTGGACTATGATCTCGTAATAGGGAAATAGAAATGTAGTTGGCCAGTTTTAAACAAGTATGTTTGAAACCGGCTCATGGGCCTGGACGTGTTAATGTCCGAGCCAAAGGCAAGGGAATTAGGCCTAACCCCACGGGGTATTCTTTGAGCACCCTGCCAAATGCAGCAATCTGCATCATTTGTCAAAGTGGCAACTCTGCCCATGCAGTGCAGCGAGATCCATCAGGTTAGAAATCTCAAGGTCAAACTGCTTAAGAGTCTGTGGTCACCCAATGCATCTCTGGCATTGTTAAGTTCTTTTAGTCTTAGACTGTGGTTGTTTATGTACTGTTGTTGACAGCTAAATCCATCAAAGTGCACCAGGTTTTTTACCTGATGCACTGCACTGCACTGCATCTGGCAGGGTTAGGGATAACAACGCTCAGGCCCATGAGCATGGTTTTAAACATGCACTGGTTTAATACCAGCCAACTACATTTGTATTCCCATTCATAAATACCTGATGTGGACGATATGACATGATGAAGTGGACGATATGACATGATGATGTGGACGATATGACATGATGATGTGGACGAGATGACATGATGATGTGGACGAGATGACATGATGATGTGGACGAGATGACATGATGATGTGGACGAGATGACATGATGATGTGGACGAGATGACATGATGATGTAGACGATTTGACATGATGATGTGGACAATATGACATGATGATGTGGACGATATGACATGATGATGTGGACGATACGACATGATGATGTGGACGAGATGACATGATGATGTGGACGAGATGACATGATAATGTGGACGAGATGACATGATGATGTGGACGAGACGACATGATGATGTGGACGAGACGACATGATGATGTGGACGAGACGACATGATGATGTGGACGAGACGACATGATGATGTGGACGAGACGACATGATGATGTGGACGAGACGACATGATGATGTGGACGAGACGACATGATGATGTGGACGATACGACATGATGTTGTGGACGATACGACATGATGATGTGGACGAGATGACATGATGATGTTGACAATATGACATGATGATGTTGACGATATGACATGATGATGTTGACGATATGACATGATGATGTGGACGATATGACATGATGATGTGGACGATATGACATGATGATGTGGACAAGACGACATGATGATGTGGACGATATGACATGATGATGTGGACGATATGACATGATGATGTGGACGATATGACATGATGATGTGGACGAGACGACATGATGATGTGGACGATACGACATGATGATGTGGACGATACGACATGATGATGTGAACGATACGACATGATGATGTGGACGATACGACATGATGATGTGGACGATACGACATGATGATGTGGACGATACGACATGATGATGTGGACGATACGACATGATGATGTGGACGATACGACATGATGATGTGGACGATACGACATGATGATGTGGACGATACGACATGATGTTGTGGACGATACGACATGATGATGTGGACGATATGACATGATGATGTGGACGATATGACATGATGATGTGGACGATATGACATGATGATGTGGACGATATGACATGATGATGTGGACGATATGACATGATGATGTGGACGATATGACATGATGATGTGGACGATATGACATGATGATGTGGACGATATGACATGATGATGTGGACGATATGACATGATGATGTGGACGAGATGACATGATGATGTGGACGAGATGACATGATGATGTGGACGATACGACATGATGTTGTGGACGATACGACATGATGTTGTGGACGATACGACATGATGATGTGGACGATACGACATGATGTTGTGGACAATACGACATGATGTTGTGGACGATTTGACATGATGTTGTGGACGAGATGACATGATGATGTTGACGATATGACATGATGATGTGGACGATATGACATGATGATGTGGACGATATGACATGATGATGTGGACGATATGACATGATGATGTGGACGATATGACATGATGATGTGGACGATATGACATGATGATGTGGACGATATGACATGATGATGTGGACGATATGACATGATAATGTGGACGATATGACATGATAATGTGGACGATATGACATGATGATGTGGACGATTTGACATGATGATGATGTGGACGATATGACATGATGATGATGTGGACGATATGACATGATGATGATGTGGACGATATGACATGATGATGATGTGGACGATATGACATGATGATGATGTGGACGATATGACATGATGATGATGTGGACGATATGACATGATGATGATGTGGACGATATGACATGATGATGATGTGGACGATATGACATGATGATGATGTAGACGATATGACATGATGATGATGTAGACGATATGACATGATGATGATGTAGACGATATGACATGATGATGATGTAGACGATATGACATGATGATGATGTAGACGATATGACATGATGATGATGTAGACGATATGACATGATGATGATGTAGACGATATGGCGGGATATGCCTTTTGGGCTGTTAATATAGGGACTCAATCGTTGTATTGCACATACGGTGTGAGGTTTCAAACAATGAAAGGGTCATGGACCAGACTTAATAGAAGTCCACATTTAATGTTACAAGCTTTTAAAACTGGCTTGGCCATGTTTTATCCGCCATTTAAAAACATACCCTCGTAACTCTCTGGTATTTAGGAATGTTTTTTTTATGCCTTTTTTTGAATGCGCAGGATTATTTTTAACGAAACTCGATCCGAAGCGGGTTTAGGCTGGTGGTACCACGCATTTCTGGCCTTGCTCGCTTCTGACAGACATTTCTGGCCTTGCTCGTGACGTGTTTATGTGTTTCCGTTTTGAATATGGGGAAAACTTATACACTTGTATATATATGTTCATGGTGCGAACTGGTTAAAGAGTGTACCTGTACTCATTTTTGAATCTTAAAATCTTGCAATTTTTGAAAATCTTGCAATTTAGGTTAATTCGGATCGAGCTTCTTTAAAAATAATCCTGCGCCTCGGCACGGTGATGTTAAAATAATCCCGGCGCGAACTTGTTAACCAACACTGAAAAGATAGGTATGGTTTGAAAGATGCACCTTTCAACTATAAAAGGAAATATCAAACGTTCAAGTTATGAGTAATTTCCCAAGAAAGGTCAAATTGGCCATGGGACCAAGTTGAAGTATTCAATTTTAGGCATTAAGACACAAGTAGCGTACTTGCCTCTGGGATGTGTGGATGATTGCCTGGGCTACACTGCAAAACCTGTCTTTACTCAGTAAACAAAACCCATGTTTGTAAACATGCTTACATACTAAACTTGTTTAGCACCATGTTGGATAGTGTTTAACCGTTGAAAATTGATGTTTAGGAATTGGACATGTGCGTTTAGCTGGCAAACACCAACACCTTATCCACATTGCAACACTTGCACATCTAAAACAAAAGCGAACAACTTGGTCCCAAGGTCAATTTGACATCTCTTGGGAAATGACTCGTAACTCAGTTAAACATTATAAGATTTAGACGTTTGATGTCACATTTTAAAGTGGAACGGTGTATCTTTCAAACCATATCTACATGTATATTATCTACCGGTATGTTTCATTCCACTTGTGGCATTCTGTTATATTTTGTTTGCATATTTTTTTTAGACACACTGCACTGTGTGTTGATGTTACGCTTTAATTTACTCAAGTGTGATGCAAATATCTCTTCAAATGTTTTACAACATGAAAATTGCGAACCAGATCTGATGGGGCCAATTTCGTGGAGCTGCTAATTAACACCGAAATTTGCTTAGCATGATGAGTCTTCCTTAATAGTAGTAATAATAATAATAATTATAATAGAGAGTTCTTCTAGTATCTATAGCCCATTACAGAACTGGTGGAACTCTTAATGTGTGCTTTACAGTACAAGTACATGTATTGAACAGGGTGGTCTATGAATAACTTGTCACAAATAGGTAACTTTTCAGGCGTTTCATAAACGGTTTTAGATCTGCAATAGATCTCAGTTATAGTGAGAGAGACCGTTCCATAGCCTCGGGCCTCCACATGCAAATGACTCCCTTCTGGGCAAAAACAGGGTTACGAACCAAATTTATGCATGTATATTGTTTGTGAGTGGTTTGTATGCAGCTGGTTTTTGCTTTTAGCATGAAAAGCATATGGAATTTTGGCTGGTAACCTGTTTTTACTGAGCAAGACTTTTTGTGCTTACACTAGAAAAAGGCATGATGTGATTTTGCATTCAAAGCTGACACGGTCCTTGATTAGCAGGAAGAGATTTCCAAAATCACATCCAAATGCTCCAAATTCACATCCGATCAGTCCAAATTCACATCCATGGGTCGTCAAGATTTAATTTTACATCCACTGCCTGGATTTACATCCACTGGATTCACATTCACTGGATTCACATCCAGTCAACCCAGGATGTGAATTTGGACTGGGGATGTGAATTTGGACAGAGGATGTAAATTTGGACAGAGGATGTAAATTTGGACTGAGGATGTGAATTTGGACTGTGAATTTGGACCGAGAATGGGAATTCGAGCATTTGGATGTGGTTCTGAAATCTTTTGTTGAAATCACATTACATCCTTTCCTAGTGTTAGCAGCTCCATGAAATTGGCCCCTGTTGGTAACAGTGTGTCTTCTTAAAAGAGATCACCTACTCAACACAGTTTTTGGTGTTTGTCTTTCTTTTTGTGCCAGGCCACAGACACTGCCTATTATATTAGGGTCTACACGGCTCTATCAGTCGCCTTTTTAGTGGACTTCTTCATTGCCTTACTGTTTATAACAGTAAGCTTCCTCGTAGGATCACGGCGTCTTTTCAAAAACATGCTTGTTAACATCCTTCACATGCCCATGAGGTAAGTCCTACGTGTTATATTCACCTGGATATTTTAGAAAGTTTTTTTTAACCCTTTACTTGGTGCAAAGGAGCTATAGAACTTTTACGTGTGGTTGATTTTGTTTTCTATAATACTTTGTTTTTTCGAAGATCTAAACAATGAAAACATGCACGACTGTCTAAATTATTAAAGAAAAGTAGGGAAAAAACGTTTGACTTGAGCCTACAAGTTGCAACGTGATTGGCTCATTGTCGGGAAGAGAAAACCCGTCCCCCCAAATCCCTATATTGCTGGCTCTGGCTCTGACATGTGCGGTCGTAGCAGAAGGTACAAATTTCCATAAATTATATGGCGAAAAGCGCCTTATACATGTGGTCCACGCTTTAAAAAGACTAGCGCGAGAACGAAAGAACAATGAAATGACGTACGTTTTTTTTCCATTTTTCTTTTTCCTAATTTGATATATCGATCGCGTTTTCTTTCCGTCTGTCTTTAGATTCTTTGACACCACTCCCATCGGGCGCATCATTAACAGATTCTCAGCAGACACAGAAACTATAGATACGGTAAGACCAATAGTTTAATGGATTTATTTCCTCCTCCAAGGAGGTTGTGTTTTTGCCGGCGTTTGTTTGTTGGGTAGTCTGTTTGTTTGTTAGCAGGGTTATGAGAAAAAAAACTACTGTTTGGATTTTAATGAAACTTGGTGGGTAGATAGCTTATGCTCATCAAGGATGATTACATTAACCAGATCAGAAATCTGAATCACTTTAAATGATTTGCTAACGTTGGGAGATGGGGCGTATTTGTGGTTAGGCTACATTTGCCAATTGAGGGTGCTGTACTAGACCACTAGTGTAGTTCATGTCCATGTTCATTTTTTAGATTATGATGCCAGGATTGTTTTCCAAATTTTACTCCTTTTGCTGGACTTTTTGTTGTAACCATTGCCTGTGGTGGTAAGTGACTGTTTTCAGGTTTATTTTCCATCAATTCGGATGCCGTGTATTCACGGAAAGTTTTTTCCAGAATTCAAAATGGATGACAGATAAACACATCATGAGCAAGGCCGGAAATGTCTGTCAGCGACCGGCACACATCTAGTGAGGCCTGGGTATATTAGGGTGTGCTACCCACAGATGCCTGTTTGAACCTGTCTCGGATCCTGGTACATGAAAAAACAATGCCGCGTCTGAGCCCCAGTGTTCTCTCCAACTCTTCCTTTCTTGCCGTCAAGGGGATTGCCTGCGCACGGAGCCGATCATACTTTCAATTTTGGTGTCACCTAAACAACGTTTTGGGGGCAGTAACCAGTCCTAAATTCTGTACAGTCTGTATTGCCCTTATGTATGTTTATCCGTATTTATGTTAGTTTCAGGTTAAAGGAACACTCTGTCCTGGAAGTGCCCAGTTGGGCTACAAAACAAAATGATGTTGAACAAAATGATGTTAATCGGAAAGAGCATTTAAAAGTACGATATAAACATCCACACAACCATCCTTTGTAAACTGGGCGTTTTTTGTGTGTTTTTCTTGTGTAGAACGAGTTTCGGGGTTCACTTTTGTGACCCCCAAAACTTGAACTGTTTGGGTGTACATGTAGTCCAGCCAGAAAGTGTAAAAAAACACATTTGTGCATTGTTGCTGAATGTGCTGTACACAACGTGTATCGCACATTGAATAAAAACGACAGGAAAAACGTATGCGTGTCCGATGTAAACAAATGTCAGTTATTTTTTGTCTTTTCTCGAAAAACGGTTTCTTTTCAACCAGATGTTTAAAATGGGATAAGTAAACAATCCAAAAAATTTAATATTTGGGAGAATTTAGGACTAAGTTTTAGATTAAAAAAAAAATATCTCTTTTACATGCTTTCAGGGATTTTGATGAAACTTGGATTCAGTGTCCTTTGGGTAGGAAGACAAAAAATTGTTTTTCGGATTACTGAGGATCAATGGTCATGTGGGGGTCATTTGAGGTCGGCATTTAAACACGTACCAAATTGTCACCAAGCATTATATGTATCGACTGCAGAAAAAGGCGACACTCGCGGTCCGAGGATCACTTGTCTTTTTCTACTATTTTTATATTTGTTTTGCAGAAACTGAGGGAGTCTTACCCCATGATCTGCTTCCTGATGAATGACATCATAGCTGCCATAATCATCAACACCCTCATCAGTCCCTTCTTTATTCTCTTCTGTCTGCCCCTCTGTGTTTTATTCTTCCTAATTCAGAGAATCTTCATCGCAACCTCAAGGTAAAGCAAGGAACAAATCAAGAAATTTTACTTTTATCTTTTTTTGAAAAGATAATTGTTTGTTTTTTAGAAAACAAGTGTAGTTCAATTTTGATTTTAGTTTTAGTCAAAGTCAAATCTGATTTGTGGCAGTGCTTTTTGTTGGTGTTCAAATCATGGCACAAACGGTTATCAATGCATCTAGAGTACCGCAACATCTACCTCCACAGTTAAAGAGACATTATACCATTTGTCGGTTGTTGATTTTTATTGTTTAAAGCAGCAAAAGTGCTCCAAATATAAATAAAGATGCTTGACTAACAACCTGACGAAGTGTTTAGCTTTGTGAAGGCTGCATATTCCTAGAAAACAATATTCAACCATTTGAATTGCGACCACAATCTGCGTTAAGAGCGAGTTTTCATCCATCCGATTAATGCACTGACTAAACAGACCAATAATAGCACCCACGCATGCGCTGTGCGTTGTTCAAACGCTTGTGCGCACTATTTGCAGGGAGTTTAGAATCATTAATATCTTTACAACAAGAAAGCTTTTCAACAGTATTTTGGTTGGTTACTTTTTGGACAGCTGCAAAAGTTGTATTCCACCTTTAAAAGATACATGATAACTTATTAATTATAATCTCTGTCATAATTCTGAAACCACATATTTCGTTTCTTTTGAAATACAATGCTAAGTACTTTTGTTGCTGTGATACAGAGAGCTGCAGAGACTTGACAGCATCTCCAAATCGCCTGTTTTTGCCTTCTTCTCTGAAACCCTTGGTGGACTATCTTCAATAAGAGCTTACAGGTTAGTCTATACCCCTTTAAACACTACAGCCTCACAACCCAGATTAAACTCAACCCTGGGCAATTTAACCCTGATTGTTTTACCCTGTGTTCAACCCTCTGTCATTTCACACTTTCTTTGTGCAAACTTAGCTTATTTTGATCAGTTACTATTATTTTAAATCCTGGGTGAGAGTTTCAATCCCGGTTGAAAATCTCAACCCTGGTCTGGAGCAGGGTTGAGATCAATCTCGGGGTTGACGGAGGGTTGGCGCGTGGTTGAACATTATCAATTGTAAAACGTCACAAGTTTTTAACCTTGCGTCAACCCTAAGATTTATGATGCTTTGCCTTTAGTCAATTAACCTCTATCTAACTGTATTCACCGCCCCACTGCTACACATATTCCATTATCAAGAACTGCTTTAGGTATACTCCATTGTAGAGCACGAGTTAATTGCATCACAGGCTTTTGCCAACTTCTGTTAGATTTGTCAAAACAACTTCATAAAAAATGTCTATACTTGAATAAAGGTAGAATACACCATTGGTAATTGCTTGAATTATTAAGAATGGGTGGATTTGGGGGATTGTATTTTATAGCAAATATGTGACCTGTCACCACAAAATGAGAGTAAAGTCGCACAATGTGATTCAGAGATATGGCCATCCAAAGTCAAAATATGAAGGGGTGGTCAATTTTGGGATTTTGCATAATTTGGAAAGCCCAAGTCCTCCTCTACATATTCCCATTTTTGGGGTAAGATCAGATGATCGAAAACCTCTTAAATTACGCGTTTTTGCATAGTGTTTGTTTAGTTAGTGTTTAGATTAAAGTCCAATATTGGTCTAATTAACACGGTAATTAAATATGCAAATCAGGTCCTCGTAAGTATCCCACGTTTTTGAAATTTTGATATTTTGCTGTTTATACAACAGTTTGTATGTGTGGAAAATTTCAAGAAGAAATAATGATTAGAACATGGCCGTTGCTACGCTCAACCGAACCTTACTTTTCCTGTTTTGTAATCTTTTGCGTGTTTTGTTTAAAATGTTTAAAGTAAGTTTTCTCACAAACACGTTTTGTGAAACCCATGACTTTCTAGAGCACTGTAAAAAGTATTTATCGCAAAACTCCCAAGTGTTATGTACCATTGGAAAGCTCTTTCTCAAGAATTTGAAAATACCAATATCTTAATTCTCAATATTTCCGACTTTACTCTAATTTTGTAGTGACAGGTCACATATAGTTTAACTGACCTGTCTGAAGTTTTACTATCATGGATGCCGAAAAAAAAAGCAAGAAAAACGGCGTTCATTTTCAACCGTTATTATGCAGTTTTGTTCCTGTTTGCGATTGCCATCCGGCGATCATGATTTGTTATTTTTTTTTAATTCAAATTTTAAGAACAATTACAGGTGTTTTTTTGGTCTTTTTCCAAACAGCAAGCACCAAGTGTTTTTTGATGGCATTATAGAGCGGGTAGCCTCTAACAACACAGCGTACCTGTATCTACAAGCAGGCTTGAAATGGCTTGCAATCAGATTGGTGAGTGAGCATTTCCATCGCGATATATCGTCACCGTCACCACGGAGTAACACTAATGTCACGTGATACGCGCGACCCCTCTCTGGCGTTTTCACGAAGTAACGCAAAGCCCATAGCTAATACACACGGATAGCGTCACTTCGTGAAAACTCACAAATCAGATACACCGTTTATGAGTTTTCACGAAGTGACGCTTTCCGTGTGTATTAGCTATGGGCTTTGTGTTACTTCGTAAAAACGCCAGAAATGGCCCCGCGTATCAATTTTCACGAAGTGACGCTATCTGTGTGTTTAAGCTATGGGCATTGTGTTACTTCGTAAAAACGCCAGAAATGGCCCCGCGTATCGAGTTTTCAGGAAGTGACGCTATCCGTGTGTATTAGCTATTGGCTTTGCGTTACTTCGTGAAAACGCCAGAAAGGGGTCGCGATTCAGCCATGACATTAGTGTTACTTCGTGGTGAAGGTGACGATATATGTGCTGTGCTGCGGCCTGTGAGGACAATGTTTCATTACAAAGGGAATGTTATGTTTGCACAGGCTTTTCAAATTCCAAAATGCTGGCGTGCATCAGAATAGGTCAGTTTGGGTGCAGTCACAGCGTTTTCAATATGGCTAGCGTACCGCAGCTATTTACAATTCAACAGCTAACATTCATTAACCCAAACTCATTTAAAACCAATAGGTTTGCAGAGGTTTAACGTCGTTGGGTGGAAGGACAAGTTGGACTTGTGTAAATCGCATAAAGTGAACTAAAACCTTATCTTGATGATACAGAAGAAGGGTTGTTAATACAATAATGTGAACAGTTGTTAAAACGTGTGTTCTGTCATATTCTTTGTTGTTCCAAACAGTCAGAACACAAATAGCATTTTTGGACGAAACTGATTTTAGGATGATTTTGTTTAAAAAGTGATATAACTTTAACGGTTAGAGCAATTTAAATAATTGTTTCACTTAAAAGTATTTTAATATTAAAATGGTTTTCCAATTCATAATTAATTCTGGTGCTTCATAGGTTTTTTTTCATATGAACAATATTTATTTGTTTTGGGTTTCCGTATTTGTTTACTTGCGCTGTAGAACCTGTAGAATTTATAATATTTTCTCCCAATTGTATTCCTTATCAGGATTTAGTGGGTGCGTTTGTGGTACTCATATCAGGCCTAACGACTGTACTGGGGGCTCTCTATGGCACTCTGGACTCCAGCCTTGTAGGCTTTGGCATCAGCTATGCAATTTTGGTCAGTACTTCAGAAAACAATCGATTCATCTGACAATGTTTACTCTCGATACTTTCAGAAGCCATAAAAGAATGACAAAAATTACCCTGAAAACAATTCTGATATTTAATGTTATACCTTTCTGGGATGTTGAATCAATCACTTCAAGCATGATTGGTCTGGTGGAAGAGTGCACTCCTGGTCTGAGCATACTCTCACTCATCCCGGGTCGTACTGCTACTGTTCCTGTGCTCCAGAGTGCACTCCTAGTCTGACCTAGAGTATACTCTCACTAATCCCTGGGTCGTACTCCTACCGTTCCTGTGCTCCAGAGTGCACTCCTAGTCTGACCTAGAGTATACTCTCACTAATCCCTGGGTAGTACTCCTACCGTTCCTGTGCTGCAGCAGTCTACTCCTAGTCTGACCTAGAGTATACTCTCACTAATCCCCGGGTCGTACTCCTACCGTTCCTGTGCTCCAGAGTGTACTCCTAGTCTGACCTAGGGTATACTCTCACTAATCCCTGGGTAGTACTCCTACCGTTCCTGTGCTCCAGAGTGCACTCCTAGTCTGACCTAGAGTATACTCTCACTAATCCCTTGGCCGTACTCCTACCGTTCCTGTGCTCCAGAGTACACTCCTAGTCTGACCTAGAGTATACTCTCACTAATCCCCGGGTCGTACTCCTACCATTCCTGTGCTGCAGCAGTCTACTCCTAGTCTGACCTAGTATACTCTCACTAATCCCCGGGTCGTACTCCTACCGTTCCTGTGCTCCAGAGTGCACTCCTAGTCTGACCTAGAGTATACTCTCACTAATCCCTGGGTTGTACTCCTATCGTTCCTGTGCTCCAGAGTGCACTCCTAGTCTGACTTCCTAGTCTGACCTAGAGTATACTCTCACTAATCCCTTGGTCGTACTCCTACCGTTCCTGTGCTCTAGAGTGCACTCCTAGTCTGACCTAGAGTATACTCTCACTAATCCCCGGGTCGTACTCTTACCGTTCCTGTGCTCCAGAGTGCACTCCTAGTCTGACCTAGAGTATACTCTCACTAATCCCCGGGTGGTACTCCTATCGTTCCTGTTCATACTCGGTGCGAATCTGAAAGTGAAATGTGTTAAACTGTTGCAAATTTGCAGAGCAAAAAGTTGCCACAAATTTGTGTTCGCGTTCGCAATTACTTTGGCACCGAGTATGAACAGGGCTTGATGGTCATCCTGAGTATTGTTTTGTTTGTTTTATCTCACTCGTGTCATGCATGGTCAGTCTTAGTCCATTCTCATTCAACTTTAATTCAGTCTTAGTAAAGTTTCACTCATTCTAATCTGGTTTGATCAATTTTTCAGCAATTATTCTTTTGAACCAATCTTAATTTAATAGTTTGGTCAACTTTGTTCTCACCCCCCCCCCTCCCCCCGCCTCCTCCCCCCCGCCTCCCCCCACCCCCCCCCCCCCCCGCCATATGTTTTTCCATACCACTAATTCAGTATGCCCATACATGTACTTTTCAACCTGCTGACTTGTCACTGTTGTATGTCACAGGCGTCGGTGTTCCTGCAACAGTTGGTCCGGCAAGTAGCCAATGTTGAGATGCAGATGAATGCTGTGGAGAGAGTCAAGCACTACACCTTGCTCACAACGGAATCTTACGAAGGTATGCACAACTCTCCCTAAATAAAGGCATTTTGAGAGGGTATTTGGGAAGAGCTAAAAGAGCGTCGCACGGACGTCGCTTGTGCGCCGTCCGTGCGACGCTCGTGCGCCGTCCGTGCGACGCTTGTGCGCCGACCGTGCCATGCTCCTGCGACTGTCCGTACGACGCTCCTGCGCTGTCCGTGCGACGCTCATGCGCCGTCCGTGCGACGCTCTTGCGGCGTCCGTGGGCCGCTTATGTGCTTTCCGTGCGCCGCTTATGTGCTGTTCGTGCGCCGCTCCTGCGCTGTCCGTGCGACGCTCATGCGCCGTCCGTGCGACGCTCTTGCGGCGTCCGTGGGCCGCTTATGTGCTTTCCGTGCGCCGCTTATGTGCTGTTCGTGCGCCGCTTATGTGCTGTCCGTGCGCCGCTTATGTGCTGTCCGTGCGCCGCTTATGTGCGCCGCTCTCGCGGCGTCCGTGCGACGCTCGTGTGATGCTCGTGTGACGTCCATGCAACCTAAACATTGTTCAGTGTAGATATTTTTTACCTTTTTGGACAGGTACGGAACCTCCATTTGATTGGCCTTCTAAGGGAGCCATCTCTATTGAAAAAATCTCAGTGAGGTATGCAGAAGGGCTAGATGCAGTACTCAAGGATGTGACTGTCAATATACAGGCTGGGGAAAAGGTATTCAAACATCTCTAAACAGAACATTGCTGTCCTTTTATCTTGCCTAAACGAAGTTCAGAAAGAGACAATGCAATTACTATTTACTATACGTAGTTGTCTGTCTGTCCATCCGTCCATCCGTATGTATGTGTCATTTGTGAAATATTGCTCGTACATGCAAAGTTGATGTTCAATAGCAATCAAAATTGTGGATCCACTGTGATTATTGGCAAATTTTTGAATTTCTGTTTGGAACAATTAGTTTTCCTAGCTGAAATAGACTCAGTACCAAGTTTCACGACTCTACTTATAAGTGCAGACTCTGGGTAATTTTAAGTTGTCCATCTTTTGCTTTGTCTCAGGTTGGGATCTGTGGCCGCACTGGTAGTGGTAAATCCTCTCTCGCACTAGCCCTCATCCGCGTAGTAGACACATACGCAGGTAATTAACAAGCAATTAGTTGTAGTTGAGTGTAAATAGATTAGAGTTGGAATATACCTTTTGCAGCTATCCAAAAAATAACCAACTAAAATACTGTGAAAAAAGCTTACTTGTTGTAAATCATATTAAAGTTCGTGTGTCCAAGCATTTTCAACATTTTATTTGTTCTTTAGGCATTTTCAACATTTCATTTGTTCTTTTCCAAGGAATATATTCTCACACACAAAATTGCTTGTATGCATTAGCAGGCTTTTCTACAGTTTTAAAACTTTTTTTTTTCATTGTTCAAATTGTGCGCTTTAGATCAGTAAGTTTTGAGAAAAAGGTCATATATATTCATATATGCTAATTTAGGTAATTGACAGCTACGCATTGTGGGTCCGCGCTGCGCTCATGGAACAAGTTGGTTTAGCAGTACCGTATCATTTTTTATGCACACACAATAAATGTACAATAATACGCACATGAACAAACAGTACATATACCTCTATACTCACAGCTTTGTAAATACCTCCAATCGTAGACCCCTTTATTGTCCTCTTTTGTTTGTATTTTAACTTTTTGAGAAGACTTATATGTTTTCTTCATGAATATCAACATTGAATGTGTGTCAATAGTGGACTATATTGCCCTCAATTGTTCAACTTCAACTTCAACTTCTACGTAAATGCAAAGGTATATATACCTACATTATACAGTGCTCATTATACAATTACATGCAGTCATAAAAGCACATACTATGACGCTTCTAATTAAAAAGTTTACATTAATTAATATATTACTCATTGTGGGTTGATTTCTTTCTTTCTGTTTTTCATGCGATGTCTCATTTGAAAGCTCATAACAAACACAATGCTTGAAAATTATCAATTCAATTTGAAAATCTATTTTTCAGGGTGCCACGACCAAAATGCGAACACCAACTTGAATGACTCTAAACTCCCTGTAAAATTATTCCATTTGGCATGTTGTCATAAAAAACAAAGGTGTGTCTCTGAGACACAACTGGGTAGTTTTGAGTCTTGTGTCAAAATATTTAACTGATCAGTTTAACTGATAAATATTCATGATTCTGATTGAATATTCATGATACAGGTCGCATATTAATTGATGGCATCGACATAGCCAGCGTGCCACTGATGACTCTCAGGCGACGCCTGGCCATCATACCTCAGGACCCAGTTCTCTTTGATGGAACCATCAGGTGAGGTCAAAGGTCACCCGAATGTTTCAGAGGTCAAGTTTACTGTCATAACCATGCAAAAATAATTGTATAGAATGTACTGCATAATATTAGCTGTTTTGGCAAATCCGCCGAAACAGCTTTTTGTTTTTTTTGTCTTTATTTTCCTTTTTGTTCCTTCTTGTTCTTGTTTCAAAAAATTGTACACGATTCAATTTCGGGGTCAATTTCGTCATTAGACAAACTTTAATCTTAACCAGTTCGCGCCGGGATTATTTTAACATCGCCGAGCCGACGGGCGGGATTATTTTTAACGAAACTCGATCCGAAGTGGGTTCAGGCTGATAGTGCCGGGAAGCACACCCACGCATTTCCGGCCTTGCACGCTGCTGACATACATTTCCGAACTTGAACATGGCGTGTTTATGCGTCATCCGTTTTGAATTTGGGGAATTTTTTGCGTTTATATACGTCATCCGGCGCGAACTGGTTAATGATATAGGTTAACATAGGTTGACAGCAAGTACTGAACTCGTATGCGGAACAGTGATGTTATGGTGATGTCATCATGTATCAAATTACGGGTGTATATGTGTATACGGGGAAGGGCTATCTTGGTGGGTCGGTAAATACTAGTATGCAGAAATCCAAAGTGACATCATCGTAACGTCATTAATTGATTTTTGTTTGGGAATTGTTAAATTCATAGCTAGGTGTAATTTTTCCCCATAGGATTTGTACATGTTTTCTTCAACCAATACACTTTGGTACTTTGGTAAATCAGATCTACTTGATGGTACTAGAAGGAATTCTTTGACGTCATCGGGTGTCTTGTGACGTCACATAAACATGTCGTAACAGCCGTCACAGCTAGTGTTTGTCCTCCACAAACACCTCTAGTTTATATATACATATATTTGTTTAATTATTAACTGAATTATTATGAAGTAGTTTATTTGACTGTAAGTGAATAACAGTCTCAAGTATCCTGTGAAATCACGGCACCTGATGTGATGGGGTTTCAAGAAAAGTGAAATTTTGTATCAATTTTAAAACAATTGCCAACCGGCAATCTTTGTAAAAAAGTTACTATTTTCAAACACTGCCCACAATTTATTGAATTCGTCTGAAGTAAGTCAAGGAACCAGACTGCAAAAAAAGCACTTTTTCCTTAGTTTTTCTAGTTTCTATGAACAAAAAACTAAACAGGTCAGTGTCGCAGTTTTTACTATAAAATATGAATCCCCTAACCCATTCATTTCAAAAAAATACAGCAAAAGCAAATGGTGTATACTAACTTTAAATATTTGCATCCGTAACAATTTATTTTATGAAATAGTTCAGAGAAATTCTTGGGAAGACATTAATTCAAAACTTTATGATGTAATGCAACTTAGGGGCTCTTTATAATTTTGTTTAATTTTTAGTTTTTGTCTCGCATTGTTTTTTATTGCACACATGGAAAGTTACAGAAAACAAAGTTTATTGATTATAAAAAATGGAAACATGTAATCTTAGTCTAATGTTTTGTTTGTAAACTTTTACGCATTCGATTTTGTCAATTTTGTTATGAAGGATGAATCTTGATCCCGAATGTCTAAGGACGGAGAAGGAATTATGGGATGCCCTGGAGACAGCCCAACTCAAAGAACTTGTCATGGCGATGGAAGAGGGGATAGGTTCGTTTTAGACGAGACTTTCACAGTCACACTAAACATAGACTCTGATGGAATACTTAAATACCATTTCTAGGATTTTACTATGTAAGGATTTTATTTTGCAAATAATTACAAATGTATTACACAAACATGCAGTTCTTGTTGGAGGTACATGTACTGGTGATCTGCTAGGTTTTTCCAGTTTGCGTCAGAAGATGTGTATACATTTACACACAGTTTGTTTTTAATTCAAAATCACAGACGGATAAACACGTCACGAGCAAGGCCGGAAATATCTGTCAGCGATCGGTTCGCAGTGAGTGAGACAAGAAATATAAGGGTGCGCTACCCACAGATGCTCACCTGAACCCGTCTCGAATAAAATAATCCCGGTGTGAACTGATTAAACTGACTTCTACTGTGTATATGCCTATACATATGAAGGCTAAAACATTAGTTGTCTGGATGCTCAATGAAATGGGAACATGTGAAAGTCTTACACGTGTCTGTTGTGCTTAACCTGAATAGCCAGAAAATAGAACCACAACTGTGCTGGTTGATTTTGATGAAAATTCTAAGTACACATGGCTTACATGACAACAGCAGTCAGCAGTACTGCATGATGAACAGAATCTATTGGATTCCCCCAGAAGTGCCTCAGGCCATCCTGGTCCAAGTCCATCATACTCAAAATGTAGTTCAGCCAAGAATGCAGAACCCTGTCTCCCAAAATCCACTAAATCTTGGGGGAGGGGGTGACTTTTAATATGTTTGGAAGGTTGCGGTATATATCCACAAATTCTCTAGGCGATTCTCCAATATCTTATAATCATCTGTCTGCAGATTCACAGGTGTCGGAAGGCGGGGAGAATTTCAGCATTGGGCAGCGTCAACTCTTCTGCCTGGCTCGCGCCTTCCTGCGACACAACCCCGTGCTTATAATGGACGAGGCCACGGCGTCGATAGACATGAAAACTGTACGGGGATAATTTGAGTTGTTTGTTTGTTGGCTGCTTTATCGATTTGTTTCTTGGCCATTTTTTTTTTATTCGTTTGTGAATTTGTTGGTAATTAACTTTTTAATAAACTTTTTAATTTAAATGCTCCGGTAGTATAAATTATTGATGTTTTATTAATTCTTATATTGAACCTTGCAGGACAAAATTCTTCAGCAAGTTGTTGCTACAGCTTTTGCCACCAAAACCGTCTTAACAATTGCCGTAAGTACGCAATGTCATTTAGATAACTAACAACAATCTTTTCAATCCTTCTGAAAATGTTTGTTTGATTTACAAATAAAATAAAATCATAATTATTTCCTTTTATTTCAGATCACAGTGCGTTATGTATATAAAATTGGAAATGCAAAGCCAAAAATGCAATTAAAATTTAAAGGGACAGTATACCTTTTGAAACTATCCAAAAAGTAACCAACCAAATTGTTATCTCAGAGAAGCATATTTTTTTGACATTTTCATTAATAATTGGTTCAAAATATAAATCTTAGAATATTTGAGGGGTTCTGGCAAAATGAGACGGAACTGGGCAGTGGTTGGAATAAGGGTTCTCAGGTATTAGAAAGAAGGATAATATTTTCCTTACAATGCTGTTTGTTGCACTTCAATCGGACAATCCGTCAACAAGTTATGGCTGATTGGCTTTTTCGCAAGTGCGAAAAAGCCTTTGTTTTTGTTCTGATTTTTTTGGCTTTTTCGCAAGTGCGAAAAAGCCTTTGTTTTTGTTCTGATTTTTTTTTTCTTCTTTTTCTTCTTCTTCTTCTTCTTCTTTTTTCTTTTTCTTTTAGTAACCTAAACCCCATAGACTTTATACACGTTTTTTCTGCCCGTCACTTTTAATAGAAAACAAAGTCGTATTTACATAAAACTTAACCCAGGTGAAGACCCTATAGTGAACTCGTGTCTCGCAGAAATACGTCATGGTGAGGTCATCAGGGGTCACGTGACGTCATCTTAAAGGTGTATTGATTTAATCTTTGAAATTCAATAACAAATCAACCGCAAAAAAGCGAAACTAAATTTTTGTGGCAATAGATAGAATAATCCAGGATCTTAATTTTATCTCGTGTGCGTGAAATCACGTGACCCTTCCTTCCGGTCTAAACCGGAAGTGCCTCATAATTTGAAAGTGAAAAATGATATGAACTTACTTTCAACGATGTTAGTGTCTGGCTACAATGTATTTTTCAAAAAAAATATTGGTGATGTCATAACATGTTATAGCGCCCTCTAGCGGCAGTTTGAAAAATTGTTAAAATGAATAATCTGTTGATGTGTGTGGCGAAGTTTGCTGAAATCACTTTATAACCGGTGTATTTAATCAGCTTCATGCTAGGAACAAGTTGACGGGAAGAAAAAATTATGACGTCCCCAGACCGGAAGTTAGAATGAAAAGACTCCTTTTCCTTTGAAAATTCCTAAAAAATTAAACCTGACAGATACAATCTTGATTTTTGCTCTAAAGGTAAATGTAAAAGTAGTTCTCGAACTTCCCTGTGTTTTGGGGCAAAAAACGAACTTGAACATACCCTGCGGCACCCTTGAAATGTAATCGTTTTGGCCTAGGTGCAAAAAGCATTGACCCCTTACGTGTGCATGGCACACGTATAATATACATGCTAGTACATGTACGTATACACTGATAGTGTATTATGTATTGAGCGAATGTATCACCACTGACATCGTTCGTGCAAGCACATGTACGCTCACCCAAGAAGACACTAGCCGCCAACCTGTGAAACAGGATGACGTCATCAAATTGCCCATGGGGAAGGGCGCCACGTACGACAGGTAGGTAAACACGCTTTCGGCTACGCAGAATCCAACCCCGTAGACTTTGTAAACGTTGCTTGCACAATTCAAAGCACTTTTAACGGAAAAACAAAGTCGTATTCCCATAAACTTGACCCAGGTGAAGACCCAATAGTGAACTCCAGTCTCGCCGACAGACACCACGAGGAAGACGTCATCAGGGCCACGTGACCTTATCTCTAAAGGTGCCATTTATTTAATCTTTGAAAATCAATAAAACATCAACCGCAAAAGACCGAAACTTGAATTTTGTGGCAATTAATAGAATAATCTAGGATCTTCATTTTATCTCCTGTGCGTGAAATCACGTGACCCTTCCTTCCGGTCAAAAGGAAATGGCTTATCAGGCCTTGCGCTAACTTTTTTTCCTGGATAGCCCACCGGGCTAGCAAACTGCAGATTTTACTAGCCCGTTTACATTTTCGCTAGCCCGTATGTACAATGCACAAAACTATTCGTTCGGCGCGGGCACGTGCACGTACCGGCGCGGTACGTACAATAATGTACATGTACATCCGTAGTAATGTACACAGAGGGCGCTGTTCTGAACAGACTCTTTATCAGGCGCTACTACTAGTGACACGGCAGCACGCTCATGTACTATACAGCTACGCAGTGGGCCGTTATGGTAAGAAAGGCTGAACGATGTGAAAGAGAATAGTGCACATATGTGCGGTACCCTGCGCCGTAGTTTATACTATACTAATCTCACTGAAGCCCACCAGTCTACTCTATTCGTGAGATCGAGCGCTCCCAGGCTATCGATAATCATGCCGAAAAACACAAACAAAAGACAGTTTATACTCGGTTTATTTTGATCCGATATTTATTTAATACACAACAAAACAATACAATTTTAACATGTATTTTGATCTAAACATTTACAGGTAGGTTACTGAATTTTTCACTAGCCCACCGGGCAACCAAGGAAGTGGGTCTGGGTAGCCCGGAGCAGTTTTCGCTAGACTTTGTACGCCGGGCTAGTACTATTTCGAGGCCTGCTTATAATTTGAAAGTGAAAAATGATATGAATTAACTTACTTTTAACGATGTTATTGTCTGGCTAGAATAAACTTTTCAAAAAAATTCCGGCGACGTCATAACATATTATAGCGCCCTCTAGCGGCAGGTTGAAAATGGTTAAAATGATTAATCTGTTGATGTGTGTTGCGAAGTTTGCTGAAATAACTTTATAACTGGTGTATATAATCAGCTTCATGCTTAGACCATATTGGGAAGGAGAAATATTTATGACGTCACCAAACCGGAAGTTACAATGAAAAGACCTTAAAACCTTAAAACGTCGCTTAAAAATCAACCGCGATAGATATAATCCAGATTTTTGCTTTAAATAGCAAAGTTAAGACAGCTCTCGAGCTTTCTGTTAATTACGTCACGATGACGTCATCAAGTGTCAGATTACAAGCAACCAAATATTTCTAAATTTAATCTTTGAAAATCAATATAAAATAAACTGTAAAAGATCTGATTTAGATTTGTAGGGGAATTGATAGATTAATCCATGGTCTTCATAATTTGTACTACATGCTAAAAGACCTGACACTTCCTTCCGGTCTAAACCGGAAGTTCCTTATAATTTAAAAGTAAAAAACGATGTGAACTTACTTTCAACGATGTTAGGAGCTGGCTAGGTTGTAAGTAACAAAAATGTTAACAGTGACTTCATAAAATGTTTAAGCGCCCTCTAGCGTCATGTTGACAAATGTTACGTCATATTACGATTATATTTGAATTATTACGTTTTTAGACGTTGAAGGCATATCTCAGCAAAGGGTTGTGTTAACATAACACCTCATTGTGTGTTGTTAGGTGATAGATAGTTGCACAAAAAGTTCAGAAACGTGTGATGTCATCGTTTTAATCAGTTTGGATTATTTTAATCTGTTTAAATTAACTTAAATTCGTTTTTGTTTTTTTAAATGCGAAAGCGAAAAAGCCCTATGTTCTGTTCCTTGAACAGACGTAGTTCTAGTTTTTAGCTGTTTCGGCACTACAGCCGAAACAGCTATTGTATTCCTTCTGATTTTTTTTTTCTCTTTTTTAGCTGTTTCGGCAATTCAGCCGAAACAGCTATTGTAATCGTTAAAGTTTTTTTTTAGCTGTTTCGGTTTTTCACCGAAACAGCTTTTGTTTTCGTTAAAGTTTTTTTTTTTTTTCTTTTTTTTTTCCACTTTCAGACTTTTTCCCATAGGATTTGTACACGTTTTTTCAGCCAATACACTTTGACACTTTGGTAAATCCGATCGACTTGAGACTTGGCATACACTTAGACAACCACCCAAGGACGGTCCTAGAAGAAATTCGTCGCGATTACGTCATTCAAGGTCACGTGACTTCGCGTTAAAGGTGAAATTGTCCCCATAGGTTTTGTACACGTTTTTCCTCAGACTATTGAATTTGACACTTTGGTAAATCCGACCGACTTGAAACTTGCCATATACTCAGAACACCACCACCAAATGTTTCTGAAAGAAATTCTGCACGATTGCGTCATTCAAGGTCACGTGACGTCAAGTTAAAGGTTTAATTTGTCCCCCATAGGTTTTGTACACGTTTTTCTTAAGACTATTGACTTTGACACTAGTAAATCTGATCGACTTGAGACTTGGCACACACAAAAGACCACCACATACACATTGAAAGTAACTTTGGACACTCGAAACAGCTCTGTGTTTGTCCACAAACACATGTCTAGTTTTCTTTTTTAGCTGTTTCGGTTTTTCACCGAAACAGCTTTTGTAATCGTTAAAGTTTTTTTTTTTCTTTTTTTTTTTTACCTTTTTTTAGCTGTTTCGGTTTTTCACCGAAACAGCTTTTGTTTTCGTTAAAGTTTTTTTTTTTCTTTTTTTTTTTTTTTTAGCTGTTTCGGTTTTTCACCGAAACAGCTTTTGTTTTCGTTAAAGTTTTTTTTAGCTGTTTCGGTTTTTCACCGAAACAGCTTTTGTTTTCGTTAAAGTTTTTTTTTTTTTTCTTTTTTTTTTTTTCCACTTTCAGACTTTTTCCCATAGGATTTGTACACGTTTTTTCAGCCATTAGACTTTGACACTTTGATAAATCAGATCGACTTGAGACTTGGTATACATTTAGACAACCACCCAAAGACGGTCCTAGAAGAAATTCGTCGCGATTACGTCATTCAAGGTCACGTGACTTCGCGTCAAAGGTGAAATTTTTCCCATAGGTTTTGTACACGTTTTTCTTCAGACTATTGACTTTGGCACTTTCGTACATCCGATCGACTTGAGACTTGGCATACCTTTAGAACATCACTCATATATGGTTCTGGAAGAAATTCGGCACGATTGCGTCATTCAAGGTCACGTGACGTCACGTTAAAGGTTCAATTTGTCCCCCATAGGTTTTGTACACGTTTTTCTTTAGACTATTGACTTTGACACTTTCGTAAATTTGATCGACTTGAGACTTGGCACACACATAGACCACCACACACACATATTGAAAATAATGTAAGACACTCGAAACAGCTCTGTGTTTGTCCACAAACACATGTCTAGTTTTTCTTTTTTTTTTTTTTTTTTTTTTTCAGATTTTTCTTCATAGGATTTGCACACGTTTGTTCAGACAGGGCACTTTGACACTTTGGGAAATCTGATCGACTTGAAACTTGGCATACATTTAGACAACCACCCAAGGACGGTCCTAAAAGAAATTTGTCACGATTACGTAGTTCAAGGTCACGTGACCTCACGTTAAAGGTGAAAATTTCCCCATAGGTTTTGTACACGTTTTTCTTCAGACTATTGACTTTGGCACTTCAGTAAATCCGACCGACTTGAAACTTGGCATACACTTAGAAGTCCACCCCTAGATGTTTCTGAGAGAAATTCGGCACGATTGCGTCATTCAAGGTCACGTGACGTCACATTAAAGGTGCACATTTTTCTCCCATTGGTTTTGTACACGTTTTTGTTTAGACTGTTGACTTTGACACTTTAGTAAATCCGATCGACTTGAGACTTGGCACACACTTAGACCACCATCCACAGACGGCCCTAAAAGAAATTTGGCACGATTACGTCATTCAAGGTCACGGGGCGTCACGTTAAAGTTTCATTTTTGTACACGGTTTTCTTTAGACTATTGACTTTGACACTAGTTAATCTGATCGACTTGAGACTTGGCACACACAAAAGACCATCACACACATATTAAAAGACACTCGAAACAGCTCTGTGTTTGTCCACAAACACATGTCTAGTTTTTTTTGTTTTTTGTTTTTCAGACTTTTCTTCATAGGATTTGCACACGTTTGTTCAGACAGGGCACTTTGACACTTTGGGAAATCCGATCGACTTGAAACTTGGCATACATTTAGACAACCACCCAAGGACGGTCCTAAAAGAAATTTGTCACGATTACGTAGTTCAAGGTCACGTGACCTCACGTTAAAGGTGAAAATTGTCCCATAGGTTTTGTACACGTTTTTCTTCAGACTATTGACTTTGGCACTTCCGTAAATCCGACCGACTTGAAACTTGGCATACACTTAGAAGACCACTCCTAGATGTTTCTGAGAGAAATTCGGCACGATTGCGTCATTCAAGGTCACGTGACGTCACATTAAAGGTGCACATTTTTCTCCCATTGGTTTTTACACGTTTTTGTTTAGACTGTTGACTTTGACACTTTAGTACATCCGATCGACTTGAGACTTGGCACACACTTAGACCACCATCCACAGACGGCCCTAAAAGAAATTTGGCACGATTACGTCATTCAAGGTCACGGGGCGTCACGTTAAAGTTTCATTTTTCCCCCATAGGTTTTGTACACGTTTGTCTTTAGACTATTGTCTTTGACACTAGTAAATCTGATCGACTTGAGACTTGGCACACACAAAAGACCACCACATACACATTGAAAGTAACTTTGGACACTCGAAACAGCTCTGTGTTTGTCCACAAACACATGTCTAGTTTTTTTTTCTTTTTCAGACTTTTCTCCATAGGATTTGCACACGTTTATTCAGACAATACACTTTGACACTTTGGTAATTCCGATCGATTTGAGACTTGGCATATATTTAGACAACCACCCAAGGACGGTCCTAGAAGAAATTCGTTGTGATTACGTCACTCAAGGTCACGTGACTTCGCGTTAAAGGTGAAATTTTCCCCATAGGTTTTGTACACGTTTTTCTTAAGACTATTGTCTTTGACACTTTGGTTAATCCGACCGACTTGAAACTTGGCATACACTTAGAACACCACCCCCAGATGTTCCTGAAAGAAATTCGGCACGATTGCGTCATTCAAGGTCACGTGACGTCACCTTAAAGATTCAATTTTCCCCCCATAGGTTTTGTACACGTTTTTCTTCAGACTATTGACTTTGACACTTTCGTAAATTTGATCGACTTGAGACTTGGCACACACATAGACCACCACACACACATATTGAAAATAATGTAAGACACTCGAAACAGCTCTGTGTTTGTCCACAAACACATGTCTAGTTTTTTTTTTTTTTTCTTTGCCTTTTGTTCTCCATAGGATTTGTACACGTTTGTTCAGACAATACACTTTGACACTTTGGAAAATCCGATCGACTTGAAACTTGGCATACACTTAGACAACCACCCAAGGACGGTCCTAGAAGAAATTCGTCGCGATTACGTCATTCAAGGTCACGTGACTTCGCGTTAAAGGTTAAATTTTCCCCATAGGTTTTGTACACGTTTTCCTTCAGACCCTTGACTTTGACACTTTGGTAAATTCGACCGACTTGAAACTTGGCATACACTTAGAACACCACCCCTAGATGTTTCTGAAAGAAATTCGGCACGATTGCGTCATTCAAGGGCACGTGACGTCACATTAAAGGTGCACATTTTTCTCCCATTAGTTTTGTACACGTTTTTGTTAAGACTGTTGACTTTGACACTTTAGTAAATCCGATCGACCTGAGACTTGGCACACACTTAGACCACCATCCACAGACGGCCCTAGAAGAAATTCGGCACGATTACGTCATTCAAGGTCACGGGGCGTCACGTTAAAGTTTCATTTTTTTTCCCATAGGTTTTGTACACGTTTTTCTTTAGACTATTGCCTTTGACACTTTAGTAAATCTGATCGACTTGAGACTTGGCACACACAAAAGACCATCACACACATATTGAAAGACACTCGAAACAGCTCTGTGTTTGTCCACAAACACATGTCTAGTTTTTTTAGCTGTTTCGGTTTTTCACCGAAACAGCTATTGTTTTCGTTCTGGTTTTTTTTTTTTAGCTGTTTCGGTTTTTCACCGAAACAGCTTTTGTAATCGTTAAAGTTTTTTTTTTTCTTTTTTTTTTTTTTTTTCTTTTTTTTTTTTTTCTTTTTCAGACTTTTCTCCATAGGATTTGCACACGTTTGTTCAGACAATACACTTTGACACTTTGGTAAATCCGATCGACTTGATACTTGGCATACATTTAGACAACCACCCAAAGACGGTCCTCGAAGAAATTCGTCGCGATTACATCATTCAAGGTCACGTGACTTCGCGTTAAAGGTGAAATTTTTCCCATAGGTTTTGTACACGTTTTTCTTCAGACTATTGACTTTGACACTTTAGTAAATCCGACCGACTTGAAACTTGGCATACCCTTAGAACACCACCCCCAGATGTTCCTGAAAGAAATTTGGCACGATTGCGTCATTGAACGTCACGTGACGTCACGTTAAAGGTGCACATTTTTCTCCCATTGGTTTTGTACACGTTTTTCTTTAGACTATTGACTTTGACACTTTAGTAAATCCGATCGACTTAAGACTTGGCACACACTTAGACCACCATCCACAGACGGTCCTAGAACAAAATCGGCACGATTACGTCATTCAAGGTCACGGAGCGTCACGTTAAAGGTTCAATTTTCCCCCATAGGTTTTGTACACGTTTTTCTTTAGACTGTTGACTTTGACACTTTCGTAAATTTGATCGACTTGAGACTTGGCACACACATAGACCACCACACACACATATTGAAAGTAATGTAAGACACTCGAAACAGCTCTGTGTTTGTCCACAAACACATGTCTAGTTAGCTGTTTCGGTTTTTCACCGAAACAGCTTTTGTAATCGTTAAAGTTTTTGTTTTTCTTTTTTTTTTTTTTTTTCTCCTTTTTCAGACTTTTCTCCATAGGATTTGCACACGTTTATTCAGACAATACACTTTGACACTTTGGTAAATCCGATGGACTTGAGACTTGGCATACATTTAGACAACCACCCAAGGACGGTCCTAGAAGAAATTTGGCTCGATTGCGTCATTCAAGGTCACGTGACGTCACGTTAAAGGTTTAATTTTCCCCATAGGTTTTGTACACGTTTTTCTTCAGACTATTGACTTTGGCACTTCGGTAAATCCGACCGACTTAAAACTTGGCATACACTTAGAATACCACCCCCAGATGTTTCTGAAAGAAATTAGGCACGATTGCGTCATTCAAGGTCACGTGGCGTCACATTAAAGGTTCACATTTTTCTCCCATTGGTTTTGTACACGTTTTTCTTTAGACTATTGACTTTGACACTTCAGTGAATCCGATCGACTTGAGACTTGGCACACACTTAGACCACCATCCACAGACGGCCCTAGAAGAAATTCGGCACGATTACGTCATTCAAGGTCACGGGGCGTCACGTTAAAGTTTCTATTTTTTTCCCATAGGTTTTGTACACGTTTTTCTTTAGACTATTGACTTTGACACTTTAGTACATCCGATCGACTTGAGACTTGGCACACACAAAAGACCACCACACACATATTGAAAGTAATTTTAGACACTCGAAACAGCTCTGTGTTTGTCCACAAACACATGTCTAATTTTTAGCTGTTTCGGCCTTTCAGCCGAAACAGCTTTTGTTTTCGTTAAAGTTTTTTTTTTTATTTATTAGCTGTTTCGGCCTTTCAGCCGAAACAGCTTTTGTTTTCGTTAAAGTTTTTTTTTTTCTTTTTCTTTTTTTTTTTCTTTTTTTTTTTTTTTTTATTTGTCATTTTTCCCCATAGGATTTGTACACGTTTTTTCTGCCAATACACTTTGACACTTTGGTAAATCCGATCGACTTGAAACTTGGCATACACTTAGACAACCACCCAAGGACGGTCCTAGAAGAAATTGGTAACGATTACGTCATTCATGGTCACGTGACGTCACGTTAAAGGTGCAATTTTTCCCCATAGGTTTTGTACACGTTTTCCTCCAGACTATTGACTTTGACACTTTAGTAAATCCGACCGACTTGAAACTTGGCATACACTTAGAACACCACCCCCAGATGTTCCTGAAAGAAATTCGGCGCGATTGCGTCATTCAAGGTCACGTGACGTCACGTTAAAGGTTCAATTTGTCCCTCATAGGTTTTGTACACGTTTTTCTTTAGACTATTGACTTTGACACTTTCGTAAATTTGATCGACTTGAGACTTGGCACACATCTCGACCACAATCCCCAGGAGGGCCAAGGGAAATTCGTCATGATGACGTCATCGTGGGTCATGTGACGTCACATTAAAGGGGCAGATGTTAGGACCCTCTATCTCTGGAAGTACATGTCTGATTGGGGCCAAACTTGGTATGCAAGTATTCCAGAATGTGTTATAGACGAAAATTAAGTTGACGTCATGATGACGTCATCAGGTGTCATGTGACGTCACATTAAAGGTGTAGTTTTCCCCATAGGTTTTGTACACGTTTTCCTTCAGACTATTGACTTTGACACTTTGGTAAATTCACTCGACTCCAGACTTAGCATACACTTAGAACACCACCCACAGATGGTTCTGGAGGAAATTTGGCACGATTGCGTAATTCAAGGTCACGTGACATGATGTTAAAGGTTTAATTTTCCCCCCATAGGGTTTGTACATTAAAGGTTCAGTTTTTTTAATAGCATTTGTACACGTTTTTTTCAAGCAATATATTTGGCACTTTGGTAAATCCGATCGATTTCAGACTTGATACACATGTGTATCAAGTCTGAAATCGATCGGATTAGACCACCACCCACATATTGAAAGTCATGTTAGACATCCGAAACAGCTCTGTGTTTGTCCACAAACACATGTCTAGTTTTTTTGTTTTTTTTATTTTTTTTTTTTTATTTGTCATTTTCCCCAATAGGATTTGTACACGTTTTTTCTGCCAATACACTTTGACACTTTGGTAAATCCGATCGACTTGAAACTTGGCATACACTTAGACAACCACCCAAGGACGGTCCTAGAAGAAATTCGTCGCGATTCCGTAATTCAAGGTCACGTGACGTCATGTTAAAGGTACAGTTTTCCCCATAGGTTTTGTACACGTTTTTCTTCAAACTATTGACTTTGACACTTTAATGAATCCGTTCGACTTAAGACTTAGCATACACCTAGAACACCACCCATAGATGGTCCTGGACGAAATTCGGCACGATTTGCGTTATTCAAGGTCACGTGACGTGACGTTAAAGGTGTACATTTTTTTCCCATAGGGTTTGTACACGTTTGTCTTCAGACTATTGACTTTGACACTTTCGTACATTTGATCGACTCGAGACTTAGCACACATCTCGACCACCATCCCCAGGAGGGCCAAGGGGAAAATCGTCATAATGACATCATCGTGGGTCATGTGACGTCACATTAAAGGTGCAGTTTTAAGGACCCTCTATCTTTGGAAATACAGGCCCGATTGGGGTCAAGCTTGGTATGCAAGTATTCCAGGATGTGTTACAGACGAAAATTAAGATGACATCATGATGACATCATCGGGTGTCATGTGACGTCACATTAAAGGTGCAATTTTTCCCATAGGATTTGTACACGTTTTTTCCAACTAATATATCTTTGGCAATTGTGTAAATCCATCGACGTCAGACTTGGCACAGACATAGACCATCATCAGATACACATATAGAAAGTAATGTTAGACACCCGAAACAGCTCTGTGTTTGTCCACAAACACATGTCTAGTTTTTTTTTAGCTGTTTCGGTTTTTCACCGAAACAGCTTTTGTATTCGTTAAAGTTTTTTTTTTTTTTCTTTTTTTTTTCCACTTTCAGACTTTTTCCCATAGGATTTGTACACGTTTTTTCAGCCAATACACTTTGACACTTTGGTAAATCCGATCGACTTGAGACTTGGCATACACTTAGACAACCACCCAAGGACGGTCCTAGAAGAAATTCGTCGCGATTACGTCATTCAAGGTCACGTGACTTCGCGTTAAAGGTGACATTTTTCCCATAGGTTTTGTACACGTTTTTCTTCAGACTATTGAATTTGACACTTTGGTAAATCCGACCGACTTGAAACTTGCCATATACTCAGAACACCACCACCAAATGTTTCTGAAAGAAATTCAGCACGATTGCGTCATTCAAGGTCACGTGACGTCAAGTTAAAGGTTTAATTTTCCCCCCATAGGTTTTGTACACGTTTTTCTTTAGTCTATTGACTTTGACACTTAGTAAATCCGATCGACTTGATACTTGGCACACACATAGACCACTATCCACAGACGGTCGTAGGAGAAACTTGGCACGATTACGTCATTCAAGGTCACGGGGCGTCACTTTAAAGGTTCAATTTTCCCCCATAGGTTTTGTACACGTTTTTCTTTAGGCTATTGACTTTGACACTAGTAAATCTGATCGACTTGAGACTTGGCACACACAAAAGACCACCACATACACATTGAAAGTAACTTTGGACACTCGAAACAGCTCTGTGTTTGTCCACAAACACATGTCTAGTTTTTTTTTTTTTTTTTTTTTGCCTTTTGTTCTCCATAGGATTTGTACACGTTTGTTCAGACAATACACTTTGACACTTTGGTAAATCCGATGGACTTGAGACTTGGCATACACTTAGACAACCACCCAAGGACGGTCCTAGAAGAAATTCGTCGCGATTACGTCATTCAAGGTCACGTGACTTAGCGTTAAAGGTGAAATTTTTCCCATAGGTTTTGTACACGTTTTTCTTCAGACTATTGAATTTGACACTTTGGTCAATCCGACCGACTTGAAACTTGCCATACACTCAGAACACCACCACCAGATGTTTCTGAAAGAAATTCAGCACGATTGCGTCATTCAAGGTCACGTGACGTCAAGTTAAAGGTTTAATTTGTCCCCCATAGGTTTTGTACACGTTTTTCTTTAGACTCTTGACTTTGACACTTAGTTAATCCGATCGACTTGAGACTTGGTACACACATAGACCACCATCCACAGACGGTCGTAGGAGAAATTTGGCACGATTACGTCATTCAAGGTTACGGGGTGTCACGTTAAAGGTTCAATTTTCCCCCATAGGTTTTGTACACGTTTTTCTTTAGACTATTGACTTTGACACTTTAGTAAATCTGATCGACTTGAGACTTGGCACACACAAAAGATTACCACATACATATTGAAAGTAATTTTAGACACTCGAAACAGCTCTGTGTTTGTCCACAAACACATGTCTAGTTTTTTTTTTTTTTTCCTCAGTTTCAGACTTTTCTCCATATAGTTTGTACACAGTTTTCTTCAGCCAATACACTTTGACACTTTGGTAAATCCGATCGACTTTAGACTTGGCATACATTTAGACAACCACCCAAGGACGGTCCTAGAAGAAATTCGTCGCGATTACGTCATTCATGATCACGTGACGTCACGTTAAAGGTTCAATTTTTCCCCATAGGTTTAGTACACGTTTTTCTTCAGACTATTGACTTTGACACTTTCGTAAATTTGATCGACTTGCGACTTGGCACACATCTCGACCACAATCCCCAGGAGGGCCAAGGGAAATTCGTCATGATGACGTCATCGTGGGTCATGTGACTTAACATTAAAGGTGCAGTTTTTATTTTATTTTTTTCAGACTTTTTTCCATAGGGTTTGTACACGTTTTTTGTTCGGACAATACACTTTGACACTTTGGTAAATCCGATCGACTTGAGCCTTGGCATACACTTAAACCACCACCCACAGATGATCCTAGAAGACATTCGTCACGATTACGTAATTCGTGGTCATGTGACGTCACGTTAAAGGTGCAATTTTTTCCCATAGGATTTGTACACGTTTTTCTTCAAAATATTGAATTTGACACTTCTGTAAATTCGATCGACTTGAGACTTAGCACAGACCTCGACCGCTATCCTTAGGAGGGCCAAGAGAAAAATAATCAATATGACGTCATCGCGGGTCATGTGACGTCACATTAAAGGTGTAGTTTTTAAGACCCTCTAACTCTGAAAGTACAAGTCCGGTTGGGGTCAAACTTGGTTTGCAAGTATTCGAGGATGTGTTATAGACGAAAATTAAGATGACGTAATTATGACATCATCGGGTGTCATGTGACGTCACATTAAAGGTTCAATTTTCTCCATAGGTTTTGTACACGTTTTTCTTTAGACTATTGAATTTGACAATTTGGTAAATCCGATCGACTTCAGACTTAGCACACACCTCGACCACCATACCCAGGAGGGCCAAGAGAAAAATCGTCATGATGACGTCATCGGGGGTCATGTGACGTCACATTAAAGGTGCAGTTGTTAAGACCCTCTATCTCTGGAAGTACAAGTCCGATTGGGGTCAAACTTGGTATTCATGTATTCCAGGATGACTTATAGACGAAAATTAAAATGACATCATGATGACGTCATTGGGTGTCAGGTGACGTCAAATTAAAGGTCAAATTCTTTCCATACGATTTGTACACGTTTTTTTTTTAAACCAATATATCTTTGGCACTTTGGTTTATTCGATCGACTTTAGACTTGGAACACACTTAGACCACCCCAATATTGAAAGGAGGGTCAAGAGGAAAATCGTCATGATGACATCATCAGGGGTCATGTGACGTCACATTAAAGGTCCAGTTTTTAAGACCCTCTATCTCTGGAAGTACAGGTCCGCGGGGTCAAACTTGGTATTCATGTATTCCAGGATGACTTATAGACGAAAATTAAAATGACATGATGACGTCATCGGGTGTCATGTGACGTCACATTAAAGGTCAAATTCTTCCCATACGATTTGTACACGTTTTTTTTTCAACCAATATATCTTTGGCACTTTGGTTTATTCGATCGACTTTAGACTTGGAACACACTTAGACCACCTCAATATTGAAAGTCATTTTAGACATGCGAAACAGCTCTGTGTTTGTCCACAAACACATTTCTAGTTTTTTTTTTTTCT
This sequence comes from Crossaster papposus, assembly GCA_037893245.1. Lineage (NCBI taxonomy): Eukaryota > Metazoa > Echinodermata > Asteroidea > Velatida > Solasteridae > Crossaster > Crossaster papposus. The sequence goes on along the minus strand of JBAIAA010000487.1, from coordinate 86,966 downwards.
CCTTCAGACTCTTCTCCATAGGGTTTGTACACGTTTTTTGTTCTGGCATAGCACTTTGGCACTTTGGTAAATCCGATCGACTTGAGACTTGGCATACACTTAGACCACCACCCACAGATGATCCTAGAAGAAATTTGTCACGATTACGTCATTCGTGGTCACGTTAAAGGTACAGTTTTTTCCCATAGGATTTGTACACGTTTTTATTTAGAATATTAAATTTGACACTTCTGTACATCCAATTGACTTGAGACTTAGCACAGACCTCGAACACCATCCCCAGTAGGGCCAAGAAGAAAATCGTCATGATGATGTCATCAGGGGGTCATGTGACATCACATTAAAGGTGCAGTTTTTGGGACCCTTTATCTCTGAAAGTACATGTCCGATTGGGGTCAAACTTGGTACATACAGGTATTCTGGGATGTGTTATGGACGAAATGTAGGTGACGTCATGATGACAACATTGTGGAACATGTGACGTCGCCTTTAAGGAGCAGTTTTTGATGATGTCGTGATGACGTCACCGTGTGATTTGTATATGAAATGTTATGTTTTGTGACCTTTAAGCCATAATTATGGTGGCCTTGGAGGGACTACACAGAGTGTGAATATTGACATCAATATTTGCAACAAATGTTACGACTTTTCCCAAAGTCGTCAATATTGATGTCAATATTCACGACTTTGGGAAAAGTCGTAACATTTGTTGCAAATATTGATGTCAATATTCACATTATACATTTCGTCCATAACACATCCCAGAATACCTGTTTGTACCAAGTTTGACCCCAATCGGACATGTACTTTCATGAAGGCCTGTAATATGACATTTTAGTAATACGTCTATTTTTGACCTTTGACCTTTTTCTGTAAGGGGCCAGTAGTTATTCTGTCATCTTCTTTCATAATCCTGTGCATTTTGACACCAATATCATCTATATACTATATTTTGTTGCTATAAATATGACATTTTGGTAATAAAATTGTTTTGTGACCTTTGACTTCATTTTCGGAGCTCAGAATTTGGTCCCAAGGGTCAATAATTATTTGATGTCATCTTCTATTGTAATTCTGTGCATTTTGACACCAAGATCATCTATATACCATATTTTGTTGCTAAAATATAATTTTTAGTAATTTGGGCAGGGGTCAATGACCTTTGACCTCTAATAAAAAAAATCACCAACCCCTATCCCTCCTTCCTTTTTGTTGGTAGTTTTCCATACCCATACCTACCCAAATCAGTTGAAATTAGCTTCTTTTAAATTTGTTCACAGATGAACCTTAAGTTAGGGATACTATATATATGCACACTGCGAGAAACGATTGAAATCAACCAAAATCCTACAATGTTCATCGTGCATAAGTACCAGTGCATGCGGTCGCATGATGTTTGCAAGTACAAACGCCCAATTATTCTGCGCGTGCGCATAATAACCGACAACAAAAACCTAGCTTGCTGGAAAAAAAATCAGGTCAAAATGTATGACCGGTCGTGAAATTGGATGTCAATATTTACGTAGATATTCAAGATTTTTGAGGCAAGTCGTGAAATTTGTTGCGAATATCGACCCAAATTTGACGTCAATATTCGCGACTTTTTGGGAAACTCTTGAAATTTGACGTCAATATTGATGTCAATGTTCGCGACCTTGGGGAAAGTCGTGAAATTTGACGTCAATATTGACGTCAATATTCACAACTTTTGGGGAAAGTTATAAAATTTGACGTCAATATTTACGACGATATTCAAGACTTTGGGAGCAAGTCGTAAAATTTGTTGCGAATATCGACGTCAAATTTGACGTAAATATTCGCGACTTTCGGAGAAACTCTTAAAATTTGACGTCAATATTGACGTCAATATTGGCGTCAATATTGATGTCAATATTGATGTCAATATTCGCTACTTTGGAGAAAGTCGTGAAATTTGACGTCAATATTGACGTCAATATTAGCAACTTTTGGGGGAAAGTCATAACATTTGACGTCAATTCAATAATTCAATAACAAATCAACCGCAAAAGAGCGAAACTAAATTTTTGTGGCAATAGACAGAATAATCCAAAATCTTCATTTTATCTCGTGTGCGTAAAACCACGTGACCCTTCCTTCCGGTCCAAACCGGTCCAAACCGGAAGTGCCTCATAATTTGAAAGTGAAAAATGATATGAACTTACTGTGACGAAACAGGGTATGTGTATTCGTATACACCGACTCGTGTTCGAGTCTAGTTGATCTATAAATAATATAAGCTAATGTTTAATGCATACATCCGGTGCATGAATAATGCAGCAGTGCCCAGCGACCAATCACTGTAGCGCATTACGCTAATTGTGCGCGGCCGGCCTGGGGCCTTAGTCAGTTGCGGTCTGGATGCTGACGTGGTAGCAGTGATAAGTCAATGAGAGCATAAATACGAGAATTCCGTAAACTCTGTGAGGTTGATTGAGGAACGACCGGTGAGTTTATGTAGCTAGCGGGTTATTTGACATTGGGTCTAGATTATAGTGAGACCCCGGCGAGTGGGCTGGGCTAAGTAACCTTTGGTTGGGGAGTCAGTGAAGCTAGATTTGTTGGGGGGATTGTCTGCCTTTTACGGTGCGGTGACGGTTGAGTGCAGCCCAACGTTAATCGGAGAGCTTACTGTCCCTATTGAGGTTTACCAGGCGAGGCGTTTTCAGTGCCCTGAGGCTTACTGTAATTCTCTGGTAGTTCGACCCGTAGACGTGTTAATTACCCCGGGCTACTTGCAACAACAAGTGAGGGTTACTGTAGTTACAGTGAGGTATACTAAACTGGTAATGAGGATTAATTTGTGCATATGTAATTACCCCTCATCCTGAGGTATACCTTGAGCTCGCTGCCAGTGAGCTAAACCTGGTTGAGGTATACTAAACTTGTAGTGAGCATTAATTTGTGCATATGTAATTACCCCTCATTCTGAGGTATACCTTGAGCTCGCTGCCAGTGAGCTAAACCTGGTTGAGGTATACTAAACTGGTAGTGAGGATTAATTTGTGCATATGTAATTACCCCTCATTCTGAGGTATACCTTGAGCTCGCTGCCAGTGAGCTAAACCTGGTTGAGGTATACTAAACTTGTAGTGAGGATTAATTCGTGCATATGTAATTACCCCTCATTCATAAGTATTTCATCATCCTGCCATATTTCGTGTTTACTCGTAAGGATTATAATTGTATTAACTGTTAGACGTGTATGACTCGTAACATTTATATTGTATAAGCCAAGGTAAATAATTCAAGCCCCGTTACACTCAGGTGGTGCAGTTGACCACGTGAGGTTTATTGGGCCTCGTGAGGATAATCCGGTGGTGCAGTAGACCACCTTGTTTCAGCGAGGATCATTATTAGCTTATACCAATCCATTTAAGGGTGCAGTTGACCCTTTTATATCAAAGTGAGGTTTATCATATACCAGCGAGGATTATTGTGTATATTTGTTTGTATAAAAGTGCATTACTCTTGAATCAGGAAGAGAATAAGGCCAATTATTGATCGTCCTTTAAATACTTGTCACTGCGAGGTTTATTTGCATTGTGAGGTTTATTAGGACTAATTATTTAGTGCTCTTCTATTACATTGTATATCAAGCTCAACACCCAATAAAACGGTGGTATATTTCCACCAAACGAACTGCCCCTAGGTTATGTCCGCCGTTCGTTAATTGTCCCCCCTTGCGTCTGGATAGCCGCTCATCCTTTCGCGAGGCTAATAAATATATTTGTTGGATAATAAGAGTTGGTTGGAGTCCTGAGATAATAAGACCAGTCCCCATCAAGGTCCTCCGCTGGTTCCGCCATATTACTTTCAACGATGTTAGTGTCTGGCTAGAATAAAAATTTTCCAAATAAAAAATCAGACGACGTCATATTATGTTATAGCGCCCTCTAGCGGCAGGTTAAACAAAAATTTAAAATGAATAATCTGTTGATGTGTGGCGAAGTTTGCTGAAACCACTTTATAACCGGTGTATATAATCAGTTAGACCATATTGGGAAGGAGAAATATTTATGACGTCACCAAACCGGAAGTTACAATGAAAAATCCTTTAAACCTTAAACGATCGCTTAAAAATCACCCGCTATAGATATAATCCAGATTTTTGCATCAGATAGCAAAGTAAAGACAGCTCTCGAGCTTTCTGTTAATTACGTCACGATGACGTCATCAAATGTCAGATTACAAGCAACTATTTCTAGATTTAATCTTTGAAAATCAATATAAAATCAACTGTAAGAGATCTGATTTAGATTTGTAGGGGAATTGATAGATTAATCCATGGTCTTCATAATTTGTATTACATGCAACAAAAACTGACCCTTCCTTCCGGTCCAAACCGGAAGTGCATTATAATTTAAAAGTGGAAAACGATGTGAACTTACTTTCAACTATGTTAGGCGCTGGCTAGGTTGTAAGTAACAAACAAGTTAACGGTGACCTCCTAAAATGTTATAGCGCCCTCTAGCGGCTTGTTGACAAATGTTACATCATATTACGATTATATTTGAATTATTACGTTTTTCGACCTTTAAGTCATATCTCAGCAACGGAACGTGCTAACATAACATACGTTTGTATTGTTAGGTGATAGATAGTTGCACAAAAAGTTCACAAACGTGTGACGTCATCGTTTTAATCAGTTTGGATTCATTTTAATCTGTTTAAATTAACAAATTCGTTTTTGATGATTTTAAATTATTTTGATGGTATAAAAGTTCAATTTTTGAACAATTTAATCTAAAAAATTGCGAAAGCGAAAAAGCCCTATGTTCTGTTCCTCGAACAGACGTAGTTCTAGTTAAAGTTTGTATTTATCAACATGTCGCAAAAGTAAAATATTGATAAAAAAGGCCTTTAAAGTTTCGTACATGTATGTGATATGGAAAAATTTCAATTGTTTTTCTATAAAAGGTAGGTATACTAAAGATATATCAATAAATCTGATATATTTTTTTAATCCATTATTCAATAATCTGTGCCCAGTTGCGTCTCATTTTGCCAGAACCCCTCACATATTATTTTCTCGGAATATATAGCATTCACAGGGCTAAAACTTCTTCAGATTTAATAATTATCAAGCACCATTTTTTAATTTTGAGAATGGTTGCTGCTTTAAACTATAAAAATGCACAACTGACAAATGGTATACTGTTAAATTGAAGTTAATTGGTGTCTACATTATATTATTCACCACAGCACCGTGTGGCCACCATATTGGACTCGGACACCATCTTGACCCTGAGCCAGGGTCAGGTCATAGAGCACGACACGCCAGATAACCTTCTAGCCAATCCCGACAGCGTGTTTGCCTCCCTTGTCAAAGCCAACCAATAGGGAAAAGGGCGGCAGGTGCAGATGAGGTACTTTTGACCAATCAAACAGAGGCAGCCAATTGCTAACACGATTCCTAACTGGAAAAACAATTTCAAAATTAGTTGCCGGCTTTGGTGATGTTCAACAGCAGTGCCGTGATTTCACAGATGTTTGAGACTGCATTCAATAATACAGTAAAGTAAGGTATTTCATAATTAATTCATTTTTTGATGTTTGAAAATGGTGTATACTACCTTTAAATGCCATTTTCTCAAGAATCAGTTTTACCACTTGAAGGTAAGTTACATATTTTGCAGATCTCGAAAAATGTTGCTACCAAATTATTTTAAAGTAAACAATTATTGTAGGCATTCAGCGAAAGAATTGCGCTATATATATTCTGTAATTGTATCGAATCACGTCACGGCGATCACGTCAAAAACAAGAACAACATAAGAACCACTGCTGTTTTTTTCTTGCTTTTCTAAGCATCCATGGTTGTAAAACTTCGCACAGGTCAGTTAACTATATTTACTATAAAATACAACCCCAAATCCACCTATTCATGATAATTCAAGCAATTACTAAAGGTGTATCCTAACTTTAAAGTTGGTGGTCTCTATTTCCTTTTTTAAACTACTACTTATATGATTAACCATTGAAAGCTCTTGTTCTCCAGAATCCAGAAATATAAATATCTTAATTTTTAAAAAGTCTGACTTTAAGCTCATTTTGTGGTGACAGGTCACACATTTGCATATTTATGATTTGTTAGTCTAGTGGCAAATAGCCATTGGCGATTTAAACTATATATATATATTTATTTTTTTGGGGGGGGAATTGGAACTTGCCTGTATGGATGACGAGATATGGTCAGGTATTTATGAAATGAATGTTTTTGTAAAAGATTTCTGATGAAATTAACCTGCAACAACTTGTTGTGTCTTGGTTTTTTATGGGGTGCGCAGTGGGGTGCGCAGTGGGGTGCGCAGTGGGGTGCGCAGTGGGGTGCGCAGTGGGGTGCGCAGTGGGGTGCGCAGTGGGGTGCGCAGTGGGGTGCGCAGTGGGGTGCGCAGTGGGGTGCGCAGTGGGGTGCGCAGTGGGGTGCGCAGTGGGGTGCGCAGTGGGGTGCGCAGTGGGGTGCGCAGTGGGGTGCGCAGTGGGGTGCGCAGTGGGGTGCGCAGTGGGGTGCGCAGTGGGGTGCGCAGTGGGGTGCGCAGTGGGGTGCGCAGTGGGGTGCGCAGTGGGGTGCGCAGTGGGGTGCGCAGTGGGGTGCGCAGTGGGGTGCGCAGTGGGGTGCACAGTGGTCAGATAGCCAGTCGGACGTAGAGACGGACTCGATGAGGGTGTATGATTTGGAAGTAAATAGAAATGTGACGGGGGCATTACTTAGGCTATTTTGAATCCATTGGGAAATACTCAATGAATATCTTGCCTGTTTTATTATCAAAGAATTAAACCCGTCGAAACCAGGGGCCTCACCAGAAGGAATTTCGTTAAGATTGTCCACAATCTCCTCTTGGGTATCAGTGTATTTATGAGATTTGAATGTTTGCAGCGTATGAAGCAATACATGGGACGGAGAGAACCCCCCTCCTTTGTGGTGGTCATTGTGCTTGCGGGATGTTCTGGTTTCTTTTGAGGTATTCAGTTAGGTAGCAATAGTCTAGGGAGTGAATAGTACGGGGGAGACGCTCGGTCCCATATCTTGCTTGGTATAGTTTGCTATTACACCACGGTAAATACTTGTTATCATTTACAATATTCTGTACAATAAAAATTTAAACCAACATAATTTGGTATTACAGCATGCAGCATGCAGCATGCAGCCGGGCGTTCTGGCCCAATGTTTTAATTATACATTATTTTGTTGATCAGCCTAAACCTTAATGCTTAATGTAAGCAAATTCGTGTATTTAATGCAAGGGCTTAATATTAACCTTGCCGGTTGACTAATTATATACAAAATGAAATAATCCTAATCTTATTAGGATACTATTTCATTACAATTGTCATGATACTGGTCATGTCTGTTTCACACCACGTTTTAACAACGTTTTCACAATGATTGCTGTGTTGATTGCCTGCTACGAAAAACCACAAAAACCAGTGGAAACGTAGACCTGATCAATGCAAGTCAACGCCTTCAGGCTAGGGTAGCAATGATCACTCTGCTCTTACCATTTTTGTAATGACCAACATGTAGTTGATTAAACTTTGAACATAAGTTCAGAATAACTCCTTTTTAGGAAAAGGACCTGTGTTAAAAATCGTGTGCTGTCGTTGCTGCTCGCAAGCGTGAAGTGACCTAACTTCATTCCATACGATCACCTCATGTACCACTCCCTATTCAAATCACCCGCTCTGTACTACTGAATCGGCATCATTTACATAACAATGATAAAGTAGATTTACTCTAATTCGCCCGGCACTCAACCGAATAAATCAACATTTATCATTTACACTATTCTGTACAATAAACATTCAAACCAACATAATTTGGTATTACAGCATGCAGCAGAAGCCGTGCATAACAAATAAAGGACGGGTCTGCAGTAATAACCCCTTAGGATTTATGGCCAATATGGGTCCTCCGGCAAGGGGACTGGGCAGTGAAAACTTGGACACATTAACATTACCAATTAACTAAACCTCTGGATTTGCAATTTTTAAATCCGAAGAGATTTTGATACCAAGTTGGAAAAACTCTCTTGCACATAAGTATCATTCGCTGTATCTGACTTCCAGCGTTCATGACGCTTGAACAATCTGTCAGATACACCAGCTTTGGCAGTCTCTGAGGCTCCACCTGCATGGAGGCTGTGCAGTGAGAACTTAGACACATCACCTACAATTGGTTTTAGAGCATCTAACATGACCTCTCGTACTCTCGAACACGTCATCGGATTATTACCACTTCGAAACAAATATCCTTCTTTAACCTTTTTTAATTTCTGAAAACGTAAATGTCCTTCTCTGAGAGACATAATCTGGCTAATAGATACAACTCTAACATTGCGACTGGACAAGTTGGTAAAAACGATCTTGCAATGATTACTGAATTGCCCTGCCGATATACATCGGTCTTGCTTGACTTAATGGAAATTACCAAATGACTAGGATAAAACGTTAAATGTTTCATCTGAAGAGCGGCGAGCTCACTAAACCGAAAAAACGGCATATGCAATGAGAGCCATCGCCAAGGTTCTGATATTCAGCAGATTGTGTAGTGTTCGATCGTTACCATAATTTTGAACCATTTGGGAAAGAATTTCTGGTGTTATTGGATCTTTCCTGTTCTTTGGCTTTAGCCAGTGTTCTTTTCAAGCCTTCAGCAGTGTATGACACCAGAGAGTCTTTTGACGGATCGTCCAAACCAGCCATGCGATGAGCCCACGACAGGGCTGCTAAAGAGCTAATCATTGTAGCTGGCGATGATGCTGAGTTCCCAAGATGGACCAGATACAAGGCTACCATGTAAGGATCACCAGGTAGTGATTAAATAGAGTGAGACTCCGCCCACTGTTGCCATTTCTCAAAGGATGAGCTGTGTTGTGAAACTGTCGATGGTGCTCTGGAGTTGAGTAGTACACGGGGCAGTTGACCAGCGAGACTGTCCAACTCAGAGGTTTAGCCAGATTGAGCAAACCGCTTCTTCCATCTTCTACTGTTGAAGATTACCTTCATAAAGGAGAATAAAGAACCATATATATGTAACGCAAATGATATTAAAATATGTTTATCGATTACTTGTAACGTTAACACAATTTAGTCAGCTGCAGAATACCGAGTACAAAAACGTACTTGTCTAGATACTGCTAGCCTTCGATCATACTGATTCAGTAAATTCATGACAGTGTTCATCCGCTGAGGAACTACATTGTATACTATAGCTTACCGTGCATCCGCTGAGGATGTTATACGCATACTGCGATGCAAGTCTGTTGAGACTTGGTTGCGTTCTGAACGCATATATCGCCAGCACGATGCTAGTTTAGTGTATAGACAATTAAACTGGACACACTAAGATTTGGATATATGCGTTGAAAGTAGTTTTATTTAGCAAAGAACCGAGAATTCACAGTATCGGGCAAGAATTAAGTATAACTGGAGAAAGTAAATGTGAGATGTTGCTTGAATGAGGACTGAAAACGAAGTGGTTAAATATGAACAAAGAATAACAACTGTCTAGAGGTTGAGCAAAAACCATTAACTGAAATTGGAAGGACAAAAGGGCTGGTCTGGTATAATTAAATCAACTCAAGTAATAGGTTGGAACTTGGTGCAAAGGAAAGTGATGAATGCATAGTTTGCTGAATCTCAGAGGTTTAACATCTGGAATTGTGATTATGGACTGTTATTAATGCATGGGTAAAATAACTGAAAACAAAGTGAAAAATAACTAAATATTTACAAAAGTGTATTATACAAGAAAATCAGTGCAAACAGGTTTATTTGCTGAAGTGTTCATAAGTCCACTTTAGAGAACGCTACAGGAGCCCCCTTCCAGTGAGTTTGTGGCAATTTAGCGAACGAAAGTCACATAGCGTTGAGGCCAATGAACACGCCGGCCAGAGCGCGTTTGGCGGATAGGGGCTGGTACTGATGCTGGGGTAGTTTGTTCGGCATCTGTCGGTGGAGGTTCGGGTGTGACGGGAACAGAGATTGTCTCTCGCGCGATATCCAAATGGGCACTTTTCAGGCGGTCAATGCTAATCGTGTCCTTGCGATTTGCTAATTCAACCACAAAATGTTTAGCCGAGCGACTGAGCACTTTGAACGGGCCATCATAGGGGGGTTGAAGAGGTTTGCGGACCGCATCACGACGAACAAAAACATGGGTGCATGTCTGTAGATCGTCGGGGACATTAATGTTAGTTCGTTGCTGAGAACGGCTTGGAGGCGGGTTGGAGCTGACGTTGCATCATACGTTGCAAACGATGGACGTAGGCGGTGGGATCTAACTGAGCTGCTGCCGTGGTCGTGTTGAAAAATTCGCCGGGCAAGCGAAGTGTGGTGCCGTAAACACGCTTGGCAACACTGTGTCCAAAATCTGACTTGACCGCAGTCCGAATTCCAAGGAGGACGAGTGGTATAAAGTCTCTGTCCATTTGTTTGGATCGACTTGTGCCTTTAGTGACGAATTCAATTGCCTGTGGAAACGTTCCACTAGGCCATTTGCTATGGGGTGATAAGCTGTTGTGCGTACGCCTGTGTACCAAGCAGGTTGGTCAAGGCAAGGAAAAGTGCCGATTCAAACTGAGTTCCACGATCGGTGGTGATAGTCGATGGAACACCAAACATGGCAATCCATCGCGTGACAAAAGCACGGGCAACTGTCTCTGCGGTGATGTCAGTCAATGGAATGGCTTCTGGCCAACGCGTGAAGCGATCGATGCAGGTCAGCATGTACATGTATGTGTATCCATTAGAAGGTGGTAATGGACCCACAATGTCAATGTGAACGTGTGAAAATCTGGCATCTGGGGCAGCAAACTGAGTAAGAGGGGCAAAGGTATGACGATGGACCTTTGCGCGCCGACATTGTAAGCATGACTGTGCCCAATGTCGAACATCACGGTTAATACTGGGCCAAACATAGCGGATCCGTGATGAGGCGTTGGGTGGCTCGAATCCCAGGGTGCGACAACGAATGTAGCGAGTAAAACACTTCCCGGCGTAATTCAACGGGAATAAATGGGCGTGGGCAGGCCTTGCGCTAACTTGTTATCCTGGGTAGCCCACCGGGCTAGCAAACTGCAGATTTTACTAGCCCGTTTACATTTTTGCTAGCCCGTATGCACAATGCAAACTATTCGTGCGGCGCGCGCACGTACACATACGTACATCCATAGTAACGTACACAGAGGGCGCTGTTCTGAACAGACTCTGTATCAGACGCTACTACTAGTGACACGGCAGAACGATTATGTACTATACAGCTACGCAGTGGGCCGTTATGGTAAGAAAGGCTGAACGATGTAAAAGAGAATAGTGCACATTATGTGCGGTACCCCGCGCCGTAGTTTTTACTATATTAATCTCACTGAAGCCCACCAGTCTACTCTGTACGTGAGATCGCAAGCTAGCAGCATTATGCGGGGCGCGCGTGGCGTGTATTTCTGGACGGATAACGACGGACGGATAACGACGAACTCGCCTTGACCAAGGCTAGGTGTAAGTACGCCCATTTATGAAAGCCATTTTTCGGCGTCGTACATGTTGCGCGTATAAACCGCCGTTCTGCGATAGCTGATTATCTCCCTATGAAAGCCCGCGGAGAAATAAAGAAAAAGTTAAACCGCGGGCGCAGGTTTTTAAAGACGACAGCAAACTAGTGGAGCTGGTCTGTAATCGTATTGTTTGCGGGCGCACTGCATGAAAATAGTTTACGCGACGTGCACAATATTGATTACTGTCGTCTTTGGCAAAGACTATTGAGTGCTAACAACAACACGAAGGTTCCTCGAGTCTCTCACGACCAGCCTGCAAGACAATGCAGCAACAAACTACGACAGTGGAATATTAATTCATTTTGTCACCAAAACAAGTTAGTGCGTGATATTCTGCACGTAGCACCGGTGTTGTGTGAACTTCAGTCTATGATAATACGAACTCGGTTTGTAGTATTGCGAATTGCGCATGCCTACGTGGAAATTCAGAGAGTGGTCGTTCACGTGATTTAACCAATGATAATGAAAAAAGGGGTCGATTTTCATAGCAGTCTGATTTTCACAATGACACCGTCGCTGACTTATTGTGCCTGCAGAATGATCTTCGATAGTACAAAGTTCGAGGTGAATGTTTCGTTTAACGTATGTATCTGGGGCATGGCCGTCAGCAAAAAGGGTACAATATTAACAGTAGCAACATGCTGTGACGTCATTTTCCCTCTCGAATTCGACGACCAAGAACGAAACTGTGGGGTTCCATATCCTCGATGTGGGCCTGTTCGTGAACTTTCGAAAATGTGTTAACGTTAAAAAAAATTTTAAAGCAGGCCAACTTAATATATCATTTTCAATTTTTTTAAGAAACAAAAATCCTGGTTTACGATTCAGACGTATTGTTATGTTTGTTATGATGTAGATGTTGCGTTCCTTGACCCCAAAATATGTTTTTCCCAGCTCGATTCAGAATTTGGGAACGACTGTAAAAACATACTTCGTGCCTCGTAACACCGGGTTGTGGCTAGTGATGATACTTTCTTTGTCTGGCGAATTTTGCCTGAAATCGTAAATGGCAATAGCTTATTATATAAGCCATTCTATGCTTCGCTAGCTCATGGGCAAAGTCGTTTTGACGTCAATATTTGTTTAAGATAAACAAATCTTACCGCCCTGTAGCATGCAACGCACGTCTTGGACTCGCGTTTGTCCATTGTTAGCTTGAATTTCTTCATATTTTATGGTGTGAATCGGCGAGGTTTAGCAGCTGAGCACGTATTTATACGCGAACGTTAATGCGAGCGCGCAAGGCATTTTGATGCGGCATGTATGGGTCGTTCAAGCTGAAATAACGCGAGTAAGGCTAGGACGCAAATATCACGGTGTGCTACTCACAGATGCCGTCCTGACCCGTCTCGGATCGAGATTCGTAAAAAAAATCCGGCTAAATGGTCAATAGGGACCATTAGCTTCGACATGATGCGCGTATACGGGTTAAGTATAATGTGGCTCAGAAAAAGTCGCCTATTCAATCAACATTTTGCATTATAATAAATTTTATGATTTGGTTATATTATACATTTCAACAATTTGAAATAAAAAGTAAATTGCTGATAGTGATACCAGATGAAACAACACTGCAAACTGGTGGTTGAATAGGAGATTTGTTCGAGCCGTATACGTATCCCATACGCGCGCGTATTGAATCTAATGCTTCCTTATTATGTCAAAATAATCGCGGTGGGGTTTAGGTGATTCGTGGTGACATTGACGAAAAGGCTTCCTGAGGAAAAACAACAAGATAGAGTCTGATGCTAGAACTACTGGATCAATTTGGGATTTCTTCTTGGTATCATTTTTCTTCTAGAAGGATTCTCCATTCATTGGTGGTTCGTGTAGTTTTTGCTTTGGAGTGAGCGGTCTTATCGGTTTTTGTGGGCCACGTGGAGATTTAAGTGTGTTGCAGCTATAATTAACCTGTTTTTCTCAGTCCCAACAGAGAAAACATTCGCACACTTCTCAGGTCTATAAGATTCCGTTTCTCAGTAAATCTCCATAAAAAAGTGTGCCCAAAGCCAACTTTTTGAAGAGTAATTTCGAGGAACAACTTTCACTCTTTATAATTTAAAATCAAATGATATAGGCCTAAGAGAGCCTGATATTATGATCTAAAGAGGAACAAAAGTTTTAAATAATTGATTTACATAATATAACAATTAATTCTTAATAATTATTCTCGTCACTGTTTTTAACTTTACCTAACCGGCCTATATCGTGGGCCGACCAAGTAGGGTTGTTGTGTTGCACTAGGTCGATTGCAAAACTATTACGGACGGATACGTAAATGACCTACAGAACTACGTATCCTCCCAAAATCACTGTAATGAATAATTATTAGCTATCGGTAGCGTATCCGAGTATGCAATTGGCCAGTGATGGTCCAGCCTTTGACAAGTAGGAGCGCTTGGCAATTACCATAATGATACAAAAGAAAATAAAGATAGAGAAGCCCCCAACTCTCGCTAGCCACCTGGAAATTTCCATAATAATAGCTTCATCATTGTTATCGCTGGAAATGGTTTTCACCGCGCCTATTCCTTTTAATCTTTTACAAGCCAGATGTGATTGAGTATCGCCTAGTACAGTAAACTTTGACTGTATCGCCACGATGGCAGACAGAGCAGTTGCGAGGGGTCGCTTTAGTAATGAGTGACCAAGAAAAGAGAGTAATTCGTAGAGGATGGCTGGTACACAGAAATAACTATGTCCGCTTGTTGGCTTATGTTAGGGAGCACATACCACAGCACTTGCAGCACATATATGCCGGGAGAAGAGACGCAGCCCTTCGTCGACGAATACGTGATTTTGCTACACGTGAATTACAGGAGTAAGTTTTATAGCCTTATACGGGACACACAAATTCGTCTGGGAAGTTGCCACTGCAGTTTTGGATATTGATAATATTCTGCATTACAATTTTAGCGCAGTTGAAGAAAGGGCCCAGGAGAGGCGACACGCGGGGAGGCCAGTAGCACCGTGGCGACGTGTTGATGAGGCACCAAATGCTGCCCCACCTCTGGACGACGAACTTAATCCCGCCCCACCACCGGAAGAACAAGTGGAAGATCCACCGGACAATTTACCGGCTCCTAGACCGCCCTCACCCCCTCTTGAGAATGAGTTATTGGTCGCCCCACCCATCCCTCTGCCCGAAGAACCTCAAGTTGACAATGACGGTGATGTAGAAGTAGGTGTCCGAAGGCGGATACCTCTTTGGCAACTAGCAAGGCGAAATCAGGAGCGCTACGCAGACTTGTTGAACGCACATGAGAGGCGTATGGAAAGGGTGGAGCGCATCCTTGATGCAATTGAGCATGCTTTATAGGGTTTTAAAAGTATATCGTTGGATATGCATATGTTGTTTGTTTTTATTTTCAGCTATTGTGATATTAAAGAAGAAAAAACGAACATGGTTACTGGGTTTTTTTTACTTTCCAGCTCCGTACAGCATTATCCTGTTTTATTGTCAAACGTTTTTCGAACACAACTAGAACAAATCCTTGACCGACCTTGGCCAAGGTGCTATAAATTAACCATGTATGTCGTTGCGAAATTCTTATCATAATATAATATTTTCAAGATCAGGAGAAAGCAATAAAGGTCTTGTTTGTATACAAATCCACTGAATCTATTTATGCCGTTACATTTTTCATAGACAAGTAGACAACCCTTGTAATTCTTTAGAATAATTTATCCAGATAACCAGCCGCCTAGGTTTTGAAATTCGGGTTAAAGGTACAATGGCTAATGTGAAACGCCGTAAAAAAACAAGAGGGCAATTTTTCATTAATAAACACAAATTAATCTTGGCAATACTGTATCCATTTAAGCTACCGGGCCTTAAAAGAGGCTGTACCATCTTAACGAAGTTGGCTGTAAAATGTAATATGGCGCTGAGCCAGACAAACGCACACATCAGCAATTAAGGAAAACATATCCCGACTGTTTCTGTACCTCCCTTGCAAAATTCTATAAGTCTTCAGGTGCCGGATAGTGTGCTCGATGGAAACTCGATAAGATGCATGTTCCTTATTAAAAATC
This sequence comes from Crossaster papposus, assembly GCA_037893245.1. NCBI lineage: Eukaryota > Metazoa > Echinodermata > Asteroidea > Velatida > Solasteridae > Crossaster > Crossaster papposus. The sequence continues at coordinate 71,358 of JBAIAA010000487.1, read as the reverse complement.
ATCCGTCTGCCCCTCTCATCTTCATCTCCCCGAAGTTGGTGTGCCTTCCAAGGAGTCAGCAGTGGATCTTCGTTTGGATAGATTCCATCGGCCAGGAGGTAGGCGCCTCGGGGAAGATGCAGCGTCCTCATGGTGTCCAATATCCGGTAGCAGGCGAAACTGGGTGGCATCATTGGTGTGTCCGAGGAAGCCAGACTGTAAATGAGCACCATTTATTTAAAATACAATTAAAAGAAAAGTCGGATGCGGTGGAATCACAGTGAACAGATGCCTGGTCAGGTTGAACTTGTTAAATGTGGATCGACCCCCAGAAATATTAACAATCTGCTGTAAAATGCAGTTGGACAATTACTGATTATGTACTGGAAGACAATGGTAGCATGGGTTATACACTGTTGCCCATAAAGTTTGCAGATAATATTTGTTTCTAATGATTAAAAGGCGTCGCACAAGGCATAGCTAACTTCTGGGTCAAATTTGGTTGGAAATTGTACAGCCACTGCTGAAAACGTGGATTTATTGCATACACCCTTTAAGCAGGAAATGGAAAACACATATTTGTTTTTTATTTTTTAGCGCCAAACAAAGGGCCAGGTTACGTAATGGAATGAAATGTAATGGACTGGCATAAATATATTTCACCTGGGTAATTTTGACTCATGTAGTCACTGCGCAGGTCAAAAGTGATTTATACTTTAAATATGAATAAACAGAGGAATGAGTCTGAAAACATATTCCAACTTTACGGGGAAGTGTACATTTATTTACTACCAGTAATGGTATACTCACATGCAAAAACCGAATATTTCCCTTTGAGTCGGCAATAATCTGCGTTTGAAGGCAATGACGATGCCGATGTCCGCTGTAATACAAGTGCTGATTTTCCTCTGGAATATACACTTCATGAAACGTGCCGTCGATGGTACCCACGCCATTAGGGAATGGCTCCCACATATTTCGCATTTCATTCCACCCCGCTTCGTCTGGCCAGGCGATTCCACTGGTCAGTTTATTCCACAGAACCTCTGTGACAGACTTTGTTATCCTCAACGCGGTGCTCTCACTGACATCAAACAAAACCGAAAGCGAATTAAAGTCCGGATATTTACGGAGCCAGATTAATGTCATTAGTAGTCGGTTCTGTTCATCTAGTAATAGGTTCCTTCCATTGCCTTCCCCCTCCTGAAGGTAAGTTTGTATGAACTCTGACAGCTGGCTAAAAGAGGCTACGGTCTCCCCAGTCTCTCGCCAAAAAGATCTAGGATGGTCCTGCAGAGTGCTGAAAACGTCCCTTCCTCGGAATTCAATTGTTGGCTGTGTAAATACCAGTTCGTTAAACGTTGGCGGTACAATGGGCACCATGGGTAAGCCCACTCCCAAGATTGAGTATAATTCAACGATTTCAGTTTCGAATTGTCCACAATATGGCGGCGGCAAAGTACTCATTTCGGCAGCAACTTTTCGCAGCATGTCCATTTTGCAACAAATGCAGTCAATAGCAGTGATTAATTGTCGGAGGACGTTGTCTGTAATGCTGTGGAATGGAAAGGGCGTTTAACAAGTAAGACACACCCACACACGCACGCAACCTCTTCCCGCATCGTGTGGACCTATATTGTTCGGAGGTCCACAGTGCGTATGCAAGACTAACTCACACGTATATAAACCCTTTGTTAGAGCCCAGTAAGCGCCATCCAATCAGCATGCACATTGTGATACCTTATCGGGTACGTAACCTACGTATCCGTCCGTAGTAGTTTTGCAATCTCCCTACTAGAACGCAGTGACCTCCAACACATAATCCGTATCAAGAACTCGAAGGATAACGTGATCGCAGCGGGACCGATACCAACGCGTAGTTGGTGACATACTCCCAAAATGTTAAGTAAATCAAGGTCTCGGCGTGACGGGGAAACGGAAAGTTTGTTGCCCGAAGTGGAACGTCTAAAGTCATGCCCTTGCTGTCTACATATGGGAATGGGACTGTCCCGCGTACGCAACGATACTTAAAATTTGACATTTGTTAGTTTGAACCATGGTTTGAACTCACTCATCCAACAGTGTAATAACCAGCCATCAACAAATCAATTCATAGTTCGTGTGTGTCGAAGGCGTCACCACCACCCCAGGTCTTCTTGCAACGAAACTAGGGTCGTTTTATAAACCCCATCTTAGGCTCCGTCTCCGACTTCATCACCATTGTCAAACTGTATTGAATAAAGCCAAAGAAGACGACGAAGCGGGGGTTTAGAAAACGGCCTTATGCACTGAAACCTAAAGGGTGCACGGTTGTAAATAGGCCCAAAATTGCTTGCGCCGACCAGATCACATTTTGCATGCCCAGGAAATAATTTTCTAAAGAGCATTTTGAGAGCCATGCATTTGAAGGATTGTAAAAATACAGTGTACCACCTCGGTCCGGGAGTGTGAGCTTCTAATTCTGAGCATTTGGGATGAATCTGGCCATGGAATTGGCACTACTTGGCTCTTGAGCGAGAGGGTATTTTTTTCAAAATGGACGCTCTGCAGATTGGACTTCAAAACTAGTTTTAGGGGTGTTCTCCTTTGGAGGGAAATATCACGCAAAAGTTATCAGATGACCCCACACAAATTGAAAAGAAAATGAAAGATGGTGAAATAAGCTTCATTTTGGTGTATAGTTTAGTCACCTTGGAGAGTTGTGAGTATTTTCCCCAATTTTTTGAAGTTGGGGTATTTATCATTGTTGTCTATGGGACTTTATTCGGATGTGCGCAACCTAAAGGCTGATTCCCTAACCTGACGATTTATCGTATACCCAGACGTCTAAATTGTAGACCAGGAAGCCGCTGGCGTAAAATGTAGCTGTGAAGAAGAGTCCCGTCTCGAGTAATGTTATTAAGGGAATAAATGTGTGTTCGAGAGGTTTTAATCACTCTGTTTAATACTGCTTGGAGTCTGGGTGCTGATAATTACCCGAGCCGAAGGCGAGGGTAATTATCAGCACCCAGACTCCAAGCGGTATTAAACAGAGTGATTAATACCGACCGAACACACATTTATTCCCATTCATAAATACCTTTTTTGTAAAATTCAGCCCAAAAAGCCCCCAAAATCCCGGAAAATTGTCGCAAGTAAATTTCGGTGTTTCGCCATTCTGTCAGTGTCAAATGACCATTGATCTCCATTATTATATAATGGAGATCAATGCAAATGACTCTGTCGCTCTCTACACAATACATGCAATAACGCGTATTTACTGTAAACCAGACTATTACTGCCATTGGCAACCTCGTTCCCAAGGTGTCGAGCTGTACGCGCCCAACACTACCCGCTCTTATTATTGGAGACGAGGTACGGTTCAGGGTTGGAAATAAAGTGAGCCCTGGGGACGGAATGTTGTTTCCAGCTAGGGTTTAAACACTTCCAGCCATGTCTTTATCGTCCGTTTAATACCGGCCACGTGACGGGCTCTCGACCAATAGGAATGCCTAAACTGTCCCAGGTATTTATGAATGGTAGATAAAATCTGGCTCAAGGACAAGAAATCAAAATAAATCAAGGCTCACTGTATGTAGAAAACGAACAAGCAGGCGCGTGGCCCACCCTCTCCTCCCAGCATGAGACCGGCCGTTTTTAACGGCACTCATTTTAGGCCATCAACCTCGGTCCAAATTTTGTGCTCCCGGTATCAATTTATCAAAAATGATTGTGCTCAAAGCGATTTTGGCAATGTATGCACACCTAGAGCTGCGTAGGCAGATTTTTTGGTGTAATTTTTTTTCTTCAAAATGGCCGCAAATATGCTCGTTATACCGGATTAACTATGTGGTAGAAAGCACAAAAAAGTTGCCACCGCTGCAATGGTACCACATAATCCAACTAAAGGTTGCGCACATCAAAATAAAGTCCCATAGACAACAATGATAAATACCCCAACTTCAAAAAATTGGGACAAATACTCACAACTCTCCAAGGTGACTAAACTATACACCAAAATGAAGCTTATTTCACCATCTTTCATTTTCTTTTCAATTTGTGTGGGGTCATCTGATAACTTTTGGGTGATATTTCCCTCCAAAGGAGAACACCCCTAAAACTAGTTTTGAAGTCCAATCTGCAGAGCGTCCATTTTTTTTTTTAAATAACCCTCTCGCTCAAGAGCCAAGTAGTGCCAATTCCATGGCCAGATTCATCCCAAATGCTCAGAATTAGAAGCTCACACTCCCGGACCGAACAATCCTTCAAATGCATGGCTCTCAAAATGCTCTTTAGAAAATTATTTCCTGGGCATGCAAAATGTGATCTGGTCGGCGCAAGCAATTTTGGGCCTATTTACAACCGTGCACCCATAAGCCAAACATCACCATGAGCATTATTCTCCAACCAGGTTACTTAGAGGAGTATTCCACGAGGCCATGCTAAAATATGGCTGCCGCGTCTATCGATGCACCAGCAGTTTGGAAATAAAAAAAAGGAATTGTTGTATTCAAATTAATCTGGACGATACATGCTGCGACATGAATCCGTAAAAAAAAAATGTTACCATGTTATCACTTTTGCATGTGGCCGCGTATTTACGCATGAACGTCACTCGTTGGCTCGAGGGCTAGGGACCTGAGACCGTTCGATGTACTTGCGCATGTTTTTGTACAACTTTCCCGAGGCACGGCGTAAGTGCGGGTGAGTAATCGAACACGCTAAACAAAATCTGTAAACCCAGACCGAATATGTCTCCCGGGCATTATGAACCCCCAACAATTTAACTAGGTGGTAGATGTAGAGGTATTTACACCTTGTACTTGGACGGGCAATGGTAAAACAAAGTCGCAAAACAAACAGCTGCACATTTGTTTTATTATAAACATAAATATTTTTATTAAATTAAATGTTTTAATATCACATTCTGATACAGTGAATTGATTTTGAAATATTTTCACTGAAAACAACGAACAACAGCAGCTTGACATTAGTTTTTAACGTTATTTTTAAAATGTCGACCAAATTCCTGTTTTCCGATAACATAACATTCTTTATAGCATTCCTTTTCCAGGTTTAAAAATAGACTTTATGCGTTGCGGGTGTATCGGAGAGTATCGTTCGTTTTGTTAATTTGTGAACACTTAGTGAACAAAGGCATGAAAGGGTTTACTCTTCCCTGTCGAGGCCATACAATACCATAATACCATACAATATACGCAAAATGTATAGTATTAATGTTGACCTATCACTGGCTGGCACGTAGCCACGCACCTTAGATAACCGTTTAAAATGTTGTGCGGCACCTTTTGTTTGTCTCAGATTTCGTGCTTTCCACATCGATTTGTAACTCATTGTGATAAAAAGGGCAATGTTAAAGCTCGTGGTTGACGCGATTATACGCGATAGGTCAATTTAATACCCGTTGGTGTTTTCTACTTGAAATGATGGTGGTTGATAGGTGCGATATATGTTACACTTATACATGTACATAAGGCCTAGTCACTAAAGTCTAAAATGGAATAGACACCACACACTACAATTTCTTAAGAGTACCTTTCACAAATACACATCCAAACGACGTTTTCGGTTTGTTTTTGATTCACTTTTGAGGAAGAGTCTCCAGCCATTTTTGACATTTCTGACGTAGTTGTTCGTCTTCAGTTTCTCCTTGGAGACTAATGTCTTCCTCAATGTGTGACAACAGTTCCTCGGCGTACTCCGGTTTTACCTCACTGATGTTGGCATATCGTCTACTCTCCAAGCTGCTCTTGAATTCCTGATAATCCATCCCACCCAGGTACGGCCGATCCATGGAGGACACGGCGTTTTTCCGCTGGACCACTTTCCGTGTGATATGTCTGGACGGAAAACCGTTCTCTAGATGCGGTTTGGTCTCTTCGATCTTCTGCAAAGTCAACTCAAAGTGTCTGGAACTGTCGTAGCTGGTCTTCACGGCGGGCCGGTTTTTGTTGTTGTTGAGTTCTACCGAGCCGTTACCGTGAGATGACCGCGGCGAACTCGGCGGTATTGGAGTGGTTTCAGGCCCGGACCGTTGCACCAAGAGCGGTCTCTCTGTTGTCTTAAACAAGCTGCTGGCGGCATGAGCCGTTGTCGCATCGCCGAAGGAGCTGCATCTCTTCAGGAGAGGCGAGAAGAAAACCTCTAAATTGGAATCGTCGGCAGTGTCGACAGTTCCGGCAACGCTGTGCCGTCTGGTGTTGATGCCTGGTAGTTCGACCACCGTGCTGAGCCGAGATGAACCACCGAGGCTCCCCTCGCTAGTTCGTCTCATCAGCACCACTCGGCGGGCACGCTTCCCCTGATCCAGTGCTCTGTGTGACTCAGAGCTGAGCCTCGGCAAGCTCTTGGTCGGTACACCACGGGACGTGAGAGGAGTCATGTCTATCCGGGCTGTGGCCGTATCAGCTACACCGGTCACCGAGTAGATCTTCTCCGCAGATTTCTGTCGCAATCCGGGCTTGGATGACATGAGGTCTCGTGTAGAAGGAAAGGAAGGAGAGTTGGACGAAGATGGTTCAAGACAATGTTGAGACAACGCGATCACCATGATTACTCATCAATGGTCTAGTCATAAATATCATACATCTCAAAAGATAGCGTTCACAGCAGATACATTCACAACATACAAGGAACCGACTGTTCTGTAAATATGCAATACACGTACCGCGAAAACATATATAGGAAACACCTCAGTCGGGCTGGCTTATGTCTGAACTGACGACTAAACTGCTGGGCAAGCTCCTTGCCTTTTGTTTTGAGTTGACTAGTTCGTGACGTCAGCGTGATCAGGCCAGCTGTGCGTGATCCTATCCCAACAGCCACTCATACGCGGGTACGTAGGGCCAGGGGTGTTTCAAGTCGTATAGGGCTCCCAGATCTGTGGCTAATTTCATCATTAACCATTGGCAATTGCTTAAATTATCAGGGATGGATTTGGGGGCTTGTATTTTATAGTAAATGTTGACCTGTCAGAAGTTTTACCATTAGGGCCTATGCGCCTGCTTAGAGAGAAAAAAGGAAGAAAACCAGCGTTTGTTTTCAACCGTCGGGTGGTTGTTCTTTGTATTTATGTTATTTTCGGACAATGACATTTATTTTTACATGACATGTACATTTATTCAGCTAGTGTATGCTGAGCATGAAAAGCGCACATGTAGTTTGACTGGTAACATATTTTTATGAGCGAGACTTTTTTAGTGCTAAGCAATTTGTGTGGTTAGCAGCGCCATGAAATTGGGCCAGGGGCCAATTTCACAACAATTTGCTTTGCAAAAAAACACACCTTTTGCTCAGTAGAAACAGGTTAGCAGCCAAAACCTCATGTGATTTTCATGCTAATCAAAAACCAGCTGAATACAAGTCACAAGCAAAAAACATCACCTGATAATTTGGTTTGTAACCCTGTTTTTGCCAAGATAGAATGTTAATGCTAAGCATTTTAGTTTTTGCTTACACATTTCATGAAATTGGCCCCAGGTGGTATAGAGGTTATCACTATGTATATAATAACACGCATTGAATTAAGTGTATGTAAGTTCTGGTGTTCCGAAATACGGTACCCTCTGGAGACATGAACACAATGTGTACACAAAACGTCTCCGGAGGGTAAATTTCTATAGATGAATAGGTCTCCATTGGGAATTTCACGAATTAGATTTTTGGATTTTACTTAAATTACTCAAAAACTAGGATTAGGATGTGGGTTAGGGTTAGTGTTTGGGTTAGGATATAATATAGGGTATATTGGGTCGAAATTTCAACCCAGGAAAAGAATTATGGTTAAAATGGGAGCATTTCGAAAAACGTGCTCGACTTTCTAACCATTTTGTACACGAGAACAAAGCCATGTCTCCACAGTGATACAAAAATGCGAATACATGTACATGTACATGTACCGGTACTTGTAGTGCATGCAATGATATACATACATGTACAACCTTCAAATGTACAACCTTCAATCAAGTGTGGTTTGCATCATGAACCAGTTGCCTCGTACAACTTTCGCCACTTTTAATATGTTTATACTTCCGCGAAATTTAATTAGCATTGGTCGGCGTTAGCCTTATATTTTATAATATGCCATAAACCCCGGTCGACCTGCATATACACACACCTGTAGGACAACGACGTACATGTAGAATGTGACACCTTGTTCTAGTGAATTATGAATGCAATAATTTTTTTTCGCCACCCAAATGAAAACAGTAAAATCTGTCATTTCTTTAAAGTTCACAAAACGGTCAGGGCATATTGTTTACAAGAATTCCTCTCCATATAAATCAACGACAAACATTATGTTTGAAGGTAGACCGTCCGAAAACAAAAATTATTATATACCTGAGAGGGAAAATAGTCGTAACAAAATATAACGGAATGCCACATATAGAATGTGTAACCGACATACACTTATAGTATACAAATATTGAACGCTTCGAGTGGTGCAGTGAAACTAGCCTCCCGAGGGGATCATGAAACATTATATTTTCCCGCGGCAAAGCCGAAGAAAAAAGGAACGTTACAGTTATTTCAGCACAGAGGTTGCTAGAATATTGGATATTTCGGATGGTCGTATATTTTCTATTCATTAGCGGTTTGTTGTGTGTGTACATTGTATATGACAGTAAGTCAATTAACACAATTTTCTCACAAACGTTTTTGTAGAGCACATTTTGAATAAAAATAAAGGCCCAAAACCCAGTAAACCCGAAAACAGATTTTTTTTCAGAAATGACATTTCCGAAACAGCTTCCTTAATTGTCTGGAAAAGATGGGGAATCTTACTTCTCAACAAAACTACAAAAAAGTAGTTTTTAAACATTTTAGAGGAATACAAATTCGCACAAAAATACTGCGAATCTGTCCCTAAAAATAATGGCATCGAATTAAAAAAAAAAATTAAAAAAAATTAAAATTTACCGCAGAATCGTACAAATTAGATAACACTGTCCAAACAATACAAAAACTGTCAACGTACAGGGTGTCTTCAAAAATGGTGCAAGTGGAACGCATCGTTTTAATCATGTTTCCAAAAAGATACACACTCGGAAACACTACAAATTTGACTTCTAGATGAATTTTGTGAAGAAATAATGACACGTTCCACTTGCCGCTTTTGGGGACAGTATAGATTTTCCTACGCGTATATTACGGAAATGATTTACAATACAATTAGGAAACCCACCGGCCATCATCTGAGAACGACCCGCTCGGGAGCTGAGACACGACCCGCCTGGGAGCTGAGACGGTGGTGACATCGACAGCGGTAACCACTCCGTCGTGAATCCCACGAGAACCCTGGGTAATGTGGTCGTGAGACATTTGAAGGATGGCGGCTCACCATGGCAACAGCACGCCACTGCATGCTGATGAAGGGCATGTCCGAGACAAATTCTGTACGCAGTTATCCATGATACCCTGCACAATATAGGGCAAAGAGTATACCCCGGTCCCTTGTCCCCTATATTCCCATATCAGGCCCGTACGCAGGATTTGTTTATGGGGGGTGCGGATTTGTACTTGATGGGACCAACAATGGGACCAAAATTTTCGTGTGCCAGTACCGTTATTTCTACATCAAAGTACCATTATTTACCCCGGAAAATGTGAACTTTTGGTAATTTGGGGGGGGGGGGGGGGGGGGGGGGGGGGTGCGTACGCACCCGTCGCACCCCCCTGCGTACGGGCCTGCATTACTATACATGTACATGTGTACTCTCTTAATGTCAAAGAGTGAAACGCTCACTCTCATTTTTTTACAGAATAAAAACTGACCTTGTCACTCTCTTAATTATAAAGGATAACTTATTACAAAAGAGCTGTCCTCGTATGGCTTCTCAAAAAAGGGAAAATGTACTATTTTGGCGGGCTTTCACTCTATTTGCAGTAGTTTTGTTTACAATGGACAGTCTTTAAGCTGTTCATTCTTTTACATTGAGAGAGTAACACCCCCTATGCAGATATCTGAAAAGAATCCTTGAGATCCCGGGAGCGAATTTTTTTTTCCCAAACAGGTTTGCACAATTTCATGAATTATTCAGTAGTTGCGTTGATCGCTGTACAACACTTAGGTTCTAGGTCTCCTTTTCCCCTTAAATTAAAAATACTCTAACGATATCAATTTGACTAGGAAAAATGAGGTGACCTACTACAGCAGGATTCGAACCCGGGATCTTTGATCCATAGCCAATCCCACTATCCACTACACTACGTATAGCAGCTAGTCTTAGTCAAGACCAAGCTAGCCCGTTCATTTGTTCCGCGGCGCGCCGTCCGTATTATCTGGGCTTATTGAGGGCGACCTTAATTATCGCCATATCATCGTGAATTTCTTCCACTAACTTGGTCTTAGCGCAAGCGTCACGTGAACCCGGAAAATTCCGAGGACATTCCAAGCATAGCTCAAATAGCTACTCGCCCCCGCATGCGCGCTAAGTCGTTTTTGTTTAATGTAGTGTTCGATTATTATAGTCTGGTTCCCAGACCAAATATTTCTGACTATTTGTGATTTTTCATTTATTATTTAGCCGCCAATGTCACGTGACCCAAAAACTGGAGGAATTGCTTAACGTTCGCGATGTTCGAGTGTTTCCAGGTTTTTATAAAATAAAACTCGCATTAGCAAAGGTCAACACCAAACGAAATGCCTAAAAATATCACAGTCATTGTAGTCATTGTGCTATTTTTTGGTAAGAGCCGTTAAAATTTGAATTGTTGCGAGCTAAGAGCCGTTAAAATTTGAATTGTTGCGTCGTCATAGCTACGCTGCTTGTATCGCGTCATTATCTATTTGTGTGTCGCCGCGCCGGCGGCTACCTGACATACAAGCGAGTCATTATTTTCCCCCATCTCGCTTCGTAATGTCACCCACTGTCATGTTCAGCTAAAATTGGCGCCAAACAAAATACGCCTCCTGAACTCCGTGAATTTGATTCTGTCCTCTTATAAAAGTTGTCAATTTCAGACGTCTTTTCAGTTTGCACATTCTGTGTTTCAAACGAAGGGAGCCAGTACAAAGAACGACATAACAGGCATAGGCCTATTCCCTGTTGCCTCCTTACTGATCAAGTTAATTAAGTTTAGGGAACCCTAGGGACCCATCAGACATAGCAATCATTGCCTATAATCTAGGGACACCATGTGTTGCTGGACAGTTGTTCCGTGTTTTATTTAATGATATTTTCTTGTCTTGATTTGTGCGCGAAATGAAACATACGAACTTGTTGACGGCGCGACCGCGACATTTTTATGTCTGGCGAAATGTGTCCTTTTTTTAAGTCATGCTTGATAAACACATTTCACTTAGACTATCTGAACCAAATAAAGATAATCATTTATTAGAACCTTGTGTACCCCATGCCTCTCTTTTTGGAGGAAATCCTGTTTAAAAACTGGTCAAATTTAGGTCAAAGGCCTAGGAGAATTTTCGTAGAGCTGCACCTCGTTACAAGGAGCGCCTTCAATTTAATTTGAAGGCTGCTGCGATGTCTCAATAGACGATGGGAATTAACCAACAACCCCGCAAAGATCAAGGCTAAATCAGAGCAAACATTGCCCGGGTGGTGGGTCACACCTGATCCACCCGTACGTACTGGTGAGTCTACCGCTTCGGCACCCCAGGCGATTAGACCAGACTGGTCTGTAAAAACGAGTCCATTACTTCAGATAACTCAGTCGCAAAAATGGCGCGAGGTCGTACCCGTCCACTTATTCGCTTCAATTTATTCCCTTAATGGACAAAATTGACCACCTGTCGTGTTGTGGAAACATTCGATGTTATTTGCCACGTAACAATAATTATCAACATCGGGCAGAGTTACAAGGTCGATCAGTCAAATATTGCATCCCTCTGGGGGCAAGGTGAATGTTACCGTTGGCATAATAATATTCCGGGTTCGCCGTTGGTCGTTCTCATGGTGGCCTTTTTGATGAATTCGTTGACTGCTATCACCCCCAATGTCCCTGCCCTGTCATAACCAATTTTTCACTGGGGTTGAACATTTGGTTGACCACGGTGAAAGTACATTCAGTACAAAGCAGGACCTTCTATGGGTAAATTAGTTTCACAAGGTTTTCACGAAATAGATAATATATTTTAATCAAAAACTAACTACGTGTGTGTCGCAAATTAAAGTGTATATTGTGCACGAAGCATAGCTTTAGCATTCTAGGAAGGCGCACCAAAACCTATATTCAAAATTTATGACCAGTCGTGAAATTTAACGGCAATATTGACATTGGAGCTATAATGATATTGACGTCAATGTTCACGTCTTTGGGGCAAGTCTTGAAATTTGTCGTAAATATTGACGTCAATATTCACGATCTGTAGTCCCTCCGTGGCGCAGCCAATAGGCTGGAAACCACGCGCCGTACGATCCATTTCACTAAAGTTACGATGCGTTCAATGCGTCGCAAATACCTTGACAACGGCAAGTAACACGTCGTAAGTTACGAAGTGTATTTGGGTCGTCGTAAAATAAGATGCGTCTTTTAATAGCCAGTTTTACGACATAAAAATGTAATAAACGAGACTAGAATACTCGGACAATGTATGGGAAGTTGTAAATGAAACATTAATCGTAGTCATAATGAATAAACCTTGAATAGTGCACTTGAAATTTCAAATTTGCTAGAGGTCCACAGCAAGCTTGTTTTTCGTTAAAAATGCATCATACGTCAGCCATTTTGATTGACATTAATTTTGTAAAGCTTTCTGAGAAGACTCTTTGCTGAATACCAGACGGCTATTCATTGTGCGTTGAATAGGTACATACAACAGTCATTGTTTTGTGCTATAAATACACCTACGACGCGCGTCGCACGTAGGATGTGTTTCGTGAAATCGATTTCACGACGCGTCGCAGCTGCGACCCGTCGTTGAGATACGACCGCGTCGCACATGCGATGCATCGTGAGTTACGAAGAGTTTAGTGAAATCGGATGCTGGTTTCCAGCCTATAGTGGCCGCGCCCATGCAACGCACTGTATGATACAAACGCAGATATGCAAATAGCCGTACAAAAGCCGTACAAAGTGTTGAGTTTTCCCATCACATCTCTTATTAGGAAATCTAAACGTGATTATTTCGATCAGGTGTCCACAAAGTACGAACATTCCCATAAACAATAATGGAAAGAAATTCATAAAGTTGCTGGTAATAGCAAGTATGTGAAGAGTATCCAATTATTGAAAAAGAAGTTCAAGTTCAACTTCTGGATTATCTTAACGATCATTATCGATCATTATGATTAATGTTGATCAGTTTGCATTTTGTTAAACCCTTCTACTCAATTTAGCTTGCATCGTGTAATTGATGATTTTTATGAAGCTTTTAGTTAGCATCAGGTTGTTGGCTCTTGTTTTCTTGATATATCAAAATGTTTTGATACCATTGATCACGATCTCTTACTTTTTAAACTGAGTAAGTACGGTGTGTCAGGTAATGAACATAAATGGTTTACGAGTTACATCTTAAATAAAAAAATAGTTGTGAGTTGCCATGATAAATTATCTAACTCGAATGATATTACTGTTTTGGTTTTACAGGGGAGTGTAGTAGGTCCTATATTTTTATTTTTTTAATTTTATTAATGACATTACACAAAATGATAATTTAAGTAGGCCTACTTGCAATATCTTCGCAGATGATGTTGTTATTTATGTGACCGGAAACAATGTCCATGATACAAACCGGGTGTTACAATCTAATATTGATGATATTTTTACTTGGTATAATAATAATAACTTCGCATTAATACAAATAAGACTAAAATCATGCTTTTTCAATCTCGTCATACTAACATTCTAACAAATTAAATATTGTTCTTGAAAGCATTCAGCTTGAACAAGTAAACAGTGTTCGGTATTTGGGAGTTCAGTTGAAGTTGATGATAACCTCACTTGGGAACCACATGTAATGAATCAATTGTCTACAAAGTATATTCATTATCCCGACTTAGACATTGTCACAAGACGAGGTAAAAATTATTTGTTAAATACCAATCCCAGCTTGCACCCAGGTGGAATTCCACCTGTGGTGCACACTCCCCAATGATTTTGCATTTGAATGGGTTAATCCGTGTTTAATCCACACATAAACCATAAGGGCATTTTAATCCGTTAGCTGGCATTCCAGGGAGGGTATAAAACCCTCGCTCGTGATTGTTTAGTCGAGTTTTGTGGTGCGGGAGCCGGAGTGAGTGTGTCTCGCCGGGTTGGGTGTTCGTTAGCGGATGGGTGTGAACCTTCAGCGCTGAGGCTGTCGAGTTGGGAGCCGCCGAGGGCTGCGTGTCGGGCGGACTTCCTAGACCCCTTGGAGGGGGAATTTGTTTTCCGCTTATGGGCGATTGAGGCCCATTTTGTTTTTGCACCGCACCACAATCTCCCGGGAACTGGATAGGCCCAGACGAAGCCGTAGTCCTTGTAAGTTAAATAATTATGTATAATCATTGTTTTATAATAATCTGGTTGGTAACACCCTGTGTATTTGAATATGCAAACTGTGCATTTTTGGTGGTTTACCTGAACCTGTGAAATCGTGCATTTATTAGAATGCGCTTGTGCATATTGCATTACAGGACTTCCCGTAATCGTACCCTACGGGTGGCTGGCGGGGTGACCGTTGTCCCTTTTATTGCATCACCGTGACGGTGACGCCTTTTGGTGACCTGTTACTACCTGTACCTACCTGTTACTACCTGTACCTACCTGTTACTACCTGTACCTACCTGTTACTACCTGTACCTACCTGTTACTACCTGTACCTACCTGTTACTACCTGTACCTACCTGTTACTACCTGTACCTACCTGTTACTACCTGTACCTACCTGTTACTACCTGTACCTACCTGTTACTACCTGTACCTACCTGTACCTACCTGTACCTACCTGTACCTACCTGTTACTACCTGTACCTACCTGTTACTACCTGTACCTACCTGTTACTACCTGTACCTACCTGTTACTACCTGTACCTACCTGTTACTACCTGTACCTACCTGTTACTACCTGTACCTACCTGTTACTACCTGTACCTACCTGTTACTACCTGTACCTACCTGTTACTACCTGTACCTACCTGTTACTACCTGTACCTACCTGTTACTACCTGTACCTACCTGTACCTACCTGTTACTACCTGTACCTACCTGTTACTACCTGTACCTAACTTCATCAAGTTCTCTTGCCGTGCTACAATACAAGAGGGAATCATCCCAGGGTGTTTATATTGTACTTAAAAAAAGCTGTGTAATCAATAATCTAATTAATGTCCTGGTTTAAAGTTTTGTTTTTTGTAATAAATAATGTAATAAATAATGTAATAGTTTTGTTTTGATAAATCATGCGTTTAGTCTTCTGCTCTTTTGAGTTATTCCTTGATTTCTGGTCTGAGTAGAGTGGCGCAAGGGTCCGCTCTGCGACATCATCGGGGGGCTTGTCCGGGAAACCGATTCGTCGGTTTACCAAGCCACAGACTAATTATCTTGGGTACTCTATTGAACAGTGGTCGCTATACACGTCTGATTGTTTGAACATGGTTCATTGGGTTACAATCCTATACGCATTCCAGTGTTTTCAGATTGTTGTGATTCAAAACAAAATTGATCTTGAAAAAATTGTGGCCATAGGTAAGGAAATGGGCCTCTCTGGTCAAGACTTGCACAATTTTGTTAAGGAACGAGAACAAAAAGATGCCGAGGATAAAACTTTTAAGCAAAAATGGGAAAGGGATGAGCGAAACAAACAGCGAGAACATGAAAAAGAAATGAGAGAGTACGAGCTTAAAATGATTCAAGAACAAAATGCGAAAGGTACTAATCTAACCGATTCCATAGTTTCAGGCGCACATGCATTCAAAGCAAAGATGCCCAAATTACCGTATTTTAATGAACAGAAAGATGATATGGATGCTTACTTGCGACGTTTCGAACGGTTTGCAACCTCAATGGGTTGGCCCGAGTCGGAATGGTCAATATCACTCAGTGCATTACTCACGGGGAAAGCCATGGAAGTGTATACAAGGTTATCGGTAGAACAGGCTAGTGATTACAAACGAGTCAACTTCCTTGCTCCATAGATTTCAGTTGACGGAAGAAGGTTTCAGGTTGAAATTCAGAAATTCTAAACCGGATCAGGGCGAAAGGTACTCGCAGTTTGTGGAACGATTGCTTTCATATTAAAAAAGATGGTTGGATCTTGGTAATACCTCCCACACATTTGAGGCATTAATAGACTTGTTTGTTAGGGAACAACTATTGAGTGTGTGTGATAAAGATCTAGGTATGTTCTTAAAAGAGCGAAAGCCAGAAGATATTGTCAAAATGGCTGACATGGCCGATCGTTATGTAGAAGCTCGTGCTAAACATGGTAGTGAACAAAAAAGGGATTTTCGTAGCCTCAAGGATCGGTCACCAGTTGGTCAAAGTCAAAGTTGGTCCAAACCCAATTTTAAACCGAACACGCAGAATGCAGACAGCGAAGCTAAGCGATGCTTTGTATGCGGTAGGCGGGGACATGTGGCACGAGAATGTTACAGCAAGTATCGTAGTGCAAATCAGTCACCTGGCAAAACGAACAAAGGCGCTGCGCTCGAATCGACCAGCAAAGTTGAAACAAATGCTGGGGAAAATGAGCATAAATTAGCTGCGTGTATGAAGGTTAATTCAGCTTGTTGCCAAAACCCATTCATGTGTGTCAGCCAAACGGCGAGTAACATCAAACTTGCGTGCGGTCACACATTGCCGGTAGTTAGTGCTGCGTGCATGACTCCAAAGACAATGCCGGTTTTGAGTGGGTACATGGGGAAACATAAGGTGGATGTTCTTAGGGACAGTGGTTGTAGCACCGTAGTGGTGAAAAGGTGTCTAGTCAGTGAAAGTCAATGCGCCGTATTCCTGGTCGCATGAGGGCGCTTTAAGACGCCATTTTCGTTTAATGAAGTGGTTCAGTAACTTTACTTTTATCTAACAGATGAAATATTGAAAAATTTAGATTTTGGAGCTGTAAGAATATGTAAACTGACGTGAATTATCTTCTAATCACTTTTAATTATACCCCCAATACCGTGAGCACAGCGCCATCAACGTTCAAAAATACGGCCTATTGGTGGGGTCTAGTGAAAATTGTGTCATGTTGGACGGCACAGTCCGTAAATTTCCTGTTGCACAAATCGAAGTAGACACGCCGTATTATATCGGGTCAGTTAAAGCACTGTGTTTGGAGAGTCCGCTGTATGATCTTGTGTTGGGTAATGTGACGGGTGTTGGGGAGCCAAATAATCCAGACCCCAAGTGGAAACCTAATTTTGAAACGACTACTCAAGGCATTGACAGTCAAATCAGTCAGTCAGTTGCAGCAGTAGAGACTAGGGCTCAAAAGGTCAAGAAAGACCAACCTTTTAAAACGTTGATCGTGTCCAAAAGTACTGGGTTATGTGCGACTAGGAAAGAAATTGAAGCTTCTCAGAGGACTGACCCAACTCTAGGTAAATTATGGGACTTGGCTAAAGTCGGTACACCGAAAGTTACAGGTGCTGGTAACGAGAGTCGTTATGTGGTCAAAAATAGTCTACTGTACAGAGAGTACAAGTCATGGAAGTCGAATACTCAAGAACCAGTTAAGCAATTAGTAGTTCCTCAGCAGTTTAGGAATCAAGTATTACATCTGGCTCATGATTCGGCTTTGGCGGGCCACATGAGAGTCAAGAAAACTTTGGATAGAGTTCAAGCTCATTTTTATTGGCCTGGTGTCAACGGGGATGTACAAAGACATTGCATTTCCTGTGACATCTGCCAACGTACAGTTACCAAGGGTAGTGTTAGCAAAGTGTCATTGGGTCAAATGCCATTAATCGATACTCCATTTCGACGGGTGGCAGTCGACATAGTCGGTCCAATTGATCCTATCACTGAGCGTGGGAATATATATATTCTTACGCTAGTAGACTATGCGACTAGGTATCCTGAGGCAGTTGCGCTTCCTCGTATCGAAACTGAGCGCGTTGCTGAAGCATTAGTAGGGATATTTTCTCGCATGGGCGTACCACAAGAGATTCTAAGCGATAAGGGTAGTCAGTTTACCTCGGGGTTGATGAGGGAAGTTGGGCGACTGTTGTCATTGAAACAGATGACGACGACACCGTATCATCCTATGTGTAATGGGTTGGTCGAAAAGTTTAATGGCACGCTAAATAAAATGCTGCGGAAAATGTGCGTCGAACGACCCAAGGACTGGGACCGCTATTTGCCCGCGCTCTTGTTTGCATACAGGGAAGTGCCGCAAGAGAGCCTCAACTTTTCCCCGTTCGAGTTAATGTTTGGTAGAACTGTAAGGGGCCCTCTGGCTATTCTTAAGGAACTTTGGACGGGTAAAAATAGTGAAGAAGAGGTCAAAACCACTTATGAATATGTAGTTGACTTGCGTGATCGCCTTGATTTAACTTGCGAGTTAGCAAGGCAAGAACTTGCCAAAGCATCTAAGCGACATAAACATTATTATGATGCTAGAACTAGGGATCGTAAGTTTATTGTTGGGGATAAAGTTTTGATGTTGCGTCCCACTGACAATAACAAGCTCAAAATGCAGTGGAAGGGGCCGTATGAGGTTGTCAAAAAGGTTGCAAAACATGATTATGCAATCGTTGTAAAGGGTAAACAGAAGACATTTCATGCAAATCTTCTCAAGAAGTATGTTGTAAGGAATGAGGACAGTCGGCACAATAATGCAGAGATCGTGCATGCTGCGGCAAGCCTTATTCGCGCGTCTACAAATATCATTGAGGCAGACGATGAAAAACTGATGGAAATCACTTTTCCATCCATGAAACAATCTCAAAATTATCGAGATGTAGACATCTGTGAAAACAGAACAGAGGTCGAGAGATGCGAAATCCTTGATTTGTTGCAAGATTGCGCTGATGTCCTCATTGACGTACCAGGTCACACAACTCTAATTGAACATAATGTACAGGTAACTAGTACTGACCCAGTTCGTTGTAAAGCATATCCTGTACCACACTCAATGCAGGAAACAATCCGAAGTGAAATCGATTCCATGTTGAAACTAGGTGTTGTTGAAAAGTCGGAATCTCCATATGCCTCGCCAGTTGTCATTGTAAAGAAATCGGATGGCTCTAATCGATTCTGTATCGACTATCGCAAACTTAATAAGATAACGGTGTTCGATCCCGAACCGATACCAAACATTGACGATATTATGTGTAAAGTAGGCCAGGGTAAATATTTCTCTAAGGTAGATCTTACCAAAGGATATTGGCAGATACCTATATCCGAGAAAGACAAGCCCAAAACTGCCTTTATTACAGCAGAGGAATTGTATCAGTTTAAAGTTCTTCCATTCGGCATGGTAAATGCCCCAGCTGTGTTCACTCGAATGATGAGAAGGTTGTTGGCCGGTCAGTCCAATGTTGTTCATTACATTGATGATGTACTCATTTTTACTGAAACTTGGTCCGAGCATACAAAGATATTGAGACAGGTTCTTGAAAGGTTGCGGGATGCAGGGCTTACTGCAAAACCAAACAGTGTAAGATTGGATTTGAGTCTGTAGATTTTCTAGGCCACATTGTTGGCAAAGGGTCGGTTCAACCACAACCAGATAAGGTACAGCGAATACTTAATTCTAAAAAGCCCGAAACAAAGAAACAAGTTCGGTCTTTTATCGGCCTTGCCAATTACTATCGTAAGTTTATCCCAAACTTTGCAGCGATAGCCGCGCCGATCACAGATTTGACAAAGAAAGGTCAGCCCAATCGAGTGCAGTGCAGTGGAGCGATGCGCAAGAAAACGCATTCAATACGCTAAAACAGCGTCTAGTCTCCGCACCAATCCTGCGATTGCCAGACCCATCCAAAACATATGTGTTACGCACAGATGCGTCTGATCTTGGACTTGGTGCAGTTCTAATGCAAACCGAAGATGATGTGAAGTTTCCAGTGTATTACGCTAGCCGAAAGCTCTTGCCCCGCGAGGCGGCGTATGCGGTAATTGAGCGGGAGTGTCTTGCTCTCATATGGGCAATTGATAAGTTCCATGTATATTTATATGGTACCGAGTTTGTGTTGGAGACAGATCACCATCCATTAACGTGTCTTACAGAAAGCCGCATTAATAATTCTAGATTAATGCGTTGGGCACTCAAGCTACAACCGTATAGGTATCTAGTGAAGGCAATCAAAGGGTCTGATAACTTCGGTGCCGACTATCTTAGTAGGTGTCCAGAGTAGCCAATTTGTGACGAATTGTAAATAAGTGTTCCTATCAGAAGATGTGTAATTTCTAAGTGTTTAATTATGTAACGGGAAAAAGTAATCTAGAGTGTTTGTATTAAAAAGTAATAATTTTCCTAGGAGGGAGTGATTGTCACAGGACGAGGTAAAAATTATTTGTTAAATACCAATCCCAGCTTGCACCCAGGTGGAATTCCACCTGTGGTGCACACTCCCCAATGATTTTGCATTTGAATGGGTTAATCCGTGTTTAATCCACACATAAACCATAAGGGCATTTTAATCCGTTAGCCGGCATTCCAGGGAGGGTATAAAACCCTCGCTCGTGATTGTTTAGTCGAGTTTTGTGGTGCGGGAGCCGGAGTGAGTGTGTCTCGCCGGGTTGGGTGTTCGTTAGCGGATGGGTGTGAACCTTCAGCGCTGAGGCTGTCGAGTTGGGAGCCGCCGAGGGCTGCGTGTCGGGCGGACTTCCTAGACCCCTTGGAGGGGGAATTTGTTTTCCGCTTATGGGCGATTGAGGCCCATTTTGTTTTTGCACCGCACCACAATCTCCCGGGAACGCCAGACTTGGATAGGCCCAGACGAAGCCGTAGTCCTTGTAAGTTAAATAATTATGTATAATCATTGTTTTATAATAATCTGGTTGGTAACACCCTGTGTATTTGAATATGCAAACTGTGCATTTTTGGTGGTTTACCTGAACCTGTGAAATCGTGCATTTATTAGAATGCGCTTGTGCATATTGCATT
This sequence comes from Crossaster papposus, assembly GCA_037893245.1. Classification (NCBI taxonomy): domain Eukaryota; kingdom Metazoa; phylum Echinodermata; class Asteroidea; order Velatida; family Solasteridae; genus Crossaster; species Crossaster papposus. The sequence continues at coordinate 50,382 of JBAIAA010000487.1, read as the reverse complement.
ACAGGACTTCCCGTAATCGTAGGCTACCCTACGGGTGGCTGGCGGGGTGACCGTTGTCCCTTTTATTGCATCACCGTGACGGTGACGCCTTTTGGTGACCTGTACCTACCTGTTACGACCTGTACCTACCTGTTACGACCTGTACCTACCTTCATCAAGTTCTCTTGCCGTGCTACAATACAAGAGGGAATCATCCCAGGGTGTTTATATTGTACTTAAAAAAAGCTGTGTAATCAATAATCTAATTAATGTCCTGGTTTAAAGTTTAGTTTTTTGTAATAAATAATGTAATAAATAATGTAATAGTTTTGTTTTGATAAATCATGCGTTTAGTCTTCTGTTCTTTTGAGTTATTCCTTGATTTCTGGTCTGAGTAGAGTGGCGCAAGGGTCCGCTCTGCGACAGACATACATTTACTATTATTAATTACTTGACACTCTTTATAAAACAACCATTCAACCATGTTATGACTATGCTTGTTCCGTGTGGGAAAATTGTTCCTTGACCAGTATATAGAAAGGCTCTTCTCAGATTGCAAAAAAAGAGCTGCTCGGATTGTCTCTAATAATGTTGACTATGATAATTATCATGGCGAAGACATTATTCAACAATTATCTTGGCAAACCCTATAAGTAGGAAGAGATTTCCTCTTAGCCTGTTTAATGTTAAATGTGTTCATGGGAATGCTTCAATTAGATTAGTATCGACATTGAAATGTATTTCGATAGACATGGCTTTAATACCAGAAATGCTGATTCTTTAAATGTCGTTTTCCCTAAACCCGATATTGATTTCTTTAAGCAGTCGTATAACATTCCTTCATCAATTCAGATGTCGTCATCGTTTTATAATTTTAAATGTTTATATAAGAAACTCTACTTTAAATGATTTAAATGTTTGATTTTTGTATTGCCGTTTAAATTGTCCTACTTTTCATAACATTATTTGTACACAGGACTTTGATGTAAAACAGCTTGTGCTACTCTTTTTATCCAGTTTAAGGATTTTTTATTAAATAAATAAATAAATAAATAATTATGAAATGACAAACATTGCAATTCAAATTGGACAAAAATAATTCAAATTCTAATTGGTTCCAAAGTTACATCATTTGTGACCCTACTTTTGTTTGCAGCTGTCCACAGTTTAAAAGTAATTTGAAATTGGGTTTTTAAATGTTGTCATTTTTTATGTGGGCCAACGATAGATGCACTTGTTTCTTTCCAAAATATTTTCAGAAATAATTTCTTTTTGACTCGTGTATATCGGAAGTTATACTTATTAACAATTGTTTATATATACAAATGTGTTATTGTCCATTGATTTAACAGTTGGTATGATAAGGAGAGCAACAGGAATACAAAAAAGTACTTGTTTTTATGTCCTTTTTGTAATAAATTTGTTTTGCATTTAAAATATAAATATGATTTCTCTTGTGCGGTTCAATTTCGTTCTTCCTTGGTTATAGGCCTATGAGTATATGAGTGTTCCATGTCATTTTAGAAATTCAATACGACCATATAAATTCACTCTGTGTCTGTCTCCAACCATGGAGGAATTCCTTCTTATTCCTCCATGCTCCAACTGAACTATTAAATGACCTACAGGGGTGATAAAATGAAAGAGCAATATACTGAAAACCAATTTCAGGGAAGGGCCTAAGGAAAATGATATTCATTCAGAAATGTAGGCTACATTACGTAGGAAAAAAATAGTAGGCCTACATATCAAGTAAATTTGAAAAAGCTGGACTGCATGACTCCCTATATCGTTATTCGTTAGTTAATTTAATGTTTTTTAAAGATTTATTTTATTGGCAGATCGCTTAAATTCCTCATACCCCCATACGAATAAAATCAATGACTACTCGACTAGTTTCCAGAGTGAATACACATGCCGCGTTTACCCGACTGCAGAAAGCGCGCCGCCATTGTTTCGGATCACGCGTCCGTGCACAAACGCATACGCGGTGTCCTATCCAGTCTATAATGGGGATCAATGCATGCACCCCATACGATCTTTGACCCAAACGGAAACAGGACAACTCGTACCTTCGTCAACTCGTACCTTTGTCAACTAGTCACCATTAAGCCAACTCGTACCTTCGCCAACTCGTACCGCCACGCGTAAGTCAACTCGTACCCTCAATGATCTGATGAGTGATGTCAAACTGGCTGGATCGACTAGGATATTACTGATTGTAGTAAATATTGTTCTTACTTAAAACAACTGATGTTCTTCGTTTTATCCGTAATAATTAACTGTTTGGTTCATCTAAACGAGTTTGGTATACAGTACTTTTAGTTTTAGAATGTATTATTGTACAAACATGGGTCAAATTTCGGCCCCAAAAAGGGACTTTAAAGGTAACCTGTATAGTTTCTTGACTTGAAGACGTAACCACTAATATCATGAAGTTATCGCACTTGGCATCATTTAATTTATACAGGTGGGGAATGCATTTTCCTCATTTATTTTTGGCCGACATATACTTGTACTTCTGAGGAAGAAATAGTGAGGAAAACGGGCCAAACATGTTCCAAAAAGAGAATGAATCGGTCTGTTTAAACAATTCTGATTAAACAATTCTCTTTGTAATTTTAAAATACTTGGGAGCCAAAACTACATTTAATTAATTACAATCCTTGGTAAACTATAACTGCGCACCACAATAAAACTGGTAAAACGTAGGAAACGGAATAAATAAATGACGGTACTTTTATTTAACTTAAAATTATAAAAAGAACACTCGAAGAGAGAGGATAAAGTAGGCTTTATTATGATAGTTTCGCCCGCCAAAATAGATGCAAGTTTCTGAGTTACGAGCAAAAATATGCATAAAATGCGTGTTTTTCAAGCCTCTCACAAGTTCCAGCGTGCGAGTGGATCGTTCTGTGGAAGACTGAGCTTTAGTGAACAAGAGCAATTCATATGTAACTCAATTACTAGGTGAAAAATATTACCAATAAAATGGCAATTATAGTGCATTTTTCATGATATTCTCCCCCAAAAATACCCTTTACTATAATCAGTTTCATTGCCGCTGTCAGTAATTATAACTCCTCGTTGACCAATATCTAAAAAAGACAGACAAAAAAGAAAATGTTATTACCATGCGACAGACAAAATAAATTTCTAATCAATATCTTTTTAATGAACAAATGAAGCTCGGTACATACATAATTTGCCAAACATTGTCAAATAGAATGATGGGTCCGAGTTGGTAGTGGTTGGTTCCGAGTTGGTTCTGGATCCGAGTTGGCGGTGGGTTCGAGTTGGTAGTGGGTCCGAGTTGGTTTGGGTCCGAGTTGGATCAAAACCCAAACTACTATGTGCGTGCGTCGTACGCGTATACGGGGTTCGGGAAAAGGACAGGGGGCGGATTGATGGTTTCAAAACTTTGAATTGGTTCCGTTTTCTAACTGAAAAATGGCCCTTTTAGTTCTAACCCTCAGCAGGCTACCCTTAGGTTCTGGCGTGACCCGCCTCACGAAACAACTGGCATTGGTACCCAGGCCTGTTGTTGCTCGGGTATTATCCACGTCCAACGTGCACCGCGACTCTTCGGAACGATCGCACTTGCGGGAGTTTTCAATTTCACCCACCGATGCTGATGTTGGGAATGGGAGATCTTGGTCAAGGTTCTTTGTCGGCGGTGCTCTTTTACTTGGTGGTGAGGAAAGAAGAAAAAACAAATGGAACGAATGTAGGCCTAGTACTGGTACCATGAGAATACGAAGGAAGGCGATACTTCGTTTATTATGAGTGACCTGGATTCTGCATTATCCTCAAAAATTCTAAACGCCCTCAATCCTGCAAAATCCTCAACTTCCAAGTGCCCTCGCTGCAAAATCCTGAATTTTGCAAAGAGGATTTTGGAGAATTTGGGATGGTTAGGGTTAGCTACATGTATAACATCTCGAAGGCCAAGCTGTACATCATTTTGAAGCTCTTTGGATGGTCTACATTTCATAAAATAAAATAAAATTTGTAGCATGAAGCATAGAGAAAATATGTATTTTGCAACTAGACCGAGTTACTGGCATCTAGTTATCGCTCTTTTAACATTTGGGCATTATCTTGCGCTACTAGAGGCCGAGCGAGACGAATATTGACGAATGATTATCTCTTAAATGTGGTTCAAAATGTCGCCAAAATTCACACAAATACTTAACAAAATACCTCTAAATCGTCTAAATAGCCTTCCATATGTGTCCGAGCTGGGTTTATCAAATTCTAAGGTATTCACGATCAATTCTTGACCTGCAAATCGAGGAAATTCAAAGACAGTATTCGAGCGCTTACTGCACACTTGTTGTTTGCCATGATGTTGATAGAGCATTGTGAAAAGCCTGTGACGTCACAAAACTATCTTAAACAAAATCAGTATTTTAAGTTTAAACTTAAAGGTAGGATTCACCAATTCTATCAAAAAAATTTACTACCAAATTATTAAGAAATATCTTACTTATTTGAAATGATGTAACTAAGTAGGCATGATTGTAGGCATCTAGCAAAATAAATGCTCTAAATATCTTGTAATTCTTCAAAAAAACCCAATTTTTTTATAAAAAAAAACGATTGCCAGACGGCGATCGCGAAAAAAACCGGGAGTTCGAGTTAGGGAGCTCGAGTTACATGTAGGAAGAGCTCGAGTTAGGAAGAGCTCGAGTTAGGAAGAGCTCGAGTTAGGAAGAGCTCGAGTTAGGAAGAGCCCGAGTTAGGAAGAGCCCGAGTTAGGAAGAGCTCGAGTTAGGAAGAGCTCGAGTTAGGAAGAGCTCGAGTTAGGAAGAGCTCGAGTTAGGAAGAGCTCGAGTTAGGAAGAGCTCGAGTTAGGAAGAGCTCGAGTTAGGAAGAGCTCGAGTTAGGAAGAGCTCGAGTTAGGAAGAGCTCGAGTTAGGAAGAGCTCGAGTTAGGAAGAGCTCGAGTTAGGAAGAGCTCGAGTTCGGAAGAGCTCGAGTTCGGAAGAGCTCGAGTTCGGAAGAGCTCGAGTTCGGAAGAGCTCGAGTTCGGAAGAGCTCGAGTTCGGAAGAGCTCGAGTTCGGAAGAGCTCGAGTTAGGAAGAGCTCGAGTTACAGTAGGAAGAGCTCGAGTTACAGTAGGAAGAGCTCGAGTTACAGTAGGAAGAGCTCGAGTTACAGTAGGAAGAGCTCGAGTTAGGGAGCTCAAGTTAGGTTTAAAGATTTTTTACAATTTTTTTTTTCCAAAACCAAACACTGATTTCTGTCATTTCTATTGGTTCTCTCTTACAGGGATTGGATTGACTGCCTACACAAAGTTTGTCAACAGCTCTGAGTGTGCTACTGGAAAAACTACAAAACCAGCTAGAGACTCGCTCAGTGCTTCAGAAAAAGCTGGTAAACAGTTCCATTTATTTGAGGTTCCCTTTCCATGGCAGACTCTTCATGAACAATCTGAACAGCAACTTGAATTTTGAATTTGTTTTTTTTTAACCCGGCCTATAAACTACCACAAGCCTATCAAACTCCATCTGCAGGTTTTGCTAGGTTTGGGCAGGTTTGGTACCAAACATTAGCAATGTTGTTGGACTTTGTTTGACTTAGTACAAAAGGCCTAGGGAGACCCAGTTGAATTATATGTGAGGTTCATGCAGGGCAGAAAGGCATTAGACATGGTCAACTGTAAGTGTGCGTGTACTAGCCTTTCTATCCTTGTGTGAACTTGGTAACAACAGATGTCCACACTTTACACAAACCTGAAACCTTCTGTGGATTTGGCCAAGTCCACACAAGGTTTCCCTTCTTGGATAAAGTACCGTAATTTCCTGCGGATAAGGCGCTCGGCGGAAAAAGCACAGGTCCCTAAAATCACCCCAAAAAATTCAAACGCCAACAGATAAGACGCACCGCCGCATAAGACGCATGTTTGAATGCACACAGAAGAATACCAGGTGCCACCCGGTGTCGGTACATCGCCACAAAGGGGTCATTTTGTTGCCTTAGAACGATCACACTATTCCAAGCATGAATTAAACCGTAACCACATGGGCTGGTCACATGTGTAGAGCCATGAAGAAAAGGCCAATGTAAATTGATACCGACCTTCATCCATTCAGCCCTACAATGGTGCATCTTTTTCCAAAATAAATAAGGTTCAATGAACTAAATCCTTTAAGTAAGGCAACACAAAATGTAGCAAAAATCGTCGACCGCAGATGTTCTTGACCGCAGAGTTTATACAATGGAAGCAAATACCTCTCCTGCAGATATCAGGTTTTAAAACCACGTTCCAGGTTTGGGTCCGTGGGATTGTAAATTAATTCAGTAGTGAGTTCAGTCAGTGATATAAAAATCGGTACATTGGTACTTTATATTATCCTAATTAGTACGTTAAGTCTAAAGCAGACTTCGAAGATATAATAAACATGCTGTTTTCAAGTGGGTGTTTGGTTCCTGTACTACCCAGTAAATGCACATTCTTAACCCTAACCCCTTGAGTATTTACTAGAAAATATTCTGAATCTGCCAAAATCCACCAATATGTTTACACACCAAAAAGTTTGTGTTGGTGACTGATCAATATAGAGATGGACTCGAGGTACTTGGAGAGGCCAGTTCATACTTCACGCGAAAGCGATTGCGATACGAATTTGACGTCATAAAGCGTTCGCTGCGAACATTCGCCCAAGTTGAAATGTATTCAACTTTTGCGATTTCGCATCGCGAAAACTCCCCCCGACGTCACAAATTCGCGTTCACGTTTGCTTTCGCGCCGAGTATGAACCGGCCTTTAGGGTTAAAAACGTACTTAGTTTGCATTATTATGAAACAGGTTTGCTGATCCAAGGCCTGCCTGAGTACAACCAAGAGGAAGTGGCCAAGCACAAGTCAGCAGATAAGGGTGTCTGGATGACCTATAAGAATGGCGTGTACGACTTGACCTCATTCATGACAGCTCATCCAGGAGGAGGAAAAATCTGGTTGGCTGCAGGTGAGATTGCAATAGGCGACTATTATTTATTTCATTTTTTTTATTAATTCATCAATACAAATCAAATCAATTGTTTCATGTACACAGCCATTTTGCTTAATATTTCGATCTTGACAAGATCTTCTTAAGAGGCAAAATGGCTGTGTACCTGAAACAACCATATAATATGGTTGGGAGAAGAAACACAGAAGAAGGATACATAAGTGGGGGTGGAAGAATCAACAAAAGGGATTAATTAGGCCAAGGAATGAAAGAGGTCAGAGTGGGTGGGATCAAAGACAGACCAAAGGGGTAAAGGGGTGAAAACCTGGATGGGGAGCAAACAAGTGTTCGTTTAGCATTCCATGGACAGCTATTGGAAAGGGGTATTGTAGTAAAACAAGCACAGATACTAAGTGATAGCCAGCAATAATTCATTTTTTTTTTTCAGATGTTGGGAAGAACATCATGCATGTACTGTACTGGTGGATCAAGAAATTGTTTTTTTACAGGAACAAAATATATACTCTCGATTACTTTCTTTTTGACTCGACCTGTACAACTGACTATCAGCATGAAGTATTACAATGCCTAATTGTATGCAAATGTTAATCCTTCAATAAAAGAAAAGTACAGTATGTCAATATATTTTTCACTTTATGTTCTAATGTAATTTTTTTTCTCATAAGGTGGGTCACTTGAGCCATTTTGGGCATTGTATGCAGTGCACAAGTCTGATGAAGTGTTTGAGATCTTGGAAGAGTATCGCATTGGCAACTACCGAGACGCTGACAAGGTCAAGCAGAGGGATTTAAGTGATCCGTTCGCAAATGATCCCTTCCGCCACCCAGCTCTCCAAGTCAACTCTGAGAAGCCTTTCAATGCTGAGCCGCCCCCTAGCCTACTGGTGGACAGCTTCATTACCCCAAATGAGCTGTTCTTCGTGAGAAACCACCTTCCCGTACCCCAGTGTGACGTGCAGAACTTCAAGCTTGTTGTTAAGGTTCCAGGCAAGAAGGTCATCAACCTGTCCTTGGACAATCTGAAAAAGAACTTTAAGGAGCACACAATCGTGGCCACCATGCAGTGTGCTGGCAATCGCCGCAGCCAAATGTCTGGCTACAAGACTGTCAAGGGTCTGTCCTGGAGGTACGGGGCCATCGGCACCGCAGAGTGGACGGGTGTGAAGCTGCGAGACCTTCTCCTTCAAGCTGGGCTGACGGAACAGGACGAGGCCAAATTCGCTCACATTCAGTTTGAGGGTCTAGATAAGGACATCAGTGGTGGACACTATGGCTCCTCCATCCCATTTTCAGTGGCCATGAATCCTTACCGGGATGTCCTTGTGGCCTACAAGATGAATGGCACTGATATCCCCACTGATCATGGCTATCCGCTGAGGGTGATCATTCCTGGAAACATCGGTGCCCGCAGCGTCAAATGGCTCTCTGCAATCGTTGCCAGTGATCAGGAAAGCCCAAGCCACTGGCAACAGAATGATTACAAGAGTTTTAATCCCTCGGTTGACTTCGGACAACTTGACTACAAGACGGCACCGGCCATCCAGGATTATCCCGTACAGTCGGCCATCTGTACGCCGAAGGATGGCAGCAAAGTCGATTTTGATGAGGAGAAGGTTACAGTCCAGGGATATGCTTGGAGCGGAGGGGGACGGGGCATCCTTCGTGTGGACGTCTCAGTTGACGGGGGCAAGGAATGGCACGTGGCCGAGCTACAAGATGCCGGCCAGAAGGTCAGTAGGGTTTGGGCCTGGACTCTTTGGGAGGCCGAAATCCCCATTCCACAAGATCACAGCGGAAAGCTGGATATCTGCTGTAAGGCCATCGATTCCTCCCACAATGTCCAGCCAGATACAATGAAAGGTATCTGGAATGTCAGGGGGCTACTGAATACAGCCTGGCATCGCATCCAGGTCGGTGTTGTTCAGGAAGATTAACTGTCCCCTCCGCAGATCAGAGTTGTAACGAGTCACTGATTTTTGTGACTTGAGTCGAGTAATTATTTTAAAGGGACGAGTCGAGATGAGTCATCCAAAATTGGGAATCGAATCAGACTCAAGTCATTACAACTCTGCAGCAGATAGATGCAGGACTTGATTTGGTTGATGTAGGTAAACACCCATAGAAGATTGGCCCCGCCAGCACATATTTGATTATCAACATGTGAAGGTACGTGGGTCTGTCCAATCTAAATGTTACAACTGCACAACATCTCAATTAGCTCTCATTGAAAGTGTGTTAAAACTCGGGAAATAAACTTTAGTGATAGTAATAGTATAGTTTACACAATAATAATGGATTTGCATTGGTTGTTGGCTGATTAAACAAGGAGAATTACTATTCTCAGTTGTTGAAAAGATAATCAATCAAAACAATAATAATTTGATACTGTCTTGTTTGTCCCAGTGACGTACATTATTTTCATGGCATCCTCCCTATAATTTCCTAAGGAATAATAAAGTTTCTTTGAAAATGTTATAAATATTAACATTGAGTGTACTTAATAATACTAAAACTTACTGAATTTGTTAATAAGGGAATAAATGTGTGTTCGGGAGGTTTTAACCACTCTGTTTAATACCGCTTGGAGTCTGGGTGCTGATAATTACCCGAGCCGAAGGCGAGGGTAATTATCAGCACCCAGACTCCAAGCGGTATTAAACAGAGTGATTAATACCGACCGAACACACATTTATTCCCATTCATAAATACCTTTTTTGTAAAATTCAGCCAAAAAAGCCCCGAAAATCACGACAAAATAAATGTCGCAAGTAAATTTCGGTGTTTCGCCATTCTGTGTGTTTTCCCCTATCCATGTTCACGGGCCACTGTCAAATGACATGTTTCCGCCTCTGTCGCTCTACGTCACAATACATGCAATAAAGCGTATTTACCATTGATCTCCTTTATATAGACTGGATAGGCCTCCGCGTCTAAATGGCGTACGTGCGCGTGTTTTTTTCAAAGGGAAAAGAACGAACGTGACGCGACCGCGTTTGTGCACGACTTATGGAATTTTTTTTAAAAGTGGAAGACTTTTTTTCTTAAATTCGTCATATTTGGAGGAAAACAGGATTTTGCACCCGAATGGTTTAAAATAGATAAGAACAATGGTCTGCGCAGCAGTGAAGTGCCCGGAGAAGGATGTCCATTGAGTTGTCCATGTGCAGGGGCTACTTTTGTTGCCAACTGGTTTTAAACACTTCTAGCCATGTCTTTATCGTCCGTTTAAAACCGGCCACGTGACGGGCTCTCGACCAATAGGAATCATAAACTGTCCCAGGTATTTATGAATCTTGCTTTAAGTTATGGTTAGGGAAGTGTTTGTCCATGTGACAAACGGTACATCTTAAAGATTAACCATCGATAACTTCTTAAATATTGCTCAAGTTATCTTAATCTTTCCAAAATAACAAGCATAATAAGGGAAGAATTGTGACCGGCTCTACAAAAAGGGGTCTTAAGTCGCGCTATGCACTATCATATAATGGCCCGCTCAACGTTGAGAGGGTAAACATTTCATCAAAATTAGTTTTTTATTTGTTGTCATGAATGAAATCTTAATTACCTACGGTTTAAGGTTTCATTAAAAAAAATGTTGATTTTGATGAATAAAGTGGAAAAAACGACAATTTTGTGTGCATCGTTCTGTTGTAGTACAGCAGAGCCGGCTATTTCAAAGCCTGTTTTCTCAGTTGTGTAGTTTGAACTCCGAAAAAGTAATCAATATGTAAACACGTCGTGTCTCCAAATGGGAGGGGCTATGGATCTCGATTATATACTAAATGAAAGCTTACGTTGTGGGCTTTCTTACCATGTATATAGCTCAATTTAATTTTTTCGCGACATAAGACCCCTTTTTGTAGAGCCGGTCTTATATATGCAAGCAAAAATAACGGCAACATTTTACAATTCCTTTTAAATTTCGCACAGTTGTAACATTTAGTGTGGACAGACCCACCTGCAAATTTGATTGCTTCAAGATTTTTTCTTTTTCGGTGCTTTGCTCCATATTAGTTCTGTGGTTAGGGGTAAAGGCATAATTATCAATTTTTTGTCTTTCTCTAAAGTAATTATTTTGAAGTAAACAGTGACTCTATACACGTACTGTACTTTTTATGACTTGTTATGGGTGCTATGTTGTAAAGAATTTTAAAGAAATTAACCAACCATATTTTCCTATTTTTTCTAATTAAAGTTAGTGAGATTGTAATGAAGAAGAAATCGTTGCTTCGCGGTCTGTGCCAGGCTGCAAGTTTGCGGTTATTAAATTAACCGTGTAACCGTTGTTTTGCAGCCAACATTTAAAAAAAAATATTTAAAAAATAAATAATAATAATAAAAAAAAAAATAAAAAAAAAAAAAAAAATGAACAAATGCATGGGCCTGCATTGCATATCTAATTAGCGCTGCTTCATCAAGGAATTTAGTGTGTGCGCATAGTACATGTTGATAATCGCAGTTCTGCGATTGCTAATTGTCTGCATCCAATTTTATAGGCCGACTAGCTATATGTTAGATAAGCTATCAGAAATGTCCATACAAAATTTATTCATTAACTATTTGTGACCTGCTCCAACGAAACCCACGCAAAGTTGACAATTGGTGGGGTTTATTTTATTTTAAAAAAAGAAAAAGAAAAAGAAGTTAACCGAACAGGAAAAATGTAACCATGTAACCATTTGAACAGTCGGTTAACTATGGTGCGTGTGCCCTTGGGTAAAGCACTTAAGAGTAAGAGTGAAAATGGGTACATGTGAGTGCGGAGATGGTTGTAAATAGCTGCTTTGCACCAAAACGGCAGCATTGAGCTGTATACTCCCTGAGATGATAATTTGGAATGTTTCATGGACCAAATGAGCAGGGATAATAATAATTGTGCCAGGAGTGCAAAATTTGACGGACACCACGCACTATATATGTTTACTGTTACATGTACATGTATTATTATTATTATCCTAACTCTCTAATGCACCAAATCTGCCAAAATCCATCTCTCACTTTGCTTCTTATAATGTGGGATAATGAAACACCACTGATGTGCTCGATTATTTTGACATTAACCGGGTCCTGGCGCGGGATAGTTTTTCACAAACCTTGATCCGAGGTGGTTTCAGGCCGGCATCTGTGGGTAGCTAGCACACCCTAATATTTCCAGCCTTGCTCGCTGTGAGCCAGTAGCTGACAGATTTTTCCGGCCTTGCTCGTAAGATATTCGTAATCAGTTTTGAATCCTGTAAAAAAATGTGCGTGTATACACAGCATCTGACTGGAACTGGTTAATAAATACATGTACATGTACGCATTTTGACAACAGCGGTACTGCATAATGGACAAAATCAATCAGATTTTCCCAGCAGTGCTTCAGGCCTCCTGAAAGCCAAAAAACACAGTTCTTCTGATTTTGAATTTGTAGAATTACATGCATGCAATCATTTAAAATGTCGGGAAACTGTTTCCTTTTAATCGTATTTTATAAATAAAATGTATGTTCATGTTTTCTAAGGTATGAGAAGTGGATAGGGGAATTGTGTCATTTATGTTGTGCAAGGTGCACCAAAATAGATTACTAATGAATTGTTAAAGGGGTAATATCTCAAAAGTAACCAAACAAAATACTACACAAATAAACCACAAGGGAAACTGACTAGGTAAATTTGCATGAATTTCAAAGTGAACAAATGTCGCTTCCCAGGTTGTATCCTAAAATTGGGGCATATTCTGGCAAATTCTGGCATATTATGGCATATTCTGGTGTTAATTACTTTTAACTAGTGCCCTTGAACAAAAGGGGGGGGGGGACTTTAATAAACGTACTACCCGGTACTAATGAGCTATTACATATAGAATTATGCTGCAAGGCACTTTATACGCAATCCAAAGAAAAACCCATTTTATTTTGTTTTGTTGTGGTTTTGTTTTCTTAAAAAGGTTTGTTAGTCATTTGTAACATTTTCTTTTTACTAATTAATGGGTTTGGAGGATTGTTTATTCAAGGGAAATAAAGTCGGAGAACCTGACTTTCAACAGTAACATGTGCTGAAGTATACGACCCCAGCTCGTTAGTGATATTGAAAAAATATCGCCCCCTGGGGCGGTATAATACACATGTGTCTCTTGGGGAAAAGGTTTGACTCATAAATGGATTATGTAGTATGAAAAAACCTTGTTACAGCAGCTACTTGTAATACAGAAAATCATGCTTGTTGAAATATGTAAATAAACAAATGTTCTTAACACTAAGAACTAAAAGAAGTGGCGTTCGTTTTCCTAAACACTCAATTCAAACATGTTTATGATGATAAATTATTATCTTTAAAAAAACCAAAGATTGATGTAATTGATGTTTGCTTGCAAATTTACAGTGTTCAAGAAGCACATTAAAATGTTATTGTTAAATGTTGAAATTTTGTTGATTCATTTTTTTGAACTTTTTATTAAAATTTGTATCTTAGTTTCCTATTTCATGTGCAAAATAATGTATGCAAATAATGTGAGTAATAAATAAAAATTATTTTAACTGCAGAACTGTCTCGTTTATTTTGAATTAACTTTACCCTGTATCCAAGGACATTATAAGGGGGGCGGGGGGTTAGGTGGTCTGACGGCCATGGTCAGTTATTTAAGATGGATTAAGCCTGATGCGTTGCTGTCTGTAGACTCAAGAAAACCATTTATACGTAAACTGAGGCAAACTAGCTTTGGAAACCATATTTATATTAAGGGTTTTTTTTGTGTGGGGGGGGGGGGGGACTTTTTGATCTTCGAATGATGTGCTTTTGGGGAAACCTTGCCAGGACACAATTCATCCTTTACCACGTTTATTTCATCCCTTTTTTGCTTTAGGAACCCTATATAGGTCTAACTTATACCCATTACAGAGAGCATCACGTTGTCATTAATTTTGACAGAATCATCATGATCATAAATGGGGTAGTATCGAAAACGAAGACCCCTAAAACGAAGACCCCTAAAACGAAGACCGAAGTCCCCTAAAACGAAGACCGAAGTCCAAAAACGGTAACAGCCCTATGTTCCGACAACTCAACCTATGTTCCGACACATCTATGTACCGACGTCCCTATGTTCCGACAACTCAACATTCCTACAACTCGACCTATGTTACGACACCCCCTATGTTCCGACAATCGAGAATAAGGTCTGTTAAGACTGGTTTGTTGGTGACGGGAGTTCCCATGCACATTCATTGCTGTTTGTTCGTTTTTTAATTCGAATCGTCAAGTCTCTTCTGATACTTAGGCCTATTCTAGTTTAATCCTTGCAAATAACGGGGCAAAAAAAAGAACACCACCGCCTCCGATTTTTCCCTTACTGAAAAAGACCGGATTCCCCATAAAAAACACCGGGTGTTCAGGGTGCGAAGCCCCCTGAAGCGGAAGCTCTGAGCCTTTAGCTTTTTTGAGGTGAAAAATTAAGCCTCTGTATGCCTTAAAACCAGAAAATAAAAACACTAACTTGTATTATAGCATTTCTTAATCATATACTTGTAATGTAATAGAAGGCTTATGTAACCTCTGTGACATCAAGAGTAAACAAACCAAACGATTCCAAACAATGCATTACAATGGAACGAAATTCAATACAGATCTGATTTTGAAACAAAATTTGTAAATAGTTTTTAGATCATTTTGATAGAGTGCCGGGAAATAACTTTAGTGAAGGTAACAACAACATCTCTGTGGTATTAGGTTGCCGTGAGCGTGATTTAACGTTTGTAATTTATTTTTGATGGGATAACACAGGAATAACACAGAGAAGTCAATGGCTAGCGGGGAACAAAGGATTTTTCTAGCAGTATTTAGAAGAGATGACAAACACTGGATTGGTCACTCATTATATTATGGTAGGGTGAAGGAATATACGTATATGTGTCGGAACAAAGGGGTGTCTGAACATAGGGGTCTCGGAACATAGGTTGAGTTGTCGGAACATAGGGTACTAAAGTGCGTGTTATGGCAAAATATTAGGGAGGGGGACATGTGGTTATACATATACACCCCCCCCCCCCTTCACCTTTCTCCGGGATCGCCGCCCATGCATTCAATTGCAAGAGCGCACTTACCACGTGACCCCGTTTCTACAAGGACGTATATAATTGCCATTTTGTAAGTGGGCAAAAAGTACATAGTTGACTACGCAGCGCATCTCTTTCATGTCTTTGCGGCGCGCAGCAAAGAAATACCAGCACACATTGTGTGTGCTTTGGCTGCATAACTTTGCCTCCTTCCTCCTTTACCTTCCCCGCCCCTATTCCTCTCTTACCGACATGATAATATTTAAATTATTGTAACTTTATTTAATATTTAAATACTTTTTGTAAGCTATTTTAAGTGATTTTTCTACATTTTATTTGGTCTTGTTTGTTTTACCTACCTCCCCTCCCCCCTCAGCCATGTCCCCTATTATGCTCTAGCCTCTATGTAAAATCTACTATACGGAAAACACAAATAAATAAAGATGTAATACATGTAGCTCGTTAATAGTGGTTTGTTTAATAATAATGTTGTTGGGTTTTTTTTCCAACAATGTCTGGTGTGTGGACACAGGGGTCGGGGAGCCAAGAATCGTGTTCGGTGTAGCCGAGTGTTTTTTTTTTTATAATGTGTAATTCATATCATTTAATTCATATTTTAATTACATACTTGTATATTGTTTTTATCAACTATATACTTTAATGAATTGTTGTATAAGTTTATATTTTCGTGATTTTTTTTATTTTAATGTAATTTTAAACATAATTCAGCTCTACAGCTGTGACGTTTGAATTTTAATAAATCAATAATAATAATATAATAATAATACATGTACATGTAGTACGTTTAAAAATGTCGCGGCCGGGTTGCGAATTTTTTTTTCCCAAACAGGTTTGCAAAATTTCATGAATTATTCAGTAGTTTGGATGAGAAGTTATGTTTATTCATCGGAATAAAACATGACGTCACAGCATTGTTGTTATTAGTTAACTAGTTACAATAAATCACTTTAAAGAACAGCTGTTGTCGAGCTGCTATACGTAGTGTAGTGGATAGTGGGATTGGCTATGGATCAAAGATCCCGGGTTCGAATCCTGGTGTAGTAGGTCACCTCGTTTTTCCTAGTCAAATTGATATCTTTAGAGTATTTTTAATTTAAGGGGAAAAGGAGACCTAGAACCTAAGTGTTGTACAGCGATCAACGCAACTACTGAATAATTCATGAAATTGTGCAAACCTGTTTGGGAAAAAAAAAATCGCGGGCCGGGTTGGCACGTCCGCGTAGGGCGCACAGTATGAATGCGCTCTCTAGTTTCTATAATATAACTGTTAGTCTTTGTTTTCAAGTGGGGTCTTTGTTTTGGTTCGTTTTCGATACTGTACCGATCATTCTCGCGGTCGGCACGACGTCTCGTCTCTGAATGGTCAGTGCTGGCTATTAGTTATCGCACCCTCTGGACTAAAAAAAGTCTTTAAAAATACTACACCAAAATATTTCAAAATTGTTGTATATAGTTGTAACACACCCCAAAAATCCACTTTTTGGGTTGGACAAGGTTTTATTGTTTAGGCCACTGAACTCCTTCAATTTTGCTCTTAACGGTGCCAAACTTTTATTTACGGCGTGTGCAATCTAGGTAAAACAGCCTCCGTCCCACCGTAACAATAATTATTATGGCCTATGCGCACATATCACAACGCACGAGCGACTAGGACAAGTTTTTAAACATGTGACCTTGCCGGCCACATAAGCTAGACACAAATAGATCGTGTGGCCCAGGCTGTGCTGCAAACATGCCTCTAAAATCGCTGCAAATCACACGAATTTGCGGATGGTTTCTACCTGTAGTTGCAGGTAAGTTGAAACCAAAGATTGTAGAGCGCCGTAGGCGCAGACCCTAGTGCGCGGCGCTCTAGGGTCTTTGGTTGAAACCTTGTTGGGGAATGTTTCCAGACCTTTTCACCAATTGATCTGTGGTACATGTCAGTTGGGTCCTACTATTCACCGACAACACACCGACAACACGCACAGCACCGACAACACACCGACAACACATCCAAAACTTATTCTATATGGACCAAAAAGGTATAGCACTGTAATATACACGATACAAAATAGTGTCATTGTGCTTGAGGTTACATTTCTTTTGTAAAAATGATGTTTTTTCCACGCGAAAAAATATCTCTAACCAGCATGCACGGTCGTTGGCCGACATCTTGCCTTCGCGCGGAGTTGGCCTATACCATTTTATGTACGGGTGTGCAGAAAATGAAATTATCATGTCATACACGACAGAGGGCGCCCTGTACGGTTTTATGCTAAACACATGTGGAATGAAAGGTGAATTTTGATATGACACGGCCTACTAGTATAGTAATGTTGTCTCCTCAACTAACTTTAATTCAGCATAAAACCGTACAGGGCGCCCTCTGTTGCGTATGACATGATAATTTCATTTTCTGCACACCCGTACATGAAATGGTATAGGCCAACTCCGCGCGAAGGCAAGATGGCGACCAACGACCGTGCTAGTTAGAGATATTTTTTTCGCGTGAAAAAAACATCATTTTTACAAAAGAAATGTAACCTCAAGCACAATAACACTCTTTTGTATCGTGTATATTACAGTGTTATACCTTTTTAGTCAATATATAATACGTTTTGGATGTGTTGTCGGTGTGTTGTCGGTGCTGTGCGTGTTGTCGGTGTGTTGTCGGTGAATAGTAGGACCGTGTCAGTTTGTGTGCCCCCATATGCTGCGATATGCCCCCGGCTAGACCGAGTTACTGGCCTCTAGTTATCGCTATTTTAACATTTGGACATCATCTGGCGCTAGTAGTACTAGCGCCAGATGATGTCCAAATGTTAAAAAAGCGATAACTAGAGGCCAGTAACTCGGTCTAGCCCCCGGCCTAGTCCGAGTATTAACTTGGACCCCAAAATCACCTTTTTCAACATAATGGTCGGGTGATATCACCCGACCATGTCCAAAAGTTGAAAAAGGTGATTTTTGGGTCCCAGTTACTCGGACTACCCCCGGCCCCGGTATATGCTGCGCTATAGCTGGGGGCACAGTGTAAGGGTGTGCGTTTACGGGTAGTACGGGACCCGGGTACCCTATTCCCGTCACGGTCGGGTACCCGGGTACCCGTGACTATTATTAGAATCATAACAAAAACCCGGAAGTATACACCGCGTCGGCACGTGCATACGTACATGTACATCCCCGCTCACTCCACTAGCAAGCTGCAGCGCGACTGCCGCGCTGGCATGGCGTGCTTACTTCCCCCTGCATTCCGCAACTAAACAAATGCACAGGCCTACTTTGCAACTCAGGGTTCGACGCAAACAAATTATAGTCACTCAAAACAGCGCGGTCTAGTCAAACATATGAAGCACGATATGTGGCAGAGAAAACCCCCCCTCTTTTGTGTTGACCATTGTGTTCCCGGAATCTCAGGAATTCCTTTTAGGTTTCAAGGGGGGATGGATTAGGTTACAATAGTGTTGAGTGCGTATAAAGTATAGGGATAAGAGGGGGGTACCCCTCTGCCACATATCGTGCTGGGTATATAGTCAAAACCCTTTTCTAAGTAGTCTGGCGGTCCAGTGAAAAAAAAAACCAAGATAAGTTAAGTGCGCGGTTTTCAGAGCCAGATTGTCAACAGCGATCCCGTATTGCATGAAGTTTACTCTAGCTTGTAATAAATGTTTGTAAATAAATTGACTTGCCGCTCCCCATAATTGCACGTCTACAGTGGCACGTCTTTTTCCAAAATAAATAAGGTTCAATGAACTAAATCCTTTGAGTGAGCCGACACGAAATGTAGCAAAAAAGCCGACCGCAGATCAGCCCGGCTGGCCGCAGAGTTGATACAATAGAACCAAATACCTCTCCTGCAGTATCAGGTTTCAAAACCACATTCCAGGTATGGTCCGTGGGATCTTGAATTAATTCAGCACATTTTCCAAAAAGTAAACCTCGGAAAAACTTACTCAAAGGACAACTGTAACAAAACACTGATACAATGTCAGCAAGTTATAGCAACTGTCAGAATTGTCGGTAAATAGACTTCAAAGGCATTTTGTTATCACAATGACTACAAAGAAAGCACAATCATCCGTTAGGCTGCTATCTAGACATCGGGAAATTGTCGGTAAAGACGTTTTACTCGGATGTTTTCTAACAATTTATCGGCACGCAATGAACATAAAAGACGCTTGCCTTTCTGAAATAATGTGTCAACATTTACAAAGGCAGTTTCGGGTAATAAAATCGATAAATTGGAGCCGGGTACCCGCAATCAGCGGTCGGGTTACGGGTACCCGGGTACCCGGCACGGCCTTAGCACAGTGTACTAGTACTGACCCTACCGCTTGAAATTGAATGATGTTGCACAATGCCAGGACTAGTTCACTAGTATAATGGAGGTGGATAGTCCATCTCACTCTCAGTATCTGCCATGCGAGTTGTCCCGCCGTGCATGCGAGTTGTCCCGCCGTGCATGCGAGTTGTCCCGCCGTGCATGCGAGTTGTCCCGCCGTGCATGCGAGTTGTCCCGCCGTGCATGCGAGTTGTCCCGCCGTGCATGCGAGTTGTGCAGCCGTGCATGCGAGTTGTGCAGCCGTGCATGTGAGTTGTGCAGCCATACATGCGAGTTGTCCCGCGTTGCGACGAGTTGTCCCGCGTTGTCCCGAGTTGTCCCGCGTTGCGACGAGTTGTCCCGCGTTGCGACGAGTTGTCCCGCGTTGCGACGAGTTGTCCCGCGTTGCGACGAGTTGTCCCGCGTTGCGACGAGTTGTCCCGCGTTGCGACGAGTTGTCCCGCGTTGCGACGAGTTGTCCCGCGTTGCGACGAGTTGTCCCGCGTTGCGACGAGTTGTCCCGCGTTGCGACGAGTTGTCCCGCATTTTAGGGTCGTTCATCTTTAGTGGCCACGCGACATCTTTCCAATTACTGTAGGCCAATACGAGTGTTTGCATCCATAAACTATAAATTGTATTTTATTTTCTGACAGTTCTACTTATTAGCCTTCCATCGTTGTCAAATGGCAAACCACCGCTGAAACGTCCTGACTATGATCTGCAGAAAATCAAGGAAGAAATTGCCAGCTACAAAGGTACAAAATGTAGCTATATAAAATAAAGTAAACATTTTCTAGTTTAAGATTTGAAGAGGTAAGTGACCACAAAATCATGTACCTTGCAGAAAACAATTAAAGCTTACAGTATTCCTACTTTTTTTCCTTTTTTTTTACCTTATTCCTACTTTTCCTACGTTTTTCTTTGAAATTCCTAGTACTATTTCCACTTTTTTTTCTTTTTTCGACCTCAACTCTCATTGAAATCTCATTGAATATTTTTCTTAACCAGTTCGCGCCGGATGACGTATATAAACGCAAACATTTCCCCAGATTCAAAACGGATGACGGATAAACACGCCAAGTTCAAGTTCGGAAATGTATGTCAGCAGCGGGCAAGGCCAGAAATGCGTGGGTGTGCTTCCCGGCACTATCAGCCTGAACACGCTTCGGATTGAGTTTCGTTAAAAATAATCCCGCCCGTGGGCTCGGCGATGTTAAAATAATCCCGGCGCGAACTGGTTAACCAGTTTGCGCTGCGATTATTTTGACATTGACCAGGCCCAGGTGCAGGATTGTTTTTTTTACAAACTTTGGTTCGAAATGTGTTTAGGCCGGCATGCTGTGGGTAGCACACCCTGATATTTCCGGCCTCACTTTGCTGCGGGCCGGTCGCTGACAGACATTTTGAACCTTGCTCGTGAGTCGTTACGTGTTTATCTGTCATCCATTTTGAATCCCGGAAAGATTATGCGTACACACGGCATCCCATGCGAACTGGTTAACAGTGTTATACACGGAAGACACTTAATACTAACCGGTGTAGCGGTTCGCTTCTTCTTTTTTTCAGGAGCTGGGTGGTGCATGAATGTATATTCATGAGAAAGAGCAATGACAACTCGTACGTTAAAGAACTATAAAGAATTATAAAGAACGGCTTCCTCAACCAACTCGCCAATAGCATAGTTGGTAAAGAGGAGAGCTATAGATCGAAAGGTCTGCGGTTCGAATCTGACTCGTTAACGTTTGTTTTTTCTTCTACAATGTTCTTATGGGTTATTTTAATCATTGAACAAGGCTGAAGGGAAAACCGGGTTAGGTACATAAGTTTCTTGAAAAATACAACAAGAACCGCTACACTGGTTAGTTTATAGTGACTTCCGTTATACACTGCCATCAAAATCACACAAAAGATGGCTTGGGCACATGTACAGGAGTACTGCAACTGTACTTCCAAGAGCTCATCAATTGAGGATGTGTGTACAGAACATGCCAAATAAGACTGAGGATGCTGTGAACGTGGGTGAGTACTTTGTATCAATAAAAGCTACTCCCGAATTTAAAGCCCACAAAAGTCCAACATTAGTCTTGAATTTGTCATCCATCCATCCATCCATCTATTCTTTCTTTTGTAATCCATTCTTTCCTTTGTCTTTTATTTTTTGTTTGATCCGTCTTATATGTTTACCTTGGTCTATCTGCTTGATGAAAGCCTATAATTATATTGATTTGTTTTTGTAGATGTTGCCAACAAAATTATGGACTACATAGTGAATGGGAGTGCAAGAGGACAAGTGTACAGCAGACTGGCATTCTTCACAGACACGTTTGGGAACCGATTGGTGGGCACCCAAAATCTGGAAAACTCCATAGGTAAGAAAGCACATAAACACTTCAGATAAGTTAAAGACTAAATCTAGTTTGAATGTAAAACATTTTAAACATTTTTAATTGTGAATCCTACCTTGGAACACTGTCCTTGTTTATCTTCTTGACATTCCGATCGGATTGGGGCCATTCACAAGAGTTTAACGTTTAATCTAAACACATGCATCTAATTTTTAAAGTTTGTTTTCAGTTTTAAAAACAGGAAAATGATGTTATGATCCGAGTACCGGGTGTGTGATAATTTACATATGCCATGATAGCATATTTTGGACCATTTTCTTTAA
Source organism: Crossaster papposus (assembly GCA_037893245.1). Taxonomy (NCBI): domain Eukaryota; kingdom Metazoa; phylum Echinodermata; class Asteroidea; order Velatida; family Solasteridae; genus Crossaster; species Crossaster papposus. The sequence goes on along the minus strand of JBAIAA010000487.1, from coordinate 28,405 downwards.
ATTCCCAAATAACCCTTGCTCTTGTTTACCCTCGAATGCACTTTAATATTCGTCCCACCAAATGCCTGTGTATAATCCTCATCCAATAATTCACATCCAATGACCTAACCCAGAATGTGAATTTGGAAGATGTGAGGTTTTGAGCAATTTAGATGTGATTTTGGAAATCTTTTGTTGAAATCACATCCTGCTATGGACCGTGTCTGCTTTGAATGAAAATCACATCATGCATGTTCCTAGTGTGAGAATGTATGACTTTCCTATGAAAATAATAAAGGTATGTACAATATAACATACCATTTCTATGTTCCAAATCAGATTTTATGCTGGATCATCTTAAAAAAGACGGTTTGGATAATGTCCACGGTGAAAATGTAACGGTATGTAGTATTTAACGTATTTGTTAAGACCCATACAATTGCTACCACTTTTGTGCAAATTGTTTTGATGTAGATAGAAAATGAACACTTATGGAGATATTGAATAGCTAGTTTAGTTTTGCATCATTACGAGTTTATAGAAATTTTGAATGTTGGGAAACATTTGTTCTTAATCGACATAATAATACAAATAATTAATTTGAGCACCCCCCCCCCCCCCAGTGTCTTTTTAGCCTTCGATTTTAAAGGGGAAAAACAAAAAAATACAATGTATATAGACTGAAAACACAGAAATGATGCCATAATGTATTATGTTCAGAGCCTGTTCAATCGCCCCTTCTTCGGATTTGTCTATTGCCAGTTATTTTATAAGTTTCCCCCTCCCCCTCCCCCTCCCCTTCCCGCACTGTCACTGTACATGAAGTAACTTGGTGGATAGTAACGACAGTATTAATTTGGAAGAATAGTATAAAGAATTCAAGGTTTATTGTAAATTACAAACAGGTTTGAAGGGAATGATATGATTGCCCAATATCAACAGGTTCCCTACTGGGTTCGAGGTAATGAATCGGCCACGCTGCTTCAACCAAGGCGGTATAATCTGATCATGATGGGTCTTGGCAGCAGTGTTGGTACACCTCCTGAAGGTACGGAACTTTAACCTAATTTTAACCGTCATATCGTAATCAGTGATTAACGTAAGATCTGAAAAAAACGGCCGTTTGCACAGCAACAAGATTGTTGCAACAAAACTAGTATCATATGAATTTCTCTTGTTTGCTCAAGCTCCATCGTTCACAGAACGATCAACTCGGACGCTGGAACTGTGTAGAAGGCTTGAAAAAAACGTATACTTTCGGTCGTAACTTGTAAATGCATCTATCAATTTCACGGGTGAAACTATCATAATAAAGCCTACTTTATCCTCTCTCTCCAAGTATTTAATCAAAACAATTTTAGTTGAATAAAAGTACTGTCTTTTATTTCTTCTTTTTCCGAAGTTTTACCGTTTTTTGTTTGCATTTCTGTGGTGCGCGTGTCACCGCGACTGTTTTCTATTCATTAGTGGCAGCCCTCTTGACAAAAAATGACATCAAACTGCATTTACAAAAACTGCTGTTATTTATTATTCATAAATACCGGTACTTTAGACAGTTTACCCATTCCTATTGATGGGAAAACGAGGGCTAGTTTTAAATACTTCCCGCTGTCATATAACAATTGAATGCCCGTAAAAGCTGGTCGCTTTACCCTTTTATTTGTTGAAACCTCACATTAGCAGTGCAATACCACAAACAAGTTTGTATTTCATAGTCTTTAATTCACGCTGTACTGGCAGCTAGACGCGCACGCCAATGTTCATATTATGACCGATCACGCCATGTGGGACTGATAACGCCAGCCAGGTAGCCAAGGAACATGCCATAAACGTAGCTGAAGGGTGTTTCACAAAATATGACAATGTATAAAGTATAAGTTTTCAACCAGATTTGACTTGTTTTACTCGAAAGGTATTTATGTATGAGAATAATGTGGTTAGCCAGTATTAAACGTACGTTTTAAAACCGGCTCATATGCCTGGTCACTGGACATTGTTAATGAGTCAGATACGAGAGTCATTAACTTGTCCAGGCCCAAGAGCCGTTTTTTTTACGTAAATTTAAAACCTTATTTTCTTCTTATTGCTCATCCATCCTCATATGAGGACGCTGCAAATGAAAGGGTTAGACATTTTAAACTAGTATGAAATATGTAATTTCCTCTTTTTTCAAATTTGAAAGCCAAGATTTTTAGGTTAGTAACACTCAAGACCTGTTTGGATAAAATCAGAACCATACACAAATAATAAAACCAACTTTAAATTCTCCATTTTCAGGTATCACAGCTGAAGCCATTGTGGTTAGTTCATTTGACGAGCTGAAAAATCGATCCAGTGAGGTAAGCATTCCCTTCGCTTTCGTGTCAAATTTATAAATCAAACTCCTGATAGCTCCAATTTGGATAACTCAAATCTCTGCTTATTTCGGAGTCGCACTTCATTCCCACCACAAGAATAGAATATTATGATCGATAATACTCCTGTAAACTCAAATTGCCGGCACCGGTACCTCCACTTAAACTTGAACCTCTGTCTAGCAAGTCAAAAAGAAACGGTGGCCAAAATGTTCATGTGTCCATGACTGTCATTTCCGTTCGTCTTTTCAATCGGGGATATGGCATACACAATGCCACCAGGAGCGAATTTCATAGAGCTGCTAAGCACAACAATTTGCTTAGCATGACAATTTGTCCTTGGCAAAAACAAGGTTACAGACCAAATTTGTACCTGATCTTTATTGTTCTGGATTGATAATCAGCTGTTTTCTTGCTTAGCATGAAAAACATGTATAATTTTGGCTAGTAACCTGTTTTTAATGAGCAAGACTTTTTGTGCTAAGCAAATTTTTTTGCTTAGCAGCTCTATGAAATTGGGCTTTGTACTGTGATCAGACTCTAGCCTGATTTCCCTTGAGATTCGACTTAAAATTGCAGTACACCTTTTGCAGCTATCCAAAAGGTAACCAACCAAAATACCATTGAAAAGATTACAATCTTTGTTGTAAAGATACTAATAACAATCTCCATCCAGTCAAACTCCAACACCAGGTTTTGTTAGAATCTGTTAGGTTGGTTACTGGACCTCTAAACCGAGTCTTTAACCAGTTCGCGCTGGGATCATTTTAACATCGCCGAGCCGAGGGGCGGGATTATTTTTAACGAAACTCGATCCGAAGTGTGTTCAGGCTGATAGTGCCGGGAAGCACATTTTCGGCCTTGCTCGCTGCTGACATACATTTCCGAACTTGAACTTGGCGTGTTTATGCGTCATCCGTTTTGAATTTGGGAAAATTTTTGCGTTTATATACGTCATCCGGCACGAACTGGTTAACACTCGGTTAGGCATACCTCCAGAATCAGAGTCCAACCTTTTGTGTGTACAGCTTGCTATATGGTGTTGGGATTTGCCAGGATGGGTATGGTTCCTAGTGAATGACACTAGGGAGTTGGGGTTAATGACTCTAATTTCTGTGTAATTATTTTTTCTGACATGCTGTCATCTGAAAGAAAATAAAAGAATGTCATTTCCAAAGATACGTCTCAGAGACGCATTTTGTTATTTTTCATTATTTTTCATAATAGTTTTCATTATTTGCGAATAATGTGCGCAAGCGTTGGAATGACACAATGACGTGTGGGCACTATTATTGGACGGTTCAGTGTGTAAGACGCACATAGCTGCAATCATCTGAATGAGAATTCGCCCCAAATGCTGATTGTGACTAGAATTGTGAATTGAAATCCGAGTATTGAGTAGAGTATTGAGTAGAGTATTGAGTAGAGTATTGAGTAGAGTATTGAGTAGAGTATTGAGTAGAGTATTGAGTAGAGTATTGAGTAGAGTATTGAGTAGAGTATTGAGTAGAGTATTGAGTAGAGTATTGAGTAGAGTATTGAGTAGAGTATTGAGTAGAGTATTGAGTAGAGTATTGAGTAGAGTATTGAGTAGAGTATTGAGTAGAGTATTGAGTAGAGTATTGAGTAGAGTATTGAGTAGAGTATTGAGTAGAGTATTGAGTAGAGTATTGAGTAGAGTATTGAGTAGAGTATTGAGTAGAGTATTGAGTAGAGTATTGAGTAGAGTATTGAGTAGAGTATTGAGTAGAGTATTGAGTAGAGTATTGAGTAGAGTATTGAGTAGAGTATTGAGTAGAGTATTGAGTAGAGTATTGAGTAGAGTATTGAGTAGAGTATTGAGTAGAGTATTGAGTAGAGTATTGAGTAGAGTATTGAGTAGAGTATTGAGTAGAGTATTGAGTAGAGTATTGAGTAGAGTATTGAGTAGAGTATTGAGTAGAGTATTGAGTAGAGTATTGAGTAGAGTATTGAGTAGAGTATTGAGTAGAGTATTGAGTAGAGTATTGAGTAGAGTATTGAGTAGAGTATTGAGTAGAGTATTGAGTAGAGTATTGAGTAGAGTATTGAGTAGAGTATTGAGTAGAGTATTGAGTAGAGTATTGAGTAGAGTATTGAGTAGAGTATTGAGTAGAGTATTGAGTAGAGTATTGAGTAGAGTATATTTTAGAGTAGAGTATTGTTTTCTCGGAAGATAGAGCATTCACAGAGCTAAAACTTAGTCAGGTTATTTGTCAAGTATCTTTCTTTCTATTTTCACTTTTGCTGCTTCAATCGATACAAATGTACAACTGAACGGTATACATGTACGATCCAATAACAAAAGATTAAGGCTATAAGCCAGGCACTCCGTGCATGACGTCACTTGCTCACATCCATGCCCACATACGAATTATAGGTGCCTTGTAAATTAGACTCTGCTCCAGCCGTTCCAGTATTGTATTGACAATATCAACATTTTAAACAAAAAGAACATATGACATATGCCATAGTTTGGTGGATAATGTACCTGTCTCGATAATTTTATCCATAGGTTGTGGGTTCGAATCCTAGTGTTGCTTTCTTTTCGGTTTTGTTTTTTTAAGTTAATTTTTGTGAATTATACACCTAAATAATCTCATCTAGATAGGGTCTTATAGAAAAAGGTATAAAAGTCGTGCATACGAAAAACTAGGGACTGTATCCATTTATTTTGTACATGCGGTACGCCCACGTGTGTTTAGTGTTCTTATCTGGGCGTCTGTAATTGGGTTTTTGATGCAGCCAGTTCTACGTTGTGACATCATGCACGGAGTGCCTGGCTTATAGCCTCAGTCAATAACAAGAGGTATAACTTTGTTTGTTCAATCTCTACTCAACATTTCCTTGTTTATTCCTAGGTTCCTGGTAAGATTGTAGTTTTCAATCAGCCCTGGGTGAGCTACCCCGTGTCTGTTGCCTACAGGGACTTTGCTGCTGTTCACACAGCTCAGCTGGGTGGCCTGGCTAGTCTGGTTCGTTCCATTGCTGCCTTCTCCATACACAGCCCCCACACAGGCTGGCAGGTAGGTGTAAATCTTGTGTCCGAGTCCCGCAGTGGTGGTTCCCGGCAGCTGATAAAGGGTTACTCATCTTAACCAGTTCGCCAGCTGGCGCTCTAATTTAAAACGGATGACGCATAAACACGCCACGAGCAAGGCTGGAAATATCTGTCAGCAGCGAGCAAGGCCGTAAATGCATGGGTGTGCTTCCCGGTACTATCGGCCTGAACCCGCCTCGGATTGAGTTTCGTTAAAAATAATCCTGCCCCTCGGCTCGGTGATGTTAAAATGATCCCGACGCGAACTGGTTAACTCATGACTCGTCTTAGGATTGATTTTACCAAAGTTATTGGTTAACTTTCTTAGCAATATGGCTGAACTCGTCCTGAATGAAGCTCGGTCTTATCTAATTTGTGTGTGCGTTAGTTTATATCGTCTCGAGATAATTTCATTGTCTTCTCGTTAAAGAAGAATGTTGGCCTACAGTTACAATTTTTGAGGTGTCAGTTTACATTCTGAGATTTAAGGGGGAATGCAAAATCAAAGACGGTATCTCAAAGTTTTTGTTTATTATCTCTAAGGTTCCCTCAGTTTTACCTCAAGTTTACATTAACTTCCTCTCCATGAGTTTTATGAAATCGGCCCCTGGTCTTCAGGAGCATTTCTAAATACCCAGAGACTTAGATTCTTAGCTAGAAATGCATGGGTGTGCTTCCCTGTACCATCGGCCTGAACCCGCCTCGAATCAAGTTTCGTAAAAAAAAATCCCGCGCCTCGGCTCGGTGAATGTTACAATAATCTCGACGCGAACTGGTCAAAATGTCATCTTTGATAAATATGTATGAGGTATAGCAATACATGTATGTTGGTCATCTACACAGGACTATTCAGACACGGTTAAGAAGATTCCTACTGCATGTATAGCAGTGGAGGATGCAGAGATGTTGGCAAGAATGGATGCAAGAGGTGAGAAACAAAATTCCTTCGACAAATAGGGCGCACATGCAGCAAAGTCCAAAGCCGTGTTCGCACTGGACTTTTTGGGGGAAAGGTTTTACTGAGACGATGGTAAAATAAAAAAATGTTACCACTGTTCGCACTTGGACTTTCGACACAGGAAAATTTTACCGAGACCGCGGGAGAAGGAGCCGAGCTGTCATTATAATGACTCATGAAGGCGAATGTGATCACAATGCGATGTGCATGCATCAGCGCGCGCACGTAAACAATGCGAAGAGCGCATGCACGGTGTCTTGTGTAGCATGAAATCGCAGTAGGGTGCCGGATGTACGTTTTCCTGAGACGCTTTTACCGACTCGCGCTGTTCGCACTGGACTTATCGTCTAGGGAAAAGTTACCTGGGAAGTTTTCCCGGGCAGCAGTTGGCCGGTAAAAGTAACCACTGGACTCGGGAAAAGTAACCGAGAGAAAAACGTCCTAGGCTGTCCGCACTGGACTTAAACTGGACTTAAAAAGTACCCATCGTCTCGGTAAGTTTTATCAAAAAAAGTCCAGTGCGAACAGGGCTCAAGACTATTGAGAGCAAGTCCCCATTGAATAATGCCAGAGATGGATGCAGTTTTGGCCTAGAGATGTTTAACTGAATGGATCTTATTGCTGCACTGGGCAGGCTAGTCATTTTGACAAAATGGTGCATGTTGTTACTGCATCTGGCAGGGTTTCTAGCCATAATACCCTGAGGGTCAGGATTAAAAGCCAAGTTTCTTGAGCTGATCACAGAAGGTACACACAATAAAGGTGAGCAAAGAAACGTCTTTTCCAAAAATATTTAGATTCCTGTTGTTTAAATTTGTATGCCTCAGGTACAAGGATAGTGATACAACTCAAGATGGAAGCCAAGATGCTACCTCCAGCCATATCCCGTAACACTGTTGCTGAAGTAGTGGGCAGTGTGCATCCGGAAGAAGTAGGTTTCTGGTTTCGTGATGACAGTCTTGAGACAAAGCAACTTTCATTTACAAATTGATGTCTAATAGCATTGAGAGAATTTTACTGTAAGTTGATAAAGTCATTTTGGAATGATCAAAACAAGTAAGGTCCAGTAACTACCCAATCGCCATAAGTAGGAAGGGCAATATGTGACCCGCTCCAGAAAAAGGTGACATAAGTCGTGCTATGATGCATTTATGAGTTATGGCCTGTTGAGTTAATAGGGTAAATATTTTTGTCAAAATTTGATTTTCATTTTTTATCTTAAATGTCCAAAGATTCAGATTTAATTAACAAACAGCTGGAATTCGATAAATGAAGTGAAACAAAACCTTTTAAGAGTGCATGGTTCCATTGTATTGTCTTAGTTTTGTTGTGTTTCGAAGCCTGTTTTCTCAGTTGTGTATTTTTAATTCCATGGAACCATTAATATGCAAAAACGTCGTATCATCGGAACGGGAGTGGCTATGGAGCTGTACTATGTACCAAATGAAAGCTTATATCCTGGACTTTTTAATCATGTACCAAACTCTATTTTTTAGTTTTCGTGACTTATGTCACCTTTTTCTGGAGCGGGTCACTTATACTTTCACGACCTCAAATTCTTATTTAATTGGTTTAAATTGATTTATTTATTCAGGTTAAAATCGACTCGACAACGATACGACAGATAAAAAGTACATAAAACAAAAACAGTTGATTTTATATTCAAAAAAATGCAATTTTATAGGCTGCTTTATTTCCATTGGCGTCCCTCATATTATAACAGTGTCTGTACATGTAATAATCATACCAGTACATCAAGTATCTTGAAAGTTGAAATGAAAAGGTTTATTTTTCCCCTCGGCTGTTACCAGGTTGTGTTAGTGTCTGGCCATCTGGACAGCTGGGATGTTGGCCAGGGAGCTATGGATGACGGGGGCGGGGCTTTCATCTCGTGGCAGGTGACATCATACATATTCATGATCAATCTCAGAATTTACATTATCACCGATCAAAGTACATGTACTCACAGCCCTCAGTTATACAAAAAATGAATGTTTGTGAGTGCGATGGTAAGAATAATTTCATTTGTAGACAAATAGATTTATGTTCCACGCTGGGGCGAAGCCGTGTGGAATGGAACATTCCATTGGTCAAAAGTTCAATGACCTGTCCCCCCCAAACTGCCAAACCCGAAACACTCATGTTTTGATTTTATGGTTTTCTCGTATGGCCAAAACAATTCTAGCAAATTTAAAGAATATCTGTGAGATTGACGCGGAAAAGTGTTTGATTTGATATTTACTATTCAGGTAATTTAATACACCATTATGTTTAAAGGTTATTAAACATAATAGTAAGTGTTTGAATTATCAAGAATGGGTGGATTTGAGAGGTTGTAGTTTATAGTAAAATATCATTTAACTGACCTGTCCTAAGTTGTACAATCATAGATGCCGTAACAAAAAAGCATGAAAAACGGTGTTCGTTTTCAACTGTCGGACAGTTGCTTTTTTTATATTTGTTATTTTTTGTGATTGCCGTCCGGTAATCCTGATTTTTTTGGGGGTACAATTATTTTGCTGGATGCCTAGAATCATTATTTACTTTCAAAAAAATAATTCAGTGGTAACATTTTTCGATATCTGCATGATGTATCCTACATGTACCTTCAAGTGTGAGATAAAAGAATTTGCAAAATACAAACATTGCCCCAAACATTTTGTTCAAACAAAGGTTTCCATGGTATTTTTGATTGAACCCCCCAAAAATCACAGAATGCACATTCGATTACCTATAGCCTTGTGTGTATTATTTTATCTGCCGCGTTTATTCCAAAAGACTAATCGTTGATTCTTGTTGAGCACATAATGTGCAGTTGGAATACTGAAATGGCTTATTTTGAACAAAGTAGTATCACTATCTAAAGAATTAACCCAGTTTTGAAAGCTGTGCATAATCATTCCCCTCTATTTATGGCAGGCGTTATCTATTGTCAGGCAACTGGGTCTGAGACCCAAGAGGACCATGCGTATGGTCATGTGGACTGGTGAAGAAGTTGGAGGGGTGGGATCACTTCAGTACTATCAACGACACAAGGTACCAGACTCGCTCTACTCATCAACATAAAATATGGAGCACAACCAACTAACTTTTCCGGTACTGTTTTTCACCCAAATGTCGGCTGGCTGGTTCAAATCTGATGAGCAGCCGGTACCGCAAGCAAATGTTTCACAAGATGGAATTTGTATCTGTAGATGTCAATTCATTAATGTAACATAGTATGTCAAAACCAGGCGGAATTAGGCAGAGCTACGTACGAATGGAGAAACAGCTGCAAAATGATTTGGGGTGATTTTCAGTGATTTGGGGATTTTAAATTTTTTGTGCTGCTATTTATGTTTCAACTGTTCTGCAAAAGTTTAAAATTAAAGCTTTATTGACAAAGCATTTGTTTTAATAGAAAACTCCAACTTTAAAGGTCTATTTCTCATTTTTTTACATTTCAGACATTGTGATTTCAAAATTGTATATCTTTAACTAATCTTTACTTTACAAAAAACAAAACCCAAGGTGGCATTTAAAAGATCAAGGGGTACATTTTACTAAATATTGCAGAAACTCAAAATTGACTTCTTGCCCCAAAGTGTCTGATTTTGACATACCTCGTCACATATTAGATTTTGGCCTTTTACTGACGTATATCCATCATTTCTACAGATAAATGCAAGCAATTACGATCTGGTGTTGGAATCGGACATGGGCACATTTACCCCATATGGAATGGAAATGAGAGGTAAATTACCAGGTGGAAATAACTTTAAGACCAGCAGCAGATATTTTAAAACAAGGTTGAAGATTAGAAAGTTTGAAGCTACTTGTGCCAATAAGAGGGTACTTTTTCACCTAGCAACAAAATTCCATAAGAGGGTCACGTACAATTTTGCTGGTTTCACACACACACACTGTTCCTCGTTCATGTAATCCAAGAGTGGCAGAAACTTTTAAAAGTGGGGTCCAAAAGGTTGTTTTTGGGGAGGTGGCATTTCTCCCAAGTGGAAAAGGGGGGGGGGGGGGAGGGAAGGGAAATGGGGGAAGGGGGATGGCCACTGTTCCGCCGCCCTTGCTCGGATACTAGGGGAAAATCGGTCACTTCACCAAAATCTATGAGACAAGATGGTGTTGACAGTGACTCCCCAACTTACCTGGGAGATTGGGCAGACAACTATGAGTTAAAGGGCCAATTAACCGATTTCAACTGATTTTAACCAGTTCGCGCCGGATGACGTATATAAACGCAAACATTTCCCCAAATTCAAAACGGATGACGCATAAACACGCCAAGTTCAAGTTCGGAAATGTATGTCAGCAGCGAGCAAGGCCGGAAATGCATGGGTGTGCTTCCCGGCACTATCAGCCTGAACCCGCTTCGGATCGAGTTTCGTTAAAAATAATCCCGCCCGTGGGCTCAGCGATGTTAAAATAATCCCGGCGCGAACTGGTTAAGAGAACATTTCATAGTTCATAATAACAAGTTGTCATGGTTTGAATTCCTCTGTCGCAGGAAGCAATGACACACTAGAAATAGTCCGGAGCATAGTAGAGCTACTGGGACCGGTGAACGCGACCACATTCCTTAAGGGAGAGGACGGTTTAGACGTGTCCTACTGGGAGAAAGACGGGGTACCGGGAGGCAGTCTCTTGAACCAAAATAAACGCTACTTCTGGTTCCACCACTCAGATGGTCAGTATGTTATTATTACTATTTGCCTCATACATATTCATGAGGGAGAATCAGATTTTATCTGTTCAGTTCACAACCACCAGCTTTGAACCAAGTGTACACCCAATATTTACACAGACAGGCTTTCAAGTTTCCCTAATTTGTATACTTTTTGGTAATTTTCTTACCTTCTACGTTTCCTACTTTTTTTCCGTTTACTTTAAGTTTGTCCCATCATTCAAAAAAATGAAATCTCTTTTAACCCTAACAAAGAACTGAATCCTCCATGAATTTAGAACACACCCTTGGGAGTTACTGTTACAAACTGTCATATGTAAATATCGCAATTTAATGGGCACAGAGGTACTTCAACTGGAATGCAAGTGTTGTGAGTACAGAACATGCCAAATAAAGGCTTTATGATGCTGTAGCTTGGCATAAAGTCATACTTTATGCCAATTTTTTTTTCTTCTCCAGAGTCCTACTTTTATCCCTTCTAAAACGTGGATCACACTTTTCTACTTTTTTATCTGGGCCTGCTTTAAAGCCTGCAAAGCACACGCATAGTTGAATATCGCACAGGTTGCATTTCTAATAACCATCTACACATGTGCCTTACTGAGCAACTATCGCATAGTACAGTGCAGGTACATGTCCATGTATATGACCGCACACAGCTTCACCTTCGGAAATACTATACAAATATAACATAGGTTTGTTTCCATGCTGAGGGGAGTTAATATAGACTAACTACCCAAGATAAACAATGTTATATTTGTTTTACTAAACCTCTTACATATTCAGTTACATTATAATTTTCAAATATAATATTTCGATCTTAACAAGATCTTTGTCAGAGACCAAAAAAAATCTGAAAAACACTGATTAACGTCAACATTTTGGTGTGCTGCCATATTTTTGATGTTCAGCTTGGGCGATGTTCATGTGTGCATTCTATCTCGTGCACTAGTTCCACATGCACAGTAGACTAGCGGCCAACACATGTGTTCAACTAATAACCCATCAGTTCTTGTACCACACAACCCCCCTCCCAAGCACTTTATGTAGAATCTCTGTTTTTTATGTTTCTGTGCATTTCTATTGTTCAGGTGATACAATGTCAGTTCAAGACCCCCACTCCATGGATCTATGTGCTGCCGTGTGGACTGTGGTTTCTTACATAGTTGCAGACTTGGAAAACATGTTACCCAGAAAATAAATACAGATGGAAATTGTGCTAATTTTAATAAAATTCTAGGCATAACGCCTAACAATTTGTGTATTTCCAAGACAAATCTGTGTATTTGTGGAGATTAAGTATTTGTGACTTTTGTCTTCCAACTTGGGGGGGTGGGGTGGGGGGTTAGTTTGCAAACAATACCAAAGTGTGGGTGGGGGGGGGGGGGGCATTTAGGCCCACGTATGTTTATGTGCCATAGGGCCAATAATGTACATTTAGTTTTTTTGGCAATGCGCATTACGGCAAACACTGTTTTATGAAGAGGGAATAACCCAAAATTACACTTTAGTCGCAGACAAGGTTAATTTTATCAAGTATAACAAGTGTTGCAGACTAAAAAACACATAAGTTTACAACGTAACAAATATTCTCTGAAAATTGACAGCTGTATTTGATAATAAAGTGGAATTTTTATCAACTGTACTGTTCTCATTGTAAATAATTAAAAAATACAGGTAACATTGTTCATCTTTTATTGAGATTTATTTATTACAAAATCATGACAGTTAGCAAGAAATGCAATATTGGAGTTAATATCAATGATGAATCGAATAAAAGCTATTTTTCAACTTTCTTTTCATAAGTTAAGAGGCAGAATACACGATTTATGATCATATATAATGTGATTATTTGTGGCATTTGTGATTGGATAATAAGAAATAAGTCTTGAGGATATTTGTTTACTTGTTAATAAACTATTAAAATAAAAAAGAGCATCTATTACTGTTTTCATATAATTCAGTTTAACAATTAAACGAATACAGACATTACGTTTGGAAAATCTTGACAGTTCACCTGTACTGTGCATGTCGCGTGTCCCATTTCGAAAATTTTAAAAGTTAAATGTTTTAAGTGCAGTTGTCTTGGCCAATACAACTTAATTCACAGTATGTCTATAAATCCGTATATCCACTTGCGTATCATCAGCAACAACAATTAGAGACTGATCATGGAACAATAGTATGGTGGACTGCCAGCTTATGCAGACAGATGTTCCGGCAGAAGAAATGCTGGCACTGACACATAACATTTTGTGTCGGCTGGAAGAATAAGAAATTATAAAGAGGTTTTTATGACATCCATAAACGTTGCAAAACATAAAAAAGGAAATATACTGAGTTGACAACATAATTATATAACGAACTATTTCTGTGACGCCATTCTATTTTTTACAAATGCAGATTATTATCAGTCTGTTCTGGAGAATAAAAACACGTAATCTGTCTTTGATGGACCACACTTTATGAATTTCTGTTCAGAAAGTTATACAAAACTTTTAAAAATGCTCTTACCATTCCTCTTGTTCCCGGAGAATGTGCCACTAGTGTAAAAAAGATGCACTTAAAGGTATCGGTTTTTTAAAGAAATATCTTACTTATTTGAAAGTAGATAATGATTCTAGGCATCCAGCAAAATGATTGCGCTAGATATCCTTTAATTGTTCCGTAAAATTGTTCCTGTTCGCGAAAAAACACCCAAAACCTCAAACTGCCCGACGCCGGTTAAAAACGAAGGCAGTTTTTCTTGCTTCCCCACCCCCCCCCCCCCCCCCCCCCCCCCTCGGCATTCATGTCTATAAAACTGTTGACAGGTCACCGTCAGTTAAAGGTGGATATTAATTATCGCGAAAAAACACAAATAACATAAGAATAACTGCTCATTTAACGACAGTTAAAAACAATCGCTGTTTTTCGTGGTTTTTTTTTGCATCCATGATTGTAAAACTTCGGACAGGTCAGTTAAACGATATTTACTATTTTACTATAAATTACAACCCCCAAAATCTACCTATTCATGATAATTCAAGCAATTACCAATGGTGTATTTTACCTTTAAACGATAAAATCCCCTAAATCTACCCATTCCTGATATTCAAGCAATTACCGGTGTGTCCTACATGGTAACACTGATTATAGCCTATGTAACTGTTCACCGTCTGCCCTAGCTGCTTTAGCATAAAACAAAGAATGAACAAGTGTTTTTGTCAATTTAATTGTCTTCTTTGTAAAGTTTGTGTAGGCCTAGCTTACAGCACTTTTCTCGAATTTCCACAAATATAACTCTCCTAAATAACATGATGGTGAATCGATATTCCATTGAACATATCACCAGTTATAATAATGTTTGCATTTTAATAACCAGTATAAAAAGGGCGCCCTCTATTGACCGGTTTGGAAAGCTGTGTCCATGTTCAATAGGAAAAGGGGCTCTACAAGGACAGGATTTGATTAAGGAGGAATTAGGTTGCGTTTGAATGCCCCAAACTCAAAGGGTGTGTAATTTATATAATTGATATCAAGTTTCGCTTCCCATTGAAATTCGGGCATCTTCCTACATCATTACAAAACCGTGCCCAATCTAAATGCATTTTAGGGTCTAATGCATTAGCACCTGTGTTTGTTTAACCGTGCTCGCCCCAATTGCAGTCACTTCACCACATAAATTGTTATGCCAAGAAAGCATTGTGTCCTGAGAATCTACAGTTGCGTAAGGCATTGGAGTTAAGTGGACCCGGCCCCTCCCTCCCCGGGTCGAACCTTCGAACCTTAGAAACTGAGGTTCCAGAAAATGCATTAGATTGGGCTTGGTTTTGTAATGTACATTCAACAATAAAATACCAGTCGTTCTCATGTTATTCCTAATGCTAGGTTCCCACTATCACGATTCGCGCCGGGATTGAAATCGTGTCTTACCGTGGAGTAATCGTGGTGATCCTATCAGATCTTATCAGATCTTGAGGTCAGTCGTGGCAATCGTGTTGATCATCGTAAAAAAAAATTTGGACGGTTCCAAACATTTTCTACGATCAACACGATTAATTTTCAATCGTGATCATCGCATCAGATCGTAATGGATCGTAACAAAGCGCGACAGATCGCATCTAATCGTGCTTCCAAATCGTGGTGATCGGGATCAACCTTGGACGAGACAAACACCACCTGTCTTGTTGAGATGCGCTGCGATCTGATTGTGGGTTGTAGTCTTCACTCTGTAGAAGTTCAAGAAACAATGAAGTCCATGGTCAGTCGGGCTGTATATATACCCGTCGGGGTCCAATCGTGGCTCAAAGCGTGATCACTCTCGATCCCGATCGTGAAAGACATCGCGACCACAATCATATCTGATCGCAACAAAGCGCATCGGTTCGTGATGATCGTATCGGAACAGTATCGGAACGTATCTGCACGTACCATCGTCCCAAATCGGGGGCCCCGGTCGTGCTTATCGTGCATGTCATGCAGATCGGGACCCAATCGGGGACTCAATCGGGACAATCCTATATCGGAACGTATCTGACTGTATCTAACGGGAGACCAGAACGTGACAGATCATGTCACCTGAAATTGACCAATCGTGACTATATCGCATCCAAGCGCACCAAATCATTCCAGAACGTATCGACTCGCATAAACTCGTATCCAAACGTGAAATTTCAGAAAAGGAAACGAAAATTCCACGATCAGCTACGAATGGCCAATCGTGGCGTTCGTGACGGATCGCACGACAATGGGAACCTAGCATAACATAAATTTGGAGTTTCGTGAAGGATATAGTAGTAACCCTAAATTAGCCATATATTGAGCCAATCTGTGAAAAATTTAAAAGAAGCTAATTTCAACTGATTTTGGTGGGTATGGGTATGGACAACTACCAAAAAAAAGGAAGGAGGAATAGGGGTTGGGGAACTTTTTTTATTAGAGGTCAAAGGTCATTGACTCCTGCCTAAATCACTAAAAATTATATTTCAGCAACAAAATATGGTATATAGATGATCTTGGTGTCAAAATGCACAGAATTACAAAAGAAGATGACATCAAATAATTATTGACCCTTGGGACCAAATCCTGACCTCCGAAAATGAGGTCAAAGGTCAAAAAGCTATTTTATTACTAAAATGTCATATTTATAACAGGACAATTATCATAAAATAAAAATGAGCACAAACAAATCGGAGAGACTAATTTTAACTTACGTGGCGGGTATGGGAGTTATTATTTATTCTAGGAGCAGAGGTCAAAGGTCATTGACCCTGGACTAAAACACTATAAATTGTATCTCGGCAACAACATATGTACTTGTATGATCTTGGTGTCAAAATGGTCATAATTACACTGGAAGTAGAAAAATGTAAATTCTTGTGATATAAATGTAGGATACAAATTGACCGCCACATATGACCTTAAAGGTCAAAGGTCATTATTCGAAGCCCCATATTGAACCCACAAAGCACCACCCTAGAGATATACGTATAACATAAAACAACATGAATTATGTCTTTGTTTAAGAAGTGATAACACCTAGTTAGCATACATGTACCCTGACTAGTTACCCCAGTAAAGTGAGATGTCCCAAAAGTTTTCTATTAATAAGAAGAGGAGTTTGGTGCATCTTGCAGAGAGTCTTGTATACAGCAGAGAGATTCAGCACACCCTAAGTCGGTATTTGGCGGCTTAATCAAGGGCGAAGTGACTGGAACAACCGTATATGTACCCATTTAAAAGACTTTGAGGAGAGGGTTGAATTATTCAAGGACCAACTTAAAAAGCGCGGATACACAAACGAAGACCTAGCCCTTCCTCAAAGGGGCGAGCCTTCCGCGGACTCTAAGCGTGAAAAAAACAAAAACAAAAACACCACAATACCCCACTGGTGTTCGTCCTACCATACTACCCACGAGTCGCGCACCCAGCTCTCAAACGGGCCCTCCTCAAACACTGGCACTGGATTAGTGAAAACGAATACCTAAATACATGTAGGCTATTTGATACCCAACCCTTGGAATACAAACGGCACAAAAACATAAAATATGAACTTGTTCGATCTAGGACTAAAGCATCTCCACAATCCAACCAAGAAGAAAACAACCTGGATGAGGAGAATGTGCAAATCCTATTGGAACTATTGGAAGAACAAAACAATGATCTAAGAAATGGCTCTCAAGACTAAAACAAAATAAATAAGTCAAGATGCCTTCCTTTCGATCAATACCCCCCTAAAGCCGGTATTTGTCCTTACCAAAAAAAAAAAAAAAGAGTTAAGAATTACGCTCCGGAGAGGCCAGTCAAACAACCACTCTCTGGCATACCGGGCATACTCACTAGATAACGTACAATTACAGATTTAACTCTGCCAGTCACAAATATAATCCATATGATACTTGTCAGCAGAACCGCGTCTCAAGAAAATAACGAAAAACACGAAGGGGTTCTCTTGAAACTTGTACACGTAACCCCCCCACCCCCCCTCCCCCCCCCCCCTCCTCCTACCGACTGCAATCTCGCAGAAAAAAATGTGGCCAGAACTGACTTCCCAGAAGCGTATATCACTAAGAAAAAACTTACATTAAGAATTACGCTCTGGGCAATATAGTTACGCAACCACACTGCTGGCATACCAGCAAATCATAAATATACAGATTTATATCTGCAGACCAGCAACAAACATACAATCCTATGATACTTCACGCAGCAGAACTGTTGCAGCATCTCCAAAACAATAATGAAAACGATAAGAAATAGTTCTGACTTGTGACAACTTCCATAAACACCCTCCCCTTCCCATAGTAGAATGAGTTCTGATTCACTGCAGCTAACTCTGGGATTGATCAAACAAACAACAACAAATAAACTGATCATTCCTTAAAGTATGCCTGCATAAACTGGTTTCCCTTTGCTATTTTCTTGCAAAAGCACTTCATCTTTAACTAAAAAACCTAATAGTCTTAGAGAAAAAGAAAACAATTCCACATAACCCAGCGTTAGACGTCCTTCAATTTAATGTCCTTCCCATGTGACAGAGAATCGTTTTAATAATACAAAAACGTAGGCTGAATGTATGATTACGCTCCTTCCCAATAAACACCAAACACGATTATAAATGCACATATACTTTACATACACAAACTATTTGACACTAATGAACTTTAACCCCCCCCCCCCGCCCAATTGCTAATTTTGACCTTTAACCTCGTATTTTGGTGGTGAAGAATCCATTTCATATTGTGTTTGTCTCCTAGTATAATTCTGTGCATTTGGACACCAAGATCATCTAGGCCTATGAAAAACATACTGCTGCTGAGATACAATTTATGTTTTAGTGCAGGGTCAAAGACCTTTGACCCTCAGAAAGGGAATTTCCCCCTCCTTCTTTGCTCTTGGAATAAATAATAACCCCCATACCCGCCACAATAAGTTGAAATTAGCCTCTTAGATTTTTTTTTCATGGTAATTTTCCTGTTATTTTACTAATATGACATTTTAGTAATACGTCTATTTTTGACCTTTGACCTCTTTTCTAAGGGTCAGTAGTTATTCTACCGGTATGTCATCTTCTTTCATAATCCTGTGCATTTTGACACCAAGATCATCTATATACCATATTTTGTTGCTATAAATATGACA
Source organism: Crossaster papposus (assembly GCA_037893245.1). Classification (NCBI taxonomy): domain Eukaryota; kingdom Metazoa; phylum Echinodermata; class Asteroidea; order Velatida; family Solasteridae; genus Crossaster; species Crossaster papposus. The sequence goes on along the minus strand of JBAIAA010000487.1, from coordinate 9,755 downwards.
TTTTAGTAATAAAATTGTTTTGTGACCTTTGACCTCATTTTCGGAGGTCAGGATTTGGTCCCAAGGGTCAATAATTATTTGATGTCATCTTCTATTGTAATTCTGTGCATTTTGACACCAAGATCATCTATATACCATATTTTGTTGCTGAAATATAATTTTTAGGGATTTGGGCAGGGGTCAATGACCTTTGACCTCTAATTAAAAAAATTACCCAACCCCTATCCCTCCTTCCTTTTTTTTGGTAGTTGTCCATACCCATACCTACCCAAATCAGTTGAAATTAGCTTCTTTTAAATTTTTTCACAGATGAACCTTAAGTTAGGGATACTATAGGCTATGTCAGGGAACCCGGCCAGACACATTTGTTAATTGCATGGTATCATGAGAAACAGGTTTTGAGAGTTGATTTCCAACAATTCTATAACTCAGTTATTCATTCATTCATTCATTTGTGGTTTATTCAATAACAAATACCAAACCAAAAAGTCAATTGACTAAAAATGTTTGATTTTAATACATATTACATACAATAATGAGATTAAGCTGCATGATACAGTGGAACTAACGATTTCTGTGCGTAATTGTAAATTTCTAAAAATGTGTTTTTAATTATATCTGACGTCGAAGCTGACACTGGACAGAATGCAATGGCAAGCCGCAGGATTCCAAAATGTGACGATTGTCACGATTGTCCAAGACGATTGTAGCATTTTATAAACTAATGCCGTTTTCCAAACCGATTGGATACATTTACAACGCTGTGAGTACATCACTTTAACCTTGTAAACACTGAATATAACCTGTTGCGCGCTTCAAACAAGATCAGAACCAACGGTTGATGTATGGAGCTGGCTACGTGTATCTGATTAGTGTTGGGTATCGTCACGTGCATTTAATTAATGCTGTGGTAAACAATCGATCCACCCCCCCAGAAGCTAATCAGAAATGAACATTTTGTATTGGCAGTCTTAATAGTCAGGGTTGTTCAGCGTTGTTGGACTTGTAGTAAGCCTATGCCTACCACTGACGGCCAGGAAATGTAAATTGCGTCATCGAAAATCATGGCAAGATATTTCTGCATTGTTTTCATAGTTCCAGTTGCAGGTATGTTTTTAGTCAACTTTATTGAAAATTCATAGATCCATCAAAGTTTGTCATTATATTTTTAGGCAATTTAGATTTTCCCCATTTAAACGGCTCATTTGTTTATATAATACACGAAGCAGTTTCATGTTAATATCTCGAACGTTTTAGGACTATTACTTATCATAAAAATAGATAAGTGGTACCGCTAGACTGCAATGCCCCAATAGCTTTGTCATCCTTGGAATGTGTGGCATGCATTACTGAACGTTCCTTTAGCCAAAAAAAAATGCAACGCCACAAGTTTCGAACAGACAATTACGAACATTGGACTCCTGACGCACATTTAAATCGGAGCCCGTCATGCCACCCGTTAGATATTATGCCAATTGCGCTGATCTACGGAGTTATAACTTGGTTGCCATTATAATTTGGGGCCGGATGGGAATTTCCCCTTCTTTTTCCGCAAAGTTTTTTTTGGCGGGCTTTCGCCAATCCCGCGTAAATCAGAATTGACATTAAACAGGACTTTTCTAAAAGTTAATGTACAAACTCACTATAGACAAACCTAAGTATCAATGTTTTGTAATCCTGTATAAAATATCCTTGTATACGTCTATAAATATTCGGTTGGTATTTTTGATGTATTTTTTTGTATCCAATAGTCCCAGTCTTCTCTGATGAATAATACAACAAATGTGATTAAACTTACCTTAATGTTTTAAGCCACATTTAGTTTTTTTGTCTCTCTTTTTTCTTTTTTTCCGGATTCGATTTCACCCCCCCCCCCCACCTCACCCCCCCCCAAAAAAAAAACCCCAACAACAAACAAACATTTTACGCTTTTTGTATTTCAAATTTGAGCTTCATCCACCACTAATCGTGGAACGCTGAGGCCAATGGACGGACTGTGAACAATTATTGTTTGATATAATTATTTCTCTTGAAATAATTATAATTACTTTAAATTGTTAGAAAGCTGTTTTAATCAGCGTTAATTTCTGCATGTGATCACTGTGAGATAAAATTGCTATTGAGAAAACCTATACAGGTGTAAAATATAACGAAAATATTATCAACAAAATGTAACGAAATGCCACACGTAGAATGTGTAACCAACCTAGATAATATAGATATGGTTTGAAAGTTACATCCTACCACTTTTAAAATGAGACATCAAATGTCCAATGTTGTATGACTCATTTCCCAAAAGAGGTAACAATTACCATATGACCAAGTTTTTCGATTTTTGTTTGGATGTGCAAGTGTTGCAATGTGAATGAGCTGTGGTGTTTAGCAGCTAAACGCACGTGTCCAATTCCTAAACAATGTTCAATGGCTTAACACTGATTATCCATACTGATGCTAAACATGTTTATAGTATTTAAGCATGTTTACAAACATGAATTTTGTTTACTGGCGTAAAGACAGTTTTTGCAGTGTAGGCCAGGAAATCATAGGCTACCTTATACCTACCTTTGTCCTGGTGCCTAAAATAGGAAAAACTTGGTCCTGTGGTCATTTAACCTCTCTTGGAAAATTACTCATAACTATGTCACAAATGATCAGATTTGGACGTTTGATATCTCATTTTAAAGTGGAAATGTGTATCTTTCAAACCATACATAACAATATTTAGGCCCATGTTGGTTGAATATTCTATGTTTGTAAAATTCCATCATATTTTGTTTGCATTTTTATGAGATTTTATCGTGCCATTTTGTTTTAACCTGGCCAACAATTATTTTCCCTATTAATCTTCAGTGTTGGTCCTATCTGACAAAGTCTGTTATCTTGGCTCGCAAAACGACCCAAAGTCTGGTGTCAAATCCCGTTGGTTTTTACCCTACGGGGACCCGTGCGAATGCACCGCCATTCGACTCGCCGGGATGAATAGCTGGCCGAGCTTGCAGCTGGCGGCACCGCTGGAAAATATCACGCTCATAGCGAGGACCCCCAGGAAATTCGATCAATCTTCGGCTGCCCATCAGGTAATAAACTTATCACAAAAAAGTATCGGGACACTTTTGCCCGCCTTTTCAAAAGAAAAACGGGACTCTATGTAGAGATTATCTTATTGGCTGATCATTTAACATCAACATGATCAATACAAACCTGCTTCTAGTATAAGGATGATTGTCATTTTTGAAAGTGGATCTACGACCATTGAAATGACAATAACTCCGCTCCGCAACATCGTATCTCAACAATCGAGGTGTCAAAATACGCAGAACCAAGTTATGCGCTGGGTTATTTGCTTCGATTAATCCATACCCTTTTGGGCCGTTAATTATTGGATCATTTTCAAGTGTCTCGATACTTTTTGTGATGTGTTTATACTAAATTATATTTGATATTAATAAATACCTTGAAGAGTTGAAAGCGTCTGATTGATCGAGACTCTATCACGTGGGGGTGTATTAACACGCGATATAAAGACCGGTGTCGTATGAAAACTAGACTCCTATGAAAATCTAACTCTTTTGTTTCTATTACATTGTACAGTTAAACCCTCTCACGTAACACTCTCAACCCTCTCCTAATTATCCCTAGTAAGCATGCTCACTACCAATGATTCCAGATTTTATGGAGTCTAAAACTCACGCTACACCGGCTTCAAGAACAAGCGAATAAATGGCCCCAGCATTAACAGCGGCAATAACACAATGAAGACCTGGGACCAATTTCAAGGAAAAAATGTTCAGTAAAAAAGGTCATACACCAGAAAAACTTCATGTGCTTTTTATACTAAGCAGTACACAGCTGAATATCAATCATTACCTGAAAGTTTGGTCTGTAATCCTGTTTTTCACAAGTAGGAATTTTCATGCTAAACATTTTGCTCGCATATTGGGTATTTTGCTGTTGTTATTTTTGTCTTTGGTAATGCGTTGCTATGTCAGTACATGACACCAACACAATGAGCAAACCTTTCTCAGAATGTTTTCAATGAGTGAATACAATTAACCAAAAAGTGAACTAGTTTTTATACATTTAAGAGGAGTGGAAAGTTTTACAAAAAATAACAACAGGGTCCTTAAAGGTATAGGATACACCATTTGCAGATATCAAAACATTTTACTACCAAATTATTAGGAAATATCTTACTGAAAATAAATAATGATTGTAGGCATCCAGCAAAAAGATACCGCTATATATCCTGTAATTGTTCCAAACAAATTAAATTGTATAACAAAAAAATCACAATCGCCGGATGGCGATCGCGAAAAAAACCACAAGAACAACATAAGAAACACTGCCCGACGCCGGTGGAAAACGAACGTTGTTTTTCTTGCTTTTCTCAGCATACATGATTGTAAAACTTTGGACAGGTCAGTTAACAACCCCCAAAATCCACCCATTCATGATAATTCAAACAATTACCAATGGTGTATCCTACAGATTATAAAAGCAAGTGTCTGCAACCTACTCCTTTGGGCCTTGAGTCTGGCACCATTGTCGATCAAGAAATTAAGGCGTCAAGCACATACGGCCGCTTCTTACCTTCATATGCGCGTCTGAACAATCAAGAGTGTTGGGTTCCAAACATGTAAGTGCAAAAAGCCATGTATTGTTAGGCTGTGTCCGTGGCTGTGACTTTGGCCGTTGCTATGCTGTTGCTATGGGCGGTCATTGTCCGCTCTTAGCAACAGCATAGCAACGGCCAAAGTCACGGCCAATGCTAACAATTCCCAACGTGGCCTTACCGTACCTCCGATAAAGAGGTTATAGTTTTTGCCAGCGTTTATTTGTTTGTTTGTTGTCTTGTTTGACAGCAGGGCTACGAGAGAAGAAAACAACTACTGGAGAGATTTTAACTAAACTTAGTGGGTAGACAGCTTATGGGTCAAGGATGATTCCTCAGAGACGCATTTTTTGAAATATGTTTTTTAAATCGAAATCTTATAATATTTAAGGAATAGGCCTACGACATTCACAGAGCCAAAACTTGGTACAACCTGTACAATTTCCCACATTTCCCATGCAGGTGTCAGTGAAATTGACTTCAAACTGTTTTTTAAAGGTACATTACTTTAAGTAATCGCTATTGGAGATTACACACAAGAAACAAAAAGTGATGTCAGATGTAACCGGGACACACACAAATTGACCCCTTATTTATGGACATTTATGGACATGCCCGTGAATATTCGTGAATGTCGTAAACATTCCCCCAGTAACTTAAAGGGTTCAACAGTAAGTGTGCATCTCATGGGATTATTTGTGTTTATTGGGAAGGGGCGTAATCATACATGTGGCTTACGGTTTATTTTATTATGAGAACGATTTTAGATCACATGGGAAGGACATTAAATTGAAGAACGTGTAACACTGGGTTATGTGGAGTTTTTTCCCCGTTTTTTACTGTGAGACTTTTAGGTTTTTTAGTTATAAAAGATGAAGAAAAGATGAAGTGCTTTTGCAAGAAAATAGCAAAAGAGAAATCGGTTATGCAGCATACTTCAAGGAGATAATCAGTTTATTTGTTGTGTGTTTGTTTGATCAATCCTAGAGTTATCTGCAGTGAATCAGAAAATCGTTTATATATGGGAAGGGGGGGGGGGGGGGGGGGGGTTGTTTTATGGGAGTTTTTACAATACTAGAACTATTTATCATCGGTTTTCGTTATTTATTTGGAGATGCTGAAACAGTTCTGGTGCGTGAAGTATCATAGGATTTTATGTTTGTGGCTGGTCTGCAAAGATAAATTTGTATATTTACGATTGCTGGTACGCCAACAGTGTGGTTGCGTAACTATACTGTCCAGAGCGTAATTCTTAATTTAAGTTTTTATACGCTTCTGAGAGGTCAGTTCTGGCAACATTTTTTTCTGCGAGATTGCGTTTATTTGGGAAGGAGCGTAATCATACATGCGGCTCACGTTTTTTTTTTAATTAATTAGAACATTTCTCGGTAACATGGGAAATACATAAATTGAAATGACATGTAACGCTGGGTTATGAGGATTTTCTGTGAGGCTATTAGCTTTTTTAGTTAAAAATAAAGTGTTTTTGCAATGTGTTTATTGGAACAGGAGCGTAATCATACATGCGGATCACGTTTTTTATTATTAGAACGAGTCTCGGTCACATGGGAAGGACATTAAATTGAAGGGACGTGTAACGGCATGGGTTATGTAGATTTTGTATTTTGTTTTCCCGTGGGACTAGTATTAGGTTTATTAGGTAAAGATGAAGTGTTTTTTGCAATGTGTTTATTGGGAAGGAGCGTAATCATACATGCGGCTACATACATTTTTTGTTATTATTAGAACGATTCTCGGTCACATTGGAAGACATTAAATTGAAGGACGTGTAACGCTGGGTTATGTGGAGTTTTTGTTTTCGTTTTTGTTTCTGTGAGACTATTAGGTTTTTAAGTTAAAGATGAAGTGTTTTTGCAAGTACAATAGCAAAGGGAAACCGGTTTTATGCAGGCATACTTCAAAGAAAGATCCGTTTATTTGTTTTGGGTTTGTTTGATAAATCCTCGAGTTAGCTGCAGTGAATCAGAATTTATTTTATATGGGAAGGGGAGGGTGTTTATGGGAATTTTCACAAAGCCAGAACTTTTTCTCGTCGTTTTCGTATTTTTTTTTTTGAGATACTGAAACGGTTCTGCTGCGTGGAGGTATCATAGGATGATGTGTTTGTGGCTGGTCTGCAGAGATAAATCTGTATATTTATCATTATAATGATTTGCTGGTACGCAGTCAGTGTGGTTGCGTACCTATACTGCCCAGAGCGTAATTCTTAATTTAATTTTTTCTTTCTTAATGAGATACGCTTCTGGGAGGTCAGTTCTGGCACATTATTTTTTGAGAGATTGAAGTGAGTAGGAATAGGGGTGGGGGGGGTGGGGGGGGGGGGGGGGGGGGGGGGGGGGGGGGGGGGGGGGGGGGGGGGGGGGGGGGGTAACGTGTACAACAAGTTTTAAGAGAACAAAGTTCAGCTGACAAGTATTATATGGATTGTATTGTGACTTGGTCTGCAGAGATAAATCTTATTGTACGTTATCTATTGATATGCTAGATAGTGGTTGTTTGACTGGCCTCTCCAGAGCGTAATCTTAACTCATATTTCTTCTTTTTTTCGAGTTGAGAACTATTCACGGCTAGTCCGCAAAAAAAAAAAAATATCACGACCAGTCGCAGAAATATTCCGAGACTAGTCGCGATAATTTCACGACTAGTCCGCGAACAAACTCACGACTGCTTATGTCCCTCCAGGCCACAATAGATGGTGGCAAAACATAATGACAAACGAAATTGCAAAAACCCAAATCAGCCTGTTTTATCTTTTGTACCTAGGCAACGAGGTTGCTGGAACGGAGTGGATCTGAAAGAGGTCACCCCTGGTAACGGGTGTCCATCAGCCAAGGTTCAAGTATCTTACCCTGATACCGTGTCACGAGTATCAAGTCAAGCTATCTCGGACCCTTATAGATAATACTGCGTATTGGACGGCAACGGAAACATACAGGTAACGGTATATTAATCATGGCTTTTATATGCGTCATATCAATTGCCTCTCCTCCCCCCCCCCCCCCCCCCCCACCCCCTCCAAACCAGGCGGCTGCCCAGGTTTTTTGTCGGGGTGTTTTTAATTACGTTTTTTCAAGCCCAGGGTGGGGATAGTTTGGTCACTCACGAGCTCATTTTTAGGTAAAATAGTTCGGCGCATGAAGAAATTATTTAAATCCGTGAGATGGGGGTGCCCAACCCATGCATGTCGGGGAATGTCACTAACATTTTGACTGGGATTGGAGAGTATGCATTAGTCACTTAAAAGTGATAATCTCCACACCTTGGGGCGTGGCAGCCCGGGCAGGGGAAGCAATTGGACAGGCGGACGATATGGTGGAACAATCCCTGCTATACTTTCCCCATCGCTAATACTTTCCACTTTCCACATCCTGTTAGTTCAATATTTCCTAAAATTTGGGTCAGATTCTGTTGGTAAATGTTGAACAAAAACACCCCATGTATTAAAGAGACGTATTTTAGCCAACGTTTTTACAATGTACTAACAAGTAAACGTGCTTTCGCAATCGATCATTTGGCGTTTTCATCAATAGACAAGATCTTAAGTTTGGTAGATCATTTGCATTTCAGATGAATTCAATCAGATTGATCAAGTCACAGAAATTGCTCTTTCGTTCAAAGCATAATTTAAAACGTATTTCTCCTTTGTTGTCATTAATTCCTTTCGTTTTTATTTTTTTTCAGACCTTCATTGGGAACCTTGAACGATGCCAGTACTCCCGATCACCAATTACTTTGAATGAGGTTGTCATGGCTACAAAAAAACTGCGCATTGTGCCCATAGAGTGGTTTTTTTCTCTATGGGCGTCGGCCCTGGTCTGCGCTTTTGAACTGCTCGGGCTGCCGCATTTAAAGGGGGTTTTTACGCCTGGAAATCCCAGGTGGAATATTTTATGTTTTGATTGTTTACCTTATCATAATATTTTCAAAACATCTTGGGCCAATTTCATAGAGCTGCTTAAGCATACAAATTGCTTAGCAAAAAATATCTTGCTTTATAGAGTAAAACCAGCTTACCAAGCCACAACTTCATGTGAAAAGTATATTGTAGTTTGTGATAGGTATTTAGCTGTTGTTAGCTTAGCATAACAAGCACATGCGTTTTAAACTTGATTTACCATGTTTTTGTGCTAAGCAACATTTTGTGCTTAAGCAGCTCTATGAAATTGGCTCCTGGTTGGAAAGGAAACCAACCACTATTTGTTTGATCGAGTTCCGATGCAAGAAAAAAGACGAAACCTCACGGGTTGTAATCATCGGACAGGGAGTACGCATGGCGTTTTTTCCTGTCCGTTTGCTACTCAAGTTAGGATAATGCACGTTGTGTGTGTCACATAAATTAGTTTTGCACCAATGCACATCAATTATGAGGTTTCCCTTATACGCAGAAGGTAACAACTTTACGGCGGGAGTCACCAAAACAAATCACAAACCGCTCGAGTTGTTGTGGTCGCAAAAAGTGGACCCCGAAACTATACAGAATAACATAAAACGCCCACCTTGGAAGGATATTAGTGTGAATGTATATATTCTTCTTTTAAATGTTCTTTCCGATTAACATCAATTTCGTTTAAAACGCGTGTTTTGTTTTGCACAAATGGGGCATTTTTAGGACGTAGTATCCCTTTAACCATATAGAGCCAGCAGACCGCGAAGTGAACATTGTATGCAATTTAAAGTTGACAGATCAATTACTGCACCGTACAAGCACTATTATTAATATTATAAGTACAACAACCATTGCACAATCACAATATAAATATATAAGCTACACCATTCGTATATTACTCATTACTACCGCTTAAACTTGTAAGGAATTGTGTAAAATTGCATGCGCCGGTTAAGATGTAGTGCATTAGGCAATTGCTTTACTTTGCTATTAAGCATATTTTACGCAATATTTTTACGCAATTCCTTGAAAATACATCTCTGTGTCACATTTTGTCATATTTATGAGCAAAACTGTGATGTCATTCCGAACAGAAACCTCAATGTTACGATTTTTCAGCGCACAAAAGTTGCTAGAAGGTATCCTGGTGTTTGGTTTTTTTTCTTTTTTTTGTGTGTGTGTGATTCCGTTGCGAGTCCCGGTACACGGCAGTTATGCCATAAACAAACTTCTTCT